>OY728134.1:1308109885-1308749706 GCA_963277665.1 Viscum album | reverse complement strand
TTATTTCAATGTGATCCATAGTTAATTCAAGTTTGTTGGAGTAATGTTTCTGTAAGGAGTATGGTAATTTATACTTCTATTATCAATTATAAACACATGGGATGTGATTGTTATTACTAAGGGTAATTATAGTGGTAATAATGAATTGGAATTCAAGGTGAAATATTAATTGGTTCTGAAAGGGGATATCTGGTTAAAGGAATTCATGGCCTATACTATAATAGTATTTACTATAGATGTTAGTGGTTATTCAACTCAATGGGAAACCCAAATTTATAAAAAAAATTGAAAGAAAAATATATATTACATAAGGGAAATTAGAAAAACCCAATCCTTTGTACTATACTTTTATGAAAAGGGGGGATTACAAGTATTTTAGATATTAGGGGAGACATACTGAAAGGTTTACTTATTAAAATTATTGTACAAACACTATAGATGAGGAGTAATGCACATTATTGTTATGATTCTATAGTCTAGTTTACTTTAAGATCATTTATACTGGGGATTAATTTCACACAACATCCTAGAGAGGAGTCATATATAATTTTATCTCTTGATTATTTGTAAAGGATAATTTTACTCATGATGAAACCCTAAATATATTTTTTAAAGCTTACGTGAATATCCAAACAATTACTAGAAACATTTTTTATTTACATGAAGTGCAACACATACTAGGGTTAAAGAAGAATTTTTTCATAATTATGAAATAAATATTCCAAAAGGAATTGTCTTGAGAATATGTTTCCCATAACATTACCTTAAAAATATAATGAAAATACATTACTACCAAGCTAATCATAATTAATTTATTAGGAGTACATTGAAAAAAAATGTATCATATAATTAATTAGAATCATATCATAATGATACATTGTAAAAATAAACTGTGGTCTTATAACATGTGTGAGATATGGTTGTTATCTTTAGATGATGAACATTATTTTTGTATCATTCAAAAAAATTACACCAACATAATCTATTATTAAAGGTAGTGTTACATGATATGTAATGAGGGGATAGAGTTTTATTCATGCTTGCAATTTATATAATAAAAAAGGCCTTAACTCATGTGTTATAATGCTTGATTTAATGCACAAATCACCAAGGAGTATCCTCAGATCTATATAAATACAAATTCTATGTGATTGTAATAGTATTTATGTATTTATGTGTGTATCCTTTCATAATTGTTTACTATGACTCCTTATAACCCATTAAGATCTTATTCTACATCATTTTTTATCTTAGAAACTAGAATTTCATAGAAGACAGAATGATCTATCTCATACAATGAGTGATCCATATCCACCCATGGATACATCGAGGATATGGGATTTCATTTTTCCTTTAGTGGTATTTATTGAACCTATAAAAAGATGGTTATAATGTACCATATTCTTTATTGTATGGAATTTATGGTTTTTTATTGTTCTTTATTTACTATTATGTCATGTTTTTATACTCTAACATGTAGTTCATGTGATTGCATTTATAAATCACATTTTCTTCACCTAATAAGTGATATTACACCCTAATGAAACATAATAGTGTTATTAGGGGTTGAAATTATTTTGATTGTTTGAAATATATTTTTTCGAAATGATTACAAAAAAATTATATTTTGTTATGTCGATAACATAATCATAGTCTATGTACATGAATGTATGTTGTATGATATCGTATTATAAATTTAATTTTTCATATTAAAGTAATATGTTAATGAAATATGAACTAAAGACTCAGAATTATGTTAAAGGTCTAATGTTATATAGATTTTTGTGAAAAAATATTTTATAGTATAGCACATCTAGTATCATGATCCAAAAAATATAATATAATTATTTACCTACAAAACACTATGTAAGATCCCGAGCATCGTGAAGGTATGAAATTGTTTAAATTTTGTTTTCAATCACTTATCTTGTTTTAATGGGATGTTTCTCAGGAGTACAATGTACCGTGGGGTGTTTTGGGGGTTTGGGACATGAAATAAAGGAAAATATTTCCAAATTGTGCTATGCACACTGTTGGCGCATGGTTAAGTAAATTGTGGAGGTGGGAGGAATTTTCAGACAGTGGAATATCGCATGGATGGAGAACATTTTGTAAATTGTGTAGATATTCCTAGGAAACTATTCCACCCAACATCCTTGGATAGTGGCTCATACATGGTTTGTTCATTTTTTAGTAAACCATGTAGGTAAATTGTGCAGCCCAGTGATGTTGGGAAAAATTACAGAGTTTCCACCTCTGGATTTTTAATTCCTACTTGAGATTTTCCTCCTCTCTTCCTCCTGTAACCCTATATACAACCTTTGAAGACCCAATATTTTCAATGGTGACCCTCCTTCAATCCTTATTTGTTTATTGTGTCATTTGTTGCAGATAAAATACCCATCTGAGTCTAATCTTCTCCTTGATTCCTTTTCTCGATTAGGATTTGTATCTTTCTCACCTCTCCTTCTACAACCCACAAAAACACTTTTTCTGATGAGATATAGTTCGAGTCTTAAAAGGGTAGTTTAATTAGGATCCAAGGATATGATTGAGAGTGTTTTAATAAATGGATTTTAGGTAGGTGTTCTACAAGTTATATCCCATAGTTTCTTTGTAGATTTGTGCATGTTTGGTTTTTTCTTGGTCACCTCTTGTTGTTCTTTTGATTCATTTGGTGATGTTTGGTAAAATGGTTTTCTAAATTACAATTAAAACCCTCATGGTCTACATGGGCTACATTGATGATTATTTGTCCTATTTAGGTCCACCCATGTGGTGTGAAGATATTTTTTGTCTATAAATTGGTTGAGGAAGTTTATGTTTGTTTTGTAATAATATAGAGCCCTTATTGAGTATGTCGATATGTTTAATGGTAGTGAAAATGGAATATTGGTAATGTATATAAGTTTGGTAATGGATTGAGGGGTTGTTTAGAATGGAATGTAAATTGGTTACATATGTTAATTGAAATTTTTATATGTGTCTTATGAACTATAATAAAAATACCTAAGTGAGTTAGTGCTTATGAGATGATGAATATGTTAATTGGTAATGGTATGTGAGATGAAAATATGTTAAATGGGATTTCACAAGGGAATTTATGAATGTTTGATATGGGATGATAATAATGTAATTACTGAAAATTATTAATGTTCTAGGAATGAGAATGGAATTTGGGCTAAATGGGTTAAGTAATGTAAATGGAAAATGTGTTGATGGTTATGTAAAAATATTAATTCACTTGTTGATTGTAATGAATTATGACTGTTTTATGTTTTTTTATGTTAGATGTAATATTTTTATATGTGGTTAATGGAAGAATAAGAATGTGAACATGGATTGAGGTGTGGGATAAAGGCATGGGGCTCCCTCCATGGGTTGAGTTGGACAGATTCTCAAACTCTACCCATAATGAAAGGGTTAGGGAATGGGATGGAGATTTATTCCCCTAATGTTTTCCTTCCTCCCAGAATGAGGATTAAATGTGAGGATATTGTGATGTTGTGATGTGTTATCCCTTGTGATATAGGGAATTTACTTTCCCACTTATGCATATTGATAAATTCCATTAACCTTGTGTGGATGATGTTAATTCCTAACCCATTGATTATATGTTGATGATAAACTATGAAATGAATAAGATGCACATGATGAATTTTTCACTATGGTTAGTAATAGTTAAGAAAATATTGTTAAATAGTGGACCTAAATTGTATTTTATTTATCATTAATTTCATTCATATTTTCAAGAACTATATGTTAGACTGGATTTTTTTTAAACACTATTGGTGGTGTCCGACTGAGTTGTACTGTAACACCCCGACCCCAGATGCCTGGATCCGGTGCATTATTACATTACATTGGAATTATTAAAAGGGGTAAATCTATCAATACCATTCAGATTAGTAGTCTTTTAATTCTAGATTAAATACATGATACCCACAATACATTGGGAAAATAAAATAAAACATGCTACACAATAAATGAAATAAACTACATCCATGAAAGTGTAATCAAAGTTCTCTTCTTCATAACTTGGGGAGAGAAACATAATAAGTGTGAGCTCAAATGCTCAGTAAGGGTAAGTACAAAGGAATCAATAATGAATTAATCTATATGGAATGGTAAATAATTGGGCACACTTTTCATTTACAAAACTAGATAAGGTGAAAATAATATGGAAAGTAAGAAATTGAGACACATGTTATAAATCAATTAAATGGGAATGAACTACATCCATAAATATATCGACACAAAATCTCATGGATAAAAAATAATTGATACTATATGAGGTAAATTAGTTTCTTATTGGATGTCGTGTCTCAAACACATGAAATACTACTACCGTTAAGAACATTCACAATATGGTTTAAATCACGGATAGAAAGATGTTTAATTTGGCCAACTTATTTGTCTCATGATAACCTATCAATGCATCAAGGAGTTATATAAAGTTTAGGATCCAGCCGTAATATCAAGTATAAATAATTTATCATATTTAATAATAAAAATAACTAATATTCCTTACCAAATAACTATATTGAATAAGAAATACAGATTTATTTATAATTATCCAATTAATCAAATAATTTTCAAAGTAACCACTTTATGAATAATGGTATAGGGTTTAGGAAATACCAATTTCCATTGTATGAGAGTATGGATATTAAATTAAAGTTTCTATGAAAAATTATTGAAATAAAATGATTGATTCAAGGAAAAGTTAAAAATCACAAAAGGAATTGATATTTTGAACATTCTTGAGGAGAATAATCTTTAAACATTCCAAAGTGTCCCATACCACTTTGAAACATTTAAATCATAATCACTAGAAAGGTATTACATTAAATGAATATTATAATATCATGATAATAAAAATATTCATGTTATAATATATCAAAATGGTAAGTAGGTATGACACACAAAAGAAGTAAGTAGTGAATACTAAATTAATCTCAAAGGTTTAAAAAGTGAGATGAAAATCCCTTACCTTATACTTCCTCTTGTTGTGTGTACTTTAACCTCTGGTATAGTGGTTTAAAATATGTTATGTACTAATAACATAACCATAATAATTTTTATTGTATCATATATTAAATTCTTATAATATTTTATTACCATTTTGTTTATCAATATTCCATTATTTTGACTATTTCGGGTGTTAATTGCCTAGTTTGTTGAGTATATTTTAACTTATTATTTGTTGTTATTATAAAATATATCATGGTTTAATAATATCCAAAATATAAAACATGAATAAATTATCTTACATATTCATTAAATATGTATCTATAGTATTCCATATCATTTAGAGATTAGAAATGAAGTGCATCGTTCATGGAGATGGTAGGTCGTACGTACACATGAATGCTGCTCTCGTTTCATTGTATTATTAAAATAATTAAAACTAAATTATACATATTTATATTATAATATATAATAATATCTATGTTATATATTTTATATAGGTTTATTGGAAACATCCTTTGTATGTTCCATGTATGGCATGAACGAATCATATCGCTTAGAGGGGGTGGTAATCCACACTTCCTCAAATGAAATTATCATATTTACAGAACTTGGATAGAATAAAGGTATGTTCCAAATAAAAAATAAAGAAGAATAAAACATAATATATATATATATATATTATCTATATTCTATTATAATTTCCACCATGAGAGGTGTTTGGGAAAAAATGAACGATTATCATTTTATGATGCTGTATTTTGCTGTAGACAGAAACAGTATGTTTGTTACCCATTAGATGGAGGTGTGTGTATGTTTAGGTAAAAACCATAACATAAAAACATCCTAGTATATTTTAGATATTATTTTTGTTATTTAATCATATAATAAGTGGATTATATGGAGTCTATAATGGAAATGAAATTAGAAAGCATGAGAGAAGGTGTTACCTCTTAATCGGGTAACTTCTTTTAGTTTTTTAAAAAAAGGATTTATTGGAAGGAATTATTCCAAAATAGATGATTATAGGTAGAGGGTATGGTTTTTTTGAGACTATTGAATGTCTATTGCCTTATCTTAGGAGGTTTTATATTTGTTCTGAATGGGGAGATGTGGTGGCCTTTTATATAGAAGGGGGAGTGGCACTTTTGTAAATACCAAATGGTATTCAATAATGAGTGGTCTATCTTACCTAAAGTTACTCAAAAATGGAAACATAATGGATTAAAGGATAATTATGGTCTATGAAAACCTCATCCTCACAAAAATATGTGTATTTTAATAATTTGGTTCGTTAACTTTTAAGATTCCCCAATTTTATCATTTTCGTTTTTACTAAAGCATCTAGTTTTCTAATCTAATTAATTTAGCCATCGAGAATAAATAACAGTGAGATTTATTATAAAATATATATCCACTGAATTATTGATATTATATCTAATTTATAAAATTAATATCCCATTTTTTTGTAAAATAATTTCAAAATAAGCGCATGTGATGCGCTAAAATGATGCTTCAACCCAGACCATGTTAACAACGTAATTAAACAATATGGGTAAATAGTTTATTTATAAAATATTAATTGGTCAATTAATATATAAAATTTAAAATTTATTAACACATTAAAATCACTTGGTATAATATAGTATTTTTATAAATTTTAAATCATTTTATAAGATTCATTTATTGTAAAATAGAAATAATGTCAATATTGACATTATTTATTTAATGTTATTTTTAAAATATAAATATTATATTGTAATTAAAATATATTAGTTTTACATGTGTTTTACATGATATATTCACATAAAATATTAATAAAGATAATAATTATATCAATTAACTTCACTTTTATTATTTATAGTATCATTTATTTTAGTTAATTATTAACTAAATATTCACTACTTTGACGTTTCTTATGCATTTTAAGTACCTAAACCATATCTAAAAAATTATTGATAATTTATTATGATAACAATATCCCATATATATTTAAAAATTATATATATAACCGAAAATATGGTGTTTTTTATGTGTCTTAAAGTTTTATAAATGTTAAAGGTAAATAAATTTATCTTTTTATATTTTTTCCTTACTTACCCTTTTACATAGGGAACTTCCATTTAATAATATCCTAATAACCCATAAATTTAAAACCATGTGGGGAAATAGTAAAATTATTGGAACCAAATAGAATTTATACAAGTTTCCAAGTCATTTTAGTCTTTAATATTATGTTTTAGTCCCTTATTAATATTAATCATTCCATAATCAACGTAATTAATCTTAATGACATTCACTAATAATTTTGTTCAAAAAATTAAGTTGATCTTATATGACTAAAAATATCATATGAATTACATCTATGTATGTCATATTATTAAGATTATAATCGTAGAATTAGTAAAATTAAGAATAACTCTAATCTTGAAGATAGGGAAATATACGTGTTTTTTGAGTTGAAAAATGTTCAGAAGCATGTTATGTTTTAATATTCACTTTTAAAGTAAAATTGATTCGGATAAACTTTTTTATAAATAGTTGTTTTATTGATCTAATTTTTCTCTAAAACAAATCTCAGATGTTATTTATCATTAATAATTATGTAAATGAAATGGATGTTTTTACTAAATTGCAGTAATCGTCATAATTTATCAAAAAATGATGTTTCTGAGAAAATTCTAAAAAATTCACCCTAAGCTACAATCTAAATTATGAATTCAAAAATGATGTTTATTTTTAAAAAAAATAGAAGTGTAAGAATTTATATTTAAAATAGTTTCACCATTAAAAGGTTGTCGTGTGTACCACAAGTTAATTCAGTGTCATATGTAGCCTAAGTTTAACATTGTGTATAAAGAATGCAAGGGAAAAATTATATTTATTATAAAACGAAAATATTGTAATTTTTTGGGTTTTCACATTATGCCCACCTTAAATAAATTGTGTTCTCACAAGTTATACTTGAACTCAGTAATCTATGGATTGAAAATAAACTATTTTTGAAAGACCCACATCATAAAAAAAATTTAATGTCAACTTTCCATGATAAGAGAGAAAGTAAAGTACAATGGTAATGTAACGAAGTTCTCTTGTAGTAAAATATAGGTTGAAAATGAAAACATGAATATGGAAGAAAAATATAACCATCATCTTCTGATGGAGAGTGCTAGAGAACATGTTAAGATGAATGTTTTTTACTGCAAAACCATAAACCATATGTGTGAATAAAGGACATTGATGTCATAAAAAATGATTATAATAGGAAAACAATTTGTTTTAAAACCATTTTTTGTATATTTAAGTGATTCCATCACTCTATAAGAATATAAGTAAAAATAAATTTCTATAAAAATAATCTTTTCCTTTGATTACACCTTGAACTATTTCTAATTTGTCTCCAAGAACATGATACAGCATATAGTGAAGTAATATATTACCATCTAAAATCTCATCTAATGATAACATTAAACCATTTTATTAACAATCAACTTTTACAACATATTATGATCCAATCACTTCTGAATGAAATTCAGTGAACATCCAAAGTCAACTTATGATTAGCCTTTAATAAACATGAAGAGGCCTTTAATTTTTCACATTCTAAACATGTGAATAAGTTCATCATGTATCCTCCTGGAATATAGTAATAACTCAAATTACCAAAAAACCATACTGGAAACATGAATTCAACCTTACTCCTTAAGTAAGACATGTGTTATTGGATATATTCCTTAAATCCAAAATTGTTGTGAACTATATAGATGATATCATAGACCAATTTTCAACAAGTCTTTAATTAGTTCCAAGGTATTCAGTGCTTATACAAATCAATAATTTCTTCATCATTATCTTAACATCAGGAATATATTAAGGTTTTTATTTCCCTCAATAATTTGTTTTCTAAAAATTGTAACTTTCTACTGAATAGATTTTCTTCGTACCATTCAGCATATGATCTCAAAACCATAACAAAAAAATACTATAGTACAATATTCATATATTGCATAATTCTTATAACCAGTACATTGCTGATAAAATATTAAAATGACCAAATTATTTACAAGCATATTAATCATTACTCTTCATCTGTGGCAGTATCATAACTCCATCACTACCCAATAGTATCATCTTGTGTATATTCCATTGACTCTTTGAACATTGATATGCATAGTTTCTATTCTCTATTTAGTGGAAGAATTGAACATTGTAAGCATGTTCTTACCCTTGATATCACGAACTCGATGTCCTTTTTCTCTGCACTTATAACAAACTCCAATCCCTTCAAGAATTTACCAGGGCGATTCTTTCCATAGTTATCACATGTGGGAAAATCCTTCTTTCCCTTCTTCCATTTATTCATCTTTTTCTCTACCATCATCTTCTTCCCTTCAAATCCATTGGACTTTGCTAATTATTTATTTATCTTGTTAACATATAATACTATTTCCACAGATGATGAGAGTAATTAGTAGACTATATCCCTTAGAAATGATGGCTGAAGACGATGAAATATATGATCCTTCTTACCCTTTAAATCACATGCACTAGTGGAGTTTTCATTCCTTCTATTGTGCATCATTTATAAATAATGGAATATACTAGATCAACTCATAAATTATGAACTTTGTATAACTCTAAAAATTTTATAGAACATACCTGAAATTTATACATTGTAAATCCTAGAACAATAATCTTTGGCTACTTTAGGTAAATCATTACTTTTAAATCCTTCATAATGGTAGGTAAATAAAATGTAAATCATCCAAAGCATATACCTCGAGAGTTCCATACCAGGTGCATATTAAGGCCTTTTGTCGTGTATCGAGTTAACCTGAGTCAAGACTAGAACACCTTTTCAGAGTTTCTACTACTAGGTACATATGTGCCATAACCACATCCACTTGTAGTATCTAGATAGGGGTTTATTTCTAGTAATTTCCACATAATATTTACTCAACCAAAATTCAAGGATGTTCTTCTACACTTATCCTCAATTTCTATCTAAGTATTTTTCTCCCTAATATATGTTTTCTAAATCTAGTTTCCATGGTTGTTTCTAAACTTCCTTTAATGCCAACTGTAACACCTCGACCCCAGATGCCTAGAGCCGGAGCATTATTACATTACATTAGAATTATTACAAGGGATTAAATATTGAAATACCTTTCATTTTATCTTTCTTGGAATGAAAGATTTAATACATGATACCCACAATACATTGGGAAAAAAATAAAACATGCTACACAATAACTAAAATAAATTGCATCCTTGAAAGCATAATTAATGTTCTCTTATTCACAACCTAGGGAGAGAAACATAATAAGTGTGAGATCAAATTATCAGTAAGGGTAGGTAAAAAGGAATCAATAATGAATCAATATTTCTGGAAAGTTAAATAATTGGTCATACATTCCATTTAAAAAACTAGATGAGGTAAAAATAATATGGAAGTAAGAAACTGAGACACATGCTATAAATAAATTAAATGAGAACGAACTGCATTCAAAGATATGTAGATACAAAATATTATGGATAAACAATAATTGATACTAAATTATGGAAATTATTTTCTTATTGGAAGTCGTGTCTCTTGAACATGAAATATTATTACTGTCAAGACCTTTCACAATATGGTTTAAAACACTGATAGAAAGCTGTTTAAAATGTCCAACATATTTTTTTCATGAGAACCTATCCATGCCTCAAGGAGATATATAAAGTCTGGACTCTAGCTACCATTTCAAGTCCAAATAATTCCTCATATTTAATAATCAAAATAACTAATATTCCTTATCAAATAATTTTATTGAATAATAAATACATATTTATTTATAATTACCTAATTAATCAAATAATTATCAAAGTAACCACTGTATGAATAATGGGATACAGTTTAGGAAATACCAATATCCACTGTATGAGAGTATAGATATTCAATTAAATTTTCAATGAAAAATTATTACAATAATGTGATTGCTTCAAGGGAAAGATAACAATCACAAAAGGAAGGGAGATTAAGAACATTCTTGAGGAGAATAATCTTTAAACATTCCAAAGTGACCCACAGCACTTTGTAACCTTTACATCATGATGAAAAAAAAGGTAGGAAATTAATTAAATATTATAATATCATGAGAATAATTTTATACATTATATAATATATCAAAACTTTAAGTCGGTATGGAACACAAAAGAATTAAGTAGTGAATATGACATTAATCTCATAGATTTAAAAAGTGAGATGAAAATCTCTTACCATATCCTTCCTCTTTTTGTGTGGTATTTAATATTCATTTTAGTGGTTTAACAAATGTTAAATTATAATAATATGACCATAATTATTTTTATAGTATCATATATTAACTTATTACCATATTTTATTACCCGTTTGTTTAACAGTCTTCCATTATTTTTACTATTTTTTGTGTTAATTACCTCGTTTATCGAGTATGTTTTAACTTATTGTTTTTTGTTCTTATAAAATATATCATGGTTTAATAATATCCATAATGTAAAACATGAATATATTCTCTTATATTTTCATTACATATGTATTTATAATAGTCTATAACATTTATATATTAGAAATGAAGTGTAGTGTTCATGAAGACGGTAAGTCGTACGTATGCATGAAAGCTGCTTTCATTTCCTTATTGTATTAATATAATTAAAAATAAATTATAAATATGTATATTATAATTTATTTATCATATCTATGTTTTATATTTTATATATTTTTATTAGAAATATAATTTATTCATTCTATGTATGGCATGAACGAATCATATTTCTCTGAGGGGATGGTAGTCCACACTTCCTCAAATGAAATTATCGTATTTACACAACTTGGATAGCATAAAAGTATGTTCCAAATAGAAATTACAGAAGAATAATACATCATAAATAACATATTTATTTTATATAAATATATAGTCTATCATAGTGTCCATCATGAAAGGTGGTAGGGAAAAGTGAACAATCATTGTTTTGTGAGGCTGTATTTCATCGTACACAAAAATAGTATGTTTGTTGCCCATTAAGTAGTGGTGTGTGTAAGTGTAGGTTGAAAACTTATTGTAAAAAAAACTAGTATGTCTAGTATACTTTTTTTATTTAATAATATAATAATAATACTATAGGGCGTGGAGAATGGAAATGAAATTAGAAATCCTAATAGAACGTGTTACCTTGTAATCGAGTAACATCTTTTGGTTTATACCAAAATGATGTTTTGGAAATATTTATGCTCAATAGGATGATTCTAAGTAAAGGGTAGTTTTTTTGGAGACTATTTAATCAGGACTTGTCCGAACATATGTGGTTTTAGAGGTGCTATGAATGGAGAGAGGTGGTGGACTTTTATAGGGAAGGGGGAGTGGTACATTTATAAATACGAAATAGTATTCAATAATGCATGGTCTATATCACCTAAATTTCCACAAAAATGGAAAAATAATGGATTAAAGGAGAATAATTTTCTATGAATACCTCATATAATCAAAAATATGTTCATTTTTAAAAAAAAATTCTTTAACTTTAAGGATTCCCAAATTTTATAATTTTCATTTTTATTAAAGCATCTAGTTTTCTAATATGATTAATTTAAACCTTAATACTAAATTAAATTGAGGTTTATTTTAAAATATATAGAAACTTAATTTTTAATATTATATATAATTTATAAAATTAAAATCCCATTTTTTTTATAAATTAATTTCTAAACAAGTGCATGTGATGCGCTAAAACTCTACATGGACCCAGACCATGTGAACAACAGTTTACAAAATATGGGTCAATTTCTTAATTATGAAAGATTAATTTGTCTATTAATAGATTGTATTTATTTTTTATTAGCACTTAAAAATCACTTGGAAGAATATAGGATTTTAATTAATTTAAAATCATTTAATAATATTCATTTATATTAAAATAACAATAATGTCAATTTTGACATTATTTATTTAATGTTAATTTTAAAATATAAATATTATATTGGAATTAAAATATATTAGGTTTACATGTGTTTAAAATGATATATTCATATAAAAAAATAAATAAAGACAATAATTCAATCAATTAACTTCACTTTTATTATTTTTAGTATCATTTTTTTTAGTTAATTATTAACTAAATAGTCACTACAATGATATTTCTTAACCATTTTAAGTACCTAAACCATCTCTAAAAATTATTGAATTTTTATTAGGATAAATATAACCCATATATATTTAAGAATGATATATATATAACTGAAAATATTATGATTTTTACATATCTCAAAGTTTTAAAAATGTTAAATGTAAAGAAATTTACCACTTTGCATTTTTCCTTACTTACCCTTTTATATTAAGAACATCCATTTAATAGTATCCTAATAACGCATAAATTTCAATAAAAGTTGGTACATGGTCAAGTATTTGGAAGTAAATGTATTTTTTGACAAGTTTTCAAGTCATTTTGGTCCTTAATATGAAGGTTTAGTCCCTTATTAAGCTTAATCATACCTTAATCAACATAATTAATCATAATCACATTAACTAATCATTTTAGTTAAAAATATTAAGTTGGTATTTTTAGTAAAAAAAATATAATACTAAATACATGTTTTTATGTCATATTTTCAAAATTCAAATCACATAATTGGGTAAATTAAAATTAACACTAATCCCACTGTCAGGGTGGTATAATGGGATTTTAGAGTAGAAAAACTTTTGAAAGCTTGTTATGTTTTTATATTCAATTTGAAAGAAAAATTACTTATAATGAACTTAATTGCATAAATAGATTTAAAATTGATATAATTTAACTCTGAAAAAAATCAATGATATTATTCAGCATTAATAATTATGTAAACAAAAAGGTTGTTTTTAAGTGAATTGCAGTAATTTTCACTATTCGTCAAAATTGATGTTTCTCAGAAAACTCCACAAATTTCTACCTAATCTGATTTTGACATTATTAATTCAAAATGAAGTTTATTTTTAAACATATAATTCATATAAGTGTAAAAATTTAGTTTTAAAATAGGTTTTTCATTTAAAGGTTGTAAAACTCAGTCTTGCATGTAACGTAAGTTAATTCAGTGTCACATGTAGCATTAGTTTGACATTGTGTATAAATAATGCCAGCAAAAAATTATATTTATTCTAAAAGGAAAATATTGTATATTATTGGGGTGTCACATGTACTCACACCCAACTCGGGTTACTATTGGGTACCAGATAAGATTTTAAGGTTGCTGGTTAGGAAAATGGAAAACCCCCATGCTTGGGAAGTGAGTCACATATCGGATGTGCAAGATTGAGGTTATGGGCATGGAATCAGGACTGTTTAACATATTTTTTTATTGGTCTTTTTTTTTATTTGGTTCACATATCACCATAACATGACATGACATATTGACTATCGGTTGTGGAATACACCTAGACTTGAGAAAATGGTTATATATGCATTTTCATTTATAATGCTATATTGATATAACTATTCTATATGTTCCATAATATAGATTAATCTATTTAAGAGGGTATATTCTCCCCACATGACTTTTATACCCTCACTATTAGTCATAAACCTCTATCATATGGGGAGTCATGCTTGAGGTCATGTGACAACCCATTTCAGGGCACCAGTTTAGTGGCTACTGAGTCAGGGATGTTACACACTATATTGGGTATAAATGTTCTGGGTGGTTCTCTCTTGTAATAAATTTATTATAAGTATAATGTGCGTTTATCTTCTTTCCATTACAATGTAATGAGAAATTAATGTAAGTTATACTCTCCACCATGAAATTACATTATATGAAAACATAGTGTGGGTTGTTATATTGACCTTAAATTAAGTGTTACCATCGTTTCAAGGGGGAATAATAGAATAAAAAATTAAATATCTTGGTTATTTCACTTATAATATATAAATTTCATATAAATGATATGTTAATAGTTATGAATTATTTATAAATATTTTTTTGGGATTTTTATTAACTATATGAGGTTTATAGATTAATTAATGATAAATTTCGTATAATTAATTAATTAAATGTAGTTGAAAGATTTATTAATAAATAATACCTATTATTATGTGTTAATATTATATATATATTTCATTATTATATGGAATTTTTTATGAATTAAAAATAATAATTTTATTTTGAAATCCTAAGGGTTGATTTATAATAAGTTTTTAAATTATGAAGTTATCTTGAAGTATAAAATTGATTATATTTTAAAATAAAAACTTTTCCTAAATCTATATTTAAACGTTTAAAATTAAATATCCTTGTTTAAATATTATTTAAACCACATAAAAGTAGTTTTGATAGTTGTTTTCATAAATGTATTAAATAATTCTATATATATGATATATAGATAATGTGTAATGTTTACGTTGTAGAAATTTGATTATAAAGTGTTTTAATTCATAAAATAAAAATAATTTTAGAAAGATTCCACATAATAACTAATATGAATTAAACTATATTATATAATTAATATAAATTGTTTGTATTTGATATTATGTTTATCCATAATACTTATCTAATTTATAAAATATTTACTGTTAGTTTTTATTATAAAATGTTAGTTAATATTTATTGAATGTTTAAATATTTTGTATTCTCATATATTTAATCGATATTCCATTTTTTATTAAATATTGTGAATTTTTTATATTTTGAATATTTCTATGATTTGGATTAATTGTTAAATTAATTTTATATATTTTCATAAAATATTAGAAAAATATATATGCTAGGTATGTTAAATGGATTTAGTTTCTAGAAACCTTAACATATGATAGAAAATAGATTTATGATTTTGAATATGGTTATTGAATATAGTATATATATATAATGTATTAGAGATATGATGTGTTGGATTCTATCTTGAGTAATGTATCCCCATGTAGAGAGTGTTGAGTAAATAAGGTTTTCGTATGACTTTTCCATTCCTTCTTGTTTTAAAAATCACAAACACCTTATCTTAAGGCAAATTTCATTTACCCTATGTTTTACTTTCATAAGGAAAATTTTCCTTCCCCAAGGAAATTTATCCATACCATGTTTTTCAATGTTCATATTTTTTCTAAATATAGAATTCAGTTTCATATCTAAAACTTCAGAATCTTATAATTCTTAGATATAGAGCATTATGTCTTCAGGATCCGAATAATGGTTCTGAACTCTTTTTCAGTTCACACTCTGAGTTCTCTGAATCCATATTCTAAATTATTTGAATTCAGACTCTGAACTCTTCTGAGTGAAGACTCCGAGTTCTCTGAATTCAGATTCTGAATTCTCTGAATTCATACTTCGAACACTTCTGTGTTCAGACTCCGAGTTCTAATGAATTCAAACTCCGAACTTTGTAAGTTCAAACTCTGAAAGGTTAAGAATTCAGAATCCAAATTCTAATGAATTCAGACTTCGAACTTTGTAAGTTCAGAATCTAAGCTTTTTTGAATTCAGACTCTGAACTCTACTGAATTCAAGACTCCAAATTTCCTTGAAATTCAGACTCCATAATTATATAGAATTCAGGTTCCGAATTCTTCTGAAGACAGAATCCTAATATCCTTGTATTACAGACACCAAATAGTTTTTTTATTAGACTCCGAACATTAATTTTTCCTTAGACTCTGAAAAATAAATTTGGTTATTAAAACATATTTTTGCTTACACTTGTTTTTGTTATAAAAAGATGTCATGCATTCAGTTACTAACTAACCATTTTTTGAGTGACAGGTGTACAGGTCCTTTCGAAATTCATGGAAAAATATGACTGTTGGAAGAGGGAGTCGACTGTAGAAGTTGTGCTTATAAATAAGATCTCATTTGAAAGGGATCACAACACACTGACTGTTCTTTGACTCTAGAGATTACATGATGCTGAAGTGATTTCTAGAGAGAGACTTTCATACTTAGTGTGTGCTGAAATTATTTTTTATAATTTCTCTATGCGACTCCAAATGTTTCTATGTAAATTTGAGGGCTTCTGGGGATAGCAAGACAGAGGTGCCGACTACCTTAAAGTTCGAGGAATTCCTTACAGAGGAATACAGAGGTGCCGACTACCTTCAAGTTGAGGGATTGCAGGGATAGCAAGACAGACTCTGATCTTTGTATAGAGGGCTTACCCTGGTGTGGGTAAGATAGACTTTCTTGAAAGTATAAATCAAGGGACCCTTATCCAAGGTTGTTGGATACCCTTCTCTTTGGGTTAAAAGATGTATTACCTGTTACTTGTTTTGTTTCATGTTTTCTGATGCAATTTTGATTGTTGAGGAATGAATAACTATCTTATACTTCCTTATACGTGTACTCTGATTTAGTGAGATTCTATATGCTTTAAGGTAGAATCTTTATCTTTGTAAACATATGTTAATTTTAATATCCAGAAACACTTTTCCAGAATTACATTCTCTGAATCATATTTCTAGTATCAATCAACTTTTTAGAACTAGAGGTTTTGTGAATTTACCTTGTTTAACCTTGTTAAATAATAGAAATGTTTCTAACCAACTTTAAAAGTTCCCAAAGAATTTTAAAGTATAAAATTCACCCCTCCCCTATTGTATATTGATCACCTACATCATTATTATGATACTACAATCATTATCATTTCGATCCTATAATTGGTATTAGAGGAGGTATCCGAAATAATTATATTCACATATAATTTTTCTTACTCAAATTTTAATTTTTCTATATTTTCCTTACTTGGGATATTCTTATACTTGTTTACAAACGTTATTTCTGACAAGTTTGTGCGGAGATATTTTCTTTTAAGATGACAGGAATCAATGTTGATTCCATTGAAAACTTAAATCCAACTAGACCACCTATTTTTGATTTGAATGATTACGAATATTGGAGATATTTCATGAAGACTATTATTATCAACACTAGAGTAGACAATTTTTTTATGATTACTAGAGGATATAAAATCCCTGACAAGGAATTAAGTTCTTTCACTAACCAAGAAAATCGTGAATATCAACTGAATTATAACGTATGCAATACATTGCTTTGTTCTATGACTAGAAATATATATAGCCAAATTTCATCTTGTGAAGCAGAAAATTGTATTTAGAAGAAGCTTGAAGTTACTCACTTTGGAGCTTCCAAAGTTATTGAAACTAGAAGAGCCATGATTAGAGCTGAATATCATGGTTTTTGATTTCCCTATGGAGAACCCATATGTAAGGTGAAATAGAGATTCATGAATATTGTTAACAGTTTACAATCTATGGGTGAGAAAGGTTTAGATGATGAATCCCTTGTGTATAAAATCATTGTCATCATGCCCAATGAGTGTGAATCCAAGAGATCTGCTATTGATGAGAGCAGGAAGGTTACTCAGATTTCTCTTGATGATATTTTCGGAACTCTTCTTCAATATGAGACTACAATAAAGAGAGATGCTGATAATATTAAAAAGAAGAATGGTAATGGCGGTGTTTCTTTTATAATAACTTCAATTCATATGAAAACCAATACTCCTGAGAAAGTTACAAGATCTAAATCTAAGAAGGTTGTTATTCAATCTGAATCCAGTAGAAGTGAATCTTCAAAAAATGAACTAGCCAATCCTAATCAATGGATGAAAAAGATTTTTGGATAGAAGAACATTCAATCCAGACATAAGAAGAAAAAAAAGAAAGATAAGAAAGATTTATAAGTCACATGTTATAAATGCAAGAGAATTGGACATATAAGAAAAAATTAGCATATGCTTAAGAGAAAGGAAAGAAAGGAAAATAATTTTGAGAGAAATAGAAAGAAGTACTAAAAGTGTAAAGAAAAGTCTTGAAATCTAATGACACATTGACTGTAAGTGGTGGATCCTCTTTAGATGAATCATCATATTACAAATCTTCAGGATAGAAGAATCTTGGTTTAATAGCCAGACTACCTATTGAAAATCATTGTCTAATAGATAAGGTACACAATGTTGAATCCATGACTAATGTATCTTTAAATGTTAATTATAGTAATGATAAATATTATAACTCTTCTGATCAAGAATATTCTTCTGATGAAGATAATACTTTACCTACCTATAAAGAAGTTTCTAGGTTTTCAAAGCTTCTTGAGAATGAGAATTCAAAACTCAAGAAAAATCTTGATAAGGAAAATTCTAGGATTTCTATACTTACTAAGGAAATATTAGAACTTTCCAAAGATCTTGATAAGAAAAACCTTTATTTTTAAAGTATTTCAAAAAATATTGAGGAAGTAAATTCTGAGAAGGATAAACTTTCTAAGGATCTAGAAAATTTAATTTATAAGAAAAATGTTTTCAAGCCTAACTCTAGTTCTAAAACTAATGTTTTGGAAGACAAGAACTTAGTTATTAGACTAAAATCCGAAATATTTTCCTTGAGGAAGTGTTTTTCAAACTTTAACTTTGGTAAGGAAAATTTTGATAAGATGTATTCTGAAATCCGACCTCTAAGTAATAGTTCTCGTTTTAGTTATACTAGTTCAAAACCGTTTTTTAGTAACAATTATTATGTTCCTCAAAGTGTTCCATTCTGGACTATGTTTTAGTGTGGTGGGAATTGGGTAAGAAATTGTTCCCTAAACAAAACCCAGCCTTTAGGATTTCATAAAGCTTATTTTTCAAAGAAAATATAGGTTCCTAAAAATTTTCTTTCCGAAATTTCCGGATCCAAGAAATTTTAGGTTCTAAAAGTCTAACACTCTTATTTTCATAAATGTAAAGAAATTACCAACAGCAATACATGGTAGATAGATAGTGGATGTTCCGGGCATATGACTCGTAACAAAAACTTCTTTGAAATGATTATCAAGAAGAAAGGAGTAAAAGTAACGTTCAGAGATAATTTTAAGGGAGAAATTATTGGTATAGGTAACATCATTCTTCTTGGAAAAACATTGATTTCAAATGTTTTATTTTCTAAGGGTCTTAAGAACAAACTCATTTGTATAAGTAAATTATGTGATGAAGGTTACCTTGTGAATTTTAGGAATGATAAGTGCTTAGTACAATTCTAAGGAAGAGTTTGTTCTTTATGCCCATAGGAAAGAGAATGTATACACACTAAACATAGAAGAACATAAGAGCCACGATCTACCTTTACTTAGTGAAATGGAATATATTCTTGGTTTTGGTATAGAAGGTTAGGAAACTTTAATCTTAGGAACCTATGAAAAATCTCTAAGAAAAAACTAGTTAAAGATCTACTGGAGCTTAGATTTGATTCCTCAAAAGTTTGTGATCCTTGTTAATATGGAAAGAAACATAAATCTTGTTTTAAATCAGTTTTTAATGTCTCTACCACAGATGCATTATAGTTAGTGAACATGGATCTTTTTGGTCCAACACAAACTGGAAGCATTGGAGGAAAATATTTTGTATTCGTCTTAGTTAATGATTACACTAGATTTACATGGGTCTATTTTATAACAAAGAAATATAAAGATTTTTATTATTTCAAATGTTTTAGATCCCAAGTTAAAAATGAGAAAAACCTCCCTTTGATAACAATTCATAGTGATCATGGAGGAGAATTTCAAAATTTATATTTTAAAACTTTTTGTAGTAGAAAAGGTATTATTCATAACTTCTCAGCACCTAGAACACCTCAACGGAATGCTGTTGTTAAAAGAAGAAATAGAATTCTTCAATAGATAATAAGAACCATGTTGAGTGAGTATTCTATAGACAAACATTTTTGGGCCAAAGCTGTAAGTACTTATTGTTATACTATAAAAAATGTTTTGATTAGACCTTTTCTTAATAAAAATCCTTATGAGTTATGGAATGGTAGAAAACCTAGACTTTCCTACTTCAAGGTTTTTGGTTGCAATGTATTCATTCTGAATACTAAAGATAATATACACAAATTCACACCAAAATCTGATGAAGGAATTTTTTAGGCTACTCCACAACTTCTATGGATTATAGTGTTTTCAATAAAAATACTTGTACTATTGAAGAAACATTACATTTCAAATTTTATGAAACTGATCCTTTTGTTTTTAAACAACCTCAGATGTGTTTTCCAAAACTAATTATCAACCTTTGTTAGAATGTCCTTCTGATAAGAAAAATGTCCAAGGAGATATTTCTGAAGCATTTACCACAGAGGATTTCCTACCCTATGTTGATGAATAGGTTTAACAAAACCCAAATCAGTTGTTTGTTATGAATCATCCCAGTGATAGTATCATTGGTGATATAAATCAACCTATAAGGACGTGAAGTTCCATAAGAAATGAAGTAGAACATCTAGAATTTCTTTCCCAATTAGAACCAAAAAACACTAATGAAGCTTTAGGTAATAATTATTGGATAAAATCTATGCAAGATGAACTAAATGAATTCTAATGGAATAAATTCTAGACCTTGGTTTAAAGACCTTAGGAAACTTCTATTATTAGAGAAAAATGGGTCTTCAGAAATAAATGTGATAAAAATGGAATCATAGTCAGAAATAAATCTAGATTGGTTGATAAATGCTATAATCAATAAGAAGGAATAGACTATGAATAAACCTATGCTCTAGTAGCTAGAATTGAATCTATTCATATCCTACCTTCCTTTGCAGCATTTTTCAATTTCAAACTTTTTCAAATGGATGTGAAATGTGCTTTCCTTAATGGTTATGTACAACTGGAAGTTGTTGATCAACCTCCTAGTTTTGAAGATTTAAAACATCCTGAACATGTTTACAAACTTACCAAAGCTTTGTATGGACTTAATTAAGCACCTCGAGCTTGGTATGATAGGCTTACAGGATTTTTGCTTCAAAATAATTATGATACGGGAAATGCAAATCCAACCCTTTTTATAAAGAAAGATAAGAAAAATGTTTTCATTATTCAAATTTATGTTGATGACATTATATTTGGTTCAACTCAGCAATCTTTAACTGATTCCCTTGTGTATCTAATGAAATATGAGTTTGAAATGAGTATGATGGTTGAGTTAACATTTTTCCTTGGTTTTAAAATTTCTCAAAAACCAGAAGGAATATATATATCCCAAAATAAGTATATTAAAGATCTTCTTAAAAGTATGGATATGACATCACTAAGAGTATAAGTACTCCCATTGGTACCTCAAATTCCCTTGATCTAGATAAAGCTAGGAAACCAGTAGATCAAACTTCTTTTAGAGGTATGATAGGAATTCTACTTTACTTGACAGCTAGTCATACAGACATAATGTTTTTGGTATGCTTATGTGCAAGATATCAATCCAATCCTAAGGAATATCGTTTAAAGGCAGTGAAAATAATTTTTTTCTACATAGAGGGAACCATGTATCTTGGACTCTTTTATACTTCTAGAAATGATTTTTTTTTTGAAAAAAAAATCGAATGCTGACTTTGGTGGATGTAGAATGGATAGGAAAAGTACATCCAGAACATGTCATTTCTTAGTAGATTCATTATTTTCTTATTCATGGAAAAAGTAACACTTAACAGAACTTTATACTGCTGAAGTAGAATATGTAGCAGCTGAAAGTTGTTGTGCTCAAGTGTTGTGGATGCAACACACACTCACAGACTATGCTATGAGCTTTACCAATACAAAAATTTTGTGTGATAATACCAGTGCCATTTTCCTATGTAAAAACCATGCACATCACTCTCGTTCAAAACACATTGATATTAGGCATCACTTTCTTAGGGATCACACACAAAAAGGGGATATCATTCTTCAATTTATCAGAACGCAAGATCAACTTGCTGATATTTTCAGAAAATTATTACCCTCTGATAGATTTTAATACATTAAACAGATGTTAGGAATGATAATCGTAAGATAATATTCCATATTAACTTCCTGTTAAAACCAATCTCCTTGCATTAACAAACTCCTTTTCATTGGGGGTAGATTTTTTTATTAGATTTAAAAAATCATTGTAGTCCTAAAAACATTTTTCGTAGTCTAAAATTTTTCGTAGTCTATTTTTCGTAGTCTATGATTCTTTCAAATTTTTTCTTCTTAAATTTTCATAATGAAGATTTTCTAAATTTTCATAATGAAGATTTTCTAAATTTTATTAATGAAGATTTTCTAAATTTTTTTAATGAAAATTTTCTAAATTTTTGTAATGATGATTTTCTAAATTTTCGTAATGAATATTTTCTAAATTTTCTTAATAAAGATTTTCTAAATTTTCCTAACAAAGATTTTCTAAATTTTCATAATGAATATTTTCTGAATTTTCATAATGAAGATTTTCTAAATTTTCATAAAGGATTTTTTCAATTTAAAAATCCGTAATCAAATTTTTTTCTAGAATCTAAAGTTCTTTAAGAAGAATTTTCTTCAATAAAAATAATATTTCCAGCAATCTGAAAGGTATGTTTCCTTTTTTACGTTTTCATAAACATCATTTACTTGTTTTTTTAAATTTTTTGGATTCTCTTTTCCTTAAATATGAATTCTTTTTCTTTAAAACGTCAAAAGATCAGACCCAGGATTTCCTTGTGGTTATCATTTCAACCGTCAGATCTGATCAGAAATCTTTTCAGCTGTTGGATTGAGTTTAGAAGATGAACTGTCACTTCAAACACCTATATAAAGGACACCCGATGGTTTTCCCTCATCGAAACTCAAGCTATTGCGTACTGATGTTCTTCCCTTATACTTAAGTCCATTCCGAACATATCAGATTCCTTTTCTCAACCATGAATGTCTGTCGAAGTATCTTTCCTGAAAGACATGTCAACTGTCAAGCCGATTTCTGAATGGAAGACATACAGGGAAAGGTTGGTACATCCAAATTTCTTTGCTAAGTATGACTTTATAATCTCAAAAAACATCAAGCTAAATGGATGGGAGAGTGTTTTTGTATCAAAACCAAGAGCTCAGAATCTAGTGTATCCGGACTTGTTTGCGGATTTCTATGATTCAGTATGCTTTTTCAAAGAATA
Organism: Viscum album; assembly: GCA_963277665.1. Taxonomy (NCBI): domain Eukaryota; kingdom Viridiplantae; phylum Streptophyta; class Magnoliopsida; order Santalales; family Viscaceae; genus Viscum; species Viscum album. The sequence goes on along the minus strand of OY728134.1, from coordinate 1,308,725,820 downwards.
AGGAAAAGAAAAGTTCTCTTAAAAAAGATATGGGAAAACTTATGCTCTTTCTTACACCAAGGTAGCAAATTTAATTGGAGTTCCTTATAAGGGTGAGGCGTAGTTTTTCTCACATAAGCTACCTAAAGTTAAAGGAATTTTTGACAAGGTAAAGGCTATGACTTTCCTCGGTCTTTCATATTTTAAGACTCTGAAAATTTTTCAACTTTCTACAAATTATCAGATTCTTGAATTGTGGGTTCAAGGTTTCATAATTCCAAGAAAAGGGGAAAAAGACACTTTGAAGAAGAGTGAGATGTATATCCTGGATTTCTTGGTGAATCTAAGGAAGATCAAATTGGTTAAGCATATTTTGATTACAATTGAGAATATTAAGAATGTAAATTTGAAAGCTCATATTTTCATGTATCTGGCCATTCTCTCAAAGTTGATTGTTCGGTGTCTAGAATCTAATAAAATCCCTTGCAGTTCTAAACCAATAAATTTCAAAGTCATGTTGGTTAGTGATGATACTTTGGATAATTTGAAAGTAGGTTTTTCTATAGAATCCGTATAATTATTTTATTTTCCAGAATATTAAATGGAAGCTATTTCGAAGAAACAGGAGGTGGTTGAACCATCTAAAAAGGATGGAAGGAACAGGAAGTTGAAGGAAGTAGAAGAGGAAGGAAAAACCCCAGAGCCTAATAAAATCCAATCTGCACCTCCAAAACTTAAGAAGAAAAAAGCTTATCCAGATGAGGTAGTAGCTAAATGGAGGGAAGACAAGAAGAACAAGAAAGAAGGGGATCCTAGATTTGGTTTGGATCCTTCAAAAGCAAAATCTTTAAAATAAAAGACTACTGATGAGCTTGAAAATCAAGCTAAAGAAAAGAAACATAAGAAGAAGGTGTCTGAAGCTGAAATTGTTCAATCACTTCTGAAGGATGCTGAGAGAGCTTCCGAAAATATTCTGGTACTGCAATCATTCTTAGTTGAATCTTTACCTGAAACTATGGGGAATCAATTTGTGACTCTGGAAAAAGTCCAAGAAAAAGAAGTGGAGGAAGAAGAAGAGGAAGCCGAAGGCATTGGAGATAGTGAATATCTCCTTATGAAAGTTGAAGATTTTCATTAGAATGAAAGTCCATCTGAGAATATTTCAATTTCAACTTCTAAATCTGAGTCTTCAAAGATTGCTACACCTAGGAAAGATGAGAAAGGTGAAGATGATAAGGTTGAAGAAGATGTAAGTAAGTTGTCTGAAGAAGAAAGCTCTAATCATGATTTCATTCACTATGAAGATGTTGAGGCAGGAGCTCAAAGGGAAGTAATAGATGAAGAAAAAATAGTTCAGTTATCTGATAGTGAACAAGAGTCCCCTGATAAGGAATCCATTCTGAAGTTTGATAAGGGAAAATAGGAGGTTGATGAAACATCTAGTAAAGCTGTTGTGAAGAAGAAAGAAGTTGGTGGTTCTTTGAAGAGGAAAGTTTCTGATCTAGAAAAAGAAACCTCACCCAGTAAAGTTTTAGATTCGGAACCACCATCCCTTGGACAAGATTTCGTAGTTCAGTCTTGGAAGAAGATTTTTGGGACTATTCCTATTTTTTCAAGCATTTATTCGAGACTCCAAATGCTTCAACACACCTTAAATCAGAAAAAAGATTCAGTATCGACAGTGATAGACAAGTGTGTTAAGCTTGAGGCTAATTTCATGAATTTTTTCATAAACTACGAAGCCCACAAAAGTTCATGCAAGAAGATGACCAGTTGGTCAAAAAAACTATAGAAGACATGAGATTTCTTGATGAGTTCCAAGAGAGTGTCAAGGATTCCTTTGACACCGAATATAGTAAGATCAAGGATCTCACAAACACTTTTGAGGAGAAGTTAACTCTAGAATAGAATTCTCAAATTCAAGAAGTGAAATATCTGGATGGAAAGTTGTATTCAGTTTCCCATAGTTGGAAGAGAGAAAGAGATCTGAGGATTGAGATAGAAGAAAATCTTTTCGAGCAGGAAGAAGAGGATCAGGACCGGCTTCTTAAGTGAGCAGAGGAATATCATAAAAAGCTCAAGAAGCTGAAAACCATAGTAAAGAAGCTGATGCCGAAGGAAAAGGAAGGATGATATTGTTTAAATATGATCATTTCTTGTATTTTCTTTATTTTACAAGTTCTTTCTAATCGTAATGAAATTTTTTGGTTGCTTGTATTTTGGATGTTTAGTACTAATATTTTAGGTACCATGTTTTCTTTTCCATTCCATCTAATCCTTTTTTAAAATCACCAAGGAAGAGAAAGGAATGTCAAAAATAATACTAATCTGAAGTTAGGGGGATTGTATCTAAGTGGGAGTTTTCATTATAAATATTATTGTATTCAAGATTATGAAAAATCTCATTCAAGAAATTAGAATACGATCCTTAGTGGTTCCAAAGCCTAAGGGGGAGTTAGTCGTATTTATCATTGCCCATGTGTTAAGGGATATAAGTTTTATTTTCAAAGTCTAGAAAAATATTTTCAAAGTCCTTATATTCTTTTTCGTAAGGATGTTTGTGATTTCCAAAAAGGAGGATATTGTTGGGTCAATAAGGTTTCCTTGTGACTTTTCCATTCCTTCTTGTTTTGAAAATCACAAACACCTTATCTTAAGGAAAATTTCATTTACTCTATGTTTTATTTTCATAAGGAAAATTTTCTTTCCCCAAGGAAATTTATCCTTACCATATTTTTCATTGTTCATATGTTTTCAATATATAAAATTTGGTTTCATATCAAAAACATCAGAATCTTATACTACTTATATATAGAGAATTTTGTCTTAAGGATCTTAATTATGGTTCTGAAATCATCTGAGTTCACACTCTGAGTTCTCTGAATTCATATTCTAAATTCTCTGAATTCAGTCTCTGAACTCTTCTGAGTTCAGACTCCTAGTTCTTTGAATTTATATTCTGAATTCTCTGAATTCAGATTCCAAATTCTCTAAATTCAGACTCTGAACTCTTCTGAGTTCAGACTCTAAGTTCTAATGAATTTGGACTCCAAACTTTGTAAGTTCAGACTCCGAACTCTTATGAATTCAGACTCTGAATTCTAATGAATTTAGACTCCGAACATTGTAATTTCAAAGTCTTAATTCTAATTAATTCAGACTCCAAACTTTGTATGTTCAGACTCCGAACTCTTATGAATTCAGACTCCGAATTATAATAAATTCAAGACACTGAATTTCCATGAAATTCAAACTCCATAATTCTATAGAATTCAGGTTCTGAATTCTTTTGAAGATAGAATCTGAATATCCTTGTATTACAAACACCGAATAGTTTTTTTATTAGACTTAAAACATTCATTTTTCCTTAGACTCCAAAAAATTAATTTGGTTAAGAAACCATATTTTTACTTATACCTATTTTTTTATAAAACTATGTCATGCATTCAGTTACTAAATAATCGTTTTTTGAGTGAAACATGTACAGGTCCCTCCAAAATTCAAGGACAAATATGATTTTTTGAGGAGGGAGACGACCGTTGAAGTTGTTCCTATAAATAGTATCTCATTTGAAAGGGCTCACAACTTACTGATTGTTCTACGAATCTAGAGATTACATGCTGTTGAAGTGATTTCTAGAGAGAGACTTTCATTATTAGTGCATACTGGTTTTCTTCTTCAGAATTGCTTCGTGTGACTCTCAATGTTGATGAGTACATTTAAGGGATTCCGGGGATAGGAAGACATAGTTGCCAATTACCTTAAAGTTCGAGGACTTCCTTATTGAGGAAGAAAGAGGTGTCGGCTATCTTGAAGTTGAGGTCTTGCGGGGATAGCAATACAGACTCCAATTTTCATATCGAGGGATTACCCAAGTGTGGGTAAGATAGAATTTCTTCAAAGTATAAATCAAGGGACCTTTATCCAAGGTTGTTGGATACCCTTCTCTTTGGGTTAAAATATTTACTACTTGTTACTTATTTTGTTTCAAGTTTTTCTCTGCAATTTTGATTGTTGAGGAAAGTATAACTATCTTATACTTCCTTATACTTATACTCTGATTTAGTGAGTTTTTATATACTTTAAGGTATAATATTAATCTTTGTAAACTTCTGTTATGTTTCATTTCTAGAACCACTTTTCCAGAATTACATTCTCGAAGTCAAATTTCCGGAATCAATCAAGTTTTTAGAACTAGAGGTTTTGTGAATTTACCTTGTTTAACCTTGTTGAACAATAGAATGGTTTATAACCAACTTTAAAAGTTCCCAAATAATTTTAAAGTATAAAATTTACCCCCCCCCCCCCCCCACCCCCCCCCCCCACCTCTTGTATATTGAGCATCTACATCATTATTACGATACAACAATCAGTATCATTTCGATCCTACAGAGAGACTTTGGGTTTGACTTTCTGCTAACTTAAAGGCATACACCTTATTCTAGAAAGGTGGGAGTTTTTTATCTATGGGTTTAGGCAAAATCATGTAGTTATTTGCAAAGTCATGTAATTCAAATCATTTATATGAAGAGTAAATATACCTTATTCCTAATATGCATTTGGATATTTTTAATTATTTTTTATTTCTTTTTTTTTTTGGTGATTAACACCAACTGTGAGTTCTGTAAATAGTTGTACATCTATGTAGTTTGAAAATATTATTTTAATGGGATAATATAATTATAAAATAAATGAATAGAATATTTCATATATAAAGGGAATAAATTAGATAATATGGTGAGATTAATCCTCTTCTAATACATACTGTTAGATTCCTTTCAAATCGAAACATGTAAGGACATTGATTATCCAATCAGGTTGGATCTTCTAAAGTATTATGACCTTGTATTATCTTTTATAAATTAGGACTGTAATGGATGAATTAGGATCATTCAACTAGTAAGGTATATGAATTTTTTTCCCATTGATTATATTTATTTAGCCTAGTTTTTGTGTTTTCTTTATGATGTACCTAATATATACATTATATTTATGGTTGTTTTATTCCAATAAGAAATCATTTAATATCTAATATATGTTTTTATCATGATAAAATAATTTTTTTAATATATTTGGTTTATTTTTAGGATATATTGGTCAAATAAACACTTTATATTGGTTTTGGACAAAAAAAGAGCATATACAAGACATATAAGTAAAAATCACACATAGTGTACTTTCATACGACACCTGACTAGACGAGTCGGAATACAAACCCATGTGCACACTTGAGATGAACTTGTCTTATAATTTTGGAACATATTAGGGATTCCCTTATTATAATGATTTTGTGGTATTTTTGTAACTACATGAAATATATGTAATCACTATATGATGTGTACCCCCATCAACCTATAAAGATCCTTCAAAGGATTCAATGGGTTGTGTAATGGTTCACCTTTCAGTCCAAAAATAAAAAAAAACTTATAGTTAAATATAGTTAATTCTATAAACTCTTATACACACTTTTTAGTTTTATTCTATATAAATATAAATCCTTTTATCTGAGTTTTGTATTTTTCATAGACTGTGTGTATGTTTCCACTCTATCGACTTGACCTCCTCTGGTTCTAATAGATTTTTCTCCTTTTTAATTTGCGTTTCTTAAATATCCTCTCTTATTCTCAATAATCCTTATATAAATGTATATAGTTGGGTTTCTAGCCAACTATTTCACCATTAAATTAGTCATGAGAGGTTATAGGATCCATTTTCATGATATAATAAGATTATGGCTAAGTTGTATTTGAATTATAGTGTATCTCCTCTTATTATTATTATTATTTTATACTCACTTGGTTTATTTGGTTTTAAATTCACTAGTTGTGACATATTAGAACAAGAATGAATATAATGGGTAAATCTAATTTAATCTACATAAGAGAACCCCTAAACATTGGGTGATCCGTCTTTGTAATACCTGAGACCCCGCTGGAACAGGAAAACAATTTATTAAAAAAATTATCACATAATGCTCTATATGTCTTAGTATAATGATCATGTATTCGTGTTTATATTTTAAATTTATGAATACAAAAATTAATATTTGATAAAAATTAATTAAATTTTGAATTCATAATCAAAGAATAAACCTACAATTTGTTTTTTGGATTTTTTTTAAAATAGTTGATTTTAGTTTAATAGTGAAAAATATTGTTTCTAGCAAAATAGTAAATTTATTTATGTGATACCAAGAAGTTTATAGTACCTTTTTATTAATTAATTTTATTATTAGTAAAACTAAATATTTTAAAAATACTATTTTAAATTTATAAAACCAATGATAGACACATTCAGGACTTAATCAATACTTTCCAATAAAACAAATTGTATGTTTTTTATAATTAAATGTTTTTTTAGTAAAATTTGTTTCTAAGATTCATTTAAATAATAAATTAATTAATTTTTTATAATAAAATTATATATATCTTGAACATATATGGTATTATTAATTTTAACCTAAACATAAATTTCAAGAACAAAAATACATTTTTTCTAAAATGGGTTTATACGTGTTACTTACACTAATTATAAAAAAAATTCCACACACAAATAAATTTTATACAGTAAAATTCCTTTTCAATTTGGAATAATTATATTAAAATTATTTAATAAGTTCTATTTAATTTTTATTCTAAGAACTATTTACTTATATAAAAACTAGTTACCCTATAAAAATAAGAACAAGGTAAAAGTATAAATATAAGAAAACATGGCATCCTACATGATAAAAACATGTGTATAAATACTTTTTTAAGGATTTAATATACCAATTGTACTAAATTATGTGTTATTTATCACTTATGTAACCATAAAACCTTCAATATTTCCATTCTGTTATTTAAAAATAATGAGTGTTTGCAAAAGTTCCATTTTCCTCACATATAAAAGCGTAGAATCCCCCCCCCCCACACCTTCATTCAATGACAATTATATCGAATTTCTTCCTAAAATTAAGAAATTTTTATCCATTAATAATTATATCTCAATTTAATTTTCCAATGGACCCAATTAGTTATCATAATCTATTCATTTTGAAGGAGACTTCCCTTAGGAAATTCATGGTCCCAAAGTGAGTAGTAGTTGTCCTTATCTTTTTATTCATCTTCATTCCATCCATGAATATACTAAATATAGTTATATAATTTCCTATTTATCATTAATTTACTAAATTTATATTATATTAATGCGAAACCCCTTATTTATTCCTTCCCTATGATATGGAAGTCAAAAATAATGTCAATAATGCATTGTGTGAACTACCACTTCCATGAAATAAAATTTATTCATTTTTCTGGTTAATATTCATTATTTACATAAACTAATGACAATATGATTCACAAAAAAAATAAATAATAACAATGTTATTATTTTAAAATGATATCCTACACTTTCTTCACCATACTCGCCCAAAGACATATAGAATATTCTGGTTTGGGGTTCGTTTAACCACCTACTTGAACAATTTTTTAAAACATTATCATATATGACTATGGGAAAATAGATACTAATGTTATAATAATTTAATAATAAAATTATTAATTTTTATATTTTCATATAAATTTTATATTAATTATTTAACATATTATTAAAATATCACCTTTGATCATTAAAATTATCGAAATTAGGTGAGGCCCATTTATTTTTTAGGAAAACATATTCCAAAATTATAGAATAAAAAATACAATATGATAATGAATGGTCCATATTAAATAAAATATATATGAATAATTCTTATAATATTATCTCTAATGATCATAATTGTATTAGTCAAGTAGGTGCGTACATGTTCATGATGAATTAGGAATAAGTTAAGGGATTCTAAACTACTATTTTCACCACTTCAGAAAAATTTCTTATTTTATCTCAAATATTCACTAAAATAGTGTATCTATATCCCATTTAATATTTTCCATATTCATCCTCCCATTATTCATGGTATTAGATATTTCAATGGAAATCATATCCTTTAGTGGGTTTTGAATTGATATTTTATATGGTTGTAAGGGGTGTTTCCCTTCAAATTTAATTCAATTAGATGTGATTTTTATTAACTAATTTTTTCCTCTATGTGGGCTATAAACTTACTTGGATGTCCTTTAATCACATTCCACTAGTGTTTCAAGGTATTTATAAGTTTATATCAATATCAATCCCACATATCCCATTTACTCAAAAGTTTCCAACACCATTATAAAACTCAATATTTTCAATATTTTAATTCAAATTTTTTGGTAAAGTAAATGTGATTGTAATTTCATAGTTATTACATCCCTGATGGGATTCTATATAGTGGATGCAGCTATGGAATAGATACACCTAGTATATATATTCCTAAAAAATTCTAGTTTATTTTTAACTTAGTCTTCTCAAGGTGCATGTAGAGAGGACCTATGACTACACATCTGGATAGAGACTCTCAAGAGATATGCATTGGATAGTACTCGCACCCTTACAAACCATAGTGAATGATTTTACTAGCATTTGAAAGGCCTCCTTCAATTTCAAACTATTAATATCTTCAATTCCTAAAATATCACTATGTATATATATTTTTCCTCTACCTCATCATTATTTGTTTTATAGTCATACTTTCTAATCCATCGTGAATGTCTTTATGGTTGGCTATTCACCTAGTGAACCAATTATTATATAAAAAATGGTAATTTTTAATAATATATATCTATTTTTTCCTGAATTGATAACTATTTATTACCCATACATTAATATAGATAAGTTTCCTTGGGTAATATTAATATAGGTATTATTTAACCATCGACTTTCTTAATTTAATGGGTTATGACCATGTTATCTCATTTATTAACATAGGGAATAGTATTGATGTTTCATATGTTTTTATTCAAATAATCATATTATGATGGTAAGTTGAGTATTTTTATATTTCATATGGTGAATTCATTGTAAAAAATTTAGTGTCGGGTGGGACCAAAACTTATATATCCCCTCGATCCATTAGTTGATCTCATGAGAAAAAAAAATTTAGTATAAAGTGTATGCCTACCAAATACAATAATGATGTCTTATATAGGTCTTTGTAGAAACAATAATGTATTGGATGAGTTATTCGTGGTAATGATCAGGATGTCTCACACTATGCATTCCATCACCATGAATTTAGTTATTTTTTCCATGTTGTTATTTTCAATATTATTCTATCCATTATTTTTCTTCATGTTAAATATATTAATTATATACAGTTTTTTCATTATTAAATCTACCATAATGTTTATCCTTACTATTATAGTTTCCATTTTACTTATAAACTTACATAGAATTTGACCTCACCCTTTTTATGTTTCAATTTTCTATGGATACTAGGAGGTGATTTATAAATAAATTTAGGGTTGCACTAAAAGGAATAAGAAAGATTCATGAATATTTTATGTTTTATTTTGATGTTCCAATATAATATGAAAATCATTTATATATCTAGAATCATAAAATTACTAAATACTTTTGTCATCTAGGATGAAACAATTACATTATATACCAATATAATAATGTAATTAATAACTCTGGGCTACTGGGGCCAGGGTGTAACATTTTGAAACTATATTATGTGTTTTGGTAGAAAACTATCTTCTTATAATATAATTATCAGACTACATAATTATGTTTTATGGAGAAAACCATCTATTATTAAACTATCAAACAATGGAAATATTGATTCCCTATGGTAAAATATTTCAATAAATAATTTAAAATGAAAAAAAAATTGAATTTATATTAAAACCTAATCGAAATTAGATCCCCAAAATGTTACATTCTTACATTTACTCTATTTATTCATATTTTATTACTTCTTCAATAAGTTATAGTTTTCAATATATGTTTTCTCTTTATTATCATAATGTCATTTCTTCACTTGGATAATTCACCCTATCTTACCGACTCATGATAATATTCATCTCTGTTAGTTTCTGATGTTTGGAACTTGATACTTCATTTTTTATGTATAGTAAGGGAAAATAATTTTTTCATGCCAAATAATTGGAAAAATAAACTTTATATTGTTTTTTCCACAAAAAAAATTCATCGAGTGAGTTTTGAGCCCGTATTGATTAATTTAGGTCCTTATTTTTCTATTTCCCTATTATCTCTTTCTTGATTGCCACAATTTAATGTCCAAGTATAAATTTATTCCATTGGAGGTTAGTATTAATAATATGGAGTGTATTTTATATAGTATCATCCATAAAATATGTACCCCAATCCAGAGGAATACTACCCATATATGAGTGATATTTAATATGAGGAATAACCATGTATATTTTTCGATAATTATTTCTTGGAATAGGATCCCCATCCATAAAATACTAATTTAAATGAAAATTTATGATCAATGATGGAATATTCATCTGAGCACATATCAAACCAATTCAGAATATTGCAAAGGCTTATAAACTTTGTGGAAAAAATAAATGTGATGATAAACCATGATGTACATTAAAATAAATAAACTCCTTTTTATTCCTAAATTAAGGGATTATATTGTGAATGGGACCCTAGATATTTTCAATTTATTACTTTTTTAAAAATATATCTTCAGTTGAATTTGAAAATAGTGACACATCACAACTTGATAGTATTTATATTCAGTATTAATTCATTTTTAGGACATGTTTGGAACATTACCTACTCAATAGTCCCTCTATGACACTTTTCTTGTATTTAGTATTATGGGGAAGGTGCCTAAGGATATGGAGCAGATGAGGATTCTAGCCATCATTTAAAACTTATATAACCTTCAATGTTTTCAAGCCTACTAAAAACCTCTTATTCACCATCATGAAAGACATGAATTTTGGAATAGGAAGGAACTAGAAACATGTGGTGGTTTATAAATTGGAAGTCACATCCACCATTACATTAAGTGTATGTTATCTTCTCACTTAAGAAAATATAAAGAACTTATACAATGGTGACCCCTGGGTGGAATCCTAGACACCATATCTTCCTCTATCTCACCACTCTTTCATTTTTTATCTGAATAACTATAAGGTATATACTTCATCCATACACATTGTTTCATTCTCTTTTACGTTTTCCATTCATGTTTCTTCACACCACTAGACCAACAGGAATAAAATAAAAGAAAAAAATGTGTGAATAATACACAATTTGTATATAAATGTTTCTATATAAACTATAACTATGTTTATAATATAAGTAAATTAAGATTAAAAAATAAATAGTAATGAATTTTTAATATATAGAAAGAATTATAATGGGTATCTAATCATTAATAGGTTTGAATTACATTATTCCAACCATTGGCATAGGTGTAATTCCTTTTCTCAATATATACATTATCACACAACATATAAGAATTTCTTTAAAATAATATATATATATATATATATACCCCATGATAGTCTTTTAACAAATTGAAATGTTGTCTATCAGAGTCTAATAATAATTATGTTCGAAACCTGATAACCGACCCCAACTCCATCATTTTATTTAAAACAAATCCACACATCATCTATATATATTAGTCACCAATAAATTATGGTTTTATAAATTTCAATATTATATAATAATATGTATAAACCTAAATTTGGGGTTGTGATAAGGGAAATATGTCTGGCTGAAGTCTAAAAGACTCATATTTGATTCATTTCAATCCCCTCAACATCATTCCATTTTCAATAAATAAAGCCACATATCATGGAATTAATGTTTAGACGTTTTTATATTTTAAAATTAACTAAATACAAACAAAATAATAAAGTTAGTATTTTAAAAAAATTTACTCCAATAGTATGAGGAAATTATTTTGATTAACCCATCCCCTAGTTAAAACCCTACCCTAAGCCCATAGACAATATTTTCCTCTTCTTTTTAAATTTTGAAACTATACATTATTTATCTCTACGAACACCTCACGTTTTTGTGTGTGTGTATATATAATAATATAAAAAATAAAATAAATGCACAAATTAATATCTATATATATATATATATGTGTGTGTGAATAATTATAAAATTATATATATATATAAAACAATAATTCTTAAAAAATTATACAAAAATAATAAAATAAAAAGAAAATACATAGTCACACAATCTAACTATATAGCCATGCACATAGTATAAGCTTCCCTAAAAATCCAAACCCTCCCTATATCGGGTAGAATTATTTGTTCATCCCCCTTCCAAGTTTCTATGTCTTCATAGAGAAATCAGGTGACCACAATCCAGATTCTGGACACTTTTTATTTTTTTAATTTATATTATCCTATATTTTGATCTTTTATCCAGGTAAGTTCCTATGTGATACTTATTTGATAATTTACTTATTTCACCATTTCATTTGTGTTTTAGAGTTTTGGGGTATTTTTTAAATTTTCAACTGAAACACATAGTACAAGATTATAAACATGAAGAAGACATAGCAGGTGCATTTCTACACTTGTAAAACCAGATTTGAATGAAAACATTATGTGTGAATTAATTATAAGATTTAAACCCTCTCTCTACAGTTGACTATATTATTTTTTGTTGGAACACAACACATGGCCTTTGATATAGTAAATATTACATGGAATACACTCACTTAACACATCACGCACTATTACATGACATGCATGGTTAAGTCTATGTATGTATCAAAATTTCACACACATAATAAATTTATACACTACACACTATGTAAAATTAATATACCTATTATCTAATTAATAAATTCAAATTTTCTTATTTTTTCTTTCCTTTTATTTTGTATTCTTCTTCAATTTTTCAAGTCTAATGTAGATGAGTACTATCCTATATCAGGAAAGAGGTTCCTCTCTATATCATCATAGGAGTAGCCTTTTACCTAACTTGTTCATGTGAATCCAAATATGGTTAAGAGATTACATCTCCTACTCGCATCACATCCACAAGAAAACGAAATAATTCATACTAAGACAACATCATTATCTCAATATTCCACTCCATCCATCGTAGAATTTTCTACAACCCCTATAGTGTTTTCTTTTATATAGTGGTAGAGACAACAGGATAATCCACATTATTATTTGGTCAATGTAATAGACCATAGCTGGAGGCACAGGCCCATTGGCCATATTTGTTCCTGATATTTGATGTTAAGATCCCCACTAATAACCATTAATGATGGGTTTTTACTATAATATTTAGTTGAGATTCATGTATCTTGATAGTGGAATACTCTTGTAGTTGGGACATCTTGGTGATCCATAGAAGCTCATTTCCCAGAAGTATCTAATGGGTATCATCTTGGTCATAATTCCAACTTTTTGAGATATATTTTTAGATTTTATTATGAAATTTTTGTAAAGAGTTGTCTTATCAGGAGGCATAGAGTACTAAATGGGTTGTGGACATTCATATTTATTAATCCTTCCATTTTCCCTAACAATGATTGATTTTAGATTAGGGTGTGGTCCTTAACCCCATCCAACAACCCCAAATCATGTCATCATCATCATACATACTGATAGATCATGGTTTCTTTAAATTTGGTGGGATCCTGATAGACTATATTTCAAGTATAGTTCTACTACATTTAATAGAACACGGGTCATATAATCCACTTTTCTCCACCTCCTTTGATGTTTTAGTTCCATTCTCTTCCCACACCATCAGGATAATGGAGTTTATTAAAAGGGATACATGATGCTTCTTACCAGTATATTTTGGAAGGACTACACAAACATCCCATGATTTACTGCATTATACATCCATAAAATTTCTTAGGATATCATTGAAAATTGAATAAAAATTTCTTATAATGCACTAGTACATCACTTAGAAGTTTTTGAGACCTATTCTCCATAATATCTCTTAGGATCTCTCTAGCATATGAATTTTATCAGGATTATGTGAATGGGGATGGTCCAGAGGTTGAGAGTGGACTACATCATATTAAAATATTACCTCATGCATATGGATATAGGTATAAACCAAAAGGCCAATGGGGTTGTCACTGAATTCGTTTCTCCCCAAGTTCCTCACCAAACACCACAAATATATATATATATATATATATATATATATATATATATATATATATTCCTTCTTTTTCAACAAAATATACTTCATCCCATTGAGCTCCAATTCCAAACTCTTATATATGAACTTCATCTATAGAAATACCAATCTTTGGCCTACCCATTTTTGACCCATCAAAATCACGACCACCTCCTCCACCCCCGATCGACTCATCCATCAACTCCTAGATGGACTCTCTTTATCGATGCATGGGGAAAATATCTAGGTAACTAGTAAACCTTCATATAATTATGTGTATTCTTCTCCAAAACATGTGTATTTACTTTTAAAACAATTCAACACCTACGGTGGAACCACAACCACAAATATTCCTAGACACCATCACATCACCTCCAACTATGGGATTCCATATCATGCTAACCAATCTAGATGTGGAACTAAACCCAATTCGTCTTTACCACAACTCTATATTGGATTAATAGCCACTATTTTACCCCTTACACATTCTTCTTCTTTTAGAAATAATTCACACCCAACATAAATTTAGTACCATGGGGCTTTATAGTAGCTATTTTATGAAACCTATTTTTAATATATATATATATATATATATATCTTGTTTTAACGGATTTTATTCTTAATTTTACTATAGTTATTATTTCTATTTTTATAAATATTTTATTTTTTATTTAGTGATTAATTAAAAACAATCATGTCTAATACATTAACATGTTCCCTAATCTCATTTTCCCTACTTGTTTGATCTCATTTATTCATGTGAGTTTTTTTTTATTTATTTTCGTCATTTTATCTTAATTTAGTTCTTTTATTTCACCCTTGGTAATATATGGTATAATAGAACATATAAGTTCTCTTTCTTAGTGTTACACTTATAGGAATACAAGAAATATTAAGGGTGGGAGAGGGTATCTCAACACTGCACTAGTCATTTTCTTTTAACTGACTCATGATTCATAGAAAATTAGATAAAATATTTTAATTTGTTAGAGATCATTAATTGAATATATTTATGAATAATAATTTTATATCTAACAATTTGATATTTACATCATTATTATGTTTTAGATTTAATTTAAAATGATTATTGATATAATCTTATTTCCAAATTCTATTTCTCAGACATTTTCCTTTATTGAGATGATTATTTTTATTAATTCCATAACCTTATCATGTCAAATAACTTTTATTCCCATTTTCGAGAGGTATTCATATCCATTTTTACATATTCATTCATATAGACTCTTTCTTTAAAGAATCACATGATATGAATTAATAATAGAACTTTGGATTATTTTCTTATCAAAACATGATTATTTTGAACCAAATTAAAATTATTAAGTCCATCGATTGGTATTTTCTACTTCTTTGACTTTCAAAGACACACATTTTTTTGATCATTTTAAAAACTAATATTAATAATTAATTACATTAATAGGCATCCTCAAATGTTATTATTCTTAACCTAATTTTTTAAAATTATATCATGATTATTCATTTTGAGATCAATAGTGGGAGTTTAGTTATTCATGGTATAATTGAGTGAGATTTTCCTTAGTTTTCTTGGGGGAATAATTTCTTATTCATTTGGGAAAAGGGTTTCAAACCCTGATATTTTTTGTGATTTTGTGTTTATGATATCATATTTTAATCTCTAGAATAAAGAAAACAATCATGGATTAAATGTTTTTTTACAATAGGATGTAAGTGTATGTGTATTATTTGGAGATAAGTTAAAAGAGGATTAATTTCATTATCCTTTATAAAGGATATAATGATGTGTATTTAAAGAGTTTAGAATCATTTTTTAAGCTACTATGTTAATTTTTTTCATATCATTGTCCATCAACTATTTTCCTTATACAAAAATTACATTAATGAAAAGTCTCTATAATATTTGTGGTTTAATTTCAATCGTCGACAATAACACATATTTTAAATATATATCTAGAGTTTATATAACTATGATTGAGTATAAATTGGACTGTATGATCCTAATTGATAATTGAATTTATTTTCAAGTAGACAATAAATAGGGTTCACTCTAAACCTATTTAAAAATGGGATTATCCAAAATAAATACAAAATCAAGGCCTTGGGGCCTTTCAAGAGAAAGAAAAAATTCTCTAGGATTATAGAAATATAAAATCCCTAATTATGAATATTTTAATTGGATAAGTTTTGTGTTTATGATATTCTAAATTTTGAATTTATACTTACAAATAAAATATATTGAATAAATACAATGTCATATTATGTACTCTTTTTATTTTTTGTATATATTTTTCTTGAGTAAAATTAGTTGGTTATGTGTGTAGGAGTTTGATGTGCCCGATATGTGCATACTATTTAATGTTGATTTATGGATAAACAACTCTTTTATTCTTGATATTTTTTATATTGATAAAATTATTTATTTTAAAATATTTTTTTATTTTTAGGATATCATTTATGGATTCACTCATTAAATAATTTTTTTGGAGAAAATATCATATAACAGGAATGTACGTAATAAACACATGTCTTATACTTTCATATTACACATGAATCGACCAATAAAAGTATATTACCTAGTCCATGATTGAGATGAACACATTGGTTTATATAGAAAAATTCTTTATTTCTATTCTATAAGAGGTTGGTTGCATGTTTGTAAATACAATCCATGTATATCAGAACGATACATTGTGCACCCCCATAAAAAGAAAAATACACCATCAGAATTCAACAAGTTGTGTGGTGGATAGGCAACCAATGGGAAAACAATTAACTATTGGTTGACCTTAGTACATGTATTTAACTCCTCTAAAATCCATTTAGTTCTATTTTATATAAATTTATTTCATAGCCTCTATATTTTATAATGTTCATTGGGGATAGTTATGGTCACTATGAAAACTCAACCTCCCCAGACACGAGTGGGTTTTTCTCCATATTTTTCATCGATTTTTTTCCATTTCCTCCCTTATCATCAATTCTCTTTATATCCATGCGTATGAGTTAATTTTTTAATGATTCATGAACTATTAACATGGATATTTGAGGTTCGAAGATATTTTTTTGGTTATGATAATATTACTATTGAGTTTTAATTGATTTATTGTGTACTTAATTTTATAGTTCTCTTTATTTTAGAATTTCATTGCTAATTTAATTCCTAAATCTCCAATTGTTACACATCATACCAAGCATAAAAAATATAATTAAAAAATATAATCTCTTAAGTTTAACCCCTAACCATTTTATGAGACTATTTTCATTATTTTTGTATTTTTTTCTAAAAAAATATTTTTAATGAATTTAGTTAATAGACCATGGAAATAGAATTTAATGATCACAACCATTCATTATAATAATATTAAATAATGATAAAATTTAATCACCATGGTAAAATAATTTCATAAAAAATTTCAAATGAAAAATAATGACATTTAATAAATAATAATCAAAATTCCAACCCTGACACGTAATTTTTTGATATTTCATTACTTTGTTATTATTCTATTCATTTATATTCTTAATTTTATTTAAAATCAATATTTTCTCATATTTTCATCATCACTGTTTATTTTCCAAGATAATCAACTGATACTCTCCAACTCACAACTACATTTGTCTCCAATTTTTCATTATGTTTTGACCCCATTACTCAACATCAATAGTAGAGTGAGGGATAATAATTTTTCCATGCCTCGTTGTAGGTTTTTTTTTCTTTTTATGTTATACATAACTAGGAAACCATAAGTGTCCGGATACCATATAAATAAATTTGATTATATACACATGTTATATTATATGATTATTTTTCTTTTCAATTATCCCAAAGTCATATATGATATGATTAAGATGGTTTCCTACCAAAATAGCTAATTTTTTGGAAGAATAGCAAAGACAGTTCATTTATTAGTAAATATAGATCTTGACCCACTAATGGATATGATGTGATATCAAATGGGTCATCATTTTAATGAGACCAAACATAATAAAATTCCTTATTAAATACTTAATAAGTCCTAAAATTTATCTAATAAAATATTCTATTATACATAATATCATCTTTTTCATCAAAAATAACATTTAAATAAATCCATATAATGAGAGGATTAATATAGGAAATGTATTTTAGTTGTATCTTTTGAAAATTTATTAAATATAAAATAACTTTAATGTGTTTGAGTAATACTACTTCTTGAGTATCCAAGCATTGATGTTATTCCATAGGTGAATGTAGATTCGAATGAGAAACATAAATTGGCTATAATAATTTATTAATCACATTAAATGAGACTTAATCACTGAATTTTTATTCTCCACTAATATAATTAATATTATTTGATTCATTAATGAAATTGTTTTTATAGAATATTAATGGAGAAACTAATGGTTTCTATAATCCTTGTTATTGTTAAGGAAATAATAGGATATTCATTAATTTAAATATTCTATGTGTATGAAAAAGTTTATTAAAGATTTATTTTATATTCCTAAAGGGACTAGGATAGATGAAATGGGAATATGATGTTTCAGTTGTGCTAAAATGTTGATAATAAAAGTGGGTAAAATTTTAAAACCAAAATACGAAAATTTAGTTGGAGATTTAATAATATTTCTTTAAATATCCAAATATGACCATTAAAATATAAAGTTTCTTTCAATAAGTATTAATAATTCTATAAGATTTAATTTTTTAATGATACATAAAAATGGGTTTGTGAAACTCTTTGAAATTTTCATGTGTGGGAACTGTATTATAGAAATTAAGCCTTTGGTTTTGATGGGTGTTTAATACCAAAGGTACAATTTACATTTTTTCTAAGTATATATGTGATCTAAATAGGATAAATATTCATTAATATTTTTGTTTTAATTTAGGTGATAAAACAAAAAAATTCTACATAAAGGATTCGAATATAACAGAGTTGATAATACATAGATAGATCTAAGTAAAGGGTGTGTAACATCATATCATTTATCTTATATGATAAAATAAATTTCTCATCAACAATGAGTTTTCTGAACTTGATAATATTATTAAATAGATTCAAATAGTTTATAATTTATTTGATTCAATGATATAGATAATTATAAGGTATGGATAAAAATATTTTTTTATATTATAGTTTTTTATCATGTTATTTATTCAAATATAATAGAATATGTTATTTTCACCCATTAGTGGATTATTTTAATGAATGGAATTTTTCTTCAAAAAATTATTGAAATTGATATAATAAAATATTTCATATAGAAAAAATACTATAATACATAAATATTCATATTGAAATGAAATATTTTTTATTAACTAACAAAAATGAATTTTTGATTCTTAGTATGTTATTTTTAAATAAATATAATGTCTACAAATAATGAGGAAGTATGTTTGGGAATAAGATGATAGGAGTTAATAAAAATTGATTTTATAAGTAAAAAAGTAAAAAATTTCACTTAACAACATTAATATTTAATGATATGTAATATTAAAGTGAAATTTATAGAGTAATTTTTAGTTACTGTGATGATTTTAAAATCAGTATTTTAGTAAATATTGTGACCTATAATGAATAGTGTAAATAGGAATTGATATCATAAAATTGTTTTTAGATATGATGGTAAAAAAATATATATTTATTTAAATGTATTTATCATTTTTGTTAAGCTAGTAAATTAATAATGTAAATAGATATATTATCTATAGAAATATTTTATGGAAAATGTTTGATAGAAGGATAGTAATTATGATGATGATGTACCTAGGAAAACTTATAAGTAAACAATATATTTTGAAAACTCAAAATTTTATTTTTTTATTTTATTAAGTTTTAAGTATTTTTTACAATTAAAACATTAGGAATATTATTCATAAGTCTCTCCACTATTCTTATATGTTTACATCAAATACTTTTATCAATAAATTTTTTAGTGGGAGGGTTTTATCATATAAACATAAAGAGAAGTGGACGGAATTATATAGTTATGTAATTAGTTAATAATACCCCAAAAATTATATAAAACATAAGCATGATCTAGAATTATATCATATATTATATGATATATAGCTATTTATGTTTTTTTTTGTTAAATATTCTTAATAGTGATTAAGAGTATAAAATATATCCAGCAGAATAAAATATTTATTTTATCAATCTTTCATGTTGGATTCATAATGTATATATAAATATATATTTTGTGATCTTAAATGATAATTTACCTCTCAACGTATGATTTTTATTTATCCCAAACTGATATTTATCATGGATTATTATACATACTTTTTAATCTTATGGTCTCTATGAGTAGAAATATTGTGTAGAGATATAGAATATGATCATGAGACATAAAAATAATTTTTATATTCCTGATTTCCAACTATGTATATCACATGGAGTATCATGCACTCATACCTTTTTATACTAGGGGTGAATGGATTATACAAGAGTCCACACACCCTTCGGTTTCTGAGATACCTAGAATATGAGCCTTTATACTTTGTTACATTTTTCACACAACCCAAAATTGGCCTATCTAATCAAGGGTGGGTTAGGTATATTGTTGATCTTGTTGTTGGTTGGCACTCAAATAAGATGTGATTTTTCATCTTGGTTCATGAGTATGTCTTCTAGGCCTTCAATTGAGATAGACTAAAGAGTGTGTTCCCACACCAAGATATTACTTGATAATTTCCTATCTATATGGATGGCATGAATGTGATGTTATACTGTATAATATGAAATGACATATAATTTATTAATCTACCAGTATTATGTATACTAATAGAATCAAGATGGTATCAGTTGGCTATTTGGGATTTGCATACTCTATGTCTCATGGACACTCAATGTTCAAGATAAAGGGAATACATGAGACTGCATTCAATAATGTGATTCATCCAGTGGAAATGGATGTAGAGATATATGTATTATATTGATATCATTCTATATCCTTTTTTATCTTTTTTCACATATTCTTTTAAATAGGATGTTCATTGGTTAAATTTATATATTCCTAGATACATAATTTTCATTACTGCAAAAAAGGATTGTGGGATCATACAATATAGTAAACATAATGCGGATTTAATTTAACTCAGATAGTAAATTAAAAATTTTATTATAGATAATATTAATTATATTAGGTTATTATTCACAATTTATTATGTTTTATGTTATACATGGGGAATTTAATAATAGAATCCCAACATTGTTTGGGAATATATCCTAATTTATTTTTGGATATGGGTTTATATTTTATTTTATAATACATGATATATGGTGAAATGGCACATTTTCTTTTAGGTTTTAGTGTAAGTTGGTGATTGAAAGGAATATACCTTAAATCCTTAACGTGAGAATAGATTACCACTTTTGCTTCCTCATGTAGTATCTTGAGAATGCAGTACTACCAATTTATTCATAAGAGATGGAATAAGAATATAATGACACCAGCATATTGTAATATGAATTTGATTCCTATCATTTTAAAATATATTCCCAATGAAATATGGTCATGAAACATGATTGATAAATTACAGTTATCAAAGGAATCCAAATTTAAAAGTGTTGGCATTTGAAAATGTCTTACCATATAATATATAATTAAATGAAATTTTATATAATATGTAATGTGAGGATGAGTTCTCATTCATGCATGTGGTATAGATACATAAAAAGGAAATATCATATACATTATAATGCATGAGTTAATGTTTGCATCCCTGAGGAGTGTCCTTGGGGATCTATAAATACTAAATCCATATGATAGAAGTAGTATGTATGTGTGCATGTTTTTGTTATTACATGTTTCTTAAAAAAGACTCTCTCACACCCTTTTCACTCTTATTTAGCCACCATTTCACCTAAGGAACTATCATGATAAAGAATATTTGGGGATCCCTCTCATACAATGTTATATTTATCTTAACATATGGGTAATTCATGTAGAGTAGCTTTCATTTGGCTTTCCATTATAGAACATTGTCGTAGACTTATAAATATGTACAATGTGTAGTGGACTATCAATGTTTTATGGTATTAATGATTTTATAGTGCACTTAATTTACTTTTATACATAGTTTCTATAATAAATTTTTTATTTATTTGGATTGGGTTACTAAATTGATTCTTTATTTATTAATAAGTGTTACAGTTCATCAGGGATTCCCACTTGGTTGGTCTATATGATGTTGTATATTTATATATATGTTATATGGATAGAGAATGAGAAATATAACTTGAACTTACATGGTGGTGGTGAAATGTGTAAAATATGGAATATTTTACCATACTAGGAGTATATAAGGTGAAACACTTACTAGAGAAATAACATCTAAATTGGTGAAGTTGAGAAATGATTTTATAGGTAATATTAGAGATAAGGTTTAAATTCCATGATGCATGGATAATTCTAAAACATAATAATTTAGAGTAAAAAAATATATTAAATTTCTTTCCTCAGATTATATTGGAATGTTTCTATCCATACAGAATAAAGGGCACCTAAAAACAGAAGATAGATTTCGTACATATGGATGTATGGGAGACGACTCTAGTTTTTACTCATAAAGATTCATTTTTCATTCATACCTTCATCAGTTATGTAACAAATATATTGTGTATGTTGTTTCTCAGGTACAATTTTAAATTTATCAGAACCATCATTCCATGGATTACCATGGTTTAAATATAGGCTAATTCAAATCATAAATAAAAGTGGATTGAAAATGTTCGGGAATATTTAAGTATAAAATTTTAGTGGTTCTATTAGAAGGTAAGAATTCATTTTGAGAATATGGTTCAAGGAATAATGGAAACTAATGGTGTGTCATAGCAGATAAATTAGATATTATTTGAGAGATAAATTAGACTGAAAAAATGAAAAATGATGTATTAACGACAAGAACTTGTCGCAAATAGTCATTTGTAAGTGGACCATGTTGAAAACGAACCATTGCATAAAATTGCATGGAAAATAATTTTTTCGTTATATAATAAAAATATTTTCTGATGAGAATATTCACTCGACGCAAATAAGTATTTGCGATGGTTGAATATTTTCATCGTAATAAAGTAAATAAAACCAAAAAATCAAAAAAAAATTATAAAAAATTATAAAAATAAGAAAATAATAATATAATAAATAAATATTCACAACAATATAGAAAACACGCTATATAAAACTATAAATATATTAATTAAAAAAATATTAGAAAAAGTATATGCATTCAAATGTTGATCAAAAAAATATAAAAATAACTAAGGGGGAGGTTTGTATGCAGGTGGTTTTAGAGGGAACTCCACCCCAAAAAACTGAGTCACACGTCACATGTACTTCATCGTCTTCTCATGATATTACTCCTACCATCACCACATATCTTCACACTGCTGTTGTTGTTGTCGATAGAGTTCTTCCTTCTCCTTATGCATAGTCTCTATAAGCTCACCTTGAGCTCTGAGGTGATCCTCATACATTATAGTAGATGCTGATGACTCTTTATGATATCCCCTCAAACTAGATGATGGAATCATTTTCGTACCATAATAGATCTTAGGCCTTAATCGAGAGCTAATACAAACAACTCCGCCTTTATCAAAGACATACTAAGTCGCATGCATCCATGATGCATCATCAAATCCTACTGAACTGGTGGTATGATCCATAGTATCATCCTGACTCTCATCATATTTCTGAGAAATCATAGCCTTATCTAACTCCTTCAATTTAAATTTAAAATTAAAATATTTAAAATATTATTTTTACTTAATTTTAAAACTCAAAAAAATTATACTGAACACGATATGATGTTGGAAACCACCTGTAATCTCTATAGTCTTGGGATTGTTGTATATCCTCTTATAAACATCGAAATCCATAATATCATGATTTTCAACTACCTATATGAGTATGAAATAACCAGTTCATAATTAAAGTAATATAAATTATTAGAAAAAGTACTTACCATATGTCATTGATGTGTATTTAATGTATGACTACCAGCTCGATGTGTCACCTCCTCCCTCCCCTAATTCTCTCTACCTAATGATTCTATCCTCTAAAAAATAGCTCCCATATGGTTTGAACATAATACATCCCTAACCTGAGATGATATATAATCTGGTCCGTGTGATCAATAAGATACATCTAAATCAATGACTCGCACTTTATCCAGGGTTGTCCTCTTTGGATCATGCAAAATTTTTGGCTACACTCATGCATACAGACCTCCTAGGACTCCTAGAAAGAGTTCTTCATGCTATTATTTATGGAATACCATATATAGTATAATTAATTAATAATATCAAGTTAATAATTAAATAAATTTTAAAATAACTATTATTTATTTACGTACTATAAAATGATCGAGCATGTGGTGTCGAACATCAATGGGAATATGATCTAAAGTCGCCCATTCATTAAAATAATTAGCAATATAACACTCCCATGTCCAATACCTATATGTCAAAGGGTGTGAAAAAAAACAAATAATTCATATATAAATAAATTAATGAAAATGAACCAAGAGAAACAACTGAACACACATATGCACGAATAGATCAAACTCAAGTCATGGATGTCACTCAAAGATCGGGTCAGGAATCATCAATATCACAACACCACAGCCCCTCTGAGTCATCATTGAACTTCTAGTAGCCTAAGGGTTAGATGAATAAACATCATTTTCATCGTTAGGTAGTGAAACCTCATCCAACTCATGAAAGAGCTCAACTAAATTTTTATCGGCCATCTGAAACACAAAATGACTATTGTAATAAAATAATGGAAAAAAGTATTATATATACATGTATATTATATATGAATATAAGTTGTATTTATTTGTATAAATATTTATCCTCATCCTTATATATGTATATTAAAGTGTTTATATCTTCATATTCCTCCTCATTATCATCAACTTCCATAGGTTTTTTTAGTTTCATCAACATTTTTTATTTTGAATTCCTTTATTGCATCAATAACTTCATCAACACCATTGACCCATAACTATGGGGTTTCATCATTAATATTCATGTATTTTTATGTAAAATATGGATTTTGAGTTGTCTCTTGAAAAATTTCAATTCATGTCCCTTCTGTGGAGCCACATTCACTTTGTATAAACTGATTATCATGTGATTTAATATTTATTATGATCTACCTATCACTCAACTCTCTTGAATAATCAAAAAAAATCATAACAAATTTTATGTGTAAAATGAGACAATAAAAATGGTTCTTTTACTTCATGATGGATTTTAAATCTAATATCAATGATTCCATGGTGCGGACAAACATGCAAGACTCTATATATATCTATCCAATTACATTAAAACATCATTAAGTATTTATTCCCCAAATCACACATTTCTATTATTTCTTCCAGTATTCTATAAAAGTTAACTTCACTTTCTATATGATTAGATCCTCTCAAGAAAACACCATGAGTATTTTTTTTATTCCCTATTTCACGTGTATGAAATCAAAAACCATTCACCGCATATGAATTATATGACTTAACAATTTGGGATGGTGGGTTACCCAATACATAAAATCAATTATCTATTTCATCAGTATATTGAGATACATGAAAATTTTAAAAACAATTATCAATATAACAAGAAATAAATTGATTTTTTATTTTAAACCTTAAATAGTTTACATTAACAATTTGTGAATCTAGTTTGAAAAAATATTTTGTCAATATTCTTCATGATCATGTGTTGTAATTTGTGGAAACTATTTCTTTATATGGTTATCAACTAATCTAAAAATAAAATATTATTAATTTACGTTAAAAACTATAGAATAAGTGATAGTAGAACTCACTATACAAATGGTGTCATTTATTCATAGTTGAGAATAACATATGTAGGAGTCATGTGATGTTCATCATTTGAAATCCATCATTCATGAACTCCACCAACACTAAGGTCAGTATTATTAAAAAAAATAATTTATTGTTCATTTCATTGTCAAAATTTCCCTCATTATGTCCCATTCAGTTATGTTTTGATGGATATTCAGATTGTACATAATCAGAGTATAAAAAATAAATTTCCTCTTACAAATAATATTTTTCAAGTGATCCTTTAATTTCTACATTGTTTTTTACTTTTTTCATTAATTTCTGTATGCATCTACTATATGGGTACATCCATCAGATCTATATTGATCCTGCGCGTTTTTCTTTATGTATAAAATGTAATATCAAATTTTTCATTGAATCAAATAAAACCAGCAGAATTTTTCTTACCAATTTTCATAAAATTAAAACAACACCTCCTTGCTGTATACTTAGTGCATTATAGTATGTTTTCACTCTATAAATATCTCATAAAAATGATATTTCTATTAGTGCATTTAAAATAATAGAATTCAATAGTCCTCTAAATTCAATTGGTATAATTCTTTCCACTATAACAAGATAGTCATGACTTTTTAATCCAGTAATATGACCATTTTTAACACATATAGAAAATTAGAAACATAACCATCTAGAATCCTCAAATCTAAATTCCACAAAAAAATGTATTTCATTAGAAAAAATATAAGAGAATTTTGGATTCATTAATTTCTATGATCTTTCATTTTCAAATAGTTCATGTTCTTATCACCTGTAAATTTGGGAATGATATAATCATGACTTTAAATTATATTTGGTTATACCAGATGTTTCCAAAACTATATAAAATATATTATCAAAATAGTTCTTCTCAATATGCACAACATCTAATATGTAACGAACCAACAAATCAGACCGATATAGAAGATCACAAAAAAATCTCGGTTTTATCCAATTTGGTTCATTACCAAATATATCTATTTTTTTCATGGTTTATAGTCGATCAAAAGTAAATATGAGGTAATGAAGAGAAAATAAATTTTAAATCAGTACTGATATCATTTTTATAGGACCATCTCTTTCAATTTCACATTTCCTAAAAAGATATATATCCATCTAAAAATGATGGTTAGTAGGAAGAAATCTTTGATGACAGTAAAAAAATAAGGTTTTGTTCCATTTACAATGATAAATGATTTTATATCTCTCACACAGTATAGACATGATTTTGAACAATCTATAATCTGGTCGCATAACATGCCATATGCTAGGTGGTAACAAAATTTCCATATTAATGCATCTTTCATTTGGAAATTTTATTTTGTAACAACATTATATGTAATGACACAATTACTCCAAAATAAATTTAACTCATAATCAATGGATTCAAATAAACATTGATGTTATTTTTTGGATGTTCTGGAAATAATAAGCTAAAAAGATATATGGCTCATTCATCAACATACAAGGAGGTAAATTGTACGGATTTATGAAGACTAGTCAATAAGAATATTGACTACTATAATAACCAAATAGGTAGAAACTATTAATAGAAAGACTAAATCACACGTTTCAGACTTCTAAAGAAAAATTTGGGTGTACATGATCAAAACATTTCCATGAATCACAATCTAAAGGATGATTTAAACTTTTACCAATTCAAATATTTGTTTTGTTCCATAACATCGATGATATTGTGTTCTTAGAAATAAATAAATACTGTAATCAAGGTATTAGTGAGAAATACCTGAACTATTTTTCAAAAAACATTCAATCCTTACCATGTTTAGCCTCTTTGTTCCTCAATTTTCCAAAATTAGGAAAACTAACTAATGACTAATTTTAACCATAATATAAGATGTAATCATTTGAACATGGAAGAATCTTCTGATTACCAATACCAAAATTATGAACCAATCACTTTCTCTCATATAAATTTATAGGTGAAACATTTCCATCATGTGATCGTGCTTTAACCAAAGATAATATCTGATCAAAACAACTACTTTATATTCCATTATCTAATTAAATATCCATAAATTTTGAAACTTCTTTAAATTTTCTTATCTTGCATTCAAGATATAAAGCATCCTCAGAAGACTTCAACAACTCAAAAAATTTAGATGGTTCCAACTCCAGAGTTAAATCAGTATTATCCTAAGTACCAATTTGTTGAAAACATGGAATAGCTACATCATGTACTAAATTTTGAAATCGTGATGGATCTTGAACCATGTTATTAGTACCTTCTCTAGAATTGTATTCACTAAATTTCATCCAAAAAATAAAACACAATAGATGACCCCCAACATTGTCAAATGTGTCAAACCTCCTTAGAACACGTTTTTTATACAGACACTCAATTTCCCCTTCTGAAACAAATTCTATTTTTAGAATGAAAGTGATAAAAAAGCTTCATCACCCTTAATATATACATGATGTATACCAGCACTGTTTCTATTACTATAATGATTTATGCAACTGCAATTATGTAATAAATATATTTATTGAATCACGTATTCCATATTTCTTTAGAAAATGTAAAATCAATAAATTTTTTATGATTAATTTGATATAAGAATAATATAGTCCAAAAAATAGTAGAAAATTAAAAAAAAAATTACTGGTGAAAATTGTTAATTTTATCTATTTACGACTTCTTATTACTGTCGGCATCCTTATTCCATATTTTTCAAAAAAAATAAAAATAAATATATTATTTATTATTTATTTGATATAAGAAAAATATGGCCAAAAAGATTATGAAATTTAAAATTTAAAATTTAATAGAAAATATTGACAATTTTTTCTATTTAATGCTTGTTTTTATTAATTATCACTAATATTTACAAATTATCATTTATAATTACTAATTATAGTGATTTAATGTTTATTTTTTCTAATCTTTACAAATAACTACTAATTTTTATAATTTTTTTTTTGATTACCACTATTTTGTAATAATTATATTGATTTACCCTTAATTTTTACTAATTAATTCTACTTGTAATACCCCAAGCTTCTATGGTATGTTTCCCTTTGAATAATGAAATAGCTTGCATTGTACGCAACATTGAGATTCTAACACACCACGACCCATCAAACTAGCCATTATGAATAGTAATAACCAATTTTTTAAAGTTTATATATTTTATTTTTCAAAATGGACTTCATTTTTGAATTCAGAATGTCAAAATTATCTTAGGGTGAATTTTTGGTATTTTTCTGAAATCTTTCAATTTTTTATGAATAGTGAAAAACACTGTGTTATTGGTTAAAATCGACTTTTTATTTAAATAATTATTTATTTTATGTAAATTTATTTTAGGTCAAAATAGATACATAATTACTATATAAGTTCAATTCAATTCATTGGAGTTATTTTATAATAAGTTTAGATATATAAAACTTTTATTGAACTTTTTACCGTCTTTTACCAACCTTTTAGGAGCTTTTGAAAATTTGCATAAAACATAATTTTACCACTTATATGAATTAAATTTTTAAAATCCAAGAGACACGGTTGATTTCAGTAAGTAAAATGTGGTTCAATAAGATAAAAATATTTTTTGGTGAATGGCAACTTTTGACTTTTATTTTCCACGGTTAAAAGTAAATAGGGTAATTAATGGAAAAAATGATATTATTATTACCATAACACATGTAATAATTCTATTGGATAAGTTTAATTTGACCAAAAACATCCTTAGGAATAAAATATGATCCTATAGGTCCACTTGGATTAGATTAGGATATTTATTATTATTTTATTTAAAGAATAGTTAAAAGAGTTAAAATCAAAGTTTAATAAATTAAAAATTTCTAATATAGGGTTATACATAAGATAAATTAGATTATAAACATTAATTGGAAAGATAAAAATATTTCCTACATATTATTATTTTATTTATAATTTTTAGACATTAAATAATTTAATTTATTTATGACACGATGATGATGCAGTAATTATCTTATTAATGAAATATTAAAATATTTGATATTATAAATACCCAAATAAATTTAAAATGAGACTTTTTATGAATTAAACTAATTTTATCGGTTAATATGACATGTTAGGGTTGATTAAATGAATTTTTTTCAAAGTAATAATTCTGTTATGAATTTAACAAAAACAAAATTCCAAATAGTGTCAAAATTGACATAAAAGAGTTTTAAAAACAAATATTATATTATTAATTGATATTCTATTCCTAAAAATCTAAGGTTCTTCCAAATGGAATTAATATTTTTATATATGTCATTTATTAAGTACTTGAGGTTATCTTGGAAGTTTATAGTAAGTTTATTAACCATATAATATAAAAATACAAAGAGACCTTGTAAATGTCAAACTAATTAACGAAGAGCTAAATCTAAAATATAAGGTTAATAAAGTGACCCAAACCTGTATAAATACTATTGGTTGAGTGTTCCAGACCAATCCCCAACTTATACTTGAAATAAATCAGTTTTCAGCCATTATAAACCGAAAATAAATTTATTATAAAATAATATTTCAAGATTTTCCTAAAGTGACCATCACCTCTCTTATAAAAGGTAATTTTCCCTTCTCTCATATTCACACATTAAAATCCATTTCTCTCAGCCAAAACCTAACCAAATATCCTCTAAATTGTCTTACCTTCATCCTAGATTCCTTCCTTTAGTCAGAAAGCCAACCTAAAAATCCATGTTGATCAAATCAATATAAAGAACCCAAAGAAGATGTAAATATTTCATCACCTCTTTAAAGTTCTTTTCTTCTTCCACTTCCTATTTATTTGTTGTTTCCATTATAAAATAATAAATCAGGTATATTATATATACTATAATGTTATTATAAAAATGGTAGAACCCTATTCATTATTATATCCATCCTATAAATGACAAAGTCACCATACGTGCGTACGTACAAATTACAGTCTCCACGTCGTGGTGTAGTTTGTTATTAAAACACTTCATCATTTGGATGGGTATAATAATGAGTATAATTGATGTAAATAATTAATATAACATGATAATGATTCTTTATATTTGATATAACATCCAATTATATAAGATTTTAATATCAAAAAAATGATATTGCTGCTCGTGCGTACGTGCGGATTACCATCTCCACGAACGCGATGAGATTAATTTCTCATCGTATCAATTCAAGACTAATTTTCATTTGATGATTAAAAATAATGTTTAAGGACTTAATATAATTTGTTTATATGAATAATATACATCCCATCCATAACAAACATGACTCACATAATAAAGAATATAAAGGAACAAAAATCAGTTAACACCCGAAACGACGATAATACTAAAATATTATTAACAAATCATTATTAGGAGATCATATATGATATAATAATTAAGTATATGGTTCTTGTATAATTTAATAACAATGATTCTACCATTATAAATGAGGTTAACCTACCATTGACCAAGGAAAAGTACAAGGTACGGGTTAAATTCACAATCTCTTCATTATCCGAGGGTGTTTATATGTAATTATCTACTGGGACCTCTTTATCATCAACATCCATGTTTTTTAAAAATGTATTTCAAAACATTTTTACTATTTAATATACAATGGGTTAAATTCATTTATACCCTTATTTGGCCTTATGTGTTTTGAAAATAATCTTTCCATTGTTTTCCAAACAAGGTACTTTATGACTGTTTCTAAAATATTATGGTAATTATGTTTTTTTTAACTTATACGGTGGGTGAGGCTATTTTCCGCCATTATTAAAACGTCGAAGCTTCCCTTACAATCCTATAAGAATATTTTCAAAAATAAATGTTTTCTTTTATAATTACATGACTTTTAAATGATTTCAAAATAGAATGATATATTTCTCTAAAAAGGTTTTGATTTCATCTATGTCAACATCCTTTGATAGATTTTATTTTTTTTGAAGTTGATTTATTATGATAAAAAAATTCCATATTGTATTGAATATTTTGTGATATGTTTGAATGTGGATGTGTTATTTCATACCATTCATGGTTTATGGATAAATTATTGACATTTCGTATGCTAGTTTCAATACAAATGTTTATGTTATGTTTAAACCTTTTCATATGAGGAATGCATTGGACTTAGTAAGTGATAGGTGGATCCTGCTATAGCTCATTGATGCATCGGTTGGTCTCCTGAGACAAACTAGTTTCTTGTCACAAGGCCTTGACAAAATATTATTTTTAGTCTTGGCTTAAGGCCTTGGCTATGTGGTTATGATGTCTGGCATTATGCATTCCATCATTATGAAAGTGGCTATTTATATTGCAAGTGATTATTTGACTAGTAGAATATCCATGTGAATAAGTAAATGAAATTATTTGATTTTATTTTTTCCATATTATGCTTAAGTTCATGTTTAAAAGTATTTTGTTTTATTCTTATACATTGCCTTAAATGTTTATTCTTATTTATGAAATTTTCTCTATATTGTTATCCTTACTGAGCATCTAAGATCACCCCTTTATATGTTTTATTTTTTCCAAGATGTGAAGAAGTATTTTATGACTAACCTACATGGATATTCTGAGGGGATATGAGTTTGATATATGGATACAATGTTGTTGTAGTTTTTCATTTTATAATTTAATGTAAAACTTATGAATGTATCTAGTATTTCCAGGGGTACTAAACTGATCGGTCTTTCGGACATGATTTCCTTGTATCATGCCAATGTTATATAATAATGCACCGACTCTGGGTAACTGGGGTCAGGGCATTATAGTTGGTATGAGAGGAAGATTAGTACAAACCTTGAAAACTATATTTAGATAAACTTTGATTAGAGCACATTACCCTAAGATAGAATTTGAGGATTAGTATAGAAGAGATTTCTAGAATTTTGGTACTGTAGAGATTTTGTGAGTTTTCCAAGCAATACATCCATGTCTGGATACGAGCAGGTATAGGCGGCTCTGGCATAGATGTTCCTAGGGGTAAAACTTGGAAACACAGCTTTGAGATAGACTCGAATGGGAATTGGTGCACGAAAACAGGCCTTGTTGCACTATTGGTTACGACACTCCTGAGGGATATGCTTAGGATAATTCTCATTTTCTTTAAAAACAATTATGAAGGGTTTATGAGTATATACTTCCTCAAAGGAAACATTTTTATGATTATGGATTATATCTATAAACTATTCAATTTATGTTAAGTGTTTTACAAGTTTGGAATTCTGTATTGTGATTCATAAACTAATCTATTGTATGCCATTGTTTAGAAATGGTGCCTAGTGGAAGGAATGGAAACTGTATCAGTGCACGCAATCCATGTAGGGATTTCCCTCCTACTCAAGATAATTATAGTGGAGCTGGTGAAGCAACTGGTGTTGATCATCTTATCACCATATTGGTACAACTCACTCCGGTTATGAATGATAACCTTACTCATATGGAGCACCCTGATCCACAACATGGAGGATCAATGTTAGACCGCTTCATTAGGCAACAACCACCAATATTTAATGGGAATACAAATCCATTGGTAGTTGAGCAATGGATAAGTACCTTAGAGAAAATATTTCATGCTTTGGGGAGTAGTGAAAGGGAAAAAGTTGTCATGGTAGTTTATCGCCTCATGGGAGATGCAGATCAATGGTGGTCATTAATCCAAAAC
This sequence comes from Viscum album, assembly GCA_963277665.1. Classification (NCBI taxonomy): domain Eukaryota; kingdom Viridiplantae; phylum Streptophyta; class Magnoliopsida; order Santalales; family Viscaceae; genus Viscum; species Viscum album. The sequence goes on along the minus strand of OY728134.1, from coordinate 1,308,692,359 downwards.
AAAAAAGAAGATGGAGATGTATAAAACATGGAATAGAGGGAGTTTAAATAACTTTTCTTAGAAAAATACTTTCCTCAAGATAATCGAGCGGATATGGAAAGGAAATTTTTGAGTTTGAGGCAAAAGGAGGATGAGAATGTTGCAATGTATGAAGCTAACTTTACAAGGTTAGCAAGTCATGCTGGATATTATAAATATAACCCAAGAAGTAAGATTAATCATTTCTTTGATGGGTTAAAACTATTTCTCCATCTATAATTAGTCTTACAGTCCTTCTCGTCATATCAAGACATTGTCTCATGTGCTATCAAGACAGAAAAGGAATTATCTAAGTCTTGTGACTTTAAAGAAAAGCAAGAGAAGAATAGATCTGTTGAACACTCTGGAAATGTAAATAAGGGGAAGAAGGGAAAAGTTGAATATCCATCATGTAGTAAATGTTGGATGAAACACACTAGTACTTTCCTGAAGGGAATGGGATTCTATTATAAGTGTGGTTAAAAAGGCCACCATGATTTTGATTGCATGGAGAAGAAAGAGGTTTTTAATGTTGCATGATACAATTGTAGAGAAAAGGGGAATTATGCAAATGAATTTCCTAAGAATCAGGGAAACTTGCCTCAGAAAATGCTAAGGGATCAAGACCAAGCTTATGCAAACACTACTGCTAAGTTTAAAGATCCAAAAGGCATAGTGGTAGGTAATTTAATGGTTTCCTCAAGTTTATCAAATGCTTTATTTGATTTTGGATCATCACATTGTTTCATATCTTCCCAATTTGCTAAGAAAATTAGATATTTTCAATTTGATTTAATAAGGGATTTTTCAGTCAAAACTCCTAAGGGAGGTATCATTGGAACAATGTTTTGTGAATCAGTTCCCATTAAGGCATATAAATGTTATTTATCTACTAATCACATCATCATATCAATGATTAAATTTGATATAATCCTTAGTATGGATTGGATTTCAGACCATGATGTGAAAATTTATTGTAAGAAGAAGGAGGTTACAATTTTCGATGATGATAAGGAGTACCTTATCTTTAGAGCAGAAACGTTGCCATCTTATTATTATCTAGATCCACCCCCAGTAGCTCAACTAAATTCAATTATTGGGGAGGAAGATAATGAAATAACTGTGAGTGAGGAAAGGAATTTTCAAATATAGGATGTACCAATTGTGCAAGAATATGTTGATGTGTTTCCAGAGGATTTACTTGGACATCCTCTAGAACAAGAAATTGACTTTTCCATAGATTTAATTCCCGATTCAAGGCCCATATCAAATACCCCTTATAGAATGGCCACTGTAGAATTAGTGGAACTAAATAAACAACTAGATGAATTGAGTAATAAGTGATTTATTCAACCTAGTGTTTCTCCATGGGGAGACCTTGTTCATTTTGTTAAGAAGAAAGATGGATCTATGAGGTCGTGCATTGACTACAGGGTGATCAATGCTATAACAATAAATAAAAAGTATCCCCTACCTTGAATTGATTATTTTCATGGAGGTCAATATTTTTCAAAGATTGACCTTCGATCTGGATATCATCAGTTGTGTGTGAAGAAGGAAGACATTCCAAAAACGGCATTTCGAACCAGGTATGGGCATTATGAGTTTACAGTAATGCATTTTGGGCTGACTAATGCACCCTCTGTTTTCATGGATCTAATGAATAGGGTTTTTAAGGAATATCTTGATGACTTCATAGTGGTATTTCTTAATGATATCCTAGTATACTCCAAAAGCTATGAAAATCATAAAAATCACTTTCGCATTATCATAAAGACTCTTAGAATAAATGAATTATATGGGAAGTTTAGCAAGTGTGAATTCTAGCTTCAAGAGATTTATTTTCTTTGAAATATTGTCTCTAAGGATGGAATCTCTGTCTATACTTCTAAGACAAAGTCAATCCAAGAATGGCCAGCACCGATGAGTATACCTTGAGGTATGCAGTTTTCTTGGTTTAGTAGGTTATTATCAGCATTTCATCCAGAATTTTTCTTGATTGGATAACCCATTAACCAAGGTTACATGTAAAGGGGATAAATTTTTTGGGAAAAAAGAGTGTGAAGAATGTTTTGAAGAACTAAAGAGAATATTATTCAAAGATCCTATCTTGACTCTACCATCAGGGAATTGTGGGTTTGTTATTTATAGTGATGCATCAAAGAAAGGACTTGGTTGTGTCATTATGCAGAATGATAGGGTTATTTCCAATGCATCACAGCAGCTAAAAATTTATGATCAAAACTATCCTACTCAAGATCTTGATTTAGAAACTATAATATTTTCTTTGAACATTTGGAGACACTATCTCTATGGTGAAAAATGTGAGATTTATACTGATCACAAGAGTTCAAAATATATTTTCTCACAGAAAGAACTCAACATGAGGAAAAGGATATGGCTTAAACTACTCAAGTATTATGATTTAACAATACACTATTTCCCGGGGAAGGCAAATAAGGTGTAAGATGATTTGAGTAGAAAGGATCATGGAGTTTTGAAGAAGATGAGAGTTGAAGGGGATCTTATTTTCATAGATCTAGTGAAAATGGATATGGTAATAATCATGGAAGGTGAAACATCAATAATTTTTCAAATGGTTTCCAAAGAATCTTTACTAGAAAGGATAAAAGGTTCTCAGGCTGATAATGAGGAGTTTCAAAAGAAAATTAATGTTGTGAATGATGGGATATTGATCGAATTCATATTTGAAGATGGGATTTTGAAATTTGGGAAGAGACTTTGTGTTCCTGATATACCTAATATAAAAAGGGAATTGTTGGATGATTCTCATAGCTCTAATTTCTCAATACACCCTGGTAGCACTAAGATGTATAGTGATTTGAAGGAACATTTTTGGTGGGATAACATGAAGAGTGAGATTTTTGATTTTGTGTCGAGATGTATGGTTTGTCAACAAGTCAAAGCTGGAAGGCAACAACCTGGATGATTCATGCAACCTCTTCCCATACCTGAGTAGAAATGGGATGATATTATGATCGACTTTGTCATTGGTCTTCCAAAGACTCCTAGAAGTAACGATGAAATATGGGTCATTGTTGATAGTCTTAGCAAGTCAGCACATTTTCCTGCTATAAGAGAAGATTTAACACTTGAACGTCTGGAATGACTATATATTAATGAAGTTGTAAGAATCCATGGTGTAACCCTATCGATCTTTTCTGATCGTGATCCCCGTTTTACATCAAGATTCTAGAAAAGTCTTCAAAAATTCCTGGATACTGAACTTCGTTTGACCACTGCCTGCCACCCTCATACTGATGGACAATCAAAACAGATTATTCAAACCTTAGAAGACATGTTGAGACCTTTCTCAATTGACATTCAAGGGATGTGGGATCAGTATTTACCTTTGGTAGAATTTTTCTATAATAGTAGCTTCCATTCAAGTATTCAGATGGCACCATATAAAGCATTATATAGAAAGAGATGTCACACACCAACATGTTGGGATGATGTGGGTGAAAGAAAACTCGTAGGCCCAGAACCTATTGAGGAAACGATGGAAAAGGTGAAGGTTATCCAAACCCGCATCAAAGCAGCTCAAATTAGGTAGAAGAGCTATACTGATAACCGAAGGAAGGATTTGGAATTTCAAATAGGACATCATGTTTTCTTAAATGTATCTCCATGGAAGGGAATTATACATTTCAGTAAGAATGGTAAATTGATTCCTAGGTACATCGGACCTTTTGAAATTCTAGAACTAATTTAGGTTGTAGCTTACCATTTGGCAATACTGCCAAGTATCTCCAAAGTTCATGATGTGTTCCATGTATCACTGTTGAGAAAATACATGAATGACCCAATGCATGTACTCACCTATGAGGAATTAGAACTTGAACTTGATCTATCTTATTGCAAAGAGCCTGTCAAGATTCTTGATACAAGATCATAAGTGTTTAGAAACTAGAAAACTCATCTGGTAAAAGTTCTATGGAGAAATCATAAGATGGAAGAGGCAACGTGATAACTTGAGGAACTTATGATGAAAAACCACCCAAATCTTATTATGCAGTAATATTCTAGAAATTCTGAGGACAAAATTATTTGAAGTAGGGGAGAATGTAACACCCCAAGCTTCCACGGTACGTTTCCCTTTGAATAATGTAATTGCATGCATTGTACACAACTTCAAGATTCTAACACACTGCGACCAATCAAACTAGACATTATGAATAGTAAAACCGAATTTTTGAAAGTTTATAAATTTTATTTTTCAAAATGGACTTCATTTTTGAATTCAGAATATCTAAATTATCTTAGACTGAATTTTTGGTATTTTTCTGAAAAATTTCAATATTTGATGAATAGTGAAAACCACTTTGTTATTGGTTAAATCTGACTTTTTATTTAAATAATTATTTATTTTATTTAAATTTATTTTAGTACAAAATAGATACATAATACCTATGTAAGTTAAATTTAAATCATTTGAGTAATTTTATCATAAGTCTAGATATATAAAAATTTTATTGAACTTTTTACCGTCTTTTACCCACCTCCTAGGAGCTTTTGCAAATTTTCATAAAACATAATTTTACCTCGTTTGTGATTGAATTTTGAAAATACAAGAGTCACAGTTGATATTAGTAAGTAAAATGTGGTTCAATAATATTAAAATAATTTTTTGTGAATAGTATCTTTTGACTTTTATTTACCACGGTTTAAAGTAAATATGGTAATTAAAGGTAAAAATGATATTATTATTACCCTAACACATGTCCTAATTCTATTGGATAAGTTTAATTCAACCAAAAACAACCTTATAAATAAAATATGATCTTTTAGGTCCACTTGTATTAGATTAGTACATTTATATCATTTTATTTAAAGAATAGTTAAAAGAGTAAAAATCAAAGTTTAATAGCTACATCATTTTTAATATAGGGTTATACATAAGATAAATTTGATTATAAATATTCATTATAAAGATAAAATTATTTCCTATATAATGGTATTTTATTTATAATTTTTAGACATTAAATATTTTAATTTATTTGTGACACAATGATGATGCGATAATTAACTTATTAATGAAATATTAAAATAATTGGTATTATAAATACCCAAATAAATGTAATTTGAGACTTTTTATAAATTACACTAATTTTATAGGTTAATATGACATGTAAGGGTTGATTAAATGAATTTTTTTCTAAGTAATAACATTTTTATTAATTTAACAAAAACAAAATACCAAATAGTGTCAAAATTGACATAAAAGAGTTTTGAAAAAAAATATTATATTATTAATTGAAATTCTATTTCTAGAAATCAAAGGTTCGGCCAAAGTGCTTAAATATTATTATATATGTAATTAATTAACCAATTTAGGTTCTATTGGAATTTTATAGTAAGTTTATTAACCATATAATATAAAAATACAAAGAGATGTGGTAAATATCAACCTAATTAATGAAGAGTTAAATCTAAAGGATAAGGTTAATATAGTGACCCAAACCTATCTAAAACCTATTTTTTGAGTGTTTTTGGAACCATACCCACCTTAGACTCTAAATAAATCAGTTTTGAGCCATTATAAATCGAAAATTATTTTATTATAAAATAATATTTCAAGATTTTCATAAAGTGACCCTCACCTCTATTATAAAAGGGCACTTTCCTTTCTCTCAAATTCAAACCTTCAAAGCCATTTGGCTCACCCAAACCCTACCCAAATTTCCTCTAAACTGTCATAAATTCATCCTAGAGTCCTTCATTTAGTCATAAAACCAACCTACGTATCCCTTTTTATCAAATCAAAAGGAAGAACCTGAAGAAGAGGTAAATATTTCAACACCTCTTTCAATTTCTTTTCTTCTTCCACTTCCTCTTTCTTTGTTGTTTCCATTCTAAAATAATAAATCCATTATATTATATATACTATGATGTTATTATAAAAATGGTACAACCCTATCTATTATTCTATCCATACTATAAATGACAAAGTCACCACATGTGCGTATGTACGGATTACCGTCTCCACGTCGTGGTGCAGTTTGTTATTCAAACACTTCACCATTTGGATGGGTATAATAATGAGTATAATTGATGTAAATAAAAAATATAACATGATACTTACTCTTTATATATGATATACCATCCAATTATATATGATTTTAATATCAAAATAATGATATTTTCGCTCGTGCATACGTACATATTACCGTCTCCATTAATGCAATGAGATTAATTCCCTGTCGTATCCATTCAAGAATAATTTTCATTTGATGATTAAAAATACTTTTCAAGGACTTAATATAATTTTTTATATGAATAAGATACATCCCATACATAAGAAACATGACTCACGTAACAAAGAATATAAAGGAACATGAATTAGTTAACACCTGAAACGACGATAATACTAAAATATTATTAACAAAGCATTATTAAAAGATCATATGTGATATAATAATTATGTATATGGTTCTTTTATAATTTAATAACAATTATTTCACCATTATACAGGAGGTTAACTGACCCTCAAACAAGGAAAAGTACAAGGTAAGGGTTAAATTCACCATCTCTTCATTATCCAAGGATGTTTATACGTAATTATCTATTGGGACCTCTTCATCATCCACATCCAAGTTTCATAAAAATGTATTTGAAAACATTTTTAATATTTAATAGAAAATGGGGTAAATTAATTTATACCCTTATTGGACTTATGTGTTTTGAAAGGAATCTTTCTGTAATTTTCCAAACAAGGTGCATTATGACCTTTTCGATAAAATTAAGTTTAGAATGTTTTTTTAACTTATACGGTGTGTGCAGCTATTTTCCACTGTTATAAAAACGTCGAAGCTTCCCTTGAAATACTATAAGAATATTTTCAAAAATAAATGTTTTCTTTTATAATTACATGACTTTTAAATTATTTCAAAATTGAAGGATATATTTCTCTAAAAAGGTTTTGATTTCATCTATGTCAACATCCTTTGATGAATTTTAAGTTTGTTTGAAGTTGATTTATTATGATACAAAATGTCCATATTGTATTGAAGATTTTTTGATATGTTTTAATGTGGATGTGTTATTTCATACCATTCATGGTTCGTGGATAAATTATTGACATTTTCTATACTGGTTTCAATAAGAATGTTTATATTATGTTTCAACCTTTTCATATAAGTAATGAATTTGACTTAGTAAGTGACAGGTAGAGCCTATTATAGCTCCTCAATTCATCTGTAGGCCTCATGAGACAAACCAGTGTCTTGGAACAAGACCTTGACAAAATATTATTTTTAGTCTTGGCACAATTCCTTGACTATGTGGTTATAAAGTCTGGCATTATGCATTCTATCATTATCAAAGTGGCTATTGATATTTCAAGTGATTATTCAACTAGTAGAATTTCCATGTGAATATGTAAATGGAATTATTTGATTTTATCATTGCCATATTATGCTGAAGTTATAGTTTAAAATGCTTCTGATTTAGTCTTATACATTACCTTGAATGTTTATGATTATTTATGAAAATTTCTGCAATTTTTTATCCTTACTGAGTATCTGATATCACCCCTTTCTATGTTTTATTTTTACCAGGATGTGAAGAAGTATTTTATAGCTAACCTACAGGGATAGTCTGATGGGATATGTGTGTGGCCTATAGAGACAATGTTGTTGTAGTTTTTTATTTTATAATGTAATCTAAAACATATGAAGGTATCTAGTATTTACAAGGCTACTAAACTGATCGGTATTTCGGGACATGATTTCCTTATATCATGACAATGTTATGTAATAATTCACCTACTCTGGGTAATTGGGGTTAGGGTGTTAAACTACTTCACAAGTATTTTTTAATAATTATAGTGATTTATTTCTCATTTTTACTAATTACTGTTATTTTTAACTATTTATCCTTCTTTTTTTACTCATTATAGTAATTTAATGTCCATTTTTACAAATCATAACTAATTACTGCTAATTATTACTAATTTTTATTAATTATGACATATTTTTAATAAATATAGTGATTTACCATTAATTTTTCCTAATTACTAGTAATTTTCAAAAATTATAGTGATTAAATATTAATTTTTACGAATTTAATGGTACTTTTTATTATTTCTTACTAATTACTACAAAAAATTATTAATTATATTGATCGACTGCTAATTTTAGCTAAAGTTTACTAATTGCCACAAATTTTTCATAATATCGTAATTTATCGCTAATTTTTACTAATTGTTGCAAATTTTTACTAATTTCTATTAGTTTTACTAATTGTATAGTTTTAATGTCCTTTATTACAAATATTTACTAATTTCCACTTATTTATACAATTTTTTCTAATTACCACTAATTTTTTTATAATTATAGTGATTTTCCATTAATTTTTCCTAATCAATGCTACTTTATGATAATTTTTACTAATTATTCTGATTTACAATTAATTTTTTCTAATTACTGATGATCCTTACAAATTTTACTAGTTTAAATATAATGTTTACTAATTATTCCTAATCACAACAAATTTTTACAAATTTTTAGTCATTGTCCCATATTGTTACTAATTTTTTGTCATTTACACAAATTTTTACTAAATTTTACTATTCACATCTAATTGTTACTTATAACATTAATTTTTCAAAAATTATAGTGATTTGCCATTAATTTTTACTAATTTCTACTAATTTTTACTAATTATAGTGGTTTAACATTCATTTTTACTAATTATTATTTTTTATTGAAAAATATTATAAATTATTATTACTTATTACTAAGATCATTACACTATTATTAAGTTTTATTAATTAATACTATTTATTTATCAATTATAAGTAGTTACTATTAATAGCACCCACTTACTGATAGTTAAAACAAATTATTTAAACTTGTAACTATTTAATACTAATTAAAAGAATTACTACTAATTAAAACTAAATATTTCTAATTTACAATAACTATCACATATACCCCATCCTCTTCTCATGTTGTTGCTCCTTCCATCGACGCATCTCTTCTAATTTTTATTATTTCTGTCATCGATGTGTCACATCCTACCTACCCCGGTTCTACTGACCTAATGAAAAATTCAAACATAGTTGGAATAATTTGGTCTTATATTTTACAATATTCAGGTGATGAAACCAATTAATTTAAACCATCTTCAAAATCTTCATTACTCATCACTTTTAAATTGACGACCTGTTTCATTTTCATTTTTCTAGTAATTTATCATAATTTATATTATTTCATAGTATTTTATAATAATTTATACTAATGTAAAATAATTTTATTGATTTATAAAAATTTCATATGTTTAACATTTTTTATTAATTTATAAAAAAATTGTTATTAATTTTATTAATTTACAATAATTAATACTATTTTATATCTATTTATTGTAAATTATATCAATTAACTAATTTTAATTAGTTTATAACAATTTATTACAATGTTTTACTAATTATTACTAATTAAGACTAATTATTATTAATTAATGCAAATTGTTACTAATTAATGATAATTACTACTAATAAGCATTAATTATTACTAATTAGAATTAATTATTAATAAATGATGCTGTTTTTTACTAATTACTACTAATTTTTACTACTTTCCTCTAATTATTACTAATAACCACTAATTGTTACTAACTAACCACTAATTATTACCAATTACCACTAATTACCACTAATTAGTGCTAATTACCATTAATTTGTGCTAATTACCACTAAATTCAATATATTATAAAAAAATATTTATTAGTTTATAAAAAATCACTAATTACCAAAAAATATTTCTAATTAACACAAATTATTATGAATTACAACTAAATATTACTTAATTTTTACTGATTATTACAAAGTATTACTAATTTTAAGTAATTACTACAAAATAATTCTAATTGAAAATAATTATTAATAATTAAAAAACATGTAATTGAAAATAATTACTATTACATAAAAATAATTAATAAAAAATAAAACTAACTAATTATAATTAAATACAATTACTACAAATTATTAATAATTATTACTTATATAAAATTAAATAAGTACTAAAAAATTAAATAAATACCTTAGAACTAAATCTTCATGAGTATTGAAAGCCTGAAAGATGATCCCTTGTGAAATTAAATACATTGAACACTTTAAGGTGGAGAATATGGGAGCAGGGAAGGAGATAGAAGTTCAGAGAAGAATGGAATGAAAAAAATTTGGGGGTATATATAGGTTATATAATTTTTTATGGGAGTATTTATGATGGGATTACCTTCGTAAATAGATTTTTTTTGGTAGGACTTATCCCAAAAATAACCACCATTATTAATTATGACAGTGATAACAAAAGAGTATTTTTGAAGGGCCCCATCGTAAATACCATCTACCAGCAGTTTATTTGCGATGAGATATAATTCCTTTACAAATAAAAAAAATAATGTAAATTTTTTTTGATGGGTCCTATTGGAAATAAATTCTTATCGACAGTTCAATTACAATGGGAGTTAACTCCCATCACAAAAAACTAAAATGATAGGTGGGTATTTGCGATGGTGTTTGATTTATGTCGCAAATAGTATTTCCTGGGTTTGTTGCGCTATTCGCAGAAAAGATATTTGTGATGGGAAAATATTGAAATTGAAAATAATGTTTTTAAAAACTATTTGTGATGAAATTATTTTCTTTTTGTAAATAGTATTTGTTGAGGGACAATTTGTGACAAGAAACAGGTCTGTCACAAAAATCTTTTTTTCCATAGTGATGTGAATAAAAATTAGTTATCCTAAAGATTTATGTGTAGAGGATGTAAATTTTGTAGAAAACTTCATGAATATAAGTCCTTCTTCATCATTGGGGAATGAATTTCAAAAAAAATATGTGCTGGAATGAAGGCTGAGGTCTCCCACCTCTAATTCTTTGGGTGTAATTCTTATGCCTATGGTGATGCTTGGGAAAGAGAACATTTTGAAGTAAAGTCATAAGAATGATTCTTTCTAGGTTATGATAATAATGACGTTGGATTTTGGCTATGGGATATTGATCCAAAAAGGTTTATAAAAAATTAAAATGTTCACTCCAAGGAAAGAAACCTATAGAATGATTAGATCCTCATGAAAGATGTAGCATAGAAAAAAGAATCAGTACAGTATGCCATGAAAGATCTACATAGAAGTTCAATAAATCTATCTAGTTATAGAATCACACATGTTATGAAAAATCTTGACAGTCTTGAACGTGTGGTTTTCAATAGATTTCATATTCCATAGGTTAAGAGAAGACCAGACATTCTATAAAGATTAATAACTATGTAGTCTCAAGGGAGAGTTTTAAAAGATGCGGTTCTGGAGGGAGCACAACCTCAGTAGTTGAGTCGGTCAACCAAATATAGAATACTATTATAAATGTTTAGATCTTATTTTTATTATCTAAATCTGAAATATGGTAGAGAACATGAATTCTAAAAAGAGGTGGAAATTCATATAAACTCAATATAGAGGTATCTAGTAATGAAGGATGATATTGACTCCTTACATGCTTTTGAAAAATCGAATATTTCATAATATCCACTGAAAAAGGGGGAAATATAAAAAAAATGGTTCTATGTGTAGAAGGAAGAAATGGATGGTGGTAAGTGGTATATATAATTTTTTTATGAAATTCTATTAACAAAATAAAGGAGTATATTTTTGAAGAATATTTTCTCTTGTAATTAATCACACAATAATCCAGAAAATTATTAGAATGGTTGTGTAATATGGGGTTTGTATTGAAAAAAACATTATGTGAATAGGACATACCCTAAAATAGATTTACAGAAGAAAATTTATATAGAGATATAAAAAATATTTATGAAATCCATATATAGAAAAAAAATTCATGATCAAAAGAAATTAATATGTTCTGAAACTAGCACCCAAACAATGAGATTGGATCTTCGATTCCATTATAGGAAAAAAATTCTAGTGTAATCAGAAGGTGTTTTTTGATGGTTGAATTATCACATGGCTCATGAACAAGGAAGGAATTCATTTTGTAGTCTTTGAAATAAAATAGTATATTGATATAAAGGTTTAGTTATTAATAATGTTTGAGATAATAGATCAAGAAGAAGTAAAATAGATTTTAATGTTGGGGATCTAGAGGGAATATAATCATATAACATACATTTTTTCATATTTAGAGAGAATATGTAAGATAATGAAAAGTATTGGAATTTCTAGATGTAATATAGTTTCTACCATGTTGTTTTGACATATAAAAGTATCTAAAGAAAAGTCTTAAATATTGTAATATGAGTCTGTTTACTTTGAAATGTTTTTTTTTGAATAGTTAGTTTGGAATTTTAAGTATTGCATTATTTTTACATGTAGTTACATTGATCAAGCATTGGGATTGGTCAGTAAGTTTTTGTAAAACAAGGTAAATAAGAAATTTAAAGCAGTATATTGGATACTCTGGTATCTTAAATGTTTGGAAATTTATTATGTTTAAAAATGTATGATATATTGGATGGGTATATTGATGTAGGAATAATAGAAGATTCAAAGACAAGGATAAATACCACAGGATTCGTGTTTAGATATACAGGAACTATAATTACATGGTGATTTTTGTTACATTATAAACAATAGAAGAAAAGTATATTTTGAAAAAATAATTGAAGGAGTTGATATGGATAAAGGGTTTATTGGATAAACTCTTAAGTAAATAGGGTTATTTAATGGTATTCTTAGATATTTATAGTTTGGTCCATCTTGTAATTAATATTATGTTTTATCCATAAAAAACACCTTTATTTGAAGTATCACTTGTTTTGGGATCTTTTAGAAGATGTAGTGTTAATGCTACAGAAGTTGTTAGGAATTTAGTGTCCAATTGATATGATTGAAAGTGTCATAATACTAGAATTTTGTAGGAATGTATTTTCCTTAGTGGGACTTGGGTGACTTGGATGTAATGGAAGTAAAATCAATAACCATTTTTTAGGAGGAAGGTCGAAATTTCTTAAGTGATCATAAGGAATTTTTTAATCTTGAAAATACTTTCTTGTGTGATAGATTATTGGATTTGGTTTGATAATATTTTTATTTCTATGTCAACATATCAGATGAACGGAGTTATTTTGGATAAAAAATATAAAATGTAATCATAAATGTTCAGTGTAAAAATGATATGTCTTGAAGCTAGAAGAGTGTTACAATTTAGAGGATTAATGTATTTAGATAATGGAAGTTCAGGTGATGTTATTGACTTCTAAATTAGTAACTCTGAATTTATTTCCGAATAACATTAATGAAATCAAAAAATAATTAAGATTCATCATATATCTATTCAATAGTAGGTGCATTGTACTATTTATCATGGATTGAATGTTGAGGTATTGTGTGATTGAGTTTCCTTAACCAAGAAAAGATAACTAGATCTATATGATGGAAGGGTGTGAGAAATAATTTAATTACATTGGAGGAACACTTAGGTTACATAAGAATAACTCAATTGACTTCAAATGCTATTTTATATTCCTCATAGTGCTTTGTAAGAGTAACATATATGGATCTCATTGTTCATCAAGTACTAAATGGTGAGGTTATGCATGATCTAGTGGTATTAAAAATGCTAAGGAATGTCTTCGAAGATCAAAAGATGGTGGAAACAGATCATTAGCTTGGGCCCTAATAGATATAGTTCAGTGGGATTATGTGTTTTGTAATATTGAAAAAACTCTCTTGTACTTTGGTAATTAATATATAAATAGTTTTTCTCTCATTGAGTAGGATCTATTCGAAAAAATATCATTACTGTTTCATGTGATTTATTTTTTTCTTCACCTTACGTGTGTGTTCCAGAGGATATTTATTCAAGGTATGTCGATGTTAGATGTTAGAGTGTAGTTCACCATCTAAACATTGAATGGTTTAGGGATATAGATGATGAGTACCTACAATGACTTGCATTAGTTTTTTGGATGAAATTCATCCTTATTAATATTTCTCCTATATCTGACCCCCTCCCACCATTTACTTTAGTATGTTTTATTGATAAATATATAATTTATTATATATTTATTACTTTTTTACAAACCATTTTTTATAATTTATAATTTATAATTTTTTAATTTTCTTAATTTTCTTAATTTTTTAAATTATTTTATATGGATAATTGAAACCTATAAATATTAATCTGGATTAATACTATTTAAGAAAATCCTTTATTCCATAATAGAAACCATTTTTTAAGGATCATTAACTTTTGAACAACAAATATTATTTCTCAATATGTTAGAAATAGTCTATCGTGATTACTATTAATTTCAACATCTTTTTCCAGGAAGGGTATTTTGGGATGATAATACATCACAAATAGGTGGTTTTAAATTTTCAATGTGTTCTGGATGATTTTAGATACTAATTTTCTTAGATAATTTTCATATCATTATTTAGTCTATGATATGTGGGATGATATATCCTTTTATTTTGTGTAAAAAATTCATCATTTTGAATAAAAAATTAATTATATTATGTAATATTTAGTAGTTATTCTCTGTCTATTCAATTTAGTGTTCATTATCTTAAAATGTTTTCTTTTTTATTAGAGATTAAAGTTTTCAATAGTAGGTAATATTTTGGCCATCCTAATACAGAACCCCATTTAGAAGGATCATTTGATGGTATGTAGTTTTTTATGGTATAATTGAACATTGTTTTGGGTTCTAAAATAAATATTATCTTTTATGTTTAGTTGTTTTTTATTTTTCTTTTTTTTGGATTTTTTTAAATCATGGTTATATGGTAAGATTCACATAAAAAGACCCTGTAATTGGTGGTGGTAGGATTCATTAGAGGTAGAGATAGTTTTGATTTGTTGATAGTGGATATTGGACTGATTTTTTATGTGTATGGTGACTGAGTTTATGATATATGAGTGTGGGCTTATACGGTGGATGTATTGATAAACTAATTTGACGGTGGATGTTCGGTTTACTCTATATATATGTGATGATTTATTCTTGGATACATATTATATAGATGTAAAAAAAATAATTATATATTTATGTTTTTAATTAATTAATATTTATTTATATTGAATGTAATGTAATTTTTAAGAAATAATTATTTTATAAATTTTTTTATGTTAGATATTTATAAAAAACCCAATGAACAATCACTAATAGAAATTACCACTATAAATTTTATCAGTGGTTTTTCACAAACTCTCATTTTTTAGGTTCAGTGGAGGTGCATTATTACCTCCATAAATCCCTTTAGTGGGTGTTTATATACTTTTTATTGATTTATTAAATTTTAAAATATATGATATAAAACATCTTCTAAATGAATATAAAACTACTACCAAACATAAAAAATGAAACTTATGTAAAACACTCCTAAATAAATCTAAATTGGAACTATTTAATTTCCAATTGTGAAAAATATATTGTTTTAGATAACCGTAACTAATTATTTTCACTGGTTCAAACAACTATTGAATGGGAAAAACTAATCATTTTTTGTTTTTTAGTTGTTCACAATTGTTTTTTATTTTTTATGATTGTAATACATTGATGGAATTATTTATCTTAAATGGATTATTTTGGATAAACTTCCCCGGTTTTGGAAGAGTATGAGGAGAGGTTCTGAGCTCTAGATGATACTATACAATGGTTGTGAAGAGAGAGAAAAAAGGAGTGTTAGTAGTATGAGCATAAATTTTAATTATATTAGCTTCAGTGTATTAGAATATTATGATTACATGTGATGACATGCACATGGTTTAAGTATGTAGGATCAACATAAGAGAATATTTCATAGCATATCTCCTTCATCTAGATGTTGAATGGGTTAGGAATGCAGATGGTGAGGATATGTCAAAACTGTCACATGATATAGGGATAGATTTCCTCTGAATTGATGGTCCACCTATATCAGAGCTGCCTCCCCCTGGAAATTTTTATATTTTTTATAATCATAGTGTATTAAATGTGTATTTATTTTTCTAAGAATATTTTTTTCTTATTTTTAATTTTTCTTATTTTTTATTTAATATAATTTTTTGAACTTGTTAAATTATTTATAAAGGATAACTAAAATCTATCATATATAATTTAAATGAATACTATTTATAACAAACTTTAAATTTTTCACAAATAGCATTTGTGACAAATATTTATTTATGTATCAAAAATATTAAGTCTCGATATATTGCGAATAGTACATCACAAATACTATTAATTTTGACACTATTTTTTCACAATAGATTATTTGTTGATGGAATAAATCATAAATAACCCATCAAAAATGATAGAAAGTTTTTTGTCATAATAAATTTATTTTTTTATTTTAATGTGACATTAAAATAGTAGGATAAATTTTAAATTACAAATATTTTTTAAAAAATAATTATAATGAGATATATTTTATAGAAAGCCTAATTTTTATATTTTTATATATATTCCAAGATATTAAATTTTTTAATTAATTTAAAAAAACAAATGATAAAATAACTACATACTCAGCCTATATTAAAAATACTTTCTATTTTATGGGTTGGAAATTTTTCATTTAACTAATTAGATAACTATAAAATGAATCCTATATTGGTTTTGGATAATAAAAAAAATATTATTATTAATAAATACAATATTCTTTTATATAAATTATTTTTAAATTTACTAATTGAATGTTTAAAAACTAACCAAATCTAAAAAAATAGAATTTTTCAATAAAATGTTCTCCATCTCAAAAACATAAAAATTTACCAACAATTCCCTCTCCATTAAGATGCACCATTTGTGCTTTTAGAGCTCGTTATGATTGAGTGGTAGAAACCCAACTGAGATATTTTGTGGGTTATTATTTTGGAAATCCTTGGTCGAACACCATTACAAGTACTACAAAAATACTATCTTTTTGGTAGAGAATAAAATATCATGATCTATGATCCTTCCTTTTTTAATTGACAATCATGTAGATAGTAAAATCTATTAGGGGTTTTTCAGTGCAATGGTTTAGGAATGTATATTCCTTTCATCTCTCTCAAAGCCTCTATTAATAATGACAATTTTTAATTTAAATTTTCCCTTGATTAATGTGATGTTTGGGTATTAGTATACTGGATATGGTTTTGTTATATATTTTATTTTATTCACATTAAAACCTATCTTCTACGCATTCCCTTGGGATATTCCAGACCACAAACAAAAATTGGTAGTCCATACCCTTTCTCAACATGTAAATGCTGAATTATGTTGATTTTTTTCATTTTTATTACTCTCAAAATCCCATTATTTTATAAAATAATACATGTTGTTCCCTTTGAGTAACTATTCTTCTCTAACAACATGGTGCTTTATATTATTTTTATTCTATAGATGATAAAAATTATTTTTATTGTTAATTAACGTTATTGGAAACACATGTGGTCGTTCCATGTTTTCGATTCCAACAAATGATTATGTATAATTTTAGGGGAAATATCACACATGAAAATCTAATTTGATTAAAAATAGTGATGGCTTTGTTCAAAGGTATAACTCAATAGGTTTGTTATGTATTCTGCATCATAACATTGATTGGTATAGTGAAAGATTTCAAATGGATAAATTTTCATGAGTCATGTATCCAATCTAAGATGTGTTATATAATAATATTATTGAATATCGGGATGTTGTAGTTTTTCAGTATATAGATGATAAAACATATAGGTGAGGTAGAAGATAATTCAATGGAGGAGGGGAAAATTATTGATATAATTTTTGGTATTGGAAGATTATGATCACCGTGATGGGTGGGGATCTATAATAAAATACATTCACTTGTACTAAATGTATCCTATCTCACCTCAAAAAAAATCATTGGTAGAATTTAATGGAATCACCCTTCAAATTATATGTTAATAAATTATTATTATTATCTTGTGTATTGATTTCAAAACTGGTCACATAATCATCAAGGTTCATGATGGATTTCTCATATATCCCGCCATATTTCGAAGTATTCATTTTGATTAGGAGATGCTCCATCTTATAATGAAAACCTATCCATGTGGGATATCACAAACGAGGATGGGGATTCTAGGAAACCCAACACCTGACTTGGCATGTGGAAAGGCCCATAGGGTGTTCCTGATCCCCACATGCTGGAAAAAAGTGTTCAGGTGTCGACAAAACACATTGGGAATTATGTTACCTAAATTAAAAAACTTATAAACAACCAACAGAAATAAATATCACAAGGATGAATATACATAACCAAACAAGGTATAAATTTATTTTGTTTCTAAGTTTAAAATTTTAAACATACTCCAAAATGGACTACAATAAAATGGGAAATGGACACTATCCTAAAAACATCTATGTAATTAGAGGAACATCATCCTTGAGCCACCACCACCATCTTAAAACAAGTGGAGCACTAACAACCAGAACCACCAACAACTCCCTAATGGATCTTGTCGTTACCTAGATCATACATAATGAAATATGAAAACACCCAAATGTGTATGTTGGGTGTAATCCAATTCTCATTAGGATTCCACCCAACAAAATATTCCATGATAAAAACATTTTAAGGAAAATAAACATGAAATTTTCATGAAAATGATAGAAACATTTTTATATAAATCATTTTAAAAGAGAATATTTAATAAGAAACATTTTATGAGGAAATATGCTTGAATTTGAAATAAACAACAAGGATTATTGTATGACGATGGTAAGTATGATATCACAAAATAGAACTAAGCCATAGTAAATCTCTATATGCACTAGATCTTATGGGTATCTTAGATTATCATATCTTGATGAAACGTGGTGTGGAAACTACACTGAACATTGTCTTCATGCACGATACACTAGATAAGATTACATCCAAATTCTAGTGGTACCTAATTATTATAGTTTAGTTAGTGTTGTGTGTTTCAATCTAGCTAAGTGAAACTGGGACTTTCCACTTCTGAATCATTGTCATTCTAGTCCTAGTCTGGCCACCTATTCACCTAGGATTCCCTTTGTTCTCAATTGTTATTCTACACATAATATACAACATAACATTCACTTAAACACAAGAAACACAATTAAACACACATATTAAAACACCATTTCAATGCTAAAAACTTGTTTATAATCAAACACACCCCAAAACCACTTCAAAACATGATTCTCATGACCCACACATTTTATCAAACTCCTTCAAGGCATAAAACAAGGAAGCATATATGGAACACACATGGAATATCACATGTTTCCTTTAGAAAACCATTTTCTTGAAACATGAACCTTGAATCATTTCAAAAAAAATTCACACCTCATATATAATAAATAGAACATTTATAATAAGCAAGGAAAACATATCAAAATCCCCAAATAATGTTTAAGCATAAAACCACCAATCTTAAGTGTAGAACTTTCCAAAAACCAGTTCGAAACCACAACTTCACCTTAAATGAACCCTATAAAGAAACGTTAAAACAAAAAATATCAATACTGAACCCTAAAGAACCAGATCTGACCCTAAATAGGTCACCCAACATGATGGATGCCTAAAACCCCAAAGAATAAGGAAGAACCCCTAGAAAAGTGGGGGGGAAACAATAAAGAAACCAGTTATGTGAAGGTTTCGTGAAAAATACAAGCCAAATTACCCACAAAAATGGAGCCCAAGGGAGAGTGGAGGAAGTTATAGGCACTCCATGGGTAGGAAATCCTAATTGGAGGAGAGAATTAGTGGTTTGGGGTTTAATTTGAAGAGGATTATAGTGGTAAAAAATCCAAATTTTAAAGACCTGGACAGGCGCGCGGTTTTCTTGCATGGTTTGACAAACTGTGTAGAAACCATGCACCCCTATCTATCAAAGAGGATTAGGCCACATGGAATACAATCCTTTCTCCAACCATATAGTTTCCCACTATCCAAAAAACACCACAAGTCACACGGTTACCTGGTATGGGCCACACGGTTTTACAAATCGTGTGCCAACCATGTGTCACATTCTATCAACCCAAAAATATCCATTTTTCATCAAAACTAAAGTGGGGAAACCATATATAAACACTAGTCTTAAAAATAAACAATCAATACCTCAGAATTAAAACACGAATGTGAAAATTCTCCCGACCATGAAAACACCCTCCTCTGGATGGTTACCTTAAAGATTGATCAGAGAATAAAAATGGATACACTTTCTTAAAACAAGATTCCTTCTCCCAAGTATCATGTTCATCATTACCATGATTCCAAAGAACTCAGAAAAATATAATAGAATTATAATTAAGTACTTTCTCATGAGAATCTATAATCTATAATGGTTTCTTGAATACTGAAATATCAATCTCTAACTCCATATTTTCCCAATTCAACACATGGGAAGGATATGGGTTGTACTTTTTCAGGTAAGAGACATTAAGTACGTCTTGAATTTATTTCAATTGAGAGGTAAAACCTAATATGTATTCCACCATACCAACTCTCTCAATAATCTCAAAGGTTCCAATATACCTCAGTGTTAGATTCCTTTATTACTCAGACGATGATGACTCAAGAGAGCTTCCACGTTCAATAACACCTAGTCACCAATGGAAAACTCCTAATCTGGTTTCCTCTTATCAGCATAAGATTTCTGGTGACTCAATACTAGAATTAAATGTTTCCTGATCAAAAGGAATTTCTATAATATCTCCTACACAATACTTGATCCCAACAATGAGGTTACACCAGTCGTATCCAAACACAAGGGAGACCGACACGAATGGCCACAAATCTCCTCAAAATGAACCATTAAAATTTAGTGTCAGTAACTATAATTTTATGAAAACTTGACTAACCCTAAATGGATATCCCACAAACCTCAAAAATCCAAGACACATGCCCACAACATGTCTTTTAAGATTTGGTTTGCCTGTTCCATGTGACCATCCATTTGAAGAAGGTATTCCTTGCTCAACCTCATCTGTGAAAGGGGGTCTCTGTTAGAAATTATAAATGAAAGAACACCATGAAGCCTCACCATCTCATGAAAATAAAACTAATCCAACTCATCCACTTTCTGAATATATGATTGGAATGAAATGGGATGATGTGGTTAGATGATCAATCACTACACAAATAGTGTTACTCCCTCAAATTGTATGTGGTAGGACAAGAATAAAGTCCATCGTAACCCTTTCCCACTTCCAGGTAAGAATATGTAGTGGTTGAATGAAAACTAAGGGTCTTTGGATCTTTTCTTTCACCTATTTACATGTATAGCACCAAGATAAAATTTTAGCTATGTCTCACCTCATGTCTAACCACCAGATCTGCCAATGCATATCATAGAAAATCTTAGTATCAATAGGATGTATCTACCACTAATACATGTATCTATCCATCATCACCACCTTCCACATAGATAATGGCACCATGGAGAAACTCTTAAAACACAAAAGTCTCTCAGGACACAACAAGAAATCACACGGTGTCTCCCCACCATAACTAATACACATAGACTTCTATAACAACTCATACTAGGATGAACCGACTAAATAAACTCCATAATAAAGGGAGTCAGTTGAACTATGGATAAGAATACACATCTACTATGCTCCTTGGTCTCTAAGTGCATCTGAGTGAAGAGACTAATAAAATTCCACTCAACACTGGACTTTTGGAACTCTTTCATTGAAATCATCCTCTTTAAAGCATAACAAACAATGTTACCTTTTCCAATGGTATAAACTACATCAAAATAAAATCCATGAATGTCCTCAAACCAAAGGCACTACCTCAAATTCATATCCTCTAGATATAATATGTAGGCTAAACTCTTTTGATCTGAGTAGACTACAATCTTCTCCCTAAATAGATAATGGTGACACATCTTCAACACATGCACTATTTCAACTAAATCTAAGTCATGGTTTAGATTGTTCTTCTCATGTGGTCGAAGTTGAATAGAGACATACACCACCACAAGATTATCCTGAATCAAAACACATCTGAGGCCCATACCTGAAGTATTGTAGTAAACCACATAACCTTTTCCTGGTTCTAGTAAGATCAACATTGGGGGTGGTGGTCAACTGCTACTTAATCCCCTCAAAGGTTGATTTGAATTCAGGAATCCATTTGAACTTCACCCATTTTCGAGTGAGTTCCATCATTAGAGAATCATGCCAAGATAAATATATAGCCAACCGCTTATTATACCCAGCCAGGCCCAAAAATATTCTAATATTGAAAATGTTCTTTGGTTCTTACCATGAAATCACTACATTAATCTTCTTGGGTTTGACTGAAACCCCCCATTTTGATACCAGATAACCCATAAACTTCACTTCCCTAATATAGAAAGTTCACTTAGAAAGCTTATCATAGATATGGTGATCCCTTAATATTCCTATCACGTTTCTAAAATGTTGTTCATTCTACTCCCCAGTCTCGGAATAGACCAGGATGTAATCCACGAATACCACAACGAAAAAGTTGAGATATTGATAAAACACCCTATTTATAAGTTCTAAGAAGGCTTCTGGAGCATTATTCAACCCAAAGGGAATGACCAAATACTCTAAATGGTTGTACCTACTTTAAAAAGATGTTTTATAGATATTTTCCTCTTGGATTCTGACCTGGTGATACTCGAAATGCAAATAGATATTAAAAAACAACATCTCCCCAATAATTTAATCAAAAAGCTCATCGATATGGGGAAAAGAGTATTTTTAATTAATCATCACCTTTTTATACTTCCATTGATTGATAAAAAACTAGAGATATTTTTCGGCCTTCTTCACAAACAAAATGGGTGCGAGCCAATATGAGATGCTCAGGCGAATAAATCCTTTGGATCCCAAATTATCCAATTGTACCTTCTATTACCTCAACTCGATGGGGCCCATATTGTATGAGGGAAGGGATACACGTTTTTTTCTCAATGCCAAATCGATGGTGAACTAAACATCCCTATCTGGAGGAAATCTTGAGAAATCATCTAGAAATACATTTGGGAACTAATCCACCATAGGAGGTAGACCATCCTCAAATCCCCTATCATTTTCTTCCAACATGAGTGATGAGAACTAATACAAAAGGATGCTTAACTCTAGAATTTTAGGTCCATCATGACCTGACTGAGGATCTCATTTACCATGAATGACTTGATTAATTCCATCAAGTGAAACAAAACTAACTTTTTTTCAACAAAAATCAATGTTTTCTTGATAACGCATCATTCAATCCATACTGTTGATCACATCAAATAGGTCCATTTCCAAAACTAGTAAATCTCATTCTAGCTCAACCACTGACACGGTGAGTGCAGAAGGACACCTAAAACATTTCTCTCTTTTATTACAAATAATCAATACTAAATCCCTCAAATAAAACATGAGCTCATTGGGAAAATTAAACATATCCACAATATGGGAAGTGATAAATGAAATAGAAAAACCAATGACAAAAAAATCACAGATGTAGATGATACAATCAGAATGGTACCATGGATTTTTTATGGTCTCTCATCTGATCACACGGGTGCCTGGTCCAGAGCATGAATATTTTTCATCACATCCTACACCTAATACAAAACACTAGCCTATGATTATTCCCTAAACTAACTCTATCTAGAAAAGGATTTGGTCCTACTACCAGGACCGCCAAACTGAGATCCCACCATCCTGGTTTCCTCTCTCTAGATTGAAATTCCTCTAGAATAAATAGACCATACACCACTATAATCAGGATATGGGGATCGGAAAAACCATTGTAAGTGCCCCATATCCCCCACATCGATGATGGGGTCTTGGAGTAGTATTTCACACATTTCATATATTCCATTCCCCCCTTCAATGATGAAACATGAATAACCTGGAATTGGAAGTGATAGATGAAGACTAATAAGAGGGATGGCCAAAACTACCACCTCCCTTCTTACCATGCTCATCCAATTTCCTATTCTTCTCTGAAGAGCTACCACTGGACATAGATGATGCAAATATAAGGATCCCAAGCTAGTTACCATGATCAATATCCACCATCATGACATGGTCAACCACTTTCACATAGGTCTTGAGTTTAAATAAAATGACCTGATATCATATTTCTATCAAAAATAACTTCTCAAAACTTTGATCCTTCATTTTCTCAATAGAAACAAGATCGGGTGCATACCAATCTTACTCAAAAAAATGATTGGATTACTCCATAATAGACCAGTCTCCTTGGAAAATATCCATAAATTCTCTGGATCTTGCATAGGCCAAAACCTCCATATAGTATTACTTCTTGAAAAAGAATGTGAAGTCTTTCCATATCATCTTCTCCTTCTTTCCTTCTTAAACCAATGAGTCCCAACACCTCTGAATGAGTCCTTAAAACATTAGAAAAGCACACATAACCATGAAAACTTTAAGAGTATCAAGGAACTCAAACATACACTCTATTTTCTTGATCCACTCCTCTTCTTCATAAGGTTTTTTGCTACATTGGAAAGAAGTAGGCCTATTCCTATGTAAGTCCTGACCTTTTTCCTTACCAGGGTCCACTTCAGCTTCTCTAACCAGAGTAGAACTAGAACCTACTACATGTCTTAATGCATGGTAGCCCAAACCAAAACTTCCAATAGTCTTTGATAAAGTGGTGAGGGAGAACATTCTTCGTCCTCTTCCTATGACCGCACAGGATTTCTCTAAGGAGGAATTTTTCAACAAGAGGAAATAACCATAAATAAAACCATCATTACAAAAAAAATCATGTTCTGAAAATTTTTCAGAAATAAAAACACCAACTCTCAACACATCAATGAACCAAAACAAAACCATTTATGGTTCAATAACAATTATAAACAATTCACCCTCAACTAGTGTCTATATATATTCTATATCTTGTATATATCACTTGGAGGAGAAGTCAAATAGGATCCAAACATACCTTGGTCACTCTAGTCCTTCACGAGGTGTGCTAGTTAGGAACCCTTCTCACAACCCAAACATCACACCCAAAAAATCTTAACTCCAGTGTATCTAGATTCTTCCCCAAATAATGTGTCCCAAAAGGTTGAAACTTGCTCTGATACCATTCTATCACAAACCAGGTTGGGGATTCCATGCAACCCGAAAATTAACTCAGCCTGTGGAAATTCCCGAAAGGAATTAATGATCCCCATTGGATGGGAACAAGTGTTTGAGTATCAAAAATAAAATTTTGGAACGATTTTACCTGTATTAACAATTATAAACATACAACAGTAATTAACATAACAAGGATAAATATACATAATCAAATAAGGAATAACAATTTTCATTTGAAAAGTTTACAATTTTTAACAAACTTCAAAAGGGACTACAATAAAAGGGTATAGTGGCATTATCCGAAAAACCTATGGGTAACTAGAGGAGCATAATCCTTGATCCACCACCACCCTACAACAAGGGGATTACTATCAACTAGAACCACCAACATCTCAATGATGGATCCTTCCATTATCTTGTTTATACATAGTGAAATCTATAAACACCCAAAGGTGAATGTAGGGTGTGAGACAAATCCATGTAGGATTACACCCAATGTATGATTCCATGTTGAAAATATTGTAATGAAAATCAACATGAAGGTTTTATAAAAAGACTAGAAACATTTTTATAAAAATAATTTTAATGGAGAACATTCAATGAGAAAATTTTCATTAGGAAACATGATTTCATTCTAAATAACCAATAAAGAGTATTGTATGTCGGTGATAAGTATGCTATCACAAAATATCACTAAGTAATGATAAATCCCTATAGTAAGCAGATCTTGTTGGTATCTAGGATCATCATATCTCTGTGAGATATGGTTTAGCAACCAAACTGAACAATGTCCTCATGCTTGATCCATTAGATAGGATTACATCCAAAATTCTAGTGGTCTCGAATCATTTTCATTTAGTTATTATTGTAATCATAAATCTAGTTAAGTGAAACTAGGACTTTCCACTTTCAAATCACTAGATTACAAGTCCATGTTCTTCTACCTAGTCACCTGGGATTCCCATTGTGCCCAATTTTTATTCCACACATCACACACAACATCATATTCACTTATACACAAGACAACAAATGAAACACACATAATAAACCATAATCTTCAGGCCCAAAACAACTTTTTAAATCAACTTCACACCAAAAAAAATTTAAAAAATGATTCCCACAACCAAAATATTTTATCAAATAGTTTCAAGTCACAAAATAAAGAAGCATATATGAAACACATATGTAATTTCATTTGTTTCATTTGCAAAAAAAAATTTAACACACACACACACACCTTAAATCATTTCAAAACCACATTTATGACCTCATATGTAAAACAAAAAAACATTTATAAGAAACAATTAAAACATATTAACATCCACAAATAATGATTATTCATAGAACAAATTACCTCAAGTGTAGAAATTTCCATAAACTGATGCTTAACCACAACCTCACCTGAAAAAAAACATATAAAGGAATGATCAAAAATAAAGCATTAAGATTGAACCCTAAAGAAAAATATTTTTCCCTAAATAAGTCACCCAACCCACTGGACATTTGAATCCCCAAAGAAGAAGGAAATAAACTCTAGAAAAGAGGAAGAAAACAATAAAGAAATCACTTACTTAATGGTTTCCGGAATAATCCAATCCAAATAACCCAATAAAATGGGTCCCAAAGGAGAGTGGAGGATAGGGAAGGAATGACTAGGGTGTAAAATTCTGATTGTGGTAGAGAATTAGGGATTTTAGGTTTAATTTGATGAGGGTTAGAAGAGTAAAAATAAATATTTTAATGACATGGACAAGAGTATTATTTGCTAGCAGAGTCTGAAAACCCATGAAACAACTGTGTGATTCTCTCTGTAAAAGAGGATAAAGTTATATAGTTTTACTATATATCCTACAACCCACGTTCCAACTGTGTTGTTTCCCATTTTCCAAAAACACCACAATTTTTATGGTTACCTAGACTGGGCCGCACAGTTTTACAAACAATGTGATAATCATGCACCCCATGCGGTCAACCCAAAAATCTCTATTTTTTATCAAAACTCAAATGGGAAACCCATATATAATCACTAGACTGAAACATAAACAAGGAATACATCAAAATGAAAACCTGAATGTGATATGTAAAAAATATAGAAAATTTAATGATGATGGATAAGATAATATCTTAATTTTACATTCATTATTCATCTCATCATCATTTGCATCTTTCCTATGATATTTAGTTTATATCAACATTGAAACAAATTCAATATTGACTAATGTTAGTTTCCTAAATTTATATTTATTTAATTATATTTCTATTTTATGTCAATTGTTATTTTTTATATTCAATGTCACTATTTTTTTATTTATATGATTATTTTTCATTTGAATTTCTTAATATATTCATTTAATATTTTTTTTGTTCATTGGGAATTTATTTCATGTTCGCTATTATAGAATCTCCATACTGAATTTTTTTATTATATTTTATGTTTAAATGTATATAAAATTGTTCTTTATTCTATGAGGAAATTTTATATTTCATGTTTTCTAAATTTTACAATATATATTATTCTTGTTGATGGCTTCATATGATAATTAATAATTAATTAACCAAACCATCCACAACATGATCATTTACATCATAAAAATGAAAATGATGGCATCAATATTTTATTGATATATCTAAGAAAAAAATTAATTTATATGAATCTCAATGATGAACTCCAAAAGAACTAAATGAACTTAAAATGCCTCTAATTCAATAACATATGTTAATGGAATTTCTAAAAAATAGATAACAACTAAAAATTATGATATGTGCATTTGTAATTTTGACATGATAATCCGAAATATACATTATTAATTAATATTTATGATCTTATACAAAATAATTCCTTATTTTATAAGTACAAAAAATAAAATTAAATTCCAAATAAATTTATAAGTTTAGTGTCTAAATGATATTTTTAATATATTATTTATTATTCACAAAATGTTGAATAAAATTTACTCCAATTTTTTATAACTTCAAAAATATTTTTACAATAAAAATAAAAATAAGATCTATCCATTTATAATTAACCACATGAATATAATGTCGATGGAGTAATCTAGCAACCATGTTGCAGCTTTTTTAAAGGAGTCGACATCCACTATACTAACACATTGATTTCAAAAATGTTTTTTTATGTGTATGATCATTTATGATGGATGTTAGGGTATAATTCTAACATAAGTGGGTGTTGTTGGGTTTAGGTGGAATTTATTTAAATTTTTTAATACTCTAACCATGAAAATTTCATTAGGTCCCTTATAGTCTTCCACCATCATCCAAACCAAATTTTTATTGGTATCTTGAAGAGAGATGGTAGACTTTCATGTAAAGAGTGGGAGGTGTGGAGAGAGAGTTTTTATATTTCACTATTCTTGAGAAATAATTTCGTAATTATCTTCTAATTTTTATTTATATTATCCCTTTCAATGTCATCAAATAATTTCAAAAGTTTTCACCAAATCCATTGGAATCAAAATTATAATGGGTATAGGAGAATTTGTTGTGGATATAAAAATCATGTTTCCTAAATTCATTTTTTTAAAATCAATATTGTGAATAATCATTTTAAGAAACTAATAACATCTTAAAAAATAAAAACAATTTAAAAAATGATCTATAAAAAGTGTTCATTGTTTGTCTTGACTTGAGGTTATTTATTAAGTCTATTTTAGAGAGGATGAGACTTCTATTAAATTATAAAATTTTCTAGAGACATTCCAATAATTTCTTGGCCATGCCATGTCCTAAATAAATCATTGGAAAGAATTGACAATAGATACACTTTTGATCATATATTGATCAATTGGTGTCCATTTTGGATAATCAAGTAGTAGATTCCACCATTTTTTTACTATTATGAAATACAATATATACTCCAATTTTTTGAATATTTCTAAAAAAA
Organism: Viscum album; assembly: GCA_963277665.1. NCBI lineage: Eukaryota > Viridiplantae > Streptophyta > Magnoliopsida > Santalales > Viscaceae > Viscum > Viscum album. The sequence continues at coordinate 1,308,663,412 of OY728134.1, read as the reverse complement.
TTACGGAAATGAATTTTAGTGGAGAGACCACCCACAGTTGGAATAATCATGTTAAATTCCTATAAAAAATCCTTATGGAAGTATTTAATAGAATATATCTTTAATGCTAAGGGTTTGTTTGATCCCCTTTAAAAACATGGAGTTAACACTAATTTCACCAAGTAAGGAGAGTGAAAGAATATGAACATAGATTAGATTGGATAAATTACCCAATGGATTAATATTATAATGTAATACCATATTTCTCAGGATATTAACACATATAAAATATATATAATGATATATAATACTTTCAACTCAATGGATATTCAAAATAAGATCCTATTTTTAAAGTATTTGATAAATAATTGACTACGGAATAGAAGATTTATTATCAAACACGTCATTGTGTTCTAGATCCTAGTAAATTAATTAGTGGATATAGGTTCATTTTTATTAATCGAGGATAATAAATTCCACCTATACTGAATGCTTCTCTATTGGTAGGAAACACTAGTGATATTCCTCAAAATGTAGTTCCACTAAGAAAACAAACCTTTAAAATAATAAAGGACACTCTATTCAACAAGAATATTTGAAGGAAGTAAGCGGGTTATAACAACACAAATCACTCAACTTGGAGTATAAGAGGAGAAATTAATGTGGTTGTTGTAGAGTTAGAAGATGTTGAAAATTATATACATAATATGTTCATCAAATGGTATATAGGAAACATAAAAATTATACCTATGTTTAATATATGGAAATATAATTAAGAACTACCAGACAATTACTACAAGATAAGGGTTAGGGTAGTAACTAATAAAATATTTTGGATTCACAAGCAACAATAACTATATAATTTGATCTTTTCTCCAGTAACTTGTGGAGACATGACTTCACAGATCAGGAAATTACATGGAATGGGTGGTTAATATTGTAGTATTTTTCCAAATTACTCTATATTATATATATTTATTTACTAATCAGGAAGGGGAAATTGATGGTATGAACATGGGGATACATGTTCATAAATGATCAGTTTATTGAGTGATATAAAAATAAAGATAAATGTTGGATACATGATCACCATAATTCATATGTGACATTTTTGATGTTCTAGATTTTTCATGTTGTTTGGGGTATCCTTTGATAGATAAAGAAATGAAAATATAATAATCAATGGATTAAGGAATAAATGTATAAAAAACCTTAACATAATGAAGATAGTTCTTTTTGAAATCAATGTAATAGGTGGCTCAAACACATGAGCGAAAGTGGGTTAAAATATATGTAAAGAATAAATACATCTTTATTAAAAATTATGTATCACTATATCCTTGAAATTGTTTATTATATGAGAAATAACCTAGATTATCATCAGTGTAGCTTTATTGAGAGGATCATAATTATTGGTTCTAATACACTATGAAATATGTGGTTCTATATAGGGGGACTCCTTGGTAGACAATAAATCCATTCTAACCATTATTTATGATGTATCTAGAATGGTGTGGATGTCACTTTTATAAATTAACAGCTAATTGATATATTGCATTTGGATGTTCCACATCAGAGTTTGGTGTGAAATAAGAAGGAAACAAAAGTTTCAACATTCATATAATAAATAAGAATACAAATCTGGGGTGTTTGGTGCCAATTATAGGAGTCAAGGTATCCAACTTCTGTAGATGTTCCCAATAATCTCAAAGAATAATCGAGTTATAGAAATGATGAACCAATATATAATATAGATGGTTAAGAGCATGGTGACTTTGGATAATCTATATTATAAATTTTTGGGATAAGTAGTTCTAGTTTCATGTTCTCTCATAAATATATCACCATCAATCCCTCCAAATTTTTTATTCCATAAAATATATTTTTGGATAAACATACAACTTACTCTCATTTAATAGTATTTATAATATTATCATTTTCCCATGTATCTAAATAGTTTAGGTAGAGAGTTTATAGTGATATAATCTATAAATATTCACTGAAAATAGATATTAAAAGTTGAAATACATTTTTTTGACCCAAAAGAGAAAAAGATAATAAAAGTAATATATTTCATGTTATATTATAACTATTTGAATAATAACATTCAATATGTCATAATGTACAAAAACATTCTCTCAGTGAATTAATTATGAATCCAACATCTATATCATTACAGCCAACTATTAAATAGAAGGAGTTGTAAAAAATCCCATTAATAGTAAAAAATGTGGAAATAGAGGATGGTATTGGGAAAGGGGAGACAGAATCCTCTCCAAAAAATGTAAAAGAACCATCAACAATTGTATGTGATGGTTCACCTATTACACCCTAGTGTCACAACTGGGTTTATTTAAATAATATTTCAATTTATTTTTGAGTAATTTAAATTTTTTAGAGTTTTTTCTTTCATTTTTGCAAATTATGGAATTTGTTCCTCATTTCATGGTTTATGAAATGTTACCATATGGTTTGGTGAGCCATACACATGACCTTTATGTGTGAAATTACTTTTATGTATGGTTTAGTGAATCATGTGGGGTTATATTTAAATAAAGGTCATTGTTACCTTTATATATTGGCCTTCTTAGTTTATTTTGTTAATTCATGGTCTATTTCACCTGGGTAGCTCATAGTTTATTTTGGATCATCAGTGTTTAAGTGGAAATAATGTGATTCCCTTTGTGTATAAGGGTGATGGTTCTTGGCTTTCACATTATTAATATAAATTTTGTGACTTTTATGTGATAATGCTTTAGTTTTTATCAATAGTATTTTTTTATGGATTACAAGTTGTTTGGGGAACCATGTTTCCAAACAATGCTGGTTGTTTAGTTTATTTAGGACAGTCTTCATGTATGGAATAGGTTTTATTAAACAATGAATCCTAGTAATATAAATTTCCATGATTTCATTAAAATGTGAAATTCCCCCTTTATCCCTCAAAATTTTTAATGGGATGAAATTCATTTCTCCTCCCATATTACTAGGATGAACCAAGACACTTGAATGGGGATTCTTATTCATATTTTATTTAAATTATTATGTCTCTTATTATCAATTTGATGTTATCTCTTTGTATATTTTAATCCTTATTTTATCATTTTTCTTCCTTCTTATTTCCTTCTTCTTTCTTATCCCATGGTTTAGTCACATGTGTTGAATGATAATAACTATGTATTGTGGATTTAGAGGTTGAGTTTGGTTTAAAATATAGGATTAGATTCAAGGGACTATGATGTGTGTGTTCCTTCTTTGTTTGAAATCTTCTATTATACGAATCAAATTTCTAAGTAGATTTAAAATTAATTCACCCAATTTGAATTAGGTGTTCTTGTGGATTTTTATTTAAATGATCATTAATTAATTTATTAAGGGTTTTAACGCATTTATTTTGTTAAAATAAGGATATATATAATACTATTATAGTCTTTATCAATTTTTTCTAGATATTATCTCATATAATGTCGGTGTTTCATGGTTTAATAACCTTTAAAACTATTTTTTTATTCCAAATGTTTTCAAATGATCGTTAGATTTTTTTAAAAAAAATAAAGGCTGTTTGAATATGTTTGACAATATATTATCATGGGTTCAATCAAACTATGTTATCTTTTGGAATTATTGGAAATGAATTAAAAATTGGTTAGACTTTCAATTTTCTTTTAATGAAGTGTAGTGTGGTATTAATGTTTTTGAATTGGTTATCCATAATTAAAGATTAAAAATGAATTAATTTTTTTCAAGGGATATTTGAAATTATATTTCCAATTTATAAAATGGAATATCATCCCAATTCAATTTCAAGTGAAAGGATCGGTTTGAGATTTTGGAGAGGTTTTTTTAAAATGTTTTAAGACCCTAAATTAATATGCTTATTGGAGTTTATTAATGGAGATTAATACTCCTTAGGGTAATGTTTAAGTCTTAGTATATTTTATGGATTCCTATGAATTGATTTTATTTTTTTCTTGAGGTGTTTTAGGATGTGATATGATATTTTATAAAAAAAATTGTTATAGTGATAGGATGATTATTGGTCATGTTGGTTGTTTACCTCTACATTGACTTATCACGGCAACCTGGGTAGTTGATAGTATTTATATATGTTTGTGACCCACATATGTTTATTCTCAATGGATGGTTCCCTAAGAGAGGTTAAGCAGTATTATGGGTTTATTTTGTACTCAGTGACCAGAGAGGGTGTAGATAGTGTTGTCCTGATTTCAATTAGGGGTCTATGGATAGAGTGTTCTCAATGAACCAGGACCAATATCCTTCTAGTTATAGCTTGGTGTTTTACCCATGATAATTATATATCTATAAATATGTTTTAAGGGATCCTAATACTTATGTCTTCTTTATATCTCAAACCCATCAGTTGATTCCTGGGAATATTTCATTGGTCATTTCTATTAACTTATTCATCGATTGTGTAGTTTTTTATTTTTTTATTTATTATTTTGGAAAGATTTTTTGGTTCACTTTATATCTAATTTAAAAAATTGTTTGTAAATAGGGTTTTAAAGTAAAGTGAATCATTTTCATAAAATATGTTCTCATGAAATTATTTGTAAGGGTGAATATTATGGATATTTTTCATTAAATTAGTAAAATATCTTCTTTTGTTTCCATAATGTTTTTTTAAATAGGGTTCTGGGATATTCCTTTTCTTATTCTAAGAAATATGTGTTTTAAATAAGGAAAATATGTAATGATATTTGGTTTTATTTTAATAACATGTAAAGAAATGTTTCTATTTATAATAAAATTAGAAATAATTATGTTAATTTTGAATGGAAATGAAATAAAAAATTTGTTCAAATTATATTGGTAAGGATTTTCTTGAATGGTTGAATTCCATTGGGAATATATAGTTCTAATTTTTTTTCTTTTAGGTTCCATATCTAGGTATTTTAGGAGTTATGGTTGGGTTGGACCATTAATTGTTATTATAGAGACATGTTGAGTAATTGAGGGTCATGAGGAGGTGGTTATAGAAATTTTGTGCTTAATTTTATTCTAGGATGCTTTTTAATTAACAACATCCTCTAGATGATCATTTTGTTTCTATGTTTTTATTTTGTATATATTTATAGAGAATATTTTCTATTATTTTTGTTATTATTGTCCATACTTTTTTTATATGTATATGTGAGTTAATATGATTTATTATTTTGATTATATTTCTAAGATTTATTTTCATGGCATGGAAGTCTGAGTTGTACATAAATTATTTTAAATTTCTAGGTGGTATCCTCAATGTGGTGACATGGTTTTATAGGGTGAGATCATTGAAAATGATTTTTGGTTGATACCCTATCACTAGTTACAATCTTTTAGTGATCATGAATTATTATCGATCCATTCAGTGACATGGATTAATTGATTACAAAATTATAACTATGATTGGGTTTTCTTATGTCCTAGATTATTGAGAAACTCTCCTATTTTTGGGTATGTCTAGTAGTTTGTAAATAGTATTGTCCAAACACATATGGGAGGTGTGTAGGAAGCTCATGAGATTTTATTCATACTAATACTTGATTTACCATTTCATGTTTGGGTTTAATTTTGAACATGTGTTATTGACACTTTTTTCATGATATTTGTTATATAATATTTTGGTATTTGGATCTTTCTTTACTATATAGTTTATTTAAGGGTTTATATTGATATTGTTTGGTGAAAAAAATAGGATCACAACATTTTAATGATTATATCACATGGTCTGGAAAACCATATAGAGGTCATACATAGGTTTCTATAACCATGATAGTTTCCTTTTTCATGGTTAGAACATGATGGGTAAATCCATGTGGGGAAATCATGTACAACTCTTCTCTCACCCCAAATTTGTTTGGATCCATTTCTTGAATCAACCTCAATGGAATATGACATAGGTGTGAGGTTGACATGGGATATTTTATAGTATTTTTATGTTCCTGGATGATATTTGTATTTTTTTTATGGATTCTTTCTTTATATTATTGTTTCAAAAAAATAGTTTTGGGCTTTAAAATTTGACTATTTGATGGAAAAATAGAGATTTTATATTTTTAATTAGTCATAAAAACAATATTTTCTAAACATTTAAAAAAAACGTTAGTGATCATGAGATATTATATGTATGATTGGACTAATTAATTTATATTAATTTAGAATATCTTCTTATAATTAAACTATAATTTTATGATATGAAATTTGTTTTTAAACAATAAGTTAATATTTCCATCAAAGGGGAATCTTGTTTAATTTTAAGTTTTTTACATTTTTTTGATTTTTATTATGAAAATAAATATATAAAAAATGGACTTTTAAAGAGTAATTTGAAATAAATTAGAGTTCATGAAAGGTTTTTTCTAAAATAGATGTCAATGTGTGTTTTTTAAATTAAAAAAATGATCATTTTTATGTTGTCTTTAGAGGTTTTGGTATAGAATAATAAATAGGATCAGGTGATCCCTAAAGGCCAGGACCTAAGCCTATTCTCCTTCCCCCCACATTTCTCTAATAAAATGAAGAAGGATATTTTAAATATGATCTATAATGGAAATATCGACAGGCACCCCCAGGCTAGTGGCCGCCATTTTTATTTGTAGTGTAAGGAATAAAAGGTTGTGCAAGTTTATTTGGTTCTTGTTCTCCTTTTGTTTTATGGTTTCCATGTCTTTGGATATCTTGTTTTTTGGTGTCCTGTTTTCTTGGTGATTTTCTTTATGGTTACCACTCCTCCACAATTTGGTTTCTTCTTGAAAAATAAAAAAAATTGATTTAGAGTGATCATTATCAAGTTCATGTTTGGAATTCTTTTAAAAGTATATGAATGTTTAAAATCATGTATGAACCTTAATAAAATAGAAATTTTTTAAAATTCCCAAAATTGTATTTAATGTTTTTTATAGGGTTATATTTTTTCCAAAGTTTGAGTGTCTTAAAAACCTATTTAAGGATCTATTTGAATATAGAGTGTTCTCAAATTAATTAATGGTTTAAATGGTGTTTCTTTTTTTGGTTTCTCCCTAGCTGCATATGTACATTCATTTTCCCTATGTTTATAGAATAATAGATTTATTTGGTAAAATTTTGTTCAGCTAAAATCATTTTTTTCTTGATTTAAACTCCTCGAAATGTATTTAAATATGTGTAAGTTTTTATTATGGATGATCATTTGAGTGAACACTCTTGTTGCCTAAAGGAGTCTCTTTAGAGTTCTGATTATACCTAGAATTTGAGGCGAGTGGATGATTAAGATTATTTACAGATTTGGGATTTTTTTGAGCCACAGTTATTCTATTTTTATGATAATTAATGATTACTTGAGGTTTTGGAATGGTTAAATGTTTTTTATGAGTTAGGAAATCTGATTTATAAATTAAGTAGAATTCTAGTTTAACCTTGGGTGAAACCCTAATTTAGTTTACCTCCTTGTTTGGGATTTATGATCATTGAGTTTAAAATGGGTTGATATACTTGGGATTATATATAATATTTATTACTTGTTATTTTTGTGGTTCCTATTAGTGAGGTTAAAATTATGGTGGTTGAGTTCATCCCACTGAGTTCGGTCTAGTTTATTAAGGTTTTTGGGTGATGCTTCCTCTCGATAGGATTTGTTGGTTTGTACATGAGTGATTCTTCAGTTTTTTATCCATGTGACTAGAATATAAATGGAACCATTTGATATTATAGACAATTTAATTTTTTTATTTTAAGAAACATTTTTAAGGAAAAGTGGGAAACCATCATAAGTCATGTTACCAAAAAAACATCAAACCACCTATGAGATAACTATGCCAATCCAAAAAAAATTAAAATAGTTGGAATTATTACCATATATAATCTTCATTTCTTATAGGTAATATTCAATTATAGATATTCCATGATGAGATCCTTGAAGTGGTAGGCCATCTTTTACTTGATCAATATGTGTTGCTCCAAGAATATTTTCCACTTATTGAAGCCACATATAAAAATCCAATTATCTTTATCGATCCAAGAAATTTTTATAGATTCGAATCAAATCACAAAGATCTCTCAAAAATTCTATTGGAATACTACACTGAATTACTTATTGGTAAGGACTACTCAATCATCTCTTCATTAGAATGAATGGGTAGCTCCAATAAATTTTCTCTATCCACTTCTTAATTATCTGCACCCATTGGATTTCTAACAGTTGATTCCAGATTTTGATCTAGGATTATTTCTCTATCTTCCTATGTTTTCATAGCCTCATCCTTTGGAGTTATTTATAGATTATATTACAATTCAATCCTATGAGTCTAACTTTCCTTGGGTGTCAATAAAAAATTACAACATATTTCAAACTACCCCATTTTGATTCCACGTCCATTTAGGGTATCTAAAGAAATAATAAATTTATTTTGAACAAATGGATCTTTCATATATAATCTTATAACAATAGAAATGGGTAAATTTGAGTATTATTTATATCTATATGGACTCCCCACAAAATTTAAGAAACCCTCTAAATAAATAAGTGATTCTTTACCAACATTTAAGATGACCAAAGGAACTCTTTTACTAGTTCCACTTCCCTGCTCTCAGTGGACCAAGTTTCAAAATCATAATTCTTCTTAGATTCCTTATAATCCAATATAACACCCAAATTATTTTTCCCTTAGGAAAATCCATCCTCACCATTTCCTCCTTTGAGTGGGGTAGGCTCACCATCACCCAACACAATAAATCTATTCTGGATTTCATATCCAAAAAAATCATGTTGAACCACTTACTAGACTATCCTATGTCAAGTATCCATTCATCACGCTTTGATAGACCCTCGATTTCCCCTGCCTTTATATTGAGCATTCTCACACAACCAAGAAGAGATATTTTTATCAACCTTTCTTTTCTTAATTCTACCAAATTTTCTCCCAAAATTGTTGTTGAGAGGTGTGGTTGAATCAATTCTTCTGCAAAAGAAGTCCAAAAGACGTTATTTGAATTTATTCCCTTAGGAATCTAACCCAAAGAAATCATGATCTCTTTCCCATAAATAACCTTTTTTTACTATGAGATATATTTTTTTGTAATATTAGATCCAAGTGGAGTTAATCATATATAATGAAATCATTGATCTGATTTCCCTTAGATGTAGCATATGGATAAATAGTGAGTCTATGACTTATAGATTATTCGTTTTTTGTGTCTATATTATCCCTCAACCCTAATCCAAAATAATCCCAATTGGGGTTTAAATATATCAACCTCATTTAAAATTTGAGTTTTAATGGGATAGATGACAACTTGGGTTTAGAGATACACAACTCAGAAGTGACTTATGATATTATATAGAATTTTTGAAATGGAGGTATTTTTTAGAGAGATCTGTAAACCTGAGAGACAAACCCAAATCACCTTAGTCTCTAGGTCCTAATTCAAGTGAATTTAAAAGGAATAATATAGTTGAAAGAAATGGAAATTATTGATAGATTCTGATTCATTGGACCATTAAAGATTCATATCTTCTTCAGATGAAAAGTGAATCGTCATCTTCCAAAATTAGAGCAATTCAAACATTGTATAATGATGGAGACCACACTTTGTGTTGATGAATATATCGATGAAATCCACCAAAATCCTATGCCATTTGAAGTGATCTACTCAAGTAATCCTGTGCAGGTAGGAATATTCTAATAATTCCATGAGGGAGATCAAAAGAAAAGGGTTACCAATAGAAAAACTAGGAACCTTTGGGGATAACACGATACCTGGTAAAATGTGTAGAACCCCTTATTATGATGTCCTATCCCACCCCCCTCAATTCTATTATGAGACACATGGATAAAACCCATATCATTTATCAATTCATGTATTCAGTTGAGGTTCCCAATTCCTTTAGTGGTGTTGGATATGATGGATTTGGGTGTCTTTTTTTCATGATCACATTGATATTCCTTCGGTTGGTCTCTATAATGGATTTGAACTAGTTTCATGGTAATTGATCCTCTTATTACTGTTCTGTATTTATTTTTGATACATTTCAGAAATCATAGCCATTAGATGATACCATATTTTTTTATTTTATTTGGTATTTTTTCCATTACTTGCATAATTTAATATCAATTATAAATGATGTGATCCTATATTGGGTCTCCATATTCTTAGAGATTTCTGTTTTTTGGAGATTATTTCCTCAATTTATGAAGATTTTTGATGTGGTGTGTAGATTTTTGGTAGATTTCATCAGTTGATGTCTTGTGTGGGGGTTTTTACATTTAATAGGATTAATTTTAGTTTTCCACCATACCTCTCACATCATTATGGTTGTTGAGTTTTTTATTTTTTAATTACTTTTAACGTTATCAATGATTGTTAGTGGGAAGAAAGTGACATGGTTAGGAAAATATTGACCCCCACTATCACTATTGGTTTTCATTTAATAATATTTTATTTTATTTTATTGTAATAGAAATTTTTAGATTGTATTTTATTTCAAAATTCAAGAATATTTTACTTTTATATAGCTTCCATATAATCATTGCACTATTTGGTGAATCGTTCAGTTTAAAATTACATGGTAAATTCCTTTTTCACACTTTTTTTAGAACCATTTGTGGTTATATTTACATAGATTTCATGTTTATCCTTATATATGGGACTTATTAGGTCATTTGTTCCTGCATGGTTTGGTTTTCATGAGAATCACATGGGTTAGGTTGGATTTTGAATGTTTTAGTGGAAACTATTCTAGCCTCTTTGTGTGTAAGGGTGATGAATAAAGGCATGTGCATGATTTATAGAAACCATGTTAATATAATTTTAGAGATTTATAGTTTTTATTACTTCCATATTTTATGGTTGGCATAGTGTTCCAGGAACTGTGTGACCAAACCATGCAGGATGTTTTAACAATCCATTTCAACCTACATGGTTTTCACACCTTTCGGTAAACTGAATGACCTCGCAATAAAAGTTTCTAAGATATCAGTAAAAGGTTTAATTCCTCTTTTATATCATTATCTTTTAATTGTTCAATGCTTTTTCTCCTCTCCACTTTCTCAGATAAACCATGATTCTCAAAATGGGGTTTCTCTTCCCTTCTACCTTTGGATTCCAGGCCTCTCACTATCAATTTTGAGTACTCTACCCATATTAATCAATAATTTGGTCTTGTTATTCATTCCTATATCCGTTTTCACTCTTCTCCAATGGTTTTTTCACCTTAGTTGAACATTAATCAATGGGTATTTTTTATTTAATATTTGGGTTAATGTAACTAGGAAGTATTGGTTTTCAGGACTTACAGAGGTCATTTTATTAATATTTGAGCATGTTCCACTATAGTTAACACATTTCAGAAAGGTTTTGGAGTTTTTTTTTAAATATTTCCTTTAAATTCCATTTAATTGAATGTATAAAGTTTTTAAGGTCATTTTTCTAATATATATATATATATATATATATAATAGTTTTATGGTTTTTATCAATGTTTTGTGGAATTGACCACTTGGAATTATGTTGTTTCATAGATTTCATAAATTTTTAAGCAGTTGTCTTGATGATAAGGGTTTTTTAATGGTCATTTTGTTCTTTTATTATTAAATTGAAATTATTTTTTGAGAGTTTTGACCGAGTTTGGATCATGGGATGGGGTGAATTATGGTTTCTTTTGTAATTTTTAGAAATTAATGAAAATTAATTGGCCTTTAAAAAGGTTTTGAATAACGTGTGGCATGATTATAATGGTTTTTTAAGTGTTCACTATTATTTAAAATTATAAATGTTATAAATTATTTCATGGGGTGGTTAAAATTAGTTTTTGGATGTGTAAAATGAATTGACATCCCAGTCCAATTTCAATTGAAAGGAACAATTAGTGCATTTAGATAGGTAGTTTGTAAAAGGATTAAGACCCTTGGTTAAGACCCTTGTTGTTGTTTATTATTCCAAACTAATACATGTTGGGGAATATTTATTTTTTTTAATTTTATGGATTTGTATGCATGGATTTTAAAGGTTCTATTTCTAATGAGGGTGTAGGGGGGAGATGAGATTTGTGGTAAATGGTTTGTTGTAGTTATATTATGATTGTTTGGAATTCTCATTGGTGACTTCTCCATTCACTTATCATTCGATCATGGGTAGGTTGTTGAAGTTCAAGATGTCTGTTACAATAGTTTGGTGGTTCTCACTAGCTAGTATACTAGAAGTATTTATGCCCCTTTAGGGATTCATGTTGTACCTAATGGTCAATGAGGGTACTAGATGGTGTTTTCCCAATTCTACTAAGGGACCTATAGAAAGAGTCTTTCCAATGAACTTGGTCAGTTATCATTCATGTTATATCCTGGTGTTTTAAAGATTAAGTTTAAATCCTTCTTATGGTATCTGATGAGATCCTAATACATATTTTTTTTATATCCCCAACCCTTAGATTGTTTTGTGGAACCATTTCTTTGTCCTTTTCTTATAGATTATTTTTTTAACTTATGTTTGCATGATTTTTTATTTATTATTTTCATTATAGATTTTGGTTCACATTTAAACAAAATTTCTAAGTTGTTTGAAAGTTTATTTAAAATTAAAGTGATTTATTTTCTTAATATGGTTTCTTGAGAAAAAATTTCCAGATGATAAGGATATGGCTAGTTTTAATAAACATAATAAAAAAACTTTTATTTATAGTGGATTTTAAAAAAGGATTTTGGACCTGGACATGACTATTATAAGAAGGGGGATGTATCTATTAAGGTAATTTAGGCATGATATTTCATTTTATTTGAATAACATATGAAACACTATTTCTATATTTATATTCAAACTATGAATTGTGAAATGAAATTATTAAAGTAAAGGACACAAACTCTCTAGTGGAATCCTATTTGACTGGTTTGGCTCACACCATATATATTTCTATGTAGTTATTATGTTTTATTTTAGGATACATGTCCTGGTATTTATAGGTTCTATGGTTGAATTTGACCATTCATGGATGATTTTAGAACATGGTGGGTGATCATGGCTAATTATGAGATAATTGTAGTTGTTTGGTTTAGTTCAATTTATTTTGCGATATTTATGTATCGGATAGAGGTTATTTATGGATCACAACTTTTTTTGTATCTATATTTGGAGCATATTATCTATTATTATTATTATTACAATTATTATTATTATTATTATAGTCAATTTTTCCTTTATTTTATTATGTTGATAGTTAAATTTATATATTATTTTGGTTCTATTTCTCTTATTTATTTTGAGGTTGTGGAATTCTGAGTGATATATGGTTCAAGTTAGATTCCTATGTGGGGTCTTTGATGTAGTTATTTGGTTTTAGTGGGTGAAATCATTTTAAATGTGTTTTTAGAGATACATGAGAACTGGTTCCAATCCATGCAGATTGGGAACACCATTCGAGCCATGTGGGGATCCAGGTTGGTTCATTACATTTCTTGCCATGATAAATTTTTTAGGAATAATTTTATGAAGAAGTTTCTTATAAAGGAAGAAGGAATTCATAAGTGTAATATTTTGTTGTAAATTCATAAATCACATAAAAATGTTGATTGGACTAAGTCCAATGGATGGAGTCTAATGGACTGATGTGATCAAACCAAGATAAACAGATCAAAGAAACATAATGAAGTCTAATGCGTGAATTTTTCCATAAAAATCAGGTGATGCTTTATTAATTTTCATATTACCAAATGTCATTATGGAATCATAGATTTTTCATGACTCATTCTACAGGTGTTTTAAAGAATAATTTGGTGTTATGTACTAGAGATAATATTTCTAAATAGAGGTTTCTTAACAGTGATATCTATTTAAGTCTTGTGTTGTAATATGATCATATAATTTTATTCTAGCCAAGTCAATGAAATAATTATTTTGTGTAGAGGCATAAGAAAGAGGTTTCCAATCAATGGGATGAAACATGTGATTCTAAAGGAGTTCATTATAGTGGTGCTTCTAAGGGAAGTAAATCAGATAGGATTATCCATGAGAAGACATCATAGTAAGCCATCATATGGAGTAACGTAAAGAGAATAAGACAAAGGATTTATGTAATGATAATTAGATGAATAATGGTTTTTATTCCATCAAACTAAGAATAATAAAACTAATACGTTCCTATAAAGTTATATTGGATAAATCTTATAGGAATTTAAAAAAATTACATATTCATTCATTGTAATGATTCTGAGATTGGCATTAAATGATCTAATAATCATAAAGGAATAATCATGATTCCACTAAATATTTTAGGATATTTTGAAGATCAATGTTTAAGTTAAATTTCCAATTTTTTAAAAATATTAAAGGTAGTATAAGGAAGTAATTTCTAATTGAGAATTTTAAATTCTTGTCCATGATTTTTCCATATTTCCCAAATAAACACTGCCTATATGATGTGGTCAAAATAGGTCGCATGTGTTGGTGGTGGTGGTGGTGTATTTTCTGTTAATAAAATTACTATGTTATTCAGGTTCCAATATGAGAGATTAAAAAATTGGTTGAATCATTGGATTAAGTGATAGCACGTAGACTTCCTCAATCAATTGGTATTAGAAGAATAATGTGTTTAAGAGATCTGGTGAAAAGAGTATCGAACCAAGGATACCAGATAAAGAGTATAAAACTAAGTGTATTGGAAGGATAGGTTCATAGAAGTATGTTTCAATAATATTTAGTGACCTTTTGGTACAGGAATGTGAAGAGAAATAATAATTTATTTATAGAAATAAAGTGTAAAGAAAAATCAAGTAGCATAGTGAAAACATATTGAATCCCATTGTTAAAGGTTTTTTTTTGCAAACTTATTATATCATATTATATATTTGGGAAGACTATGCACTATAAAAGGACTATAGTACTATTATATTGATAGTTATTATATATTTTCATTTAACCATAAGGTATTTCTTTCTAGTTTATGTGTGTTATTTGACCTTTTCTAAACAATGCTATGGAATAACGACACTTATTGTGTATTGGACCCTATAAATACATATCCTCTGAAGGGTGTTCTTGTTTTATTTTTTCAAATTAAATTATTAATAACCCATAGTAAAGTTTATTATTTATAAGAGAAAACATATAATGAATTGATCATGGATTCCCCCCATACCCAATATTAGTGATCACACAAATCATTATTGGTCATTTTAATTGGTATTGATGGGTGTTACCTCCATTGAATCTTTTTTGTATGATTTTTTCATAAATGGAAGTATAATATGGATATTAAAAACTCATTTAATAGTAATGGATTTTTTTTCATTAGAATAATTATCATATCTTGGATGAAATAATGTTTCCTTACTTATTATCCATTGGATATGAAGTTTTGGGGGATGATAAAAATCGTTTCCCACCTCCTATTGGGTGTTCTCCTTTAATATAAAAAGATCAGATAAATTTTTAGAATGATGGGTGAGGAAGACACTTTATACCTTCCACAATCTATGAAAGTCAATTTATATGGATTAAGGTAAAAGGAATAGTTAAAGGTATTTGAAAAACATTGGAGTATTTATGAAACATATATGAATATAAAGTAATCCGTCTTAAAATCTGGATATTGAAGTACAAAGATCTTAAGAGGCAGATGATCAATCTATTGGTGACTAATTTATAAGTGTTAATAATTTAATAATCATAATAAGTTTTTTGGGGGAGAAATTTGAAGATTCAACTTTTTTTGAAAAGATTCTAATAATTCTTCATGATCAATTTTATGTTATGGTATCATATTTAGATGCTAGAGATCCAAAGAAATCTCTCTCTCTGGATTATTTAAAAACAATTATAATTAAAAATTAAAAGATAAGTGAAAAGGTTTTCATTAATAAATAAATGGTTGGGTAAGAAATCACATTCAAATCTACAAAGAATTGAAAGTCTGACAAATCTTTCCGGAAAGAAGTTTCTGACTCTAAAACTAGAGAAAGTGTAAGTAAAATGTTTGATGAATTCATTTCAGTTATTTCTATAATATTTAAAATGGTATAAATAATTATAAAGGGATTTTAAAATTGTACAGTGATGAGCTTATTTTTTATGGAAAAGTTTTTACAATGTGACAGTGAATATCCATTTTATTTAATCATTTTCCCTATTTAATTAATTAATTTAATAAAATGTGAATGATTTTCATTTAATGAAATAATTTCAAGAAGAAGAGTTATAAATAACAAATTTTAAAAAAAAATTGAAAATATAAATTCTATAACTTCATGTTTACACATACACATAGTCTAGGAGTTGTATAGGGGTGGAATATTCTACCTATATACAATAGATTTTTCTAGTTCTATATAAGGGTAATCCATGGATTTGAGCTTCTAAATAAGGGAAACATAAATTTCTTTAAGCTACTACATAAGAGTAAGTTTTCTATTTTAATGAATTGTGTAATAGTTAGTATAGGTTACATAAAGGTTTAAAATTCCACATAAAGGTAAAAAGAATTTCTATGTAATGGTAACCAATTGATTGAAAATGTTGTATAAAGGTAGAAATATATGAATAAAGATAAGTAAGTTGATTCAAAAAGGTACCCTAGTCTTTTGAAGAGTTTCATTAACGTAACATTATTTTTTTAAATGATACATAAGTGTATAAAATTTCGACGTAAAGATCGCTTGGTCGGTACGTAAGGGTAACTCATATTTTCTTAAATCGGTGTATGGGTCAGAGAATAACCAATAAAACCATTAAAATGTGTTACCACCAGATATGAGACCTTTTTCTATTACTATGGTCTAGTTATCCAATCACTGGACTTGGTTATTTATACCATTTCCTGCATATGCAACTATCAGTGAAACTCCTGCTACCGCTTCTTGTTGTCATTGATTCCTTCTTCCACCACTGAGTGTTACCACCATCAATGTTCCACGTTTTGACTTTGCTACTATAATTCTCCTAACGCTAATATGTGTTACTATCACTATGATTATTCCACGATTATATGCTACAACTAAATCCTCCTAATTATATCATGTTACTACCAATATATCTTTGGTACTATTGGAACATCCTCTATCTCTGATCCTCCATCGGTTTTTGTATCTCCATCGATATAAGGCCATTATTTGATGATTAAATTATAAATATACACACATTATTCCTCACAAATGTGAGCTGATGTTTATAAGTAGACAAAACATTGGCCATGAAACCCCTCCATGAACATGAGATCAAATGATTTATTCTCTATTAGATTCAATTTGGATAATAAAATTTATCTAAAATAGTGGATGAATATAAATTGGGTCCTAATAAAAATTTGGGTAAAGATAAAGAAATATTCCCAACAAAAACATGTGTTACCTCTCTCTTGGATAATTAGAGGATATTTTTAAATAGATCTTCATATAGAATTTAAAAAATAATTATTGACTTAATTAAAAGTGAATAAAAGTTTAGGAATGTGAATAATAGGTTGAGATATTCAAATAATGAATCTTTGAGGGTTTTATGCCTCCCAATATAGAGGTTTCATGATGCTTAAGGGGATGGGTCATTCCCTAAGAAATTCATGATGTTGGTGCATAAATTAGATTTCTATTGTAGTTTAGTTGTATTTATTTTATCTAACTCTAATTTAATTTTAGTTCCAATGTTTTTAATTCCATTATTTCCCTCTCTCTTCTTATTTCTTCCACTATTGTATTCTCTTACACTGTGAATGGTGACTGGCTAACATAAGGCACAGACTAGGGGTAGGTTTTTCTATTCCTGGATTCTTTCACTCCAATAATTTCTGTTTTCATTCTATTTTTAAAGAGGGAATGAAAATTTAATAATATGGGTGTGGTGATCTCCCACCACCCTTTTTTATCCTATAAAACTCATTTAACTCTTTAATTAACATCTTATCCCACCCTCCTATTATTAAAAACTTTGCATATGATGTAGTTGAATGTATTTAAGGGATGAAATGGAATATGATTGAGTCTAGTCTTGTAAGGTTCAAAATTATTGATTAAGGTGTTTCATCAATCATGACTATTGTAGGAGGTTATGTTTTTGTATTTCAATGACTTATCCAATGAACTTATAAATTTTACACTCAAAAATTAAGGATAGTTGTTCATGAATGAATTATAAATTTCAATTTAAATATAAATAATGAATAAATGAGGAACCTAAGTAACGATCCCTAGAACCAAGACCTTTATTTCTAATATTGATTCATTTATTTCATATCATATTCATGTATTTTTATTCTTGAATTTAATTAAATTTATTATTCACCCCACATTTTTCATTTTCTTCATAAAATACAAACACCAAAAATAAAAATGGTGAATTTGAGTTAGTGTGTGATTGAATTTTATGATCTTCAAGTGAGTGGACCCCATTTAGACACTTTTATATACTAGTAAATATATTACATATTTTACACCACCCAACTACAGGAAATTTAAAACTTGGTGTCATTTCTAGGGATTTATGTAGTCTTTTTCACACTTTTTTCAATACACATAATGTAAATTTTTTAATTATTTTTTAAATTTAATATAAAAAATAATATTTAACATAATGTACTCAAAAAATTATTATTCAACATGGTTAGATTATCAAAATGTTAAATTTCAAGAGAATGTGGCTGATAATGATCTTCAATCCCTGTTTCAAAGGATTAGTTACACAATATAGGATATGAAGAGAAAATGGAATGGATATGTGAATATTTTCATCCATCCCAGAAGAAGAAACTAGAGTAAGAACCTTATTCGGTGGTGGAAGAATTATCCTCACCCAACTTTCAAATCAAAGGAAAAAATTAGGTAATGAAGGATATACTTGAGGATCAATTCCACCTATCTCAACCATTTTTGTAGTAGATTCATGAATATGAATTTATTGTTAAGGTATGTGTAATGACTAAAGTATTTATAGAATAATACTTTTTTTATTTCTATTAATATTTATAAATAATATATTATCTTTACATTAAAGGTGATCCTTTTTTCGATAGCTTACTCAACATGAAACAATGGGTTTCTTTAGAATCTTACATTGCACACAACGTTGAGTTATACCAAAAAATAATATAACAATATTATTATTTTAAATGGTAGTTAATGTAAAGTCATTGTATTGGAAGGAATGAAAAACAACTAACTAAAATATGATTATACATGTTTTTTAAATGTCTTTGCATTTATCTAATAAATTTTAGAGGCTTAAAACATGAATGAATCTGATTTTAAGCATGAAATACTCTAATATTTTTAAAAGGTCATCTTACCACCTTTTGATGGAGAACCCATTTTAAATCCAGTTTTTATCGATTTTATATGTTCTATTTGACAAAAAAAATTCTTCTCCAGAATCTAAATATAAAAATTTACTTTGGATGAAATTTTTGTATTTTTCTGATAAAGTTCATTTTTTAATGAATATTGAAAAATTATGCATTTTAATTCCAAACTAACTTTTAGTATAATTTATTTATATAGTTATATAGTACATTTAATTTTTTAAAAAATTTAATTTGATTATATTTTTTCCTTTTAATCCAATTTTTTTCATTGGATGTAATTTCACATTGAAATTGGACATAAACACATGTCAATCTTTTGGTACTTTTTACTTATTAAAAAAACTTTCTTGTTTTGACAACGGGAATTAATTTTAAATTAATTTCTGAAACTTATATGTTTGGAATTTTGAAAAATGGATTCCATATTTGGAATTATGAGGATAAAATTGTGTAAATAGTCAAAACAAATTTAGACATTATGAATAGTACTTTAGTAAAAAATATATTTACCATGGTTAAAGGGTAAATCTAGTAAATAAGGATAAAAAATAATATTATAATAATATTAAATTACCCTAACACGTGTTGTAACACTATTTTATGAGATATGTTCGACCATGGTCATCTTTGGGTTAATTTTATGACCCTATGGAGCCACTTGTGTGTGAAAATTACATTTAATTACTTTTAATTTAAATTTAAGGAAAATATAACGTAAACATATATATTTTACTAAAAAAATTATATATGGGGTTATATAAGTGATATCTTCAGATATAAATAATAATTCTAAATCTATAAATATTTCCTACATCATGGTATTTTATTTATAATTTTTAGAAATCAAATAAATAGATTTATTTATGACACAATGATGATGTAATGATTACCTTATTAATGAATGTTTTAAATAAATGAGATTATAATAATCAAAACCCATGGGGCGCAGGTTACTGTAGCAGTACTGTAGCGGTATTGTAGCAGCGGTGGCACTGTTCATCAGCGGGTATTGTAGCAGTGGCAGGGCACTGTAGCGGCGGCGATACTGTGCGGTACTGTAGCAGCAGGTTACTATTCACAGAATGTGAATTGACCTTAGAATTTGGGCCTACGGGCTATGTAATGGGCTACAAGCCCACTAGGCCTTCGGCTTATGTAATGGGTTTCCCTCAACCTAGTTAAAAGAGGAATTTGCTTTGATTTAATAATAAAAATGAGGCTTCGGACCCAACCTTTTAAAAAAAGGTATAATTATGACTTGTTATATTTGAATTAATGAAGGTTTTTCAATTGAATCAAGTTTTTATGGATTTTGTAAATGTCAGGATAGAAAAAGTATTTAAATTGACATAAAAGAGTTTTTAAAATAAATACTATTTTATTAAATGATTTAATAGTCCTAAAAATATAAGATTTGTCCAAATGACTTATATAAGGTTGAACATGTCATTAATGAACCACTTGAGGTTCTATTGGCATTTTATAGTAACTATATTAACCATATAGTATTAATATACAAGAAGACAAGGTAAGAGTCAAATAAGTTAACTATGGGTTAAAGCTCAATGATAAGGTTAAATATGAAACAAAAACTTGTCTAAAAACTACTGGATGAGATTATTTCAAACAATAATTGTCTTATATTTGAATAAAATGAGTTTGGGACCTTTTAAAAATCTAAATTCAGTTTATAATAAAATAATCTTTCAAACATTTGTAAAGTACCCCTTCTCCCTATTATAAAAGGCCACCAACACTAACCCTTACTCACACCTCTCAAGCCCCCTTGGCTCGTCTAACCTCTTCCCAAATAATCTCCCAACATCCCTCTCTTACTCCAATAATCCTTACCTTGGGAATAAGAAAATTCAGAAAGGCCTTTTAGCTTAAATCAAAAGGAGTTACCTGATTTGAGGTAATGTCTTCTTTCAATCTTTTTCCATTTATTTTCCTTATCTAACCCCATAAAATCTCTTTATTACATTATTTTATAAAAATAGTATATTAATTATAGTAAGATTTTTTATGAGAATTATTCAACCTACACTCACACAAACCTCTATCTAATGGATTTAGAACATATTGTTTTTGTGGACGGTGAACTACCGCCTCATGAAAAGATGATTGTTCAATTATCTCCTACGCCTCTCATGGTGACAATTATTATGAAATTGAATTTATATATGATATATATTATATTTATATTGTCTCTATTATTCTTTATTGTTCATTTACATCATACATTTTTTCTTTCCATAATTTAAGTTTGATAATTTCATTTGAGGAAGTGCAGACTACCGCCCCCTCAATGTGATATGATTCATTCATGCCATACATGGAATGTATAAAGGATAGAGTTAATTAACTTATGAAACCTATATAAAATATTATATTATACAGTAATTATAATATACCTATTTATCATTTATTTTTCATTCAGTTAAATATGAAAAAGAAATGAAAGTATCATTCATGCATACGTATGACTAACCGTCTCCATGAACGGTGTATTTCATTTCTTATCTCCAAATGTTATGGAAAATTCTAAATAAATATATACAGGATATAGAAACATATCTAATAGATATATATAATAATTAAATCATGAATACAATTCTATATATAATTTAATTTTGACCACATGGACAATTTGTAATTATAACAATTTCATTTTTTACTCTCCAGTACCGAACATCGACAAAACCACTGATATAAAATTAAATAAATATACGATTGTTATAGAAAGGTAATAAGTGATATAAAAGGAATAATATACTTAAAAAGGTTATAATTCAAGTATAAATTAACTTAATTTTATTATTAAGGAAGAACAAGGAACATACGTGATGAGTCAGACTGAATGTAAGGGAACTTCTTAATCCAATTTCCATTCTTTGGGTTAATCTTATAGTTCTTGATTTTGTCATGATATGATTATGTGAGAAATGAATTTTGATATAACATCTTGTATTTATAATTTCTTTATATTTATTTATATTTAATTTAAATAATCAATATTTTTTATTAATAAAATGATCTTTGTAAGGGAACCTTTCACCCTCCTCTTTTAGTCAAAGACTTATTTTATGTTATGTCTTTTAATTTCCATTTTCTTATATTGGAATATGTTCTTATATATCCTTATTGCTGTAAATTTTATTCACAAGTAATGAGAGACCCTTTTTTCTCTCAGCAACACATTTTTTGAATTTTTAAGTGACGTCGTTAGGCTACTGAATTTTCGTAAGGGACTTCATCTCAATCTCCTTTCATTGAGGTATATTTTGATTTATAGCCATCTTTATTTTATATGGTGTATAAAACCATTGGAATTTTGATTTCATTAAAAAGGAATATTTTCTCTACGAAGCATTTTACTAAATGACAAAGGAATATTTCTCTTTAGCATACGCGGTGACAATGAACTTTCTGTCATCGTGAGATTTATTTGATATTTGGCCTCCTTAACAAGCCATAATGTTTTTAAAAGGAACATAAATACCATATGTCCTTTTACGTATTTTTGTATTGGTAATGGTTTTGATAAATAATTTATTATGTAAATATCTTGAAATGATATATTTTGATTTCAATATGGAAATTTTATCCTTCCTTTATGCTTGTTTTATACATTATGATTATGTTATGTTTCTTGGTCATTGTTTACATATACGGGTGGTTCCGTGATAAACCTATAGTGGGTGAGCCCGAGATAGATCTCCAATGCATTGGGTAACATGAAGGAGTTAAAATTTAATGTTTATACTAAGAGATTTATGCAATATACTGTGATGGGTATTCTAATCATAACTCCCTATGTAGTTGTGAAATCTACAATGTATGTATGTTATGGATGCCACAAGTTACCTTTATGATTTATGATTTCAATGTTCTATTCCTAAATCTTATGATTTCATGAGTTATGTTAAAGAGATTATGTTTTATGATTTAAAGTATGATTTTATTTATTTTTATGTATTGATGGGCTAATGTTTTCTTTTGTTATTTTATAACCCTTGCTGAGATTTTTATGCTCATCGCAAGTTTTTGAAAAAACATTCACAGGGTATAAGGAAGGTTAAGAGAAAGGAATAATTCAAGAATATTTATATCAAGAAAATAATTATTGTTTTATTTTAATGATTTTTATTTTTTTGAAAAAATAATTGTATAGAGTAGAATCATACAATTTGTAATTCTTGAGATGTAATGTAATAGTTATGAACTAATTCTCTAAAACTCTAAACCTGAAAAGATCCTCAATGTGAATTATTAACATAATTAAATATTATGTAATGTTTAAGGCTGGGGCCTTATAGTATGTGTGGTATTTCAAAAATATTTTTTTGTTCTAAAATGAATTTAAATTTTATAGTAATTTCCATATCTTTGAAAAATATGTAAATCCAATGCCATTGTATATGTCTTAGAATATGTAATAAGAAACCCCATAAGTGGTGGAATTGAATAGAAGATGGAGGAGCTTGACTACCTACCACTATCTAATGAAATTTAATCATATGAGGCATTTTCCAATAATGATTAAATTGAATCCAAATGAACAGAGGTATATGATATTTTCTTAAATAACTCTCATATAATTTTTTTGAAATAAGATTGAGTATCACCTCTAATTTTTTGAATTTTCTAATTTATCTAACCCTTGGTTTTCCTTGGTGAAAGATGATAAAAAATAAGATAAACCTGGTGAAAAACATATAGATCTCTCTAAACATATTGAACACTTATTGGAGTGAGTATATGAGGAGATCCAGGTGAATCTACTTGAGGAAAAAGAGAAAAAATCTTCCTATATTAAATAGAAATATTATGATATTAATTCTCCATGATATAATTCTATACAATAAAATTAAATTATAACTTCCCCTTCAATTATTCCATTAATATTGAAGACTATAATAAATTATTGGACGATAAAGAATAGTTTTTTCATGTTACAACCAATAGGGAAGAGGAAACATACTCATCCTACCCATTCCATGCATGTTATACCTTTCTGTTAAGGGGGTGGAATTGGTCTACTCTATCCATAGAGACCACTATGATAAATAAGATGAAGAGAAGTCTAGAAGGAACTAGTATCTATGGTCCAAATAAATGTAACTCAACACCCATTTTTAATTTTGATAATATCTATTACTAACCTTATCAAGGCAGTCAGAACCTAGGTCCCACTTAGTGGATTAAACAAAAAAAATTATTTCTTTAATTTCACTTTCTCTCTAGTATTTATTTTTTGATGTCATTATTATTAATTAGTTTTATGAATATATTATGAATTACCCCAATTCTCATTTATCTTTTTTTATCATTAATTTGATGGTACTTATGCTTTATTGATTAAATTTGTTTTATAGATTCATGATGATGGACCAGATTAAATCGCCAAAATACAGAAAAGGAGGTGGAATAGATATTTATTAGGAAGTAGATTTCATTCTAAAATTCATTATCATTGAACTCCTTACATTTTGGTATAAAATATATATTCAGCTTCAAAAGATAATTTTCATGACCACACATATACTTTTTTATTTACATGATTGATCTAGGATACATATTTTTCTTATGAATACCATGATATAACCTTTTAGATTTCAATGATAATGAGATTAAATGAGTAATATAGAGAATTTAATGATTATAGTGTAAAATATGGATCAATTTGATGAATCATTATTTTGAGTGAATCTATTGAATCATATAAATGGAATTTCCCTAATATTTTATTGCATTTAATTTCTATAATTCAGGCGGTTTTTTCACATCTTGACCTAGATCACTCTACAAATTGTAACCAGATGATTCGCACTCAAATTTACCAAAGAGAAGAAGGTAGGATGGTCCTTGTAGTTTAGATTGGGTTGTCGAATCCTCATAGACCTAAGAAGAAACCTATAGACACGTACATTCTATGGACTGTTTTTGGCTATGAAGTGCCCAACTTGGATTGGTTTTAGATGGGTTTAAAGTAACTCTAAGATACTTAAGTGAATTAAATTTAAAATAATGAGTTGATCCTAGGTTATTGCTCGGGGTGGATTGGATGTATTTCCTTTTCAATGGTTTCAATTTCTTATATCTGAGATGGGTTCATTTAAGGAGATAAAACAACATCATCACTTACTGGTTTAATGCCTACACCGTTTAATACTAATCACCTATACACTTGAAGGATCAATGTTTTGAGCACTTCAAGGTAAAGGTTCGTATTAACACTTGAAATGTGTGGCCTTAAATTTAACAAGGATGATGGAGTTTAAAAATCATCAAATAAAAATCTCAATTAAAGAAGTGATTATAAATTAATGGGGTTATAAATAACATCCAATACATCCCCTTGATATGCCCTTGGATTAACCCATAACTGTGTTATCCCTCCATTGATCCCATGGTTTCAATGGAAGTGAAAGTAGACTCATGAGGGAGGAAATGGAGAAGTAAAGAAAACAACAAAAATAAAATGATCACTCCACCGTTGTGTCAATAATTTCACAAGGTTTGGTGTTAATAAATTCACACCTTGATCCAACAGTATCAAATTGATATGAAGAACAAAATAATAAGAGTATAAGAAGAACTTTTATTAAAAGACTAAAGTGAATTGAACAACTTACATGTGAAAGAAAAATTTGAGACAACAAAATTACAGCATAACATTACAATTGAACAAAGCACCCAAGATCCCCAAATCCTCAAACACCACTACCTTAAATAGACATTTTTTATCCCTTGGGTCGATCCTCTAACAGTTCAAGTCTTCTCAATTAATTTTGGTAGGCCATAGGTGGGTGGAAAGTAAGAAAGAGTTGATTTTTCCACCCTTGACCCGAGGTGGCAGCCAGCTTTCCTTCACCGAACAGAAGTGCTTGTAAGACCTTATATATGGACGATTCATAGTGGGAAATAGAATATAAACATGGATCCTCGGATTTCTTCTAACCACCTGTAAAATTTGGTTCCATTTGGAGTTGTGGATTCCGAGATATGATCAAATTAGTGGGATGTTTTTCTGTGCCGCAGAATATGGCCCAGACTTTTATCTCAAACTTGGGCTTCCTTAATAACTACCATAGAGGAAGAATTAGCGTTATCTCATGAAGAGTTATTTGTTCCTAAACATTTCTTCTATCATACCACAAATGTTTGGATTCATCGTGCTTGTATTTTGGGCCCCACAGTCTCATAAGTGGGATGGTGTCTAATCTGCCTTCTCTAGAATTACTTCTATTCATTTCCAAATATCTCCATCATCGTTTATGAATAATCCATTGATCCCTGAATGAAAAATGTTCAAATTTAAGTGTAAATATTTTTCCAAAAATATCAAATTAAAATATTTATAATTACATTCCTTAGAATCAGATGACTCATTGGGCCTAAATTGGTGTACATTAGGCATGAAGTGCACAAATGATGAGAATGGATGTTCATAATGAAAATGCTCTAACTCAGGCCTATAAGATCAAAAATGAAAATTTAATACCATTAAAATGTAATTAAAATATATGTTTTTATTGGTTAATCACACCCCCCAACTTGAGATTTTCTAGTCCCGAGCAAATAATTCAATGATTTTATTTGAATTCCTTTCTTCAAACACATTATAACAAACAATGCTCACAATGTAAACTGCACACAAATATATCTTTATAACCTATCAAGATAATTTAAAAAAAGATAAATTTAAAAATAGATCCCAATCCGAAGCCCATTCCTTTGATAAAATCCATCATCATACTTCATCCAACTCAATTAGGTTTAATGATGTGTAGGGAATCACAATAGATATGGTGGTTCATTTTCATTCAAGGGGGAAATCATGGAAGCGCTAGGTGGAATTACATTTAATCCTATTATGAGTATTCTTCATTACTTTTTTTTGGATTTGTTTTTGCAATATTTCCATAGTAATTGAGATTGTAGTTAATCAAATTAACCCATGTAGCAAGACTTTGCCAATGACTCCCAAACTCAAAGGCCTTAGGGCACCAAGTGAAGCCCACATACGCGGGCATCATCTAGAGTTAACTTAATCAAAAACAAAGTCATATTGCCATAAATAGAGATAGATTGATAAACTCAGGGCTAAACAACTCTGGAGTCATGATCCGCAAGTGCCGAAAGCCTCGCATTTTAGCAATCCATTGCTCTACACGCAAAAATTTTTTATTTTTTTTATTTTTATTTTTTTTATTTTTTTTATTTTTTTATTTTTTGAATACTCATATTATTCATGAAAATCAAACGAGTCTATGCGATTTATTATGGGACCCCAAAAATTAAAATTAGTACCCCACAGTCTAGAGGACGTGCATTGTGGCATTTTGATTTAATGGATGAAAATAAAAATGATAAAAAATTTCATTGGACAACCAAACATCCAAAATAAATGCTTTTAAACTTAATCATGAATTAAATTAAGAGTCAAGGAAATAAAAATTATTTGCTATGTAGTTTTAATGTTATCAAAGATGTTATTATATGAATGATAAAGGAATTTTACTTTACTGTTTTTTTATCATTGTTTTTTTTTAACAAACATTTTGTTTCCACACCCCCCAACTTAGAATGAAACTATCCCTAGTTTCGTAAAAAGAAAATAGAGGAGAAGTGGGTGGGGGGAAATGAGTTGGAAAGGGCATGGAACAAGTTCACCTGGGGGCTTCATAATGATGATTGTGGTGCTCCCAAATCACTCTTTGGTCTCATGGGAGATATAGGCACCTCCTTGATTGAATATGTATAACCAAAAAAATAGTCCCTAAACCATAAAACAAGAACAAACCAAACAAAATAAACAACACAACAATTTATTTAATACCAAGTCTCATCATTTTTATGGTTTTCTTTTTTTTTAGAAATCAACTGATGATACATTGTCTTCTTTTTAATTTCTAGGTAAGGTTGTACTCAGGGATCACACCACGTGACACGGATGAATATGGTGCTCCCATTTTGTACCCATCCATACTCATAATAGAAGAATAGATCAACTGTCTATATTTTTTTTTAAATATCAAAATTATTAATAAAAACAATTATTCCAAAAAGATTGAAAACATGAAAACCATGGGTTGCCTCCCATGCAGCGCTTTATTTAACATCGTTATCCCAACATGGATCCTAAATCAATCATTTTTTTCTGGTTCATAGGTTGGATCAGTTAACTCCACCTCTATTTCCTGTTTATTGAATGATTCAATGAATGGTTTTATCCTTTGATCATTGACCTTGAAAATATAACCACTTGTGGGATCTTGAATCTCTACTACCCCATGGGGGTACACCTTATGCACTATGTATGGACCTAACCATCTAGACCTTAACTTTCCTGGGTGTAAATGAAGTTTTGAACTATACAAGAGCACAAGTTTTCCCGGTCCAAAAGGTTTGACCTTGATATTCCTAGATTGGTATACTTGAACTCTAGCTTTATTGATCCTTGAATTTTCCTAAGCCTCCATATGTAGTTCCTCTAGTTCATTGCGATCTAATTTCCTTTTCGTTCCAACTAATGAGAGGTCATAATCCATTTTTTTAATTGCCCAAAAGGCCTTATGCTCAATTTCAACAGGTAAATGGCATGATTTTCCATAAACCAACCTATATGGTGACATTACTAGGATGTTTTTGAATGTTGTACAATATACCCAAAGAGCATCCAAGAGTTTCTCGGACCAATATTTCCTAGAAGGATTGGTAGTTTTCTCAAGAATGTGTTTGATTTCATGATTGGCTAACTCATCTTGACCATTGGTCTGTGGGTGGTAAGCAGTGGACACTTTGTGAGAAACTCCATATTTTCCATGAGTGATGAGAATGGATGATTGCAAAAATGAGTTCCACGATCACTAATGAAAGCCCTAGGAATTCCAATTCTAGAGAAGATGTTTTCCTTGAGAAATCTAATCACAGTTTGATGATCATTGGATTTTGTAGGAATAGTTTCAACCCATTTAGAGACATAATCAATAGCTAAGAGAATGCAAAGATATCCCCTAGAGTTTGGGAATGGACCCATGAAATCAATTCCCCAAAAGTCAAAGATTTCAACAACTAAGATGGGAGTGAGTGGCATTTGATTCCTTTTTGTGATGGACCCTACTTGTTGACACCAAGGACAGCTTTGACAAAATTTGTAGGAATACCTTGAGAGGGTGGGCCAGAAAATACCACATTGAAGAATCTTAGCAGATGTTTTATTAGAGGAAAAGTGACCTCCAC
This sequence comes from Viscum album, assembly GCA_963277665.1. Lineage (NCBI taxonomy): Eukaryota > Viridiplantae > Streptophyta > Magnoliopsida > Santalales > Viscaceae > Viscum > Viscum album. The sequence goes on along the minus strand of OY728134.1, from coordinate 1,308,633,933 downwards.
CTGCCTCACTATGACAGAATTTAAGGATGGACTCTTATTCAGATTCTAGAACACACCTCATAATGACTTGGTCAGGGAAGAACTTATATAGGTATGGATCATAAAACACATAGTTTCTAACATCAGAAATGAATTTCCTTCGAGCTTGTGTCCCTAAGAATTTTGGAATGACTCTTTTAAATAAGAAATATGCTACATCAACATACCAAGGGCAGTCACTCACAGAGTATAGGTGTTCATCAGGAAATTAATCAGACATATAAAGGTGATTGGAGTTATCTTTTAATTCCATTCTAGAGGGGTGATCGGAAACAACATTTTCAACGCCCTTTTTATCCTTGATTAGGAGGTCAAATTCTTGTAAGAGAAGGACCCACCTAATAAGTATAGCCTTGGCATCTTGTTTTTGGAAGAGTTATTTTAGTGTAGAATGATCAGTGAACACAGTGATGGGGGATCCTAAGAGGTAGGAACTAAACTTCTCTAATGCAAACACAATATAAAGTAACTCCTTTTCAGTAGTGGTGTAGTTTATTTGGGCTTCATTTAAGGATTTTCTTGCATAAGCAATGACATAAGGAGTTTTATCACATTGTTGTCTAACACACCTCCAACAGCAAAGTAACTGGCATCACACCTAAGTTCAAAAGGAAGGTTCCAATTTGGATATTTCATAATGGGGGGAGAGGTGAGAGAGGATTTGAGGGTTGAGAATGAACCCTCACAGATTTCTGTCCAAACAAATGGAGCATCCTTTACTAGGAGTGCACAAAGGGGAAGGGATATTGAAATAAATTCATTGATGAATCTTCATATAGAAACCAGGATGTCCTAATAAATACCTCACTTCCTTGACAGTTTTGGGTGATGGAAGGTGAAGAATGATGTCAACCTTTGCTTTATCAACTTCAATCCCCTTACTCGAGACCAGATGGCCTAGAACAAGTCCCTCTTTAACCATGAAATGGAGTTTTTCTTAGTTTAGGACCAGATTCTTTTCTTCACGTCTTGACAAGACACTCTCCACATTCTGCATACATCCCTCAAATGTATCCCCAAACACAAAGAAGTCATCCATGAAGACCTCTAGAAAATCCCCTACCATGTCTGAGAAGATTCCCATCATGCACCGCTGGAAGGTTCCATGGGCATTGTATAACCCTAAGGGAATGTGTTTGAAAGCAAAGGTTCCGAATAGACATGTGAATGTAGTCTTCCCTTGATCCTCTAGGGAGACCTCAATTTGATTGTACCCCGAGTACCCATCTAAGAAACAGTAGAAGGCATGACCTGCCACTCTCTCAAGGACTTGGTCAATGAATGGTAAGGGGAAATAGTCCTTCTTAGTGAATGAGTTTAGCTTCCTATAGTCAATGCAGACCCTCCATCCACTACTCACCCTTTTTGGAAGAATCTCTCCATCCTCATTGGTTATCACTGTGATTCCAGCCTTTTTTGGAAGCACTTGGATTGGGCTCACCCACTCACTCTCAGCTATGGGATATATGATACCAGCTTTTAATAATTTCAGAAGTTCTTTCCTTACTACCTCCATGAGATTAGAATTGAGTCTCCGTTGAGGTTGACGATGTGGCTTTGAATCAGATTTCAGAACAATCCTATGAGTCCCAACAAGTGGGATAATCCTGGGAATATCAGATAGGGTCTAACCAATGGCTTTCTTATGTTTCCTAAGGACATCTAGAATAATCCTCTCATGATTGGATTCAAGAGAAGAAGAAATGACAATAGGATGTGTTTGATTGTCCCCTAGGAAGGAATACTTTAGTACAGCAGGAAGTTTCTTCAATTTAAGATCAGGTTGGTTCAGAATTTCAGCATAAGATTGGGACATTGGATCAAGATCAATTTTATTTCCTAATGTTTTAGACAGGATTGATTCCCCACATGTAGAAGTTTAAGCTACTAGATTGGCTTGATCATATTTAGGGAAGGATGTTTGATCGGTCTCCATGAATGTGGTTTGCTGAAAGGTTTCACTGATTTTTGGACCTAAGACTTCATCATAAGAGAAATTTGAAAATGATTCAATCCAAGGAGATAAACTTCCTTCATATGAACAAAGGAAATCAATCTTATCCTGACCTAAACATCCATCAAATATTCCTTGATGTTCTATGGATTCATTATCAATGCTTCCTATCATGTTTACTTCATGAATGTCCTCTTCTTCCCCTATTTGTGAGCTTGCATTATAGATGTTCAAGTCTAGACTCATGTTCCCAAAGGTGATGGTCATGTTCCCATTTCGGACTCGGATAACATAGTTGATTGTTGCAAGAAAAGGACGGCCAAGGATGATTGGGGTTTGTTCCTTATTTCCTAAGTTTGGATGGTTGTCAAGGACAATGAAGTCAGCAGGGTAGATGAAGTTTTCAACCTTTACTAGAACGTCCTTTAAAATCCCCTTTGGAACCCTAATGCTACGATCAGAAAATTGAAGTGTGATAGATGTGGGTTGGAGTTCTTCTAGGCCTAACTGGCAGTACACGGAATAGGGGATGAGATTGACACTAGCACCTAGATCACACAAGGCATTGACAAATTTGCTTTCTCCTAGTTCAACATTGATGTAAGGGAAACCTGGGTCTTTCAACTTAGGAGGAATGGTCCCTTGAATTGTGGTACTCACATTAGCAGCCAAAAGGACTTGGTTTTTATGTGAAAATTTTCTTTTAAAATTGCACAAGTCCTTAAGGTACTTTGAGTAGGAAGGTATAGTTTGGATGGAATCGAGAAGAGGAATGTTCAACTTGACTTGTGAGAAGATTTCCCTCAATGTTTCACTCAATTTAGGCTTGGTTTTCCCCCTCATGCGTTGAGGAAATAGTGCAGTTTGTGGGGTTGTTTGTTGAAGAGTTGTTTCTTTGACAATGTTATCATGTTTTTCAGTTTTATCATTTGGTTCATTTGAATTTTCATCCATGTTTGAATCTTCATGTGGGTTCTGAATTAGTTGTTCAGGTTTCTCAATTGATTTCCCACTTATTAAAATAGTCACAGCCTTTAGTTGTTCATGAGTTGTTTGAGTGCAAATTGACTCTCCCCTTGAAGTTGAGGGTGGCACCACCTAAGTAGGCATGGGTTCCTTTCCATTTTTTATGGTTTTAAGTTCTTTTTTAAGGGAAGAGACTTCTGAGTTCATCCTTTCCATTTTTTGCACAGTTGTTCTAGTAGACTTTGTGGAACAGTTTGGGTGGGTGCTTGAGTAGGTTGGTTTATCCCAGGGGGATATTTTGGAGGTGGGATGGTTTGTTGAAAATGGACCGGTGGCTGTTGGTATTGGATAGGTTGGGTTTGGAACTAGTCATGGGTCTGGTAGTTTTGATGGGGGTAAGGATTTTTCCCCTGTGGTTGGCTAGGTTGGTGGTTATCTTTCCAGCGGAAGCCTGGGTGGTCATTATATCTTGGGTTGAAGTTGTTTTGGTATTGAGGCTTTTGAAAGTTCAAAGAATTTACTTCTACTACAGGTCCTCCTAAAAGAACATCCTTGATGGATGGAATAGTTGGGCAGTTGTCTGTCTTATGGTCATGTTTGTCACAAATTGTGCAAACAAGGTCTACAGTTTGGATTTCATGGACTTTCCTAAGGTCTATCTCTTCAACCTTCCTAGAGAGTGTTGCGAGTTTAGCCCTAAGGATTTCCTCTTCTCTAAGTGTATGAATTCTAGTATTTCTTTGTGGATTTTCATAATAACGTGAAGTTCCCCATGTTTGGTTTTGTTCAGAAAGGCTTTCTAGATACTTGAAAGCATCATTTGGGGCTTTTTTTAAAGGTTCCATTACACATCATGTCAATTAATTGTTTGTTCCCTGGACCCAACCCTTCATAGAAAATTCTCACTTGTTCAGGAATAGAAAAACCATGGTGTGTAACCATGTTTATAGTGTCTTTGAACCTCTCCCATGTTTCATAGAATGACTCTCCCTCTTTTTCAAAAAAGTTTTGGATGCTCTTTTTAAGTGCAATTGTTTTGTGGTGGGGAAAGTATTTTTTATAGAATTCTCTTTGTAGTTTGTACCAAGAGTTGATGGATGATTGTCTCAAATTTTTTAGCCAATTTTTAGATATATCCTTTAAAGAAAAATGAAATAGCCTCATCTTAGCTGATTCTAGTTGATGCGGGGGACACATGGTTTCTACAATGTCATTGAACTCCTTAATGTGAAGGTAGGGTATCTCAGACTCCATTCCATGGAATGTGGGAAGATGGTTTAGGACATGGTGTTTAATGATGTAGTTAGAATATCCTAGGGAATTATGTCTAATGCATGAGGGGGCATTGCTCCAGGAAGGTGTGAGGTATTCATTCATGGTTTGATCGACCGCATTCCCCAAGTTTGGGGCTGCCTCATTTGGGTTTCCATTTTGGTTTCCACCCGGGTTTATGAGTTGGATTCTTTGAAGACCTTCTATTGAAATGGGCTCAGTTTTGGACTCTAGAGTATTAAGAAGATTAAGATCTAATGGAATGAGTTCCCTTGGAGTACTTGACTCCCCAACCCCAGTACTATCCACCCTAACTAGATGGTTTGATTGATCGCGGGTGTAGGCAGACATGAGCCAAAAGAAAAAAAAACGAGAAAGGGACAAGATAAGAGAATTTGGATGAGAAAAGAAGAAATGGGGGAGAATATAATGGGTGTTTAGATGAATTACTTGGTTCCCTGGAAACGGCGCCAAAATTTGATTCACGCTCAAATTTACTCAAGAGAAGAAGGTAGGACCGTCTTTGTAGTTTAGATTGGGATGTTGAATCCTTAGAGACCTAAGAAGAAACCTATAGACACGTACATTCAATGGAATGTTTTTGGCTATGAAGTGGAAAAATTGGATTGGTTTTATATGGTTTTTATGTAACTCTAATATACTTAAGTGAATTCATATTAAAAGAATGAGTTGATCCTAGGTTACTGCTCGGGGTGGATTGGACGTATTTTCTTTTCAATGATTTCAATTTCTTATATTTGAGATGGGTTCATTTAAGGAGATAAAACAACATCATCACTTAATGGTTTAATGCCTACACCCTTTAATACTAATCACTTATACACTTTAAGGATCAATGTTTTGATCACTTCAAGGTAAAGGTTCTTATTAGCACTTGAAGTGTGTGGCCTTAAATTCAATAAGGATGATAGAGTTTAAAAATCATCAAATAAAAATCTCAATTAAAGAAGTGATTATACATTAATGGGGTTATAAATAAAATCCCATCCAGCCCCTTGCTACTCCCTTGGATAAACCCATAAGTGGGTTAGCCCTCTATTGATCCCATGGTTTCAATAGAAGCGGAAAGTAGACTCATGAGGGAGGAAATGGAGAAGTAAAGAAAACAACAAAAATAAAATGATCACTCCACTGTTGTGTGAATAATTTCACAAGGTTTGGTGTGAATAAATTCACACCTTGATCCAACGGTATCAAAGTGATATGAATAATAACAGAATAAGAGTAGAAGAAGAACTTTTATTAAGAGACTAAAGTGAATTGAACAACTTACATGTGAAAGACAAATTTGAGACAACAAAATTGCAGCATAACATTACAATTGAACAAAGCACCCAAGATCCCCAAATCCTCCAACAAAACTACATTAAATAGACATTTTTGAGACCTTGGGTCAAGATTCCAACATTCCAAGTCTTCTCAATTAATTTTGGTAGGCCATAGGTTGGTGGAAAGTAAGGGAGAGTTTATTTTTCCACCCTTGACCTGAGGTGGCAGGCATCTTTCCTTTACCGAACATAAGCTCTTGTAAGGCCTTTTATGGACGAATCAGAGTGGGCCATAGAAAAAGAAAATGGATCCTATGATGGCTTCGAACCTCCTGTAAAATTTGGTCCCATTTGGAGTTGTGTATTCCGAGATATGGTCAAATTAGTGGGCTGTTTTTCTGGGCCACAGAATCTGGCCCAGAATTTTATCTCTAACTTGGGCCGCCTTAATGACCACCATAGAGGCCTAATTAGCATTATCTCATGTGGAGTTATTTGTTCCTAAACATTTATTCTATCAACCCAAAAAAAATTTGATTCATTGGGCCTGTATGTTGGGCCCCACAGTCTCATAAGTGGGCTGGTGTCCAATCTTCCTTCTCTAGATTTACTTCCATTCATCTCCAAATATCTCCATCATCGTTTATGAATCATCCATTGATCCCTGAATGAAAAATGATCAAATTTAAGTGTAGATATAGTTCCCAAAAATATCAAATTAAAATATTGATAATTACATTCCTTAGAATCAGATGACTCATTGGGCCTAAATTGGTGTACATTAGGCATGAAGTGCACAAATGATGAGAATGGATGTTCATAATGAAAATGCACTAACTCGGGCCCATAAGATCAAAAATGAACATTTAATACCATTAAAATGTAATTAAAATATATATTTTTATTGGATAATCACCAGACTAGTTAGTTAAATGGCCTAAAGTGTGCCTCCCCATATGATAGAGATTAATGACTATTAGTGAGGTCCTCGACTGTTATTTATTGGGGGATACTATGCCCTCATATCTGAGTGAGTAAATATTGGAAATAACAAAAATCATCTATAGTAGTAAGCAACAAAATTGTATAAGAAATAAATATAACAACGCTATATTAAAAAATGAATTATAGTAAATGCTCGAAAATCCATTTCATGCATACAACACTAATCTCCAATTGGGATAACCATACACATATATAAGAATGTATAAAAGAAAAATAAATGAAAGTATAAGTCATTACTACATACACCAAGTCATACAACATACTCGATATCCATATATATATCTAATATATCCCTCTCGATCAGTCCCATACCTCAACCCATAATGTGCCTGGAACCAAGTAAACATATACTCATGTACCATAGTTTAATGGCGGCTTGGGTAGGGTGTGTGTACAAGGAAGAATATGGATCCACCAAAGAATTATCATAAATATTCAGTAAATATTTTTATGTGTATATGAGATACTCATTAGAAAAACAATATTATTAATAATTAAATACTGAAGATAAAATAAAACACCATGATTTACATTGTGTGATAATGTAATTTCCACATCCTAGTTGAGATAATAATTGTAGATAAAGTAATTGAATAAAACCAATGTTGATCCTTGCATTAAAGAACATAATCAAAAAGACATGTTGTGAATAGGTATATGAGATATATTTTATACCAATAAATTCATTTGTATTCCTATAAATGATCTTGATCAACCATACCTACTTTTTCTAGTGTTAAAAATGTCTCGTAACCATATATCATAAGTGTATAATGTTTTAAATAAGGTTTAAACTATCCATGAATCTAGACTAGGTATAAAGAATGGAATGTCTAATAATACCAATCAATGATGTGGAGCACCAAGTCCAAAATACTAATACAAGATGGCATGGACCTTTATTCCCAAAAATTCCCATTAAATGATCTGCAGCGCCTCATCAAATAGGTTTCAATAAATAATCGGAATTTTCATCCCCAAAACTATTTGGTAAATAATGAGGAGTAGCATTTCCAACAATTCCCATTATATGATGAGGACAACCATTTAAAACATGTTAACCCAAAGTAACAACTTTTAGTAAATTCAATAAAAATCTCTACATCCCCATCATCAGGCAAGTCTTGGCAATGCAGTAATGGCATTTCCACTCTAATCTTGAAGAGTATCTCAAGAATTGATCATGGGGATCTCCATAAATCCTCTTGAATATCTCAAATACAGTATTTATGGGAAAGGTTCCCACAAGACAACATCATATTTATAACACATACAGAGAAGTATCATAGAAACATGGGGCATCCTAATAAAGTAACATTCAATAAGTAAGGCTTAATACCTAGATCTCAGGAAGTAACATTGTAAATCATGATAAGATATCGGTTTTTCAAAATGGATTCAAAGGTAGATCCTAAGAAGTACATATTGGAAACCTAATAAATAATTATATCACATTAGGCCCCATGAGCTAAGTTCTAGGAAGAATGTCTGAAATTATTGATGTATAAATAGTAACAAAGTGAAAATATAAGTAATGAGTGAGGTTTTCCAATGAATAAACCCATTTATTTTTTCATATCAACATGGTTTTACATGTTTTATATGGGTTCTATGGTGAAATTTCCTTTCATATATACCCCAAACCTTTGACACACAAGCTCAAGATTGTTCAATATAGTAGGGAACTCAAGGGGTTCCTTAGGTCAATACACCAGAGGGGAACCCCACCTAGGATCCTCAATGTAAACACATAAATAGAGGAATCAATCTTGAGATCTTATAAGACAGAGTCACAATCATGGTTCAACACCTGACACACCAGGATTCAATGACCCATGGAACCATAAAAAGGCTATAATATCCTTTTTGTCTATACGGTTCCATGTCACTAAGGAAATTTTCAAGAGAGGTCTCATGACCCAATCTCAGTTCCATGGTATCAATGGGAAGCTCTACATAACAAACACAATCATGGTGTCTATAAGTATTTTCAACCTGGTCCTGTGAAAAGGATAAAATGCCTTAATAACTTAAGTGTCACCTCCTTAGAGGTTTGGTGACCACTTTTTGTCTTAATATCTATGTCTTGGTCACTATGAGAAAAGCCACGAGGCTAGCAAATAAGGGCTTTTAGAGACCCTTGTCATTCATCCATTATAAAAGGATTCATGTTTAATTGATTAAACTACCATTTATATAAATTAAACAATATTTTTTACCCTAAAGGGAAAAATACGAAAACACATACTACCATCGATATGTATATATACCATTGGGAAGGTATGTTAGATCACCTACCATTTATAAAAATGGGGGTTCAAAACCCATTGGGTGCAGACTGTAGCAGTATTGTAGCGATTGTAGCAGTGGTGGCACTGTAGAAACGGCGTGCACTGTAGTGGCAGCAGGTCACTATAGCGGTGGCAGAGCACTGTAGCAGCAGTGGGTACTGTGTGGTATTATAGTAGGCGGGTACTGTAGCATTACTATTCACAGAATGGGTTTGGGGAAAAAAATTGGGCCTACGAGCCATGTAATGGGCTAAATGCCCACTGGGCCTTCGGTCTGTGTAACGGGTCTCCATCTACCCAGATAAAGAGTTATTTGTTTTGATTTAATAATAAATGAGGCTTTGGTCCCAAACTTTTAAAAAAATGAAAATAGTAATTAAATTCAACTAAATAAGTCATAAAACTATACTGAATGATCCTGTTACCTTTGAAATCTGACCTAACGCTCTCCAACAACCCAAGAAATTTCCTCAACCTTGAACTAAGAATAATACCTATGAAATGGTTTGAAAAACAAAAAATATATATATTTAATATTTAATTACTTATAAAATCGCCATGGAAACATACCACAATAAAATTGCTTGTAGTGAAAATAATACAGCCTCCTGGTTCATTCTCTTCCTAAATAGGTAAAATGCCCCATCATTAGTATCTAATTCTTCATGCTTTAATGTAATAAAAACTAAAGTTCCTAAAAAGGGGCATCAAATGTTAGAGGAAGACTAAGAAAACACAATGGATATTAACAAAGTTAAATACATACCTCTAGGCTTCCAAAGAATCTGATGATGATTATTTGGACTGAGAATGAGGGTGATCTCCCATGGAGGAAGAGATAAGATAGAGTTTATGAATGAAGGATATATTGTGTAAAATATGTGAGAAAATTTGGTAAATCCCTTTGAATATTTAATGATAAAATTTTAATTTTACCCTATTTGATTAGATGCAAGGTTAGGAAAATCATACACTTACCGTGCAGGCTTCACTATCCACACACCATGACCTTGCACGTTTGTAGTTCATAGCTAGGATAATATTTTACCAACAATATGATTACCTCTAAATATTTTCACTATATAACAAAGTTCTATCACCCCTCACATGGTTAAATAGACCTTGTGCCTTCACAAACAAGGGTTCACAGTTAGACAATCCGGTTGGCACTAACTATGCTCCAACCAGGCACCCTAGGTTATACTTTTCCAAAACTCTGATTTTGGGTCCCAAAACCCCATGATTATCCAAAATCCTTTAATCCACATTCCAGGACTCATTCCATATATAAAATAACAACTTAGATTCATTCAAAACCTTGAAATTTTATTCAAAATATATAATAAATATTAGACCCATCAAATTATTAAAAATTAAATTTCAGTATGAAAATTCCCAACCCAAAAAAAAATGGATCTTACAACCTCCCCAACTTAACAGTTCCCATAAATGAGAATACATTTTTATTATTAAAATAAACAACCCTACCTACTTGGGTCATGAATTCCTACTCAAACAGTCATTTTTCATTTCTGAATTCTTAACACACCTATCAGTTCCACATTAATCATTTAGTGCTTGACTCACCAAAACTCAATATTGAACTTATAACCATTATAAAAAATTCAATAAATAGATTTATTTAGACAATATATTGCAAACCATTATCAATTCATCATCAGATTCATTAACCATCCTATGGAAAACCCACCATAGTTTCTTTCTTTCAACAGAAACATCTGAACCATGTTACTCCCACCATCGGAATTTATTATGAAAACATTCCCCTACTATATTAATAATGATCCTAGTATAATTATAATTTATTAAACCAGATAAAACCTGATTAAATATACCATAATCCTCAATTTGATCAAAATATTTGATTTCCAATAGACCAATCTCTTCCTAGTCACACTAGATTTTCCTTCAAAAGATATGACTAGACTTTTGACCACATATCTCTTATCCCAATGATGTTCCCAATGAGTTTCCTCACTAAACGCATCTTATTATTTTATATAACTCCATACCTAACACTTATAGATATCTATTCCCAAAAAATCTCATCTTTCATGGCCGACGAGTCACCTAAATCAAATCTCTAGGATTTTTTCAAAAGGCACATCGAGATCATTCTAATAAGGTTAACTGAATCCTGTGACTAAATCCCAAAAATATTTACCTTTCAAACCATCCCCTTTCCATTTCCATTAACATGAAATATAATAGACACTAATAATTCAAGGATAAAACACCCTCAAATCTGCATAGGTACCTCACGAATGATGCCTCTACTTTGACTCCACCCATGTGCATATTCACACAAATACCTGGAATTCACCATGGAATCCAGATGTACCCTGTTTAATTTATCCAATGGAAACCAAAATATAAATGACCATCACCCAATTGGCCTCAAGATCCTATGACCATTTTTACAAAAGGGTCATAAACTAGTAACCAACACCCCTCTCCCCACCTTAGTAGAATCTGTTTTTCTGTATTAATGAAACTAGTTCCCAATCACCATATCCCATTCCCCATCCATTTATGGATATAATAAATAGAATGGATAAGAACTCACTTATTATTGAGCACCAATGTAAGCAGTAATAATTACTCAAACCTAATTTTTGATGACAACTCCTATGGATTTCATAGAGTTTCAACTCACAAAGATGGTCACCATCATTAAATAGACAATGGTTCATTTCCCACTATATGGATCACCTTATACAGCTCCTCAAGTAAAAATTCCAAGGATTAACTTTCATCAAACCAAAAAAAATACATTTATATAGATTAGCACACAATGAATGCTCTCTCTATGTACTCTAAATGATGTCAAGATATTGGGAATGATCCTTTCTAGGTTAGTAGTATACTAAGATTCCAATGAAAAGCATGTATCTCTATCCCTAAGCCATAGTAAATCCAAACTAAGATACACTTTCCTTTAACCAACCCTTAACACCATGTCTCATGAAAATGTGTGTCCACATCCAACCATAGGTCAACCACATCATAGCACCAAAAATTTTCCCAAGATATCCCTCATCATGAATAACATCCTTTATTACTACCCAATTCTCTGAGTCACTGTGACCATAATAATGACATTTAAAACCATCAATACTCATTCTATACCCTTCCACTCACCTATGTTCCACCAGATGACTCATGCTTTCATGAGTTGTGTATTAATATGGACAAGCTGACTATGTTAAATCGGTCGTTACTCTCAACTCACCTAGGATTTTCATAGGGGTGAAATGCTATACCTATATGCTAGAGAAATTTTTGAGGTTCTGCCTAAGGTTAATCCATATAGTTAATATCAATATAAGGGTAGATTCAACTTCTTTAATATTATACATAACATTTATTAATGTATTTTAATGTAATACTTAATGGAATAGACACACTATGAAAAGGTCAAACAGGTTGTGTAAATAGAAAAACCATTGTTATGTAAGGGTATCCTTATGATTAAAAATGATATGTAAAGGTAATTAAGTCTATATATAAAGGTATCCAAGGTTTTTGAAGACTTTAATAAAGGTAACCTATTTTTCATGAATATTTGTAAGGGTAGAATATCGCTACGTAAGGATATCATGGCCTGTGCATAAGTGTAACTCTGGTTTTCATAAATATGTGTATGGATCATCAAATTGCCACTTCTACTTATAACATGTACTTATATAAGACAAGTCAAAGTAGTTCTTTATCAGTTCGTGATTCTCCTAATGTTAAGAAACCCTCTTACTATTGATTCCTAATTATACTAACACTAGTTATACTCCTTCTAACATTTCCCACTATTATTTCCCACTTTCCCCACTATCGAGAGCTACCTCCATCCCTATTCCCCTATTAGATTATGCAACCTCCAATCTCCTACCACCAGGATTTTATATCATCTCTATGATTCTACCTATTGTATTTGATACTAATGATGCATTAAACCATTATCATGTTACTACCATCATCGTTCCCCTACCACTAGACCCGCCTCCATCCATTGTCATCCATCCTTGTCGGTATCTCTTTCAAGCCAATTCTAATAGTGTAAGAAGTTAGAAACATGTTTACCTCTTCCCTTCAACATGAAATCTAGGGTTTGAAAATACAGGAAACCTGGTTTTAGATACCCCTCCATTCACACGAGATATAATGATTGATTCCAACTTAGATGCCACTGTGATAATAAAATTTATCTAAAAATGATGATGAAGATAAATTGAATCTGGGTATAGTTGAAGGTGAATATAAGGAAATATGGGAAAGTCAGAGCTGTATTATCTCTCTCTTGGATAATTAAAGGATAAATTTAAAGGATATTCATGTATAATTATGAAATGAAACATTGAAAAAAATCAAAGAGCTAAAAAGTCTAATAATTTGAAGAGAATATATTTGGGATTCCAATACTAAATCTTGGTGGGTTTGATTCTTATAAATAAAAAAAATTCATGTTTCTGAAGTGGATTGTCCACATCAATAAGAAATCAATGAGGCTTCTACAAGGATTATTTTTCTGGTACATTTTAGTTTTATTTATTTTATATAACTCCATTTCATATTTCATTTCCACTTTTTTATATTCCATCCCCCCCATATTTCTTTTTCCACTGTAATATCTTACACTCTAAATAGTAAGTAATTAACACGAGGCATGGCCTTGGGGGAGTTTTTCCTGTTCCTAAATTTATGCACTCTAAATATTTATCTTTTTATTCTATTTATGTTGAGGAAAATATAATTTCATAATATGGGCATGGTTATCATACACCACTATTTTATTAGCTTATCTAACTCCTTATATACTTGAATTATCATTTCATCCCTCTTTTATATATGAAAAACATTTTATACAATGGATTTGAGTTTATTCAAGGGATGAAATGACATATTCTAGTGTTTTTTATTCAAAGGTTTCACATTTTTTATTGAAATATGTCATAAAACTTATATATTATAGGAGGTGATGTTTTGTGTGCCAAACAAGTCTCCTTGGAATTATAAATTTTACAGTCAAAAATTAATGATAGTACTTCATGAATGAATTATAAAATTTAATTTTAAAAAAATATTTATTAATGAAGGAGACTAATAAAATATCCCTAGGACCATGACCATTGTTTTCAAAAATAATTCATTCATTATTTTATGGAATACGCATGTAGGTTTTGTCTTGAATTTTGTTGACTTTGTTATTATCAAATCATTTTTTATTACTTTCATAAAATAGTAAATAACAAAAAAAATAAGTTAATAAGAATTCATTTGTTATTTGCTTTGAATATCCTGAATTGAGATGACCATGATCATCCACTATGATACACCTAGAAGCAAATTATAGATCGTGTATTGTCCTATGATAAGCATGTCCAAGTGATTTAGTTATGGAAAAAATAATAGATTTTGTAGCAATCTACCCAAGTCTAAAGGAAGATGAAGATAGTGATGAGGAAGAAAGTCAAAAATATCTTGAAAGAAGAAAACCCACGAATGAATGACCTTTAAAAAAGGAAATTATAAGAACTTTTCTAAATAGAAAAAGGGATAAACTTTTTCCAAGTGTGATAAAGATGATGACAGTAAAGTGGAAACTGAATACTCCAGTTGTAACGACTCGAGTTCGTAGCCGCATAATAGGTGCCCTATACCCGGTTCGCCACATATCCTCAACTGCGTTTCCCCAAATGCCAGAGGCTCCCAACTAGCAGCGAGGGCCTTGTTGAGTCAGTGGGGAAACTATGCCGTCATTTGGTAAAGTATGCAGCGGAAGAATAAGCATAATCAATAGCGGAAGCAGTAAATAGCATGCAACAACTGAACTGGAAGTAAAAGAAATGTGTGATATGATAATGATGCAGAATGGTACATGTATCTATAGAAAGCAGCAATAAAAACAATGTCCTGAAATACAACAGAAACCAAAGTACTAAATGTAAACATCAACTCCAGCAGCATCGCAGGCCAAGTTCCGGTCCCATGCTCTCCAACTCCGACCAGCAATCAAGTACCTAAGGTAGAAGGGCCACAATCCCTACCTATACATGCAACCATATAATCTGTTTGGACCAAAATCAGGACCCAAACAGGGTGTGGGAAGAATCCCAGCAGGCAAACACCACAAGATTTGTGCCCTACTGTTAGTGAGTGATATAACAAAAGTAAAGGTAAATAAATGCAGTAAAAAATTCTACCAATTACCATTCATATTCATTTAATTACACAACCAGGGAAAACCGGAAAATATTTCTATTCCATGATAATAAAGTAACACAGTAGGTATCTAAAAAGACTACCTAAACACAAGAAGCACAAAACCCAATCTTGTTCTTTAGCTTGGTGGACTCATCACAACCAACCATCAAAATGCACACTGACTCTCTAGGTTGCTTAAACCAGCATACCCCTATAGTCCAGTAATCAAACAAGGCACAGACACTCTGGGAAGCTCTCACATCAATTCCCCTATATTCTTGCAACGATAGCTACAGACTCTCTGAGGAAGCACTTACATCTAATTCCTCACGTGGTCTCGATGTGTGGGTAACTAAGAACACTCTTGGGAAGCACAAAGTCCTTTTACCATAGGTCCTGCATTTGAAACTAAAACCAATAGACCCTATAGGGAAGCACTTAATCATCTCTTCCCTCTTTGATCTCTCGCACCAGGTTGTCACAGCCCTGAGCAGTCCAGTCGTGCGTAATCGACCGTTATCAGCCCTAAGTAAGTTAAACAACTACTTGGATAAGCTACCATACTTCAAAAGCATTTCAACAATAGGAAAAACATGTAATCAGGGATAACAAGCAACTAACAATTGCAATAGGGTTGCCTCATGGCAACGGTGCCAAACGGTGATAAATAGTCGAACAAGAGAGGTAAACATAGATGGGGTGATCCTCAAACATGCAACTAAGCATAAATTAGTAGCAATTCATCATAAGATAACATGAAATCTAGGGAAAAAACAATAGGATCAAAATCCTAAACTCGGGATACCCGACACATGGGTATCCGACACTTTTGCAACCAAAACTCAAAGAACATCAACGTAGGGAAACAAACCACCTATATCGATCCTCAGAGATCGATATACTTGAACCTCATCCCGTGAATCGGACTAGAACGGAGTAGATCTGCAAAAACATCTAAAATTTCCAACCTTAGATAACTTATACGAGAGGAATAATCAGGAAACGAGGCTAAAGAAGAACCAAGAACTCACCGCTGCGATTCTTCTGCAACCGACGGAGTTTGATTCGGACAACCAGTGACGGATCGATGGCTCGGAGAAGAATCGGCCTTCTTGGACGTTCTAGATGGGATTAGGTGGAAAAGAATATGTTTACGGTCATTAGGCGCGACCTCGGGTTGATTAATGAAATAAAATAAGTACGCAGCGTGTACTCTTAAAGTACACGACGTATAGTGGTTTTTTCCGTACTCCACCAAAATCGGCCTCCACGTCACCCCTACACACCGTGTGTGTGGCCCGGTCTCGGAAAACACACAGATTTGAGTGGCTGAGGAGTACACAGCATGTACTCATAAAGTACATGGTGTGTACTCTGAAAATTTCCAGATTCTCCATTTTTCTTTAAAAATCCCATAAAAGAGATTCGTACCTGAAATCGAATCTCTGAGTTCTTACAAACATCCCCCCTTAAAGAAATTCATCCTAGAATTTCCCTAGCAAGGCGTAGAAGAAGAAACCTCAAACAAATATGGCCACTATGATCACATATCAGCCTCCCTCTCCCAAGTCTCATCCTGTATACGGTCGTGCTGCCATAGCACCCGTACCAGAGGAACAGACCGGCCACTGAGTACTTTTGCACTACGATCAACAATACTGATATGATGCTCCTCAAAAGATGCATCCTACTCCAAATCAACCTCCTCGGGTTGAAAAACATAAGATGGGTCTGACAAATACCGTTGAAGTTGAGAAATATGAAAGACCTCGTGCATAGCCTGATACCTCGGAGGTAACTGCAACCTGTAAGCAACCAGCCCGACTCTCTCCAGAACCTCAAACGGCCCGACGTATCTCGGTGAAAGCTTACCCTATCTCTGAATCCTCTTGTGTCCCAACCTCGGTGCGACACATAGGAAAAACTGATCCCCGACCTCGAACTCCAGAGGTCATCTCCGCTGATTAGCATAAGACTTCTATCGAGACTGTGATGTCGCCATCCTCTTCTGAATCAACTCTATCTATTCTAAGGTCTTCTAAACAAGAAGAGGTCCCAGTAAAGCTGTCTCTCCTGCCTCTATCCAGCATAAAGGTGATTCGCATGGCCTACCGTACAAAGCCTCATAAGGTTCCATCTGAATAGTCATCTGAAAACTGTTTTTGTAGGCGAACTCCACCAGAGGAATATAGTTCTCCCAAGAACTGCCAAAGTCTAGAATGCAAGCTCGGAGCATATCCTCAAGCACCTGGATTATACGCTCAGACTTGCCATTAGTCTGGGGATGGTATGTTGTACTCAAAAGTACCTGTATACCCAATGCCCTCTATAGCCCCTACCAGAAGTGCAAAGTAAAATGCGGATCCCTATCTAAAACAATGGAGTGTGGAACTCCATGCAAACATACAATCACTTGGATGTACAACCGTCTCAGATCATCAACATTGAATGTCTCCTTGATCAGAAATAAGTGTGAAACCTTCATGAGCCTGTCCACTACAACCCAAACCGCATCATTTCCTTGAGTCGATCTCAGCAAACCTGTCACGAAGTCCATCGCGACATCATTCCATTTCCACTCAGAAATGGGTAATTGCTATAAAAGCTCTGCTGGTCGCTAATGCTCTGCCTTCACCTACTGACAGGTGGAACACCGCATAACAAAACCAGCCACATCCTTCTTCATACCTGGCCACCAATACAGACGGTGCAAGTCTCGGTACATTTTCGTGACCCCAGGATGAACTGCCCAAGCTGAAGCATGGAACTCCCGCATCAGCTCCTCCTATATGTCCGCTGAAACCCACACGTGGCCATGAAAACATAGTACCTCGTCATGGCCCCATGTCCACCCCGGAGTAGGGTATCCATCTAACACACCCTCCTGTAGGACTAGGCCATTAGGGTCTAATAACTGCCTCATTCAAACTCGATCAAAAAGGGTAGAGGTAACAGCTCAAAATAAGGAACCGTTTGACCCTATCTATCATGCACCTCCAGATGCATCTCAGAGAATAGAGCCACGAGCTTCCACTCACTACTGGCCTCTTGGACTGCCTGCAACTGAGTCCTCCTGCTCAGTGCGTCTACCACAGTATTTCCTTTCCCAGGTATATAAGCAAGCTCGATGTCGAAATATTGTAGGTACTCGACCCACCTCTGATGTCTCAGATTCAATTCATGCTGCATGAAGATGTACCTGAGGCTCTTTTGGTTAGTATATACTACGAAATGATCTCCCATGAGATAGTGCCTCCAACAACACAAAGCATGGACATCATTAGCCAACTCCAAGTCGTGCGTAGGATAGTTCTTCTCATGTGGACTCAACTGCCGAGATCCGTACGCGACAACACAATCTTCCTGCATAAGCACTGCTCTAAGCCTGATGCCAGATGCATCACAGAAAACTGTATAACTCTTGCCCGGATCTCACAGAACTAGAATCGGTGCTAAATTCAATCTCCCCTTCAACTCCTGGAAGGCTGAGTCACAGGCTTCTGACCAAACAAACATCACCCCATTCTTAGTCAATCCCATCAATGGTGCTTCTAGGCATGATAAGTCATGTATAAATCGTCTTGTAGTAACCATCCATCCCCAATAAGCTTCATACTTCGAAGATTTTCTTTGGCTGCTCCCAGGTAACTACTGCTCTCACCTTCTTTGGGTCTATTAATACTCCTGTCTCAAAGATGACATGACCCAAGAAGTAAATCTCGTCCATCCAAAAGTGGCACTTTGAGAGCTTAACATATAACTGATGCTCCCTCAGTGTACTCAAAATGATCTCAAGATGGGTTTCATGTTTGTGTCGAGTGTGAGAGTACACCAAGATATCGTCCACGAAGACCACGAAGAAGTAATCCCAAGTAAGGATGGAACACTCGGTTCATCGATTCCATGAAAACTGTTGACGTGTTCATAAAACCGAACGGCATAACTGTATACTCGTAGAGGCCATACCTGCTCCTGAAGGTTGTCAGAGGTACATATGAAGGCCTAACGTGTAGTTGATGATAACCGGACCTCAAATCGATCTTCGAGAACACCCAAGCTCCTCGAAGCTGATCGAAGAGATCATTAATCCTCGGCAAGGGATATCGGTTCTTGACCGTCAACTAGTTTAACTTCTGATAATCCACGTAAAGCATAAGGGTATTGTCTACCTTCTTCGCGAACAGGAAAGGCGAAATCCAAGGAGAAGTACTGGGTCGGATGAAACCCATTGTCTACAACTCCTCCAACTGCTTCTTGAGCTCCTGCAACTCAGGTGTAGCCATCCTATAAGGAGGAATGGAAACCAGTGCTGCTCCTAAAATGAGCTCAATCGAGAATTCTGCCTTATGCTCAGGAGGAAAACCTGAAAAGTCTTCTGGAAAGACATCTGGAAAGCGATCAACCACTGGAGGAAAATCTAACTGTGAAGTCCCCTGGTCATCTAGATAAAGACTAGCAATCTGGTTTGTAACTCCTCCTAACCCATGATGCTCGATTCCGGCTTGACTCGCCTGAACATCCCACTCTCCCTTATGAAGGAAAGATTCACCCTTTGGTGATACAAAACTCACCCTAAGGGCGATAGCAGTCGAAGACTGCCTGGAAGGGAACCAACCAGTCCATACTGAGAATGACGTCATATCCCGTTATCTCCAGGACATAGAGGTCCCATAGGAAACGATACCTTATAACATCAAGAGGTCACTCCTTGCACTGACGTACTCTAGATTTCCTTGTTCCCAAGGGCGTGTCGAGAGTCAACATGTCAGCAGATGGAAAGACGCAGAGCTCCAGACTTTCCACGACAGCAACAGAGATAAAGCTATGTGAAGCACCAGTATCAAAAAGGGCTAAAGATAAAACTGAGGCTACTAAGATTGTACCTCGAACTGTGGAAGGTCCAGGATCCTGCTCCCGATGGATCTTCTCTACTGCAAACATCTGGCCAGTACCACGGCCTTATGTAGCAGCCTTATATCCCTGAGCTGACCCCCATTGAGCCTGACTACCACGTCCATGACCTCTAACTTGTCCTGCACGACCCGAAGAACTCTAGCCCTCAGTTTTCTGTGGGACTGGTAATCCTGCTTCTAAATGAGGTGTAGAAACAGATCCTCATTCACTAGCTGCTGGAAGAAGAACCCTGCAAAAACGTTGCAGATGACCCTTATTGCCACAAGCTCGGCACTCCACTAGATCTCTTGGGCACTGAGGCTTCTTATTCCCCACTCTTTACGCACTGATACCACACCACCGAGTTTCCAGAAGGAAGATCTCGTCTACCAGAAGATATACCTCGCTTCCTAAAGTCACCTTGAGTAGACTCTCAGTGGTGCTTCCTACTTTCAGTGTGAAATGAATCATCCTTGGATTCTAAACCGCCCGGGTCAACAGCTCTCGTCTCCCCCAAATTTCTTTCGGTGATCAGCACCTGGTTGACTATCAGAGTAATAAAAGTCAGTTGGAAAAAATTCACCTGCGATCTGATCTCTGGTTTGAGGCCTTCCTCAATCTTCCTTGCCATAAACAGCTCATCATTTCCCAGAACGGGAGCGAAATGCTATAACTCAGTGAAGTAGGAGGAATACACCATAACCGAAAGAGTACCCTGCTACAGGTTCATGAACTCCCTAGCCCTGTCGGCCCTCAGCGTCACATGATAGAAGTAGTCATAGAACGTATGCTGGAATTCGTCCAAGCCATAGTCCGCTAGCGCCCTGCCTGTGAGACTACATCCCACCATCTCTTGGCAGAATCTCACAGCATGTAAGTCGTGAGCTTCACCCTTCTGTGTGGGGTGTCTCTAGATTCTTGAAGATGGAAAGCATGGTTTCTAGCCATGACTCTGCAACCTGAGGTCCTCCATACCCTTTGAAAGTGGGAGGATGCTGCTATTGGAAGATTCACGTCAGCTCTTCCATAGACAGGGAAGGATTCTGAGCTCCCTAGAAGGTCTGTATGAACCTCATGAAACCCTCTCTGAACTGAGCATCCGCACCAGTGTTCGGAATCACTACAGGTGCCATATCTAGAACAATCGGGGGAACTACGGGTAATCCCTGGATTGCCGTATCAGGCGTATGGTCACCACCTGGTTCCGGACGTGAAACGGGAGGAAATCTTGGTTCCATATCCCTGAAAGATCAAAAGCGCACCCCCGATTTAGGATCAAAAAGGACAGAAAACACACTAGTACAAAATGGGAACAGGAGAGAGAAACACATAAATTTGAAAAACTTCACTACACGGCGTGTATTTAAACTACACGGTGTGTTTTTTAAAGCCATTTACATGAGTGTGTAATTCTGTCACTACTTTTCATGTAACATTCCGGACTACACGGCGTGTTGTCCCAAAACACGGCGTGTACTTGAACTCCACTCCCCTGCCTGAGTCTCTTTGCACGGCTAACCTACAAGGTCCTCCTAATTCTAAACGACATGGCGTGTGCACTAAGGACATGGCGTGTACAAGCAAGGCATCGGCGGCCCGTGTAGCAGGTTACACGGTTGGACACATGGCTAACCCCTTACACAGCGTGTTCCGAACAATCATGGCGTGTATCGGAGAAGATAACACTAACCTGTGTTGTTCGTGACACGGCCGGGTTCCTAGAATAAACTACCCGGTGTGTTCTTATAACACATGGCGTGTACTACACGAGTTTCCCCGACCTGTGTTGTTAGTGACACGGTCGGGTACAGGGTTGACTACTACACGGCGTGTACTTATGGTACACGACGTGTCCCCGAAGATTTTCCGCCACCTCGTGTTTTTGTTCACATGGATAACAACATGGTTTAAAAACTACACGGTGTGTATGAATAAAGTACACGTCATGTATTCTGGGTTTTTTCGTGAAGTAGCTCTGAAACTGCTCTGAACACCAGAAACACTGAAAAACAACCGGCTATGTGCCAAATTCGGATTCGTGGGGGGCCATACTCCCCACGAATCAAAGCATGGCATCATAACAATGCATACAATAAGTAAACAGCATAACAAACAATGATCTGCCAAATTCTGATCCTCGAGGGCACATAACACCTCCAAGAACAGAGCTTGGCACCCATGCTAAACAGGCTGTAAAAGAAGTAATACTCTATCAGTGCAATAGGTATTTCTATCACAACAACTATCACAATGGCATGAATAATCTATCACGGCATCTATCACAATAGCATGAAATTCTAATGCACCCTAGATGGCATAGTAAAATGCATGACATGTGATTTCCTACCCAGTGCCTATATGATGCATGAGATGGCACACCCTCATCTCATCGGGTTGCAACAAAATAGAACCATAATTATATAAATGGTAAAAACAAAAAACATGTGCATCACCCAATGTTGAAATATAATAAACTGTAACACTTAAAAAAACTAAAAATTGCAATTACGAGGTAATATAGATTTTCCCTGTACACAGGTTAATTACTCCCGGGCACAGTTAAGTACTAACTACCCATTTATTTCTATCCCTGGCTATTGTCACAAAATAGTAAGCAATAGTAAGGAAAGAAAACTCCTCTAATACCACTTTGTAACGACCTGAGTCCGGATCCGCATAACTGGTGCCTCGTACTCGATTCACCACATAACCTCAAGCGTGTTTCCCCAAACGCCAGAGGCTACCGACTAGTAGCGAGGGCCTTGGTGAGTTAGTGGGGAAACTATGCCCTCATTTGGTAATGTATGCAGCAGAATAATAAGCATAAACAATAGCGGAAGCCGTAAATAGCATGCAACAACTGAACTAAAAGTAAAATTAATGTATGATATAATAATGATGCATAACGGTACATGTATCTATGGAAACCAGTAAGCAAAACAACGTTCTGAAATACAACTGAAACCAAAGTACTAAATGTAAACAGCAACTCCAGCAGCATCGCGGGCCAAGGCCCAGTCCCATGCTCTCCAGCTTCGACCAGCAATCAAGTACATGAGGTAGAAGGGCCACAATACCTACCTATACCTACAACCATATAATCTATTTGGGTCGAAAGCAGGACCAAAACAAGGTGTGAGACTAATCCCAGTAGGCAACCACCACAAGATTTGTTCCCTACTGTCAGTGAGTTATATAGAAAAAGTAAAGGTAAATAAATGCAGTAAACTATTCTACCAAATACCATTCACATTCATTTAGTTACACAACCAGGGAAAACCGGTAAAGTTTTCTATTCCATGATTATCAAGTAACACAACATGTATCTAAAAAGACTATGTACACACAAGCAGTAAAAACCCCAAGCTTGTTCTTTGGCTTGGTGGACTCATCACAACAAACCATCAAAATTCACACTGACTCTCTGGGTGGCTTAAACCAGCAGACCCCTATAGTTCAGTAATAAAACAAGGCACAGACACTCTGGGAAGCTCTCATGTCAATTCCCCTATAGTCTTGCAAAAAAAGCTACAGACTCTCTGAGGAAGCACTTACGTCTAATTCCTCATGTGGTCTCGATGCGTGGGTAACTAAGAACACTCTAGGGAAGCACAAAGTACTATTACCATAGTTCCTACGTATGAAACTAAAACCAACAGACCCTCTAGGGAAGCACTTAATCATCTATTCTCTCTTTGATCTCTCGTACCAGGTTCTCACAGCCCTGAGCAGTCCAGTCATGCATAATCGACTGTTAGAAACCCTAAGTAAGTTAAACAACTACTTGGCTAAGCTACCATACTTCAAAATCATTCCAAAAGCAGGCAACACATACAATCAGTGGTAAAAAGAAACTAACAATTGCAATAGGGTTGCCTCACGGCAGTGGTGCCAAACGGTGATAAACAGCTGAACAAGAGAGGTAAACACCCATGGGGTGATCCTCAAACATGAAACCAAGCATAAATTAGTAGAAATTCATCATAAGCTAACAAGAAATCTAGGGCAGATAAACAATAGGATCAAAATCCTAAACCCGGGATACCCGACACATGGGTATCTGGCACTTTTCCATCCAAAACTCAAAGAACATCAATGTTGGGAAACAAACCACCTACCTCGATCCTCGGAGATCGATATACTTGAACCTCAGCCCATGAATCGGCCTAGAACTGAGTATATCTGCAAAAACGTCTAAAATGTTCAACCTCAGATAACTTATACGAGAGGAAGAATCGGAAAACGAGGCTAAAGAAGAACCAAGAACTCACCGTTATGATTCTTCTACAACCGACGGAGTTTGATTTAGACAACTGGTGACGGCTCGGTGCTTCGGAGAAGAATCGGCCTTCTTAGACATTCTGGATGGGATTAGGCAGAGAAGAATACATTTACAGTCATTAGGTACGACCCTGGGTGGATTAATGAAATAAAAAAAGTACATGGCGTGTACTCTTAAAGTACACGGCGTGTAGTGGGTTTTTTCGTACTCCGCCAAAATCGGCCTACACGTCACCCATACACACCGTGTGAGTGGCCCGGTCTTGGCCAACACACGGCTTCGAGTGGCTGAGGAGTACATAGTGTGTACTCATAAAGTACACGGCGTGTACTCTGAAAATTTCCAGATTCTCCATTTTTCATTAAAAAGCCCGTAAAAGAGATCTGTACCTGAAACCGAAGCTCCGGGTTATTACACCAGTGTTGTTGTTTCTTAGATGTTTTTTATTTAAATTTAAAATAATGATAACTTTACCAGTGATAAAATTAATAGATATAAATTATAATAATAGTAAACTTATATTTATTTTACCCTTATAAGATAAATCATATATTATATTTCAAATATATTTAAACATGAAAAGGACAAAACAAGACGAAGAAAAGAGATATATCAAAAAACTTTCATGAATCTATTATTAAATAAAAATATAGGATTTAAAAATATATTGATGATATAAAGAAGTTATTTTTTGTATCGAAAACCATAAACATCAATTTTGAATAAAAAATAATGTTGATGGACACAGAGTATAAACTTTTTCAATAGAAACTTAATAAAGTTGAGTAAGGAATATTAAACTTCCAAAAATCTATTTCAAAAGTTAATGAGGGTTATAAGAATTATTTTACATGTAAAAAACTATAAAGATAATTCTATGAGGATGATAGTAAGGTTTAATATTCTCAGAATAAGAATCCTATCAAGAGAACCATATATGTAGCCGAAACAAGTAGTGCTAAAAATTTAAAAAATTCAGAGGAATCAATGTACGAAGGGAAAACCTCAACAAATAGATATTATTTTAAGGATGAAAATTTGTATATGCATAAGAAAAATATGTTAAAAGGATACTAAATCTTTGTTCCACAATAAGGATTCAACAATTATAGTCAGAATAAGGATATAAAATGGGTACATATCTCTAGACAGCATGCAGATTATAGAGTAAAATATAATTTTTGTGGATATTTTTGGTACCATGGAGGCTTTGGGAATATAATTAAAATATGATGGTTCAATAATCAAAACTATAATGAATCCAATAGGT
The DNA here is from genome assembly GCA_963277665.1 of Viscum album. Taxonomy (NCBI): domain Eukaryota; kingdom Viridiplantae; phylum Streptophyta; class Magnoliopsida; order Santalales; family Viscaceae; genus Viscum; species Viscum album. The sequence goes on along the minus strand of OY728134.1, from coordinate 1,308,608,453 downwards.
ATTGGAAGCAATTTTTGTGGGGGTGCCTTTAACTCACTCAATGAGGACAACTTGAAAATCGAGTTTGAAATTTAAAAATATATTGCAACTACTGGAATGTATTTGTAAAGGATTTGATATGCTCATATATATTACTATAGGATGTATTTCTATTCTACCAAATCTATAGTTTTTTATTTAAAAGGCATAAAAATCCACATGTGTCAATTCTTATTATATTATAAGGGCTTATTAGGTCTAATCCTGAGTTAATAATTTTCAAATATGATGGATCATTCTCATATAATAGAAGAGGTAAATGTGAGGACTAAGGAACTTTTTCCGAATAATATTTATAATGAAGGTATTTAAAACCAAGATAATGACATTTTCATATTAAATTTTTAATTAATTTAGAAATAATATAATAAATAATCCCTTAGTCTTGATATATTTCTGCTATAAAGATATTGATAATCTAAAACACTTTTTCAATAAACTTTTATTTATCTTATGGGATCTATGTGTAGATCCCTCTAGATTTGTTCTACACATGCTATTATGATCTCTAAATGGTACTGATGTATTTTTGATTTATAGTGAAATGGATCAATCATGTTGTGATGTTCTTCTTGATTTTTGTGATGATTCTTTCGATATTTAAGAATTAACTTTTCATTTCCACTCTTTATATAATGAAGGATGAAGGTGAATCTCTAGATCATTATATTATCTTGAGAGAGAGTTATGGATTTCATTGTTCACACAGATTCTCTATTTTGATCTATTACAATAACAAAAATCATATTTTTCTATTTATAGGGATAGAGTTAGGGTTTTAATATTATTTAATTTCATAATCACCATTAAATTATATATTACACCTTATTGAGTACATTCCATTTAATAATATTATTATAATAAATTTCTCATGATGTATACTAAATCATGTATATATATATAATTTTATTATCTTATAAATTAATATTTATAACCTGAATAAATATTTTTCCTCTATTCATCCTCATGATTCATTAAACACGTGATGAAATATTTATTCCTTTAATAAATAAAAATAATATATTCATATAACTGAATAATTACCTTGAGAAAAAAATATTTAATTTTTCTGATAAATAAACACTCAATAAATTTATTCTTTTGATTTGAGAAAAATAATTATTCCAAAAATTAAATTCAGATATAACATAATTGAGATCAGCGGAAACACATAGTGTTTTACCCTCTATAATTCTTTCTCTTTGGAATTATGAGGGATTTCTTAAAATTCCAAGATTACTACCAAGTAATGGGTCGAGGCACCCAATAGAAAAAAGTTAATTTCACAATGTTAAGAACCACTTGTGAGTGATCACTATGTAATATAATCCATTTATCATGGTATCTCATCAAGTATGTTGTACACCTATTTCATCAACGTATATGCTTGGTATGTATTTTATTGACAGTTTGAAATAAAATCATTTCCACACCATGGTAATGGAATTTAATACGACAGTTATATTTCAATTAAAGGGTTTATATATCAACATTCAAAAATAGGGAAGGTAACAATCCTTCCTCAAATTATTCATTAATAGAATGTCATTCATGATTCACTAAATGTTCTAGACATCTCCATAAACTATTTTTTTCATTGTTTACGGAAATACATAGAATTTTGTGAGTCATTAAATGCATTAATAATAATACTAAATTCTATGGAACATTACACATGCTCGCAGATTTGGATATCCAATGAAATATAATCATGTGTAATTCCTATTGGAATGTCTACTCTCATAATCTCTCATATTAAAGACTACCAAGAGTAAACTTCCAAAGATAAAGTCTGATCTTCTTATGATTACTTACACATCATGGTCAACATTATATATTACCCATCACATAATGTTATCGAACTATAGAATATGGTTTAAGAATATTGTCATGTACTTTTAAGTTTCTCATTATAGTCATGAATTTTTATGCCCTTCCCAATTTGATATTTACTTTGGGATATTGTTACCTTATAGTCATACACAATATTGAATGATAATAATATATTTTAATTAATATAAGCTTCTTTTAATATACATTCAATGAAAATCACACACATTTTTTTCTAGGAACCAACTCTAATAGACCCTCACACGGACTAGATCCAAATTCCAACATATTTTATTCTACTAGATCTCAAATTATGATCATGTTTCTTCTTGGTTAAGGATTTACTCTAGGGTTCCACCATGTTACCTTCCATGGAGAAACTTTTCACAATGAATTCACCTCTATTAGAAAAATACCTCAAGATATGTTATTTTCAAATTATGTGATTCATATATGGATTAGACCTCGTGTCCATTACAAGATACACTACTATAGTATTATCATGATAGAGTTTTATAGGGTCATTACTTTCAGACATAAAATCAAAAACATGAAATAATTTTTGTATCCATGCCACCTATTTACCTACCTCAAAAGTATAATTATACTTATTAACTATAGTAAAATCTATTACCATGGCCTGTTTGGAGGTATTCCATCTCACATAACCTCCATTAATAATGAATATGTATCTAAACTATGATTTTTGATCATCTTGATCTATTTGGAAACTGGCATCTTTATATCCTTTGATGAATATCTCCTCATATCCTCCGTAGAACATAAGCATACCCTTAGTTATCCTATGATACATAAGGATATTCTGGACTACAATACAATAGTGGTTATCAATATCATATTTTTATATGTAAACCGTAATTATGGTGTATGTGAAATCTATCCTTTTACATAGAAAATAATAAATGTATAACCTAATAATTAATGCATATGTAATCCTTTTTATTCTTAGTCTCTACTCATGTGTCTAAGGACACATCTTATAATGATGAATTTTATGTAATGCTTTCAAAAATACACTCTTGGATTATTCCAATAATGGAAAAGGATTTTCATACATAAATATTACATCTCAATAGATGAATATTCAATAAATCTGAAAAATTCAAGCCTCATGACCATAAAGATTTATTTTCTTTGGAGACTAGATTCTCAATATTCTAATTTTATAAAAGATCCTCAATATCTTCCATAAATATCTTACCATTTAGTAATCTTCATATATATACCTTGATTTAATCATTTCATTATAACCTAGGGAAAGTAAACACATGAAAGGATGAGATCATATTTCTAGTAAGGGTAAACATGGGATAGACCAATATGTGATCATATAAAAGTAATTTATAATAATAAGGGTATGATAACATGAACATAAATAAATAATTTCATACCTATTCTATCCTGGATCATAATCAAGATTCATTTCATAAGGATTTAATATTTCAAGAGTAAAGAATCATAAGATCGAGAAATCATCATGAATCAATCATGAACCATAAGTTCAAGTCATAAAGGTGTGGCACCATCTTAATTATAGAAACCATCTCATATGTTAAGGTTAACTACCATGAACATCAAATAATAATGGATCAGAAATATCTACGTGTTTCCCAATGTAGATCAAGTATAATGACTTGTTTTACAAAGAGGATCAAGAACATCGACTTGTTTCTCATAACATATCAAGAACAATGACTTTTTTCCCACAATTTCATTATGATATATAATAATTTACCCAATTAATTGGATGGAGATATGGTTTACACCCATTACATAATAAAAAACACACATTTTTATTCTATAAGTTTATCAAAATTCATCATATCATAACCCTGAATATAAAATGGGTTTCATAATCATTTATCCAATCCATTTAAGAATAACCCAAGAAAAATAAATGGGTGTCATAAAAAATATCATCGATAATCATAACTATCATATGAAATAATAAGGATTTTATCATTGGTAAATTTCTTTTATGAAGAATAACCAACATTGAAAGTTAATTCCATTGATGAATTAAGAGATAATTAAAATTTTCTTACTGAAAATATCCTTTCCATTTTTAAATAACATCTTTAAAAAATTTAAAAATCTAAAATATTATAAAAAATATTTCATTTAAAAATAATTATTTAAACAATTAAACTATTTTTTGAAGCATTGAGCAATGATGTAATGGGAGATTCTATTCATTTTGTATAATTTAAAAAACATTCCATTCATATTCTTATTAGAAATGTCAAAAAGTGTCTCATTAGGAAAATGACCATAAGATTCATTTTAAAAATAAAAATAAAATTAATTTTTGGATAAAAAATTCATTAATAAACACATTTATAATATTTAAATCAGCATTTAATTTTTTTGGGAAACAATTTTATATAAGAGAAATGATTTTTTCCTTAATGGATAAAAAATCAATTTTCCCTAAAAACATTATTTCAGTCTCTAGAGAACATAAAGTGAATAAAATCAAAGGAAGAATGAATTCTCACAAAATAACTAGAAGATAATAAAATTAATGAGTTTCTTTAGAAGAATATTGAAATTTATTATCATCAAAAACTTAATAATAAACAATCCTTATAAACAATGATATTGTAACATAAAACACTTACTACTTTGGTAAATAGATAATTGTATTACACATGAAAGAAAAAACCTTATATGGAAATATGAATCCACATATAATTCATAATATGTGTTTTAATATAATTTAATTATAAGTATATACATCACAGATAAGAAAACATTGTTGAATATGGAAGGTGTCCTACAAAAATAAAAGCGATATGAAAATTCCTTACCTCGAGTTCCACATTCGTCAAAGCAATAATAAACTAAATTATAATAAGTTTAAAATTTTTTTAAATCTATATTATAATAACATATATGATTATTATATCACATATATTCATTATATATAAAATATATATTCATCCCATATTTTAAAAATAAAAAATGATTTACATAATTCATAGAGACGGTATGTCGTACATATGCATGAATATTTTTTTCATTTTTCTATAGATGGAATGAGAGAAAGGTAAATAATAATCTATAATTATATAATCATTATTTTATCATATAAATCATATATACTTTTAAAATATATCCTCATTACCATCCATGTAAAATATAAATAAAAATGAATCACATCCCTTCGTGGAAGTGGTTGTCCTCATGTACCCACGAGCGACTTTATCATTTTCTAAAGGTTTGGACGGTAAGAAGATAGGTGAGATATTAGTTTTAAATAAAAACAATAATTTCATTAATAAAATATATAAACTTTAAATACATAATAATAATCATCCATGAAATTTGATTGTGGAAAATGAATTGAATCGTTATGTGGAGAGGGTATGTAGTACGTACGCTCGAGTAATACTTTAACTTACCATTTGATGGAAAGGGGGTGGATAATGGTGGTTTCAGAATTATAATTAAATTTTAGAATATTTTTGTTAATTAATTTATTGTTTTATTATAAATAACATATACTTATAGTATATAAAATAATGATTAAATATAAAGTGATTGGTTAATGTGATTATCTCTTATTTGAAATAACTCTTTCGGATATCCTCTTAAAAATCATAAGGATGGCCTTTTGAGAAAAAAAGTACCTACATAATGTTTTTATGGAATTTTAAAAGGGATTATTATAGGGTATTTTCAATCTATAAGGCTCAATATTATGTGAATAAGATAAAGGAGTGGTGTCGTTATATAAGGGAGGGAGAGGACACACTTGATATTTCTTAAAAGATTAAATTATAACAAAGTCATTCTCAATCCAAAAAGCTATAAATGGCTTATAAATGGATACGTTTAGTATTTTAAACCATGTATTATCCCCCTTATCTAGATTCAATTTTTTAATAATTTTAAAATAATAATATAATATATTATTTTCAAAAATACATTTTTTGTGAATTGTGACACTATTCATTGCTTTCGCGTTAATAAAATCAATACAACAAATGAAATTAAAAAATAATAATACATAACTAAAATATTATTTTAATATATAAAATTCATGGTTCACATTAATTATTAAAAATTATAATACATTTTGTATTTTCAATATTATTTATTTGACATTCCCATTAATTGGATTATTACCCTATTAGTGTTGTATAAGAATTTAAGATTTTTATTTCTTCACTAAATATTAAAAATAAATTACCATGACATAGATAAATAATATATATTTCTAATGAACCTAACATATCTTCTTTTTAACCCAATTTTAAAAATATTATATTTATTAAGAACAAGAGTGTGACACTTTTTCCTTTTAATTACATAAAATATTATAATGGTCATAATCACATTCACATTTTAACAAAAGTCCATATAACAAAATATTTTATGTTTTTGTAAGAAATGGACTCATATAATAAAATTATGTCAAGTTGTAGGGTTATTTTATAGTCCTTATCATTCTATTTTTAACCCTTAATTGCCTGATTTACCTATTATCATGGTAACAAGAATTATTAAGGACAATATTCATATTGAACAAAAATAAAAGAGAAATATTTACCAAATATGTACATAATAATTACAAATATGTAATCCATTTTTTAAAATTAAATTCCTATAATGGGAAGAAATTAATTTTAAAATAAGAATGCAAATCATGATGAAAACTACTTTTAGAAAAATACAGTTTTTAAGAATAAAATTAGATTTATTCTTATCTCATGTTTAGAAAAATATTAATTGTGTTTTAAGATTTATAAGGAATAAATTTAAATAAAATAAATTACCAAAAGTTGTTATATTAATTTATTAATATATAAAAAAATTTCTTTGAATAAATATTTTTCAGAAAAAACATCTCCATTATTTTCAAATGATTATTATTTTAATTTTTAATTATTTGATAACTAAAGAATTAATTTTATAAATGTGTAAACTATAAAAATATATAATATAGATAGTTCTATTCATACCCACCAATCCAAAATCTTGGTGAAAAAATTAAATAATATTTTAATAGTATAGCATGGTTCTCCTAAACTCTTTGTTGCATGTAACACAAATTAAATTGATTTTAAAGAAAAATATTTCATAAAATCTAGGGGTGTCACATTCTATACCCATTAGAAAAAATTTCTCCCTTGAAACTTCTCACTTTAATAAAAACAAATTAAGATATATATATTTCATTATATCTTCATGTTCTAATATAGCTTTCTCAAATTAGTGGTTTCACCAGAAAATGTTGATTTGGTGAGTGGTATTGTATCATCAAACATTCTATCTATAATCTAGAATATACACCATTTATTTCTCATAAGAGATATTTTTATCCCGTGGTATGACCTCTAGGTTAAATACATGTGAAATATCTAGTATATACTTCCTTAACAGATATATAAGGAACACGTCATGAACTAGAGAGAGATTCAGGGGAAGCCCTGATTGATAAGTTTCCATACAGAAACAATCAATAATTTTGAAGGGACAGATATAACTAGTCATCATATATTCCTTCTATCCAAGTCTATTCACAATATTATAGGGATATATTAATAGTAAAACCTTTTCGACAACATCAAACTTCATATATTTATGATGATTTTTAGCATCAATTTTATGCTGAATTTGAGCTACCATTATATATAGTTGAATTAATCTAACCTTATCTATTATTTTATCATCTAAGTCAGGTCCCAATATATTTATTTATCCAACCTTATTCTATATTGTTGGAGTTATATAATTATTTCCATAGAGGGATTCATAATGATCCATCTAAATTCTTGATTGAAAGATAATGTTATATGAAAATTACACCAAGGGAAGGTGTTGATACCAAGAACCTTTAAAATATATATATTCAACTCTAAACATGTTATCTAGTGTTTTGATGGTGCTCTATGACTAAAAATATATCTAAGGATGATAATAAGTTCAAAAACTTATCTCTATATCTACAACCAGTAGGTAAATTCTCCAAAACATTGAGATGAACATCATATCTCAATGACATCCAATAAAGAGTGGTTGTCCATGAAATATTACCAATTCATTAATGTATAATGGTGAAGGAAGATCAAAATATAAATATTCTCTATTATTATTAAAGGGTGATAATTTTTTACTATGATCAACTATGACCCATATATCATTATTCCAGTTTGATGTTTTGGGGAGTCTGACAAAAAAATTCATGGTGTTGTTTTCTCATTTCCTCTCTTATATGGGTAATGGTTGTAACATACCTAAAAACAGTTTCTCCCAGCCTTAAATTTTTGACATACCAAGTATTGGGATAAAAAATCATCAATATATCTCTTCATTACATCCCACCATAAATACTCTTTCAAATCCCTATATATCATTTTTCTTCTAGGATCAATAGATAATAAGAAATCTATGAGCCTCTTATAATAACTCATTAAAAACTAGTATTGATGGGATATAAACCTGGTTCATGAAACTTATCACCCCATAAAAATTAATATTTACTTTCAAAACATCTCTCACCTTCTTTTTCAACTGAACATTATCCTTCAACACCTCTTTTATCCTCCCATGGATTGATGGATGAACACTAATTTGGTAAAGATAAGATTTCTCCCCTTCCTCCAAGAATTCATGATCAATCCTTTGAAAATAAAAAATATTGGATCATTTTTTATCCTCATTATAGATAATCTATCATGATCCTTTTGACTCAAATAAATGGCCACCATGTTCACTTTCCTATTGTGGTAATGTATTTAGAAATCATTGTCTTTTATCAGCTCCAAACTTATTCTCTGTCACATATTCATCTATTTATACGTGAATAAATACTTTGAAAATTTATGATTAGTATAAATATCACACCATTCTATAAAAAGATAATGTCTCCATGTATTTAGTGAAACATTTACCATAGATATCTCAAAATCATGACTTCTGTAAGTTTATCATAAACCTTAAATTTTCATGAGGCCTAAACAATCACCATATTGTTTTCCATGAGAACTCATACCTATATCTTCTTTGATGAATCACTATAGATTATAGAACCTTCCCCATTGATGGTTTATTTAAGCACATGTGTGATAACTAACATTATCTTATACTCTTATAAATTTTCCTCGAATTCATATATTCATAGAATCATGACTCTTTTCTAAGTTAACAAAGTGATTATATTCAAAAAAACACTAAATAAGTATCTTTAAACCTTAAAAAATATCCTTCCAAACCATGTAAATTGTTAATATCAGTCAATATGGTTGGTCTGATCCAATGTTCGAAAACTTATTTCTTTGATGGATCAATGGATATACCCTATTTTTGGATTATATGACATAAAAATGAAACATTATATTGAAAAAATTAACACTTGGAATGTTTTTCAAAATTCTTCTCCTTCCATGTGGTCTTCAACAAAATACTCAAGTGATCTTCATGATCTTCCTTTCTCATTGAATATATAATATAATCAACTATAAAGACAACTACAAAATGATTAAGGTAATCTCTAAAGACTCTAATCATTAAATCCATGAAGATATAGGGGCATTAATATGAACAAAAGGAATCAAAATATACTCATTACTTCTATATCTTGTATAGAATATGGCCTTGGTAATATCCTCCTTTCTAACCCTCAATTGATGATATGCATAAACAAGATCAATCTTGAAAAAATATTTAGATTGGTGGAGCTGATCAAATAATTCATTAATAAGGAGTATAAAATACTTCTTTTTATTTTAATTTTGTTATATTATCCATATTCAATACAGATTCTTATTGATCCATATTTCCTCTTAAAGAAAAAGAACTGATTCACCCTATGGTGATGCACATGACTGAATAAATACCTTTCCATGATTCTCTTAGAATTACTTCATCAATTTCTATAACTTAATCAGATCTATTCTATATTGAGTCTTTTAGATAAGTGTAGAACTAGGTATGAGTTCTACTAAAAACTCAAATTATCAATTCAGTGGAAGACTAAGAAAATATTTTTGGAATGAAATCAAGAATTTCCCCTATAATTATCACATCATCATTATTGAGTTTATCCCCAACCATCTGAGATAAAATGCCTTTCGGGATAGGAATTATGACCAACAAGATTGTTGTAATTTAAATTAGAAATTTCTATTCATCCTTGAACTAGTAAATAATATTTTTTTCATCTAGTATATGAAATTTTACACCACTTAGTTAATAGTTCATATAGGATCCATATAATGAAATTTAATCCATTATTTGAATCAAATAAAATTCTACTAAAGGAATAATCACAATATTTATAAGAATTGTATTCCCACCAAATTTAATCAGAGATGAATTTTAGACTTGATATGAAACCATCATACCATATTGTGTTTTTAACACTAACATAATATGTGATAATTGAGTTGAAATTTAAATATCATTTTCAAATTCATTAGATAAAAATGATGGGTAGATCTAGAATCAAAGGATATTTCATCTCTTCTATAGTGGATAAAAAGTTTTCCTTTCACCATGTCATTATCATAACCTCGTTAAATAGTAATTATTTCAGGAGAATTACTTTTTCTTTAATCAAAATAGGATTCAAACACCAATATTCATCATAAACCCTCATGTTCAATCATTTTATGGTTTAATGCCCAAATTATTTTCATATAAAGAATTGGAGCATGGGTGGTGAATTAGATAGAGTCTTATTATCTTCCATTTAATTAACCAATTCATTCTATTCCTTTAGGAAATCATGGTCCTTGTAACCTTTTATTACACATTTAAAGAACCTCCCAATTACATTAAAGAAATTTATTTGATGTTACTTCCCAAATTTTTGGAATGTAGATGGTTGGAATTTCATTCCACCAAATGATTTATTCGAGTTTTCATAAGACTCGATCTTCATTTTCATATAGAAACTATGTGAATGCTGGGAATATCTAATTTCCTTTTCAACTTTTAGTGTAAATTGAAAATTTTAATTTTAGCTAATAAAGCCTCTTATAGAAAATACCTTTCAAATACTTGGTTTTAGGGTACTAAAGAATCGATCAATTATTCATTTATGGTTAAAAATGAAACCAAAAGAATTCCTTGCTAGCCTTGTAAAATTTTCCTCATATGTTCCAATATAAAAATACTCCTTTTAATTATTATCATAGAATTATTTGTCTATATTTTTACATATAATCAAAGGGAACTACTTTCTATAAAATTTCTTCTTGAACTCATCCCATTCAATATATTTAATTTCTTCCTCTTAACATGTATTATTAATAAGGTTCCACCATTGATCATCTTCACCTTCAAAATAACAAATTGTCAGAAAAAACCTTTCATGTTCCAAACATTGAATAATATAAAATATCAGTTCAATGGTAATGATCCATTTCTCAGAAACTAGTGGACTGGTGGAACCACTAAAATAAGTTAGTAATTACATCATGATGGACTCAACTAAACATTTTTCAATTCTATTATCATTTGAATGTCTTGCATGATTCATATCCTTAGAAATTTAAATGAGAATAACAAAAAGACTTTTCATTCTAGATCCCACAAAATTTGGTTTCTCAGGTTGATAATCATTGAGTTTCCCATCATATTCAGCATTAATATGATTCCTTTAGGTTCCATCCATCGACTAAAACCAAAAGGAATAGTGTAAGAAACAATAATCATCGAACTAAACAACATATTCATGAAAAAACTAATTTTTATGATTTAAAAATCATGAAATATTCTTTTCAATATATGACTCATAATATGTTAACCATGGTTATTCATGGTCATCATCTTATAAAATCTTTTATAATGGTTCATAAAGGAAATCTGAAATAACCCAAGTGTATCCCCTATGAGTGTCAAACTAGGTGTCCAGAAAGGCATGTTTTAATTCACTATGGGATGATCAAGTACATCCCAATATACTTTTTCAATGTTATTACCCCTATGAACAGTTGTTCCAGATACAATTTCACTTATAGTATCTAGACAGGGATTTGTTTCATAAAAAACCACACTTCTTTCTTTACCATAACTTATGATATTATTCTATACATGTTATTATACTAAAGGTTATCGTTATATTTCTCCCATCCTGGATTATAAAAGTTAACTAAACATTTTCTTTGATACTAACCATAAAGACTGAGGATTTTCATAAATAAATATTACATATCAATATATGAATATTCAATACATTTCACAAATACATACCTAGTAATCATAATGGTTTAGTGTCTTTGGAGACTAGACACATGATGTTCATTTTTCATGAATTATCTTCAATATCCCCCATAAATATATATCTATTCATTACTCTTCAAGTGAATACTCTACTTAAAACATTTATTCATAACTTAACGAAATGAAACGTTTGAAATAGTGGACTATAATGCTCAAAAAGGTTAAACATGGGATATATCAATCATTGATCATATTCTATAATTTGATAATAATAGGGGTATGAGAATAATAACATAACTTATAAAGTTCATAACCAATCTATCACGTATCATAATCAAGTTTCTTTGAATAAATTTTTAAAATTTCAAAATTCATGAATTTTAAAGGGGAGAAATCATAATAAATAAACCATGAACAATAATTATATGTCATAAAGGTTTTGAAACATCATAAGTAAATGAACTATTTCATATTTCAAGTTTAAATTCAAAGACCATCACATCATAAAGGATCAATCATTAGTTCCTATTTCCCCAGTGGATCAAGCATGTAGACTTATTTCCCATAATAAATTAAGCACATAGATGTGTTTCCCATAGCAGATCAAGTGCACCAACTTGTTTACCATAATTATATCATTATATATAATTCATAACACAATTAATTTTATTGATATATTGGTACCACCCAACAAATAATTAATACAATAAATATGTGTTCCAAAATATCATAATACATTCACCATATCATAACTTATGTAATGAAAACGGGATTAATAAATCACTTCATCAATTAATCATAGCATAACCCAAAAAATATTTTTTATAAAAACCTTTTCATAAATAATTATAACCATCCAAAGAAATAATAATTGTGGTATCATTATATTATATCCCTATTAAATCATAATAAATATTGAAGGTTTTTATTCTAGACTAATCAAATGGTCATTAAAATGTTCTTGAAAAAAATAACCATTCCATTTTGAAATCACTTATTTAAAATCTAAAAATTTCAAAAATATTATGGAAAATGATTCCTTTGAATGTAACCATGGAACCATGTAATTTAATCTTAAAATAATTAAGGAACCATGATGGAATAAAATTACATGCATTACGTATAAGTTAAAAACAATATTTTTTATATTTTTTTGATAAATTCATAAAGTAACTTATTTGAAGAATGAGAAGAAGATTCCATTTAAAACATTTTTTAAAATAAAAACATGGGTAAAAAACTCTTTAATAAATCCTTGTAGAATATTAAAACTACCATTTAATTTTTTTAGAGAACATGGTTATGTAAGAAAAAGTACTTTTTACCAAAAGGGAAAATAATGACATTTTTTCTTAAAACATTCTTTTTATATCTTGAGATATTATAGTGAAGAAAATGTGGGAAAATAGTGTATTCTTTAAAAATAACTATAATAGAAAAATATAAATGTGTTTATTGAGAGTTAGATCTTAATATTTTGTAATCGAAAACATAATCATAAACAATGATATTGTAATATATAACCATTACCTCTCTAGTAATGTTTAAACTGTAAAACCCATAAAAGAATGAATATTATAGGTATATATAAATTCCAATAAAATTTATAATATATATCATAAAATACATTCATGGTAATTATATTCATGAAAAAAAATAATTCATGATTATGGAATGTATCCTACGTAAATAAAAGTCAGATAAAAATTCCTTACCTTGACTTCCACTTGCTTCGTAAGTGTTATAACATAATGTATAACAATTTAAAAAAAATATAATCATACACATGTTTATTATGTTACATATATTAATTATATAGATATATATCTATGGTCTTCTATAATTGTAGAGATATAAAATGAATTACATCATTCATTGAGATGGTAAGTCATACATATGAATGAATGTTATTTTTATTTTCTGATGGATGGAAAAAAAAGTCATGTGACTAATAAGTTACATATATAGATTCATTATTATATCAAATAAATAATATGTACTTATAAAATCCATCCTAATTACCATCCATGTAAAATATAATTGAAAAATGAATCACATTGATTTGTTGAGGTGGCAGTCCACATGTACGCACGAGCGACATTGTCATTTTCCAATGGTTTGTAAGGTAAGAAGTTATATATGATATTATTATTATAGAAGAATAATTATGTCATATATATCATATATTATATTTAAACCTATCATAATAACCATACCTAACATCTCGTGATAGAAAACTAATTGGATCACTATGTGGAGACGGTATGCAGTATGTGTGCATGAGAAATTATTTCACCTACCATTTAATGGAAATGGTGTGGATAATGGTGGTTTCATAATTATAATAATATTTCAGAATATTTAGGATAATTAATTTGTTATTTTATGATAAATATCATATATTTATATGAAATAAAATTAGGATTCAAAAAGTGATCAGTTAAGTTGATAACCTCTTCGTTGTAGGGACTCCATTAGACCTCCACTTAAGGTTGGTCTTTTGAGAAGTTCAGGACCTCTAAAATTGGTATAAGGATGTTATGAATGAATTTTTATATGTTATGGTGGAGCAGTAATGCTCAATGTTATGTGAAAAATAGAATGGATGGATGTCCTATTATATGTTGGGGAGTTAACGTACATGAAATATCTTATAATATTAAATTATAATAAATTTATTGAAAATAAAAACTATTCCAAATGGCCTATAAATGGAGAAAGAATTACATTTTGGACCATATCTTATCACTATTCTACTCATTCAATATTTTAACTTTTTTTAAATAATTTAATAAAATATTATATTCATAAAATTTCTTTTTTTCATTTTTGAAGTTATTAATAAATTTGACTTTAATAACATCAAGAAAAAAATGGAAATTCAATAAAAATATTTTAATTTATCACTAACATGTTATATTAGTAAATAATATTCATGGATTACATTAATTATTTCAAATTATATTACTTTAAATATTATTAAATTCATTTATTTTTATTTTCCCATTAATTGAATAATTACTACGACGTCATTATATAATTATTTAATATAATTATTTTTTAAATAAAAATTAACAATAAATTAGCATTGTCAATATATATCATTTTTCTTTCAAGCATGTTGAATTTTTTCCCATAGCATATCAAGTGCACCGACTTGTTTCCCATAATTATATCATGATATATAATACATAACCCAATTAATATGAGTGATATATATGTACCACCCATCAAATAATGAAAACCATGCATATATGTTCCAAAAGATCATAATACATTCACCATATCATACCCTGTGTAATGAAAATGGGTTTCATAAATCACTTCATCAATCAATCATAGCATAACCTAACAAATGTGTTTTATAAACAACTTATCATAAATAATTAGAACTATCCTAAGAAATAATAAGTATGGTATCATTATATCATATCCCCATTAAATAATAAGCAATATTGAAGGTTTTTATTTAAGATTAATTAAATGGTTATTAAAACGTTTTTGAGGAAAATAACCCTTCCATTCTGAAATAACATCTTTAAAATCTGAAAATTTCAAAAATATTACAGAAAATGTTTCATTTGAATATAACCATAGAAACATGTAATGTAATGTTCGAAGAATTGAGGAACCATGAGGGCAGAAAATTACATGCATGTCATATAAGTTTAAAACATTCTTTATATATTTTCTGATAAATTCATAAAGTACCTTATTTGGAGAATGACAAGAATATTCTTTTCAAAAAATATTTAAATTAAAAATATGGGTAAAATTTTTTTAATATATCCTTGTATAATATTAAAAATACCATTTAAATTTTTTTTAAAAACATGCTTATGGAAGAGAAATGAGTTTTGATCAAAATGGAAAATAATGACATTTTTCCTTTAAACATTCTTTTTATATCTTGAGTACTTATAGTGAGGAAAATGTGGGTAAATAGTGTGTTCTCCAGAAATAAATATAGGGGAAGAATATAAATATGTTTCTTTCGAGTTAGATCTTAATAATTTGTAATTGAAAACATAATCATAAACACTGATATTGTAATATATAACCCTTACCTCTCTAGTATCGTTTAAACTGTAAACCCCATATAAGAAAGATCGTTATAGGGATATTTAAATTCAAATAACATTGATAATATATATCATAAAATACATCCATGGGAATTATATTCATGGAAAAAATCATGATTATCGCATGTATCCTATAGAAATAAAAGTGAGATAAAAATTTCTTACCTTGACTTCCATTTTCTTCAAAAGTGTTCTAACCTAATGTATAACAAAATTAAATTTTTTATAATTAAAAAATATAATCACTCACATGTTTATTACATTATCAATATTAATTATATAGAGATATGTTTGGTCTTCTATAATGGTAGAGATAAAAAATTAATTACATCATTCATTGAGATGGTAAGTCATACGTTTGAATGATTGTCATTTTCATTTTCTCATGGATGGAAAAAAAATACAAGTGACTAATAAGTAAAATTTATAGATTCATTATTATATCATATAAATTGTATGTAATTATAAAATCCATTATACTTACCATCCATGAAAAATATAATTGAAAAATGATTCACATCAATTTTTTAAGGTGGTAGTCCACATGTACGCACGAGTGACATTGTCATTTTCCAATGGTTTGTAGGATAAGAGGGTATATATGATATTATTATTATAGAATAATAATTATGTAAAATATATCATATATAATCTTTAAACCCTTCATAGTAACCATACCTAAAATCTGGTAACAGAAAACTTGTTGGATCACTATGTAGAGACAGTATGCAGTATGTGTGCATGAGAAATACTCTCACCTACCATTTAATGGAAAGAATATGGATAATGGTGGTTTCATAATTAAACTATAATTTCAGAATATTTAGGATAATAAATTTATTATTTTATGAAAAATACCATATATTTATAGGAGATAAAATAAGGATTAAAAACAAAGTGATTGGTTAAGTTGATAAACTCTTTGTCATTGGGACTTCATTGGATCTCCACTTAGGGTTGGTATTTTGAGAAGTTCAGGACCTCTAAAATGGGTACAAGGAAGTTGAGAATGAATTTTTATAGTGCATGGTGGAGATGTAAGTCTCAAAGTTATGTGAACAATAGAATGTATGGATTTCCTTTTATATGTGAGGAAATTGACATACATGGAATTTCTTATAATATTAAATTATAATAAATTCATTGAAAATAAAAAAATATCCAAATGGTCTATAAATGGATCAAGACTTAAATTTTCAACCATATCCTATCCCCATTATACTCATTCAATACTTTAACAGATTTTAAATAATTTAATAAAATATTATATTCATAAAATTTATTTTTAAAATTTTGAAATTATTAATAAATTTGACTTTAAAAACATCAAGAAAAAAATTGAAATTCAATACAAATATTTTATTATATCACTAACATGTTATATTAGTCTATAATATTCATGGATTACTTTAATTATTTCAAATTATATTACTTTTAATATTTTTAAATTAATTAATTTTATTTTACAATTAATTGAATCATTACTGCGACATCATTATATAAGAATTTAATATAATTATTTTTTAAATAAAAATTAAAAATAAATTACCGTGATCAGTATATATCTTTATTCATTCAAGAACATCGACTTGTTTCCCATAGCGGATCAAGTGCAATAACTTGTTTCCCATAATTATATTTTGATATATAATACATAACCCAATTAATAGGAGTGATATATAGGTACCACCCATCAAATAATGAAAACCATATATATGTGTTCCAAAAGATCATAAGACATTCACCATGTCATAACCTTTATAAAAAAAATGGGTTTCATAAATCACTTCATCAATTAATCATAGCATAAACCAAAAAAATATGTTTTATAAACAACATTCCTAAATAATCAGAACTATACGAATAAATAATAATTATAATATCATTATATCATATCCCCATTAAATCATAATCAATATAGAAGGTTTTAATTGTAGATTAATTAATTGTTCATTAAAATGTTCTTCAGGAAAATAATAGTTCCATTTTGAAATCGATTCTTTAAAATATAAAAATATCAAAAATATTATGGAAAATGTTTCCTTTGAATATAACCATGGAAAAATGTAATATAATATTCAAATAATTGAGGAACCATGATGGAAAAAAATTACATTCATGTCGTATAAGTTAAATACATTCTTTTTATATTTTTTTGATAAATTCATAAAGTACTTATTTAGAGAATGACACGAAGATTATTTTTAAATCATTTTTTAAAATAAAAACATGGTCGAAAATTTCTTTAATAAATCCTTGTAAAATATTGAAACTACCATTTAAATTTTTTTATAAAACATGGTTATGGATGAGAATGGAGTTTTGACCAAAAGAGGAAATAATGACATTTTTCTTTAAAATATTTTTTCTGTATCTTGATAACTTATAGTGAGGAAAATGTGGGAATATATTTTATTATCCAGAAATAACTATAGTAGAAGAATATGAATGTGTTTCTTGAGAGTTATATCTTAATATTTTTTAATCTAAAACATAATCATAAACTATTATATTATAATATATAACCCTTACCTATCTTGTTATGTTTAAACTGTAAACCCCATAAAAGAAAGAATATTATAGGGATATGTAAATTCTAATAAAATTTATAATATATATATCATAAAATACATTCATGGGAATTATATTTGTGAAAAAATATAATTCATGATTATGGCATGTATCCTATAGAAATAAAAGTGAGATAAAAATTCCCTACCTTGACTTCCACTTGCTTCGAAAGTGTTAGAACTTAATGGATAACAAATTTAAATTTTTTATAATTAAAACTTATAATCATTAACATGTTTATTAAATTACACATATTCATTATATAGATATATTTATGGTCTTCTATAATGGTTGATATAGAAAATGAAATACATCGTTCATTGAGACGCTAAGTCATATGTTTGAATGAATGTTATTTTCATTTTATGATGGATGGAAAAAAAAGATAGGTGACTAAAAAGTAACATTTATAGACTAATTATTATATCATATAAATCATATTTACTTATAAAATCCATCCTATTTACCATCCATGTAAAATATAATTGTAAAACTAATCACATCGATTTGTTGAGGTGGCAGTCCTCATGTACGCACAAGCAACGTTGTAATTTTCCAATGGTTTATAAGGTAAGAAGTTATATGTTGTATTATTATTATAAAAGAATAATTATGTCATATATATCATATATAATCTTTAAACTCATCATAATAACTATACCTAAAATCTGGTGACAGAAAACTAGTTGGATCACTATATGGAGACGGTATGTTGTATGTGTGCACGAGAAATACTTTCACCTTCTATTTAATGGAAAGGGTGTGGATAATGGTAGTTTCATAATTATACTAACATTTCATAATATTTATAATAATAAATTTATTATTTTATTATAAATACCATATATTTATATGAGATAAAATAAGTATTAAAAACAAAGTTAGGTTAAGTTGATAACTGCTTCGTCGTAGGGACTCCATTGGATCTCCACTTAGGGTTGGTCTTTTGAGAAGTCCAGGACCTCTTAAATGGGTATAAGGAAGTTGGGAATGAACTTTTATAGGGGATTGTGTATCTTTAAGGATTAATTTTATTTTAATAATAGAATGGATGGATTTCCTTTTATATGTGAGGGCTTTAACATGCATGGAATTTCACATAAGATTAAATTATAATAAATTCATTAAAAAGAAAAATTGTTCCAAATGGCCTATAAATGGAGAAGGACTTACATTTTCAACCATATAGTATCACCATTATACTAATTAAATATTCTATAAATTTTTAGATAATTTAATAAAATATTATTTTAAAAAATTTCTTTTTTTCAATTTGAAAATTATTAATAAATTTGACTTTAAAAACATTAATAAAAAATTAAAACTCAATAAAAATATTTTAATATATCCATAACATGTTATATTAGTCTATAATATTCGTGGATCACATTAACTATTTCAAATTACATTACTTTTAATATTTTTAATTTAATTTATTTTATTTTCCCATTAATTGAATCATTATTGTGACATCATTATATAAGAATTTAACATATTTATTTTTTAAATAACAATTAAAAATAAATTACCATGATCAATGTATATGTTTTTTCTTTCAGACGTAGATTTATAACTGAAATTTTTCTCTGTTTAACCAAATGTTAAAGATGTTATATTTATTAAACACAAGAGTATGACATTTTTGACACTTTATTAAATAAATGTTATAGAGTCCTTAATCACAAAAAATTGTAAAAATTACACATAACCAAATTATGGATGATTATGTATGAAATTATCTCATAAAATAAAATTAATTCATGTTTTATAGTCTATTTATAGCCTTTATCATATTATTTTTAAGCATTAATTACTCAATTTACCCCTGACTATGGTAACAAGAATTAATTAGGTTACAATTTAGATTGACCAAAAATAAAGGAAAATAATTATCAATTTCATACCACCTTATGAAAAAAATTAATTCATTTTATTAAATGAAATAAATATAAGTGGCATAAATTAATATTAAAATAAACATGAAAATGCAATGAAAACATTCTTCTAGAAAAATACAGTTCTTAAGAATAAAACATGATTTATTATTAACTTAGGTTATAAAAATATTAAAGGAATGTTAAGATATATAATAAATAAATTTCATTAAAATCATTCACCAATTTTTATTATCTTAATTTATTAACAAATAAATACAATTCATGCTAAAAGTTAGTTAATCAAAAAAACATATCCTTTATTTCAAAGTGATTTTTATTTTCATTTTTATCTAATTAATAACTAAGAAATTCATTTTATACATGTGTAAACCATAAATTTTTAAATTTTAATTATTCATATTCATACCTTAAAATCAAATGGCAGTATAATAACATTAAATAATATTTTATTAGTATATCATAAATTTCCTAAACTCTTTGTTGCGTGTAATGCATGCTGTAGAAGAAATTAAATTTATTTAAAAAATATATTTCATAAAATTTTAGGGTGTTACAATTCCATATATAATATTTCTAGTATTTTATTAATATATATATATATTTATATAGATTGAGCAATCTCTTTGATATATCATGATGGATCTTAATCCCAATAATATAGGTTTCTCTTCTTATGTTATTCATTGAGAATAATGTGTTCAACCAGTCTGTGAAAGATTGTAAGACTG
This sequence comes from Viscum album, assembly GCA_963277665.1. NCBI lineage: Eukaryota > Viridiplantae > Streptophyta > Magnoliopsida > Santalales > Viscaceae > Viscum > Viscum album. Next base: position 1,308,587,111 of record OY728134.1, on the reverse strand, counting down.
GTATTTAATTTATAATTAGTAATTCATCAACATAAACATTTATGAAAATAACCACACTCACACTAAACTTCGTATATCCCCAAGGCACACATTCATTATTTAAGAAACCAAATTACATTATGGATTCATCAAATTTAATTTTCTATGATCTCGATGATTTCTTTTATCCATAAATAAAATGTTATATTATTTATTCAATATTAAACTACATTAGATTCATTAATCCTTTATGTATTCTTATATAAAAATTTTTTTAAATGTTCCCATAAAGTAATTCTATTTTTAAACCCATCTACCAATTCTCTTAGTTATAGTGAGTTGTTATGAAAAGTAGAATTCTAATTGGTTTTAGAAAAGAAAATTGTAAAAAAAATAATTATAGTCTCTTTTTTGACATTTTTTGGATCCTTTTTCAACCAATCATGCCTTTATGCTGTTGAGTTGTCCATATATGTTATGTTTCTTCATGGATAACCATTTAATACCAATGATGTTTACATATATTAGATCTTCTACGAAATTCCATACTTGGTTCTAGTACATGGAATCCATTTCAAAATTCATATATTTATTCCATTTGGAATATTCTATGAAAATTATTACTTTCTTTTAGATTATAGGATTATTATTTTCAACTAATAAGGATTCACTATAACCAATGACTAGAAAACCATATTATTATGGTTCTATAAAATCTCTTAAAATCCTACATGGTACTTGGGCCATCATAATGTCATATTCCATATTGACTTGTGAAATATGTTCTGATTCAAACACTTTCAAATTTTTAGCAATGACTTCATCAAATTCTAATTAACTCTCATTATATCTTTTGTACATGTGATCTATTTAAAATATTGTGGGATGTTTTTCAACTACAACCCTCTTATCTGAGTGTTTACATAGGTAATTTCACCTTGTTTCTTTGGGATACCCTCTTATGACTCATCATTGATCTCACCATGTCCAATAGGGTGATATTCCACCTTTTACTTACACCATCACATTATGGTGTTAATTAAGAGTGATTTGGAAATTAATTAAAAACCCCCAAAAATAATCAATGAAAAAATGATTAATATATTATATACCATGGTCTAATAATAGTTTATTAATATTCTTACCAAGACGGTTCTCAACAACCAAATTATATTCCCTTATTCAATCAAAGTAATCTAACTTGTACCTCATTAAGTATACATATCCATATCTACTAAATTCATCGATAAAAGTTATAAAGTATGAGTACCCACCCAACCTCCAACCCCCCACCCCCACTGGTATCTACTAGAAATGGCTTATAAACATTGGTATAAACCAACTCAAGTTGCTCAATGGACTTATCACATTTTCTAATAAATGGTGATTTAGTCATTTTTCCTTATAAAACATGCCTCGCATACACAAATTAGTCTTTTATCAAAAGAATAAAAATATACATCTTGATGTAATTTTGTTAAATATTTTTGCTTTACCTAACCTAGACAGTGATTCCATGTTTGGGTGTGGTATGAACCATGTGAACTATCATTGTTATTGATTTCTATTACATAGTTTATATAATCCAATATATAAAGACTGTTATTTTATTTTTACAGTCCATAAAAACGTTCTATATAAAATAATAAAATTTTATATCAAAATTTATAAATAAATTCATATGTATCATGTATGGGAATATAAATAATGTTTTTGGTAACTAACAGCACATTATAAAATTTTTCAAAACCAAGATCATTCTAGTTGGAAACATGAGTCGGTAGTCCCCAATAGCCACAATAATAAGTCATCCATTGTTGGCCACCCATAGATCTACCTTACCTAGAGTAATATATGAAATTATAATTGGTTTCTATATTTTAATAAATATGTGAGAAAAAAAGTTTTTATTTAATACCCAATTCATAGAAATATATATATTACACTTGATAAAAATGTGCATAAAATATCCCCTTGCTTCTTTACCTAGGTATGGTTTTTCTTCCTGTAGACCTTATTACCACATGAGAAACAGATAGAATAATTCCCCCTTTCGTGTACCATGATACATCTCTTATTTAATGGGAATTATGAAGAGTATTGTGGCTTTAATATCTTTAAATTTCCTTTCCATCCATTCACGATAAGGACATAAGGATTTCTATGATTCATATCCTTTTCAACATGGTGAAGTAGAGTGAGATTTTCTGGGAGAGAATTCCCTATGTATTTCATATTGAAATTAACAAAAATACTAGTCAATATCTAATGAGATGATGAAATAATTATAATTTTTCAATGTCCTTCAGTTTTTTAAACCCTAAAACCCAGAGGCATTAAATGTAGCCAATGAGTTTGACTACATGAGGACCAACTGGTAAACCTTCTCCTTTTTTCTCATGAATATTGACTTGGATTTCTTAAACCATTCCCAAATTCATCTCTATTAATAAATATCATGAATATTGTATAGAAATCTAATGAAATCCATGTTCTCATGTGACTTCATAAGTTCATTACCAATGGATTAAAGCATTAAACACAAAATATCACACATATCATGTGTTTATTATAGAGAGAATTATCCTTGTCACTCAAAAATATCTCTATTTTGTATCTATATTATCATGTGTTTTCCATTTTATCATTTTCATGTTTATAAGGAAACACTAGGATTATTTTTTTATTAGGAACAATTTGGTTGGAAACATGGTAATTGAGAAACTGGAAGACACTTCTCATAGAGTCATGAAGTGTTGTAGTGTAAAAATGGAAAATACCAGTGAATAAAAGATCAAAAAATATTCAAATGGATCAATTTTTTTATTAAATGAAGGTTTCCCATGATATAGGATGACCATGGGATGTTTTGGAGGTTTAGACTTGAAGATATTGGATAAAGAAGAGGTCAAGTAGTTGGAAGAAGTCCATTTGTATCATGAAATTATTTCAGAACAAGAAAAGTTTTCAAAATATAATAACAAGATGAGGTAAATGTAAAAAAAGTGGAGAGTCTTCATGTTTCAAGTAATAAACATTTTTTACACCATGAAACTCCCCAAAAAGGCCTATATATGAACAAATTGACATATATTTTGATGAGGCCTTGCGGATTTGACTCAAAATGGTTGTTTAACACTATTTTTTACCCATGGAAACCCTAGGATAACTTAAAATCTTATAAATATGGATTCTAGGAAAATCAAAGTTCATTTATTCAAGGCGTAGGGATTCGACCACCAGGAGGTTACTGCTAGGGTTCCAACCAAGATTTCATCATAGAAAGGTTTCTTCTCCTGCTTTATTTTTTCCTATATTTCTATAAACATTGGATGATTCTTAGTTTTATTATTTTCTATTCTATTTATTCTCATTCATTTATTCTCTCCTCTATGGTTTTGGGTTTATTTAACATTGGTGATCACCCAATGTTGATTGGCTAAACCCATAGGGGAATATGACATAGCTAAACTCGGTGTGTTTTAAATTGTTTTATTTAATTATGCTCTTTAAAATTTAATTTATTCAATTGTTATTGTATTCTGATTCATTTTAATCATATTTTTTTAATAAATCATGGACCAAGTATGTTTCTTAGCAGAAAAAAACCCATCATGATAAAGGTAATTATGTCATGACCCCTGATTTTAATTATTCTTCTAATTTTTTAAACTAATATTAATTAATCAGGGTATTTCAACTCATTTTTTCATGAGGAATTATTATTAGAGTTTTTCATTATAGGTATTTAATATTTATTTTATTGATAATATTAATTTATTGTGCATATAATAAGTATTATTATTTTGAGAGTGCAGACGGGATTTTTTTTAGTAATACCACCATTGGAAATCGGTTCACCTATCCTCTTATGTTCTCTATATTTTCATTTTCGTTTAAATTTTATCATTATTTCAATAAAATAAATAAATTAAACTTGGATGACCCAACCTTTGGTTGAGATTTTCCATCACTTCATTCCACCGCACTTTGGGGGATCGACCCCTTACTTCCTCTATACTCCGCTTTTGTAGCTAGTGTAGTTTGGGACATTATAAATTTATAATTTCATCACACCAATAATATTTAATAACATAATTTGTATGAATCAGTCTCCTCCTTTGAATGAATATAAGTAATTGATGATTATAAAATGTAATACTTCCTTTCATGGAACAGTTCTTCCCATGGGTATTTAGAGAATTCCTAGAAGTTTCTTCCCACTAGAATATAGTCTTATTTTGAATTTATTATATGGAGAATGTGGTTGAAAAACATGTCATTATTATATAATAATAAATTTTTATATTATTACTAATTACCTCATTTAAAATTTAGATAATACATAATAATTTTAATTTCAAATTGTCTCTCACTATTTTATCAAGTCTCAATGGCCTTCACAATCGAACTCAAAATACCCCCCATTGAGTGGATATTCAAATGGATAGGATTTATATTTCCCTAATTATAATATATAAATAGTCAATGAAAATTATAAGAATGTATTTTATTGGGCGTTCATGCCAATTGAAAACATGTAGCTCCTTAAACGGTTGAGTTGACTCCCCACTCCCAAAATCATGATGCAGACACCCTCAAAGTTTCTCTCTAGATTTGTATTAAAAAATTAGTTTCCATTAAACCCAATATAAATTCATTTGAGTAGACTAAAATTATTTTTTATATACTTCTTGATAATTAAAAGTTCCCAGAAATAGTCTAGCCCAAAACATTAACTTTCTATTCATCTTAATTCAAATAACGGAGGGAATAATGACTTATTATTAATTTGAAGGATTTTTTTTATTGTTCATAAGGATTTATTTTTTAAACATTAAAGTGTATTTTAAATATAAAATGTATTCTATTTTATGGGTTAATCATGTCTTAATAAAACATTTATGAAAACCCATTTTTTATTCCATCTTTGAATATTAAAATATAAATTTATGTCATTGTGATCTTGTATCCATAAAATAAATCATTTATAAGATATAAATTAAATAAATAAATAAATGATGTGATCATGAGCCTATATAAGTATTTATTTACTAAAAATAAAATAAATCGACATTAACCCTAGGGAAAACTACATGTGTCAGTCTCGGCATGAGTTGGAGTATCTTTTCTATGCTCCTATATATTTCCTAGGTTGGTTCTCCCTCAATGAATTCCAGTATCGCCTCTATGTGCCATTATATTTCCCTTTAATTATATATGTTTTATAAGTAACATGTATTTAAGGGAAACCAAAGGATTGGTTAATAGAATTAAAAAAAACTTTTTACATATAGGTCCTACATAAAAAATAGGTTGGGATGACTTGAAAACCATTATATTTAATTTAATTATAAATAATAATAAAAACCAATAAACAAAATGAAATTAAATAAAAATAATACATATAGATTTATAGTCAAATATCATGATTAGTCATACATATAAAACATCTACACATTTAAAAGAAACTAGACAGAATTCATTTTAATTCATTCTTTTATAAGATAAAATATGCTCAAATTAATCTGTTTAATTTTTTTATTGGTCAATTAATTCAATTTTTATTATTCAATAAAATTGTTTTAAAATTCCCCTATAATATTATTTTAAATAAAATAAATTATTTTATTTTACATAAAAATAATAAGATAGAATATATATTTTTACATGGAATAAACTCAGAGAGTACGTATCGGGACTACTTGGTATAGTTTTAATTGTACGCAATTCACTCATAAGGCATATTTTTCACATGAAATTTTTTGTAATTTCACATCATGTAATACCAAATTAATTTTTCATGAAAGACTTGAATATTAAATTTTTTGAAAAATTTAAGGTGTTGAGTCTTTAGTATGAAATGACCATACATAAACTGTAGTTTTGAATGTTACATAGAATTATTTTAGCATTTAATATAATATAAAACCTCCCAAATGGAGTGTGTTATCATTTTAATGACTCATAGAACTCATTTAGATAAGGTTTAATGTTGTAATTAATTATGTTTTATATTTCCATGTAAATAGGTAATGTATGTGGAGTGTTCATGCTAAACACATGACACGTACTTTTCTTTATCGGATATTCCCAGTACACACCTCGAGACTCTGCATATACAGTTAGTGGTTTTTATGAAGTACATGATGTGTAGAAGGGATATATAGTGTGTATTTCAAGTTACATGGCCTCCATTATATATGTATCATGTATTAAATACAAATGGTATATTAATTACATGATGTTTAATGACCCAATGATTTCCACCTTACAAACACATGGTCTAAATAGTGCATAGAAAATATACCTAGTGTGTAATTTAAAAAAAATTACACCCTTGCTGCTCAAAATTTAGTGTATTTAATTCACATAGATTTTATTCATTACACGATAACTAAGATTCCACACTGGTGTCTTAGGGGAAATGAAAATTTTTACATTGTTTGTGAAAAATCGGTACACAATGTGAAACCTTGTATTATCCTACTATAATTCTTAGAACCTCTAGATGGGTACTTCAGATATATTATTCACTAACTATTAATAATTATTTATTATGAAATAATGAAATGAAGAAGAGGAAGAATATGTTTCACTGAAAAATCAAGAGTGAATTAAAACATGAAATGAATTTTAAATTTTAAATTTGTAATGATAAAAAATTATATAATTAATTATAAATTTGAACATGATCGGTTTAATACCACTTTTTTGTTACAATAAATTATTGGGGATGATCCTAACTTAGAAATTTTCTGGTTCGATGGAAAATTATTATATTGTATATATTATAAACATCATGACCAAAGAACATTTTTTAAATAATATTAACATGGAAAGTAATCATGACAAAACATAGAAATTTTTCAAATTAAATTTTTAATTAATTTAAATAGATTAGATGAAGAATACCTAATTCTTGAGGTATTTATTTGATAAATATATTGATCATAAAACCCCCTTTTCAATCAACCATCATTTCACATATAGGATCCAAGTGTAGAATCCCTCTAGAGATGATCCCCATATGATCCCAAGATCTTGGTATAATGCCAATGGAGTTTCTTCTTCTAGTGTGGTGGATCAAACTTCTTATAGTGTTAATCTTGATCATTACAATGATTCCTTTATGCTTGAAGAATCGTCCTTTAACACTCTTTCTTGAGATCATTAAGGATGTTATAAAATTTATAGAAAGTTATTTGACCTTGAAAGAGAGCTCTATATTTACACCAAGCCCAAAGTCCTTTAATTATATATTTATTTTCCCCATTTTTAACTAGTTTGAGGGGTTACCTTACATGGGTCATAAGTCCAAAGGCACTTAGGCCTAATACATGACATTGAAGGACCCAAATACCTGAAACCACTTGAATATTCCTTCCCTATAATATTTAATACATTAACCCTAGCTTCCAATATTTTCAAGGTTGAATGAAATTAAAATATTTCTTTAATGCACAATGAATCTTAAATAATATACTAAATGTTATGTGACCACTTGCATGTAATATTATTATTATTATTATTATTATTATTATTTTATAATGTTTTATAATTACTAGTGAAATATTACCAAATTTCAAATTAATAATTATCACCAAACACAATATAGGTTTTCTAGTCATCCTAGGAATTCATTATATACATACAAAAATATTTATTCAATCAATAAGAAAAATATATATCTTCATTTTAAAATTATTACATTGAAAATACATATTTATATAATTATGTTATCAATAAATATTAAATAAAAAGATACCTTGGACATGAGTATAAAATTTATTTATATAAATAATTTTGAATATATTTTAATTAAGGTCAATAGAAACACTTAATATATGAACATCTAGGGTTATTTTTCAATGGAATTTGGTGGGATTTCATAAATTCCAAGAATTATATCAAGTAATGGGTACAGGAACCAAAGGTAAAAAAAAGTTAGTGTCACAACATTGAAAACCACATACTAGTGATCATTGTGTATTATAATCCCTTTGTCTCAATATAACATGAAGAATGTTTCACACCTATTTCATCAACCTATATGCTTGATATTCATTTCATTGAAAATATGAAATAAAATAATAGTTTCACCATAGAAGTAAAATTGTATTCCCTATTTCTATTTTAATAAAACAAATTAGATATCAACTTTCATAAATATGGAATGGATATATCCTTCCATGACTTATTCATTAAAAACATTTCATTTAGGATGGACCTAACTTTTCCATGAATTATTTCCATCCCGGTTTTCAACCATACATATATTTTCATGATTCAAGACATACATAAATAGCATTATTAAAGTCTAAGAACCAATATACACTCTAGAAAATATAAATATATATTGATTCATAAACATGAAAATTCCTATTAGTGGGTTTGTTCTCATAATCACCTATCTTGGAGACTACCAAGTGCGAACATTAAAAGATAAAGTATCATATTATTATGAGTAATCAAACTAAATAGACAATATAAAATTTGACACATCATTGAATATTGTCAAACTATAGAACAAGGTTTAAGAATTTCATCATGGTATTTTACAGTTCACATCAATGAAAGGAAAAAATATTCAATTTAAAATGTGATAGATACTTTAGGAAATTATTAAATTTAAGTCTCACAAAACTATGAATTATATATAATAAATTATTTTAAATAATGTTCACTTATTTTGATATACATGGAATCCAATGTATATATAGTTTTTCTAGGAAACCAACTCCAACAAGATGAAATGGAAGAAAAAGTAAAGGAGAAGGTCATCATTGTTGAAAATTCTCTTAACAACATAAAAGGGGTATAACCTAGGATACCAAATAGTATATTTTCATTATATATGACTAGATATTTAAAAAAAATATAAGATAAAATATTCCAAAGAAGTTACATTGAATCTTGGAAATAATGAGTCACTCAGAATCGGTTTCATTGGGTCCACTATAATTTCAAAAGAACAATTTAAATACAGAAGTGCTTGGTTTGTTAATGAACTAAAATGTAACATGATATGTATTTCATTTCTTTTTGATGAATCAAAAAGATTATTTTCAAAATATATGGAATTGTTTTTAAAAGTATTCATTAAGGTAATGTTATAACCATGGGACCATAGACCAAAGGAAATCTATTTCTGGTTAGAGATTCATAGGGTTCATGATATCTAATAATAATGGAATAGAATTAGTTAAGAAAAAAAGGAATTTAAAAATGTTCAAGAGAAATATAATGTAGTTGAGAAAGATAATAATCATTTCTAGTGTTCCTAACATTAAAAGAAGAAATTTTTGGTGTTTTTTATATGCTAAATGTAATGATTTAAAACTCTATATACAAGTGGGTTGAGATACATTTGAATCGTCATTGGGAGGATATTCATGCAGGCATATGTGGGAAAATGAGGAAGTAATCATCCAATAGAGGTATTTACATTAATACCATTATTAATAATTTCACTAATATTACATGTATTATGTTTTTGAAACAAAATTCAAAGGCTATCATAATGTTAATGAGTTTCAGGATAAATTCACAAAATGAATGTAGATATTCCATGAGGATGATTTGGAATGATAATGGTGTTGAATATAAATATGGTAAGTTTAAATTAAATATTGAAAATTATGTCATTGATCATGAATGTATTGCACTATAAACACTGCAAAATAAATGATGTTACAAAATGAATGAATAATATTTTGGTTAACATGGCTTAAAATATGCTAATTGAACATGATACTTCTTGATTATTTGGAATACAATATACTGAATAAGTAATTCAATTTCAAAATAATTTTTTCTATACTATAAACACAAATATGAATCCATATAATAATTATTAAAAAATACCCCATGTTTTAAACACTTAATGGTGTGTGTATCTCCTTCATTATAAAATTAAAAAGTAAAAATATTAGGATGTTTGAAAAAAAAGTTATTGATTGTATCATCCTAGGATAACCCCTTAATGGTAGAGAATACAGATTTTATAATAAGGGAATGAGAAATTTTTTTGATTCTATAGATGAAGAAGTGTATAATAAATTATATAATAAAGTTTCAAGGTCAGTTTTAGGTATAAGAGGAAGAAAATATGAAGTTGTTTCTATTAACCAACATAAAAATGTTTCAGAGAGAAGTGAAGATACAAAATCTATAAATGAAGAAGATATTGAATCAGTAATTTAATTTGATGAAAAAAACTACATTAATCTTAAACAAGGCTAAGGAATAAAGTGTAGGTCCAAATTATCATTGGAGATCAGGGATAACATGTTAAAACTAAAAAAACATTTAGCATTGATTCACATAATTATTTGTTTTCACAATTTTATCCAAGATATATTAATAAAGATTTAGATCATGAATAAAGGGTTAGTATCATGAATTAATAATTGCATCAGATTAATAAAAATGATACATATGAACTTTTAACCACACCTCAAAACAAAAATATTATTATAATATATTGGGTTTTCTAAATAAATTTACAATAGAGAGGTGAAGTGATAAAAAAGAATACAATAATGGTTTGTAAAGGAATCTCATAGGTTGAAGTTATTTATTTTTATGAGACCATTTCTCCAATAGAAATACGTATAACGATAAGAATATTTATTTATATATCTCCACAAAAATGATATAATATATTTCATAAGGAAATCATGTCGGATTTTCTTAATGTATAAGTAGATGAAGAAGTTTATATTAATATACAATGTGGATTATTGTTTGTTCAATAATAAATCCATATTTTCAAGTTGAGGAAGGATTTATATAGACTAAAACAAACCTTAATATTTTGATATTATAAACGAGGTTCTTTCCTAATTAATTTGAGGGTTATAAAAGGAATATTTGATTAAAACCACTACCAAAAATAAAATAAAGAGGGTTCTATCACTGTGATTAATTATGTTGATGATATCATATTCATAGGAAATGATAAAAAAAATGTGAGAAAAGATTTATAATGAGATGAATTATTAATACTAAATTTCTATACTTGGAGAAATAAATACATTTGTGGCTTACAAATCACTAAAAATAAAGAGTAAATTTTACTCTCTCAAGAATATATTGCTAAGGAACTCTTAAAGAATTTATTCAATGAATATTTGAAGCATATGTTCACACCCAATTTAGTGTGAACAATGTTATCAAAATTTGAGAAAAGAAGTGATTTTGATCATAAATAATTTAAAAAATTGATTTTAATACCATTGTATATAATGACATCAAAGAAATATTTAGTTTATATTATTACACATTTTTAGGTATTAATGTGATCTGAGGAAATCATATCTTGTGGATAGAAAAATAATATACATATATATTAAATTCATATGGGATATAAGGTGGAAATATGATAAAAAAGGAAAGAATGATCTATTTGGTTACACATATTCAAATTTGGAAGGTTTTTTTGATTACATAAGATCTGCCTCTAGTGTAGTTTTCTTTTTAGTAGAAAGATGTTTTAGTTGTCATACAAAGAAGAAAAATTTATTGAATCTCAATAGTGTAGAAGCTAAGTATGTAGTTTCCACTCAAGATGAAACATAGTTAGTATGGATGGACACACATCTAGTAGATGTATTTGTTTATGTGAAGTTACTCCTTCACTTGTCTTGTGATAATCAATGTGCTATAAATCTTAATAATAATCCAGTGAAACATTGTATATCTTGGTACATTGATATAAAACATCACTTTATCAAAGATCATGTGGAATGAAATGAACTAATACTAAATATTTTTCTCCAAACTAAGAATTTTTCTAATTTTTTCACTGTATCAGTATCAAAGGAAACATTTTTAATGTTGAGTTTTATTATGGTCATTCAACCTCAATCACTTCAAGGATAATTTATGTGATATTTTTACCCTTTACCATATTTTATTTGGATATTTTTTACAAAGTGCGATAAATTATTTAATATAAATCTATCTATTTATATATTATTAACCTATAAAGGGAGATCATATATTTAGGGGTCATCTAAAATTGATATGTTGTGATATTGGCAAGTGTGGACTATTTTAACAGTTTGGTGAAGTGGTTATCGAAACTATTTATTATAGATTTCTATTATCAAGTAGTGGGCATGGAAGATGCTATAAATTATTTTTAATCAGTAATTTATGGAAACCAAGATAATTTTATTCAATAATTCATGTTTCCTACATTTAGTTCCCTCGCATGGGCTTAGAATTGTTGGATAGTGATCCATTTCTTGAATTTAAACATTTCAGTGACTTATGTTCCTTGTTTGGAAACAAAATCAAAATGAATGTGTTTTTAAGAATAAGAATAATTAAGGCTTTATATTTAGAATAAAATTAATATATGGAAAAAAGGATTCCTTATGTTTTAATTTTTTTTATAAATTCATAAATTACTTAACAATCTTGATAATACTAAGTTGAAAGGATGTATTCCAACAGATTGAGGTGATCAGACTAAGACAAATGGAACAAGGAAATTAGAGGGATTATAATGGAAACAATTTGTCTAAATAGAAAAACCACATGTTTATTTACTGATATTCAAAGTACCAAATGATAGAATTACTTTAATTGGTTTAAATAACTCTTGCCAAATGTTTTTGAAGGAATAAGTTGGTGTGATGTGGTGGTGATAAAATTTTTGGACTAAGGTTTTCTAAAAAAATCTATCGTAATGAGTTTGGTAGAATGTTTTTATCAATAAAAATTGTTATTCAGAGATTCCACCTAAAGAATATTTATTGAAAAGTTGTTGGATAGAGGTTACCAATCAAAGGGATTAAATAGATGGTACTTAGTGATTTCATCATATAGAATATTTTGAGTAAAGTTCATTAGATAGAAGTATCTAAGAGAAGTCATCAGTGTGAGCAATCGGATGGGGTAACACACAAATCTCTAGACAAAGGAATCATAAAAATCCCACCATATGTACAATATTAGTGAGTCCATCACATAGAGTATTAAAAGAAAAATATGTTCCTATGTGTTTGTATTGAAAAAATTTTGATTTACTTTACGATGTTTGGGTATAGTAATTATTTATGAAGATGATGATCTATACATTCAGTTCTTCAATAATAATGAATGAAGAATTGTGATTCTATCAATGATTTCAAGATGTTTTGAAGTGTTTTTTTTACATCATGTTTTAAGGAAATATCTGATATAATCATTGGATTGATAGAGGTTAATTGAAGAATGTTTTTAGTAAAAATATTGAATTTGAATTTTGTATTTCACTATTATTATTTTATGGAAATTTTACAATATAAATGGTTTGAAATGAGTTTCATGTGTTTTTTTTTCTTTTGTTTAGTTTCTTCTTGGTTAGTTATTGAATAATTTAGGTGAGAATGAGGCATCATAAGAATTTTTTTTCTTAAATAATCAGATTTAGTAGCACCAAAAGAAGTGATTTTAGGAATATTTCCTTCAACAAATTGGTATTAGAAGAACGGTGTAATGATGTTATCAGATAAATAGGGTATTTAACTGAGGATACTAGAAACATATTATTATACCAAGTATATCGAATAGATATATTCAGATAAATAATTTTCTATAGAAGTTCTTGCTCATTGTTTTATAAGAAAGTAAAGTGAAATAATAAGAATTTACAAATTGTGAAGAAATTTCAAGCAATATAATGAAAACACATCAAAAACTATTGTTGAATGTTATATTATTATTTTAAAAATATATATATAACATTTTTGTGTTTGAAATGCATTCACTATCAAAGGAATATAGTTCTATGAGTGTGATTAATATTCTATAATAGATATAAACCATGAAGTATTATTCTCTCGTATTTGTGTGGTATTGGAAAATTTCCAAACCATTTCAATGACTAGATACTCATATTGAGTAGTGATCAATATTAATAATTATGTTCCATTTAGAGTGCTTGTTTTTTGTTTTATAGAAGTTCCAATTCTCTCCAACATGAGGTGAGGGTCGTTCCTAAATAAGAAAAACATAAAAATAATTAACCAATGATCCCCCCACCCCTCTCAAAGATCAAAAAGATCATCAATATTCTTTTAAATATCACCACTCAAACCTATAATTTCACAGGTTAAAATATTTTTATGATGAATAACTCCTTCAACAGGATATCTAAAATCATAGTACTTATTTTTTTCCCTAAAAAGGGGAACCTATATGGTTAACCAGAAGTAGTATATCATCCAAATAAACTTGATTAGATTCATGTAATGGATTATGAGATGGATTAATTTATTATAAACTATATGTATGATCAAGTGTAACTAATAATTCTTAATAGGTAACTGACAAACAAATGGATGTTCAGGTTAAATAATGACTCATGTGGAAAGGATGTCAAGAACAAATCTTGATTATTAGTTAAAGGATTACTTCAGAGTAAAGTAGTTTATATTGATGATATATATTAAATTATAGTGAATATGGATTCAATATAAGTCCTTTTAATATTTTTAGTCATCTTATACATTGATCTTGAGTAGATGGTAGTGAAGACTAAATTTCTTGATGGTGACCTTATCGAGGAGATCTATATAAATCATTATAATGTATTTTGATGTTTAATTTTTAGAAAAACTCTCACGTAAATTGAATAAATATTTATATGAACTAAAAACGGTTCCCTATAATTGATATAAGAAGACTGAATCATTAATTTTGATTCATGGATACAAGAGAACATATGCAGTTCAATGTTTCTATATGCAATGATTTTAGGAGAAAAACATCATTACACTAAAAAAAATTATTTATGACATGAAAATTATTGGTATTTTCAATAATAGGTTGAGGGTTTAGAAAGGTAATAGATTTTAAACTAACTTAATTGAAATTACAATATGAACATTGTCATGTGATACTAAATAGTCAAATTATTGGTCTATTTATTGAGGAATTGAGACTTTAAATAAAGATTTTTCTAAGGGTTCCATATTGAAATGAGATGAAATTAACAAAAGTTGTTAATGAGGAAAGTTTCCAATGATTATTACATTATGTAAGTACATAATCATATTCATATTATTAACATGTTTTTATTTTTTCTATGTTAAAATCAATATCTCATATCTTATTTTAATATAATTAATTTTGAGAATCGAGCTGAAATATCGAAATATTTTATGTTTTTGGATCAAGATCCTCTAAGTTTGACTAATATTTTCGATGCCTAAAATATTCATGGTTTCATGTTTCATAAAATTAATCTTGAAGATGACATCAAAATTAATAATTATGAGGTATTTAATCTTATAGATCTGTGATATTTTGGAAATCTTGTTAATATAATAAAACCAAACTATCATGGTAAATTTTCCATTGAATTATTCAAATATATATGAGTCAAAATTGATAAGAGTATAATGAAATATTTGTTACAATTTACTTCATCAACATATCTTTCTTGATCTATATTGGTGAGTGTGAATATAATGATCTTTATATCTTGGCTTCACAAGCAAAGATTATTTGTTATGTTGACGATGGAGTATATAAATATTTGATTATTATTTTACACCTAAAATGGATAAACGTTTATGGTATGGGAGATAAATATAAAGTGATACTATGTAATATTACACCTCATCAACCACAAGACATTTAAAAATTACCTAGTAATACTGAAATAATAGAACATGAATGAGAGGGTGGAAATAAATAAGTACTCTTTACAATGAAGGTTGATAACAATGGGGAAAATGAAGATAAATTTATATGAATTGATAAATTTATAATAAAACTATATTTAAAAATCATATCAATAAGAATTGTATTTATATATATATATATATATATATAGTTCTATTTTTAAAAATTTATAATTCTTTTAATTCTTATTTTTTTAATATAGTAATTATATTATAATCCATTTAAAATTCACGAATTCTAATAAAAAATTGAGATCCTATCTGATAATCATCTCATAGAACACTACCTGTATGATCAAATTTAATGGGTATGAGTGATTCTACTATACCAAATAATTTTATTAAGGAACCATATTCCTTAGTTGTTGATTGTATCACCTCATCTGATGCACCTCTAATGATGGAGTTGTTGGTCACTCCTCCATCTAGGGATATTAGAAAGTTACTGTTACTAGTATGAATGTCATTGTATAAAAAATATATATTTTTATTAAATATTTAGTGAATTTGTTAAATAGATAAATATAAAAAAAATAAGATATAAAAATATGAATATAGTATATATTTGGGATCTAAGACTTTAAAATTATTGTTATGTTGGATGATTCTTGGGTTCTAACTAGTGATATTGTTTCAATCTATTGATATATTCTTATGAAGATTTTATAAGAGATTAAGAACCTTCCCATTATAAATAAATATTGAAAATATATTCCCATATCTTGAAATACTGTTGTATTTCCATCAAAATAAATGTAATAATAATTTAATATTTTTCAATGACTTATTTAAACAGTGAGAGTATAATTTTGGAAATACATATAAAGTGTTATATTATTGTTTTCATATGTTTTTCATTTTTATGTCCCTAAATCCATTTTACACCCATGGAACATAAAAATTTTCAAAATAAATAAAAATATTTAAAGTGAATATTACGGAAAGAGTTTAATGACAATTTTATGAACACTAGACATATATATGAGAAAGTTCCTAAAAACGTGTCACGTGACTAGTGGATGTTTTTTTATATTAAATTGGATGAATATAATTAGGTATTTAAATATATCTTTTATATTATTAACTTAATTAATGTAAAATTATTTTTATTATTAATTTTTTTATTTTTTCTAGGAATTATCTAAAAATGCAATGAATTGTGAAACAAGTATTCTTCCCTAAATCACAAGGTGACAATGTTTTTTCAAAAAAAAAAGAAATTCAGTTGTATTTTAATTCTTATAATTTTATTTTACCTTATATGACATAAAATCATTAGTAATCAATATTTGAATTATTTTCAATGTGTAATAGTAGAGCACATTCCAAATTGACATGCCATGTGCTCAAAATGGATCAATAAGCAATTTTAAAGGATATCAAGGACATTAAAAACATGAATCATGGGGGAAAACAAATAAAATGACCACTTATTGTCATGAAATCATCATAAAATTTCCATAGAATTATTTTTGAAATCATGGAGCAAAAAACACATCAATCTGAGTGGAAGTTTTCTTAAGATGTATATAAATCCTTTTTTTGTTTTAAAACTCTAAAATATGCATTTAATGTTAAAAACCATAAAAAACCTTGGATTGAAATGAATAATATGAAAGATACATCTAAATATTTTTTGGTGTGTATGAGATGATGAAATATAAATCTAATGTTTAGTGTGATCAAATTCCTTGATTACTCATTTTTTAATGATATGAAAGTCTTTAAAAATTTGTTTTAGGTGATCATGGTCAAGTAAAAAACCATAGATTTCAATAAAATCATTATAAAAATACCATGGACTACTTTATGAAATGTATATAATTACTTATTATAGATATTGTAGTCTTATGGAAGATCCATTTTTTTGAATATTTGAGATGGAAAATAAAGATATAACTAAGGGGTCGAGCTCAAAATGAAATGGGATTAACAAAATACATTAATAAGGATATTATCCAATAGTTTTCCCATAATTTAGGTATATTATCATATTCATATAATTAACTTGTTATTATTTATTATATGTTAAAATTAATAACATATATATTTTGTTTTATATATAAACATTGTTAATCTAGTTGAAATATAAAAGATTTGATTTTTGGCTTCAGTTCCACTAAGGAAGGCTAAAGTATTTGATTCCTACAATATTCATGGATTCATGTTTCATAAAATTAATCATGAATAAGGATTTAAAACTCAAAATAGTCGATAATTTACACTTCTATAGGTGTGGTATTATGGAATGATTTTTTATATAATCGAATTAAATTGTGATTATTAATTTTAATTTTTTTATTCAAATATATGTTTGACAACATTGATAGGGGTGTGATGAAATATTCATTATATTTTACTTCTTTTAACTTCTTTCACTTGATCTATACTAGTGATTCAAAAATCATGGTCTATTTATCTTGGATTCACAATTGAATATGGCCTATTAGGTTGATAGTGAATACATGAATGATGGAGTGTTTTTTAATGATTAAAGTATAGTCACTTGTATGATATGGGAGATAAATATCAATTCATACATTATGGATGTGAAAATCATTGCAAAAAAACATCCAAGAGATTCTCCCTAATAATATTGATAGAATAGAACTTGCTAGAGTGGTTAAAAATAAAAAGTAAACTGCACAATTAAGGTTGATAACAGTGATGACAATAATGATTAAGAAAATTGAATGTACAAATTGGTAATGAAACTAGATTCTAATATCATATTTATAAGTGTTTCATATATATAATTATATATATTTTTTAAAAAATTATAGTTATTTTAATTATTCTTTTTTTAGTAATTTAATATATTCAAATCTAATTGAAAAATTTTAATACTAAAAATTAAATAATTGAGATCCTAAACATTCAATATCTCAGGGAAAACTATATATATTATCACCATTAGTGTATTCAAGTAATTTATTTATACCAGAGACTTTTAGTGATGCACTATCCTCCCCATACATTATTGGTATCTCACAATCTGATAAAACTCTAGATATGGAACAATTGCTCACTCCTCCATCTAGGGTATATCAACGAGTTACCATTACTAGTATGTATTTAATTTTAGAAAAAAATAGTTTTTATTAAATATTTAATTAATTTTAAAATATAAAAATATAACAATATAAAATATAAAAATATTATTGTAGAAGAGATATGGGATCCAAAATAATTTAAAATTATCATTCCATTTGATGACTTCAGGGTGCCCACTGGTGATGCTGTGAAATATATAGATAGATTCATGGGAAGATTTATTGAAAAATTTTGAGCCATACCATTGATTATAAATATTAGAGAAATATTCTCATATGTTTGGAGAATTATTTGTTTACAAACAAATAAAGTTAATAAAATTTTAATGGTCACTGATGATTAATTAAAATATGTGAGTAAAATTATTAATATGAGTTTAAAGTATTAGGTTATTTCTTCAAGATTTTTTTTTTCATTTCGAGGTACCTGATTCTATTTCATGCCAAGGGGCCATAAAAATTTTAGGCATGAAATGGAATGAATTTAATTGGATATTATGTAATGATTTTAACAAAACTTCTCTAAGAACTTAAAAAAGTTTGAGAAAGTTCATCAAACCATGTCTCATGAGCAGTGGAATATTTTTGTTGATAATAACTGGGATTCATATCATGATGTATTTAAATATTTTATAATATATTAATAATAAAACATAATAAATTTATAATTTTTATTAATGTTTATATTTTTCCAAGAATTATCTAAAAAATAAAATGAATCGTGAAAAATAATACACTCCTTTTATCACTGGGTCTTTGGGTTTTCCTAAAAAAAGAGAGATCTTGTTTTTATTTTAATCATTATAAATTTTACTAGTTTACTATACATAATGTTTTTTTTCTAACTTTTGTATATATATATTATATAAATCTTCATGATTTAGGTCACTAGATTGGATGAACCAATATGTATCTTAATAGTCAGTGGAATCCTAATGGGATTTTCAAAAATGAACCTACCATAGATATTGGAGTGAATAATATTCTTTAAAATTTATTATTATGATGTTTACATAATTTATAAAATAATTTTTAATATTTTTTAATTAATATATTAAATTTCAATAAGACTAGGATTTAAACCCTTTACAATCATCATCAGTTTCTCTGAACAATAAATTTTTAATCATTTTAGGGATAGACCATCATAATAATATATAGAGGATGGTTTGTGGGCCTGTACCATCATTTGTTCTTGTTAGGAAAGCATCACCCTATACTAATGCACCATATATTGGGTGTACAGGTTGTTCTGGTGATCAAGAAATGTAGAGGAAAATTTCAAGGCTGAAAAATAATGTGAACGATTATGACTCTCTAGGTAAGAACAAGACCAATGGTGGTCAAAATAGAAAATTACTTAGATTCTATAATCTAGAGGATGATGGGAATGATTCCTGGGGAGGATTTGGGGTAATGTGAGTTAAGTGTTCTCTTTAAATTAAATGGGTGTATATTTATAAAATCATAGGAAAACTATCATTAGATTTTGTGTGATGTGTAAGAGTATATGACATGTAAAATTGATAATTCATATTCATATAATGACTAAATTAGTAGTTGTTAAGGATTTAAATATCTTTAAAAATGTAACTTATGGGGTCAAAACCAATAAAATGACCTCATATTTCTATTAAATCATAAGAAAATTATTGTAGATTATTTTTTGAAATATATAAACTAACACCAAATTAATGAAAATCATAGTTTTTTTGGTATGTCTATAAACACATTTTATATCTTTTGAAACTCTAAAAAATTCATGAAAATGTCAAAACCATACCAAAAAACCAAAGATTTGACTAAAATAATAGAAAAACTCACATCAAATCATTTATGATGTGTATGAACATACAGCATGTCATTCCAATGTGTTGTATACTCAAAATTATTGAATAAGTAGTTTTTATGGATATGAAATTCTTTAAAAACATGTGTTATGGGATAAAAAAATTAAAATAGCCTCATATTACTATGACTTTACAAGAAAACTATGGTAGATTTATTTTTTAATTATAAGAATTGAGGCTAGATTAATCTGAGTGGCAGTTATCTTAAGATGGTCATAAACACATTTTTAGTGTTTTAAAGAACATAAATAGCCATGGAACATTCTAAACCACAGTGAACAACCTCATATTCAAGTGAAATTATAGAAAAATAGTATTTAAATATTTTTTTATTTGTGTGAGTATAGGGGAAATCAATATGACATGTTATGTGCTAGAAATAACTCAATAAGTAGTTTTAAAAGATATCAAAATCATTAAATACATGAATTATGAGTTTAAAACCTATCAAAAAACCATTGATTGTAATTAATTTATAGGACAATGACCATGTTTTATTTTTTTACATTTTTGAACTAAATACAAGAAAGTTTGATGTTTGGTCTTCATAAATTGATTGAAAATGAATTTCTACAATTTTAAAACTCTAAAATGTGCATCTAACAATAAAATACACAAAAAAACTCCTTGAAATGATGTGAATACTTGGTAAAACTATCATTGGGATATTTTTAATGTGTATTAGTGCAAAATTCAACAAAAAACATACCATCTACATGGAATGACTCAGCAAGTAGTTTGTAAATATATCAAAGTATTTAAAAAGCATACTCGAGAGGGAAAAAACCAAGAAAACTGCATCTTATTTCAATGAAATAATTGGAAAATGGTTGTATAAAGATTTTAGTGGAACTAAAAACCCTCTATTTGAGTGTAATTTTTTTTAGGATCGCCGTAAATATATTTTTTGTGTTTTAAAACTAAAAAACATGAATGAAACGGTCAAACCCATAGAAAAAACTTCATGTTGATATAAAATCATTGGATAACTATCATTGAATCATTTTTTATGTTTATAAGAATTCATATTGTCAATACAATGTGTGGTTTTATCGAAATGTATAAATAAGATGTTTTTAATGATATAAATTCTTTAAAACATGATTTATTGGGTTAAAGAGAAGAAAATGACCTCACAGTTCTATTAAATCATAGGAAAATAATAATAGATTAATTTTAGAAATATAAGAAATAAATTCATATTAATATGAGTGGTTCTTTTCTCAGGGTTTCTATAAACACATTTTTTCTATTTTAAAACTCTAAAACAACCATAAAATTGTCAAAACTATAGAAAAAATCCACGGATTAGAGTGAAATCATAAGAACACATTTTTTGAAAAAAAAAATTATATACATGAGTAAATATAATGTGAATCTAACATGTGGTTTTCTTTAAATGACTAAATATGTATTTTTTTTAATGATATGAATGTCTTTAAAATGATTTTTAGGGTGTTAAAATCAAAAAACAACATCATAATGTCATTAAATCATTGGAAAATGACTCTTAATTGGAACTAAACCCATGTTAATTCAACTAGTGGTTTCCCTCAATTGATTATAAATTCATTTTTAGTGTTTGAAAGCTCTAAAATGTACATCTAATGGTCAACCCCAAATAAAACAACCTTATAATGATGTTAAATCATGGAAAAACTATTGTCAGATTCATTTTGATTTTTCTGATAAGATGACATGTTAAATTAACATGTAGTCTTCTCAGAAAGAATCAATAAATAGTTTGTAATGATATAAAATACTTTAAAAAATTTCATCATTGTTAAAACTAATAAATAATCTTGAATTACCCTAAAGTCATAGGAAAATAACAATAAAATGATTTTTAAAATGTTTAAATGAATTAATATTAAAGTATTTAAATTTTTTTATTAAGTTATTTCAATCACATCACATTTCGATTTAAAAAAACTTATATTGTTATAAAATGATCATTTTCAAGTTCCAATAGCTTTTTGATATCTTAAATAAGTAATTTAAATTTTTCAAAGTTATATACGTGATCTTGGAGTATTAATATATAGAATAACTTTTATATCTTTCTTTATTTTTGGATATGTGGGTTTATGTTTCAAGCCCATGTAGGATAAATTGATTTAAAGGAGTGAATTTTATTTTTGAAAACAAAGAAGGAATTAATGTTTTACAAAATAAATACCATTTTTAAAAAATTTATGATAAAATCATTTTGATGAATACAAATAAGAATAATTGATATATGTAAATTAAAAGGGAATGTTCAATAGAATTACAATTTATGATTATAAAATATCAAGTGTATAATAAAATGTGAATTGATAAGTAAATGATCGAGTATAGTGGAAATGAAAATATTGTACATATTTATGTATGAAAGTATAAGTGTAGTGTTAGTGAATGAAATAAATTAAAGAACACAATTTTATAATTTTTTTTTCCTAAATTACTTTTTTGAGTTCCTATGTATACAACCCTAATTTTTTAATGGTTTATTGTATTAGTCCCTTGGATTTAAAAATGGAAAAGATACCAAAACTATAACAACCCAATCATAACTACATATATATATATATATGACATTTTTTATGAATATTAAATTTAACCCACAAATAAACATACCCATGAACTATAAATGTTTATTGTACATGGAGACTAGATTCATAAAAATCATACTTAATTACAATATTCATCATCTCTAACATCACTCATTTTATAAGGTTCCCTTCTAGACTCATCATTCTTAATGAAATTCTTTATAATTAGGGTAAAATAAAAACATAATAAGGGGTTAGCTTAGATCATCAGTAAGTGGAAATATGGGATTTATCAACCTTAATAAATTATAATATGATCATATGGTTATGATAAATAAATGAAAACTATTTATACCTAGAAAAAAATAGATTATAAATTATAAAATAAATTTAAACCAGAATCATGATCAATAAGTGTATTAAATAAATAATCATCATTCAAGATTTATAACATAGTCATGTGGTATCACAATCATAGTAAATCATAATCTTTTCAAAATAGTAATTCACAATCATCTCAACTCATAATCCAACGAGAATAATTATAATTGATCAAGATAATGCATCAAAATGTTAATATTTCAATTCAAAATCATTTCCATGCATAATATTTTGAGTATAGCATGAAGAAATCAAACCCATTCATCAAGATGTGAATAAAAAAATTGAAATCATGTCCTTTTTTATCATCATCATCTCATGATAAATCAATATAACATTACTCAATTCCTTAGAGGGATATAACATACCCAACCATCATATTATCATATTCCATTCATATATATTCCCCAAGGTCATGAAAACTTTAATCATTTTGTAAACACTTTTCCCATGAAAAATAAAATAGGTTTAATCAAAATTTTATTTTCAAATTAAATATCTATATAGAGAAATAATAATGATGGTATCATTGGATCATGTCCCCAGTGAATCATAAGTAAACTAAATGGTCATTTCCATAGATGAAAATACCTTTAATATATCATAAGAATATTTCATGATGAAAATACCCATTTTATTTAGAAATATATTTTTAAAAATATAATTATTTATAGAATATTAGGAAAAATTTTCTTTTAAAACAACCATGAAATATATTATATTATTATTAAAAAAAGTATTTATCTTTATGGGGGTAAAATTATTTCATGTAGTATACGTTAAAATAAATATTATATTTACAACTTTGGTAAAAAGGTATCACATTCAGAAAACAAAAAGACTATTCATTTAAAAATATTTCTTGGAAAGTAAAATATAGTTAGAAATTAAATTAATAAATAATTTTAGAATATTAAAAACATTTTCCAATACATTTTAAATAAAATATTTACATGGATGAAAATGATTCACAGCCAGAGGAAGAAAGGGTGGTTTTTCTTAAAAATATTTTCATCGTCATTTTAAGGAAAAAAAGAGTAAAATTGTAATATCACATTAATATTCCATGAATTACTAGTGGTGAAGAAAATATATTGTTTTTAAAAAATAAGTGTCATATAATTACCCTCAATGTAAATTAACATAAGTAATCCCATTAAGAAATTAAATTGTATAACAATTTTGTTACCTCGTGTCTCTTCTTGCTTTATACACATTTGAATACCCAGTATAATAAATATATATTTTTGATAAGTATATTATAGAACTATATTTATATATAACACACTATATATAAATCATTTATAATTTCTAATTATAATTTTAATAATAATATATTCATTAAAATGAAAAATTTTGTGAAAACTGGTTCATTTCCCATACATGTTTGTGTTTGAAGGTTCTAGTACTTTAACCTTGGTCATAGTTTCATCATATATAGAATATTAATAAATATATAATTATTATATATATTTCTCATATATAATTTTATAATTATTCATATAAATTAGTGATAAAAAAACAAATCACATCTCTTAGTAAATGAGCTAGTCCACACGCACACATGAGTGGCATTATCATTTTCTAATGGGTGTATAGTTAAGAAGTTATATAAGATATTTTAGTTCCATAAGTACAATTATGTCATAAATATCATATATAAATATTAAATTCATCATAATAACCATCCATGAATGATTTTGATGTAAAAAAATACATGGCTTTATGAGGCGGTAGTCTACACATACAACCAAATGGTGCTTTCCTTTCCCATTTGATAGAGAAATGGATGATTAAAGACTTTTCAAACATTATGATAACATTAAAAATTAATCATAATACTATATTTATCATCTTATAATCTTTAAAATATATTTATATAAAGTGTAATAATGAATAAATTTGAGTAATATCGGTTAGGAACTATACCACCACTTCGAACAACCTCCATAGGTTTATACATAAAGCCTTCATAGGATGAAATTTTCATCAACCCAATACTTATATGACATGGGGGAAAATTTTAGTAAAGTATTTTAGTATTTATTGGTTTCTATAATAGTCTATTTATGTTTTTATAATATATGATGGGGGTATGCTTTTAAATTTTAGGGAGAATACACACTTGTAATGTTTCAAAATATTAAAATATATTGATGTCGTATTCAATCCAAATAGATCAAAAATGAATCATATTTTAACAGGACATGATATAGGCTCAAAATATGAAAATAAAATAGGATTTATATAAGTTTATAGATCATTTTAACCCTTATATTTTAGTTTTAACATTTTTAACATCTTTTAATTCATACTGTAGAAACTGACATTTTACCAAAGTTAGTATTAATAATGACCAAAAATGAAAGTTGAATCACTAAAAAATCTGGAAATTATAATTAAAAACATGTTTTATATTTTATAATAATTAATTTATATTAGTATAATACATTATTGTTTAAAATCAAAACCAAAAATATGATGAAAACAGTTTTCAAGAAAAATGAATTTTTAAGTATAAAAATATTTTTATACCAAAAATAAGAATAATGTCAATTCAAATGACATTAATTGGATTTTTTAATCTTAATAAACTAATTAAATTTTATAATCAATTTAAAATAAAATTTTACTTTTTAAATAATTAAATAGAAAAGTAATTTTTCTATAAAATCGATATTTTTTCATTATTCACTAAAAAATTAATCTTTTCAGAAAATTCCTAAAATTTCACCTAAAGATAATTTTGATATGATGATTTAAAAAATGATATCATTTTTAAAATATATAATCCTTATTATTTGAAAAAAAATTATGAAATCCCTATACAAAATGAAATAAAACTTTTTTCTAAAGAAAATGTATCTTTGAAGTTTAAAATGACTTTACTTAATATTCAGTTCTTATTTTTTTTTTTGAATTGATCAATAAATTTGAATTATATAAAACCTTAATACATATATTTCAATATTTTAGTTATTAATTTTCATACTTCTTGTTTTAAATGCTAGATTATAATTTTATTCTTTATCAAAAATAATTTAGATTCAGATTTATGGGTAAAATAAGCTATCGAATAATTAAAGTTTATATGAAAATAAAAATATATATTTAAGATCTCAGGGTCTTAAAAAACTCTCCTGATTTTTAGTTAGATATATCAATAAACCAAAATATAATCGATACTATATTTTTATAGTTTTTTTTCATAAAACTCAAATAGATTTAATCCCTTGCATTTTCGTGGTTTTGGAATGAAACTTGAATCCCTCACTTTAAAATTCTGTGATAACTGAAGTAGGATAAAAAAAGAAAGAGAGTATTTAAATAATCAATATCATTTAGAAAAATTATAAATTCTTTCAAATAAATAATAATAAGTACTATGATATAATTATATATATTTAGTGGAGTAAATAAAAGATTTGAAAATGTCAGAACACTTTTTGAATTGAGAGAGCTTTGAATAACTTGAGTAATTTTATTAGTGTATCACTTGGGTGCAGTGAAGTTTTTAAAAGTTAAGTTTTCCTTCACCCCATGAGGTCTCTTTGTAGCCACATAGGTCTTCATAAATATTCTGGAATCAATCTTGGGTCATGTAAGTCATGGAAAACCAATTTGATGAATCTTTGAGTAAAATTAATACATATTTGATTGTCCAATATCAACACCACTAGATATCTAGTAGCCTCTACTAGGTTGTCGGTGGACTTGCTACTACTTTCCATATATCTAGAGATCTCACCAATGAGTGGATGAACTTTTTCTCTATGGTTGGATCACCACCAGGTAGCTAGTGGACCTCTTATAGGAACTCAATATCTGCCCACTTATGACTACTTGGTCATTATCCTTCACTGGTGAGTTTATAGGGCCGATAGTCCTTCAATATCCATTTTTTCCTTCTGAACTTTATTCATTACCTTTTATTTCATCTTTAACTTTAATCTATGATCCCAACATATGTGAACAGCCATCATGAGCCTTTAATAAGATCTAATCAAGATCCTAAAAAATAAATATATCTTCATTTTATTCATAATCTTAAAAACATGGAATCATTTAAAAAACCACTAAAATTAAATTATTATACACTTACAAGAGTTATTTATCATTAAAACCTTAGAATGTGATAACCACCACAATCTCCATATTTTTTCTAATCACAAACATGTGAATAAAAATATAATATAACAAGTATAGAATGATATTTTTTATAAAACAATTTTCTCCTCATAGTAAGACAATAGAATTTCTCCCAAATTCCAGAATATATTTTATTTCCTATACCAGAGATCTCTCCTCATTTTATATTATCAAAATTAATTTAAAATGTGATTAGTGTAGATAACATAAAAATGATTAAATAAAAATTAAAACTACACTTATCATCATTAATGAAATTTGAATAGATTAAAAAATAATAATAATAGATTTGTTTTATGAAAACCAAAAAAAATTAAATGAGATATTCAGTAATGATTAAGATAAAATAAAATAAATTTTTTAAAAAATATTATGAAAAGATAAAAACCATTTTTGAACATTTCTTAGAATAAAAAAGTTAAATAAAATTTTATAAAAAAGTTAGAAAAATTGGTGTCTCCCTTTGGATCATTTCATATTTTACAAGATTAGCTTCCCTTAGAATAATGTGTTCAAAAATTGGAGAGACATAGAACAAATGTAATTAAGAAATAAGGTACTATTTTAGAACTAAGAATTTATAATTAAAATTATTGTAAGTTAATGTCAAAAATTAATGAATAAAATAACATATAAAATTTATTCCATCATTAAGGTTTAGTAAATAGCATGTTAATAAAAAATGGATAATTCCATAGGGGTTCCAAACCTAGAGTTTAGTATAGTCCTATTATTCGTTCCTAAGGTGAAGATCATATTAAAAAATCAACCATCCCTTTTTGAAGTAATAACCTCTAGGTGACACTTTACTAAAACCACATTATATTTTTTGCATCTGTATATAAATATTATTCTTGTAATATCACACTCACTTGAACTTAACAAAATTATGGAATTTATTAAAACATTTAAAAACATTAATTAAAATAATTTTAAATTCTTAAAACAATTTGAAAAATTATCAATCTTTCCAAGGATAAGATATGATCCCCACAAGCTAAGCACACCCAAATCATGTTTGATAATATCAAAGTGATCAATATAAAGGGTTTTAGTGAAGATATATGTAATATGAAGGTTGATAAAGACAAATTAATGAATAAAATCACTTTTTGAAGTGATATCGAAGAAATTGGTATCTCAAATCAATTTTCATTATGGGAAATTATTGGATGGGATTTTTTGAGATACTAATTTCCATAGAGTTGTCTCACTTGATTGGGACGTGATCATATGTAATCCCAAAATCTAAGAGAGTATATTTCATCCATATAATTTTAGCACTATACCGCATAGTGGTAATATATTCAACATCATTTGTAAAAAGAGAAAAAATGTTTTTATTAATGCTACACCATGAGACATGGGGTTTTCCTAGTAAATGGAAGATCCCATAACTAATTTTCCTATATTGTTGGAATCTTCCAAAATTAGTTACATAAAATCAAGTAAGTTCAAAAGAAGTTCCCTTTGGAAAAAATAATAAAAGATTATTAGTTCCATTCCCAAATTTAAAAATTATTTTGAGATCTTTAAAATGGTATTATTTCAGATTTTATTGAAAATTATCACAAAATAAAACACTAAAAAAGATATTTGGATGGGTCACAGTAAGGTAAATAAGTCTTCCAATTATACATCTATAAATATTATTGTCAACCAGTTTTCTTTCTTTATCCAATGTTGGTATATACATATTACTTAGGGTTATACTAATTTCCTTATCATGATCCAAGACAAAAAAAATTTAAAATTATATAATAATATTTACTTTGTTTCAGAAAATGTCCATTTGAAATTCAAGAAAATTGAAAACTGAGGAATAATTAAAGTTCTCCAATAAAACTCATTTAAAATTAATTATTCATCAATTCAGAAGATTTATTATAATTATATTCTTTAGTTGAGTTAAAATTTACCTTAACAAAAAAACTTTAAGAATTAATAATTTATTTGCAAATTATTTTAGAAAAAAATTTGAATAATCTCTTTCCATTTTTAAATCATTTGATTAAATAAATTTTTTAACCATTTATACCAAGATAGATGTTCTTATATTAAACCAAAAATATCATTAGATAATTTGATAATATAAATATAAAATTTAGGATTTTCCCAATAGGGTTATTGATCCACAAAAACCATTCATAAATAAAAACACTTAGAAAATTACTTTTTTCATTAATTTTAAAAAAATTAAATTTATGTGAGAAGAAAATTTCAAAAGATTATAATGTATTATAAACAATAAATGGGTTAAAAGGTTTCACCCCAATAAATACCATCATATTTTTTATAGTCTTTAGTGAAATTTGGTCCTTTATGGATGATACTTCTATGATCGTCAAGTTATTTTTGAAAACCCCACTTGATGCCAATAGTTGGCTGATTGTCAAAGAATTCCATGAGAGTCTAAAGGTTGTTCCTTTGAAAAAAAATTTAACTTCTCTTCCATGTAAATTATCCAATAACCATCGTTTATAGAATCATTAAGGGTTGGAGATACAAGGAGAGAGTGAAAATCTTGAGTTTAAACATCATTTAAGACAAAATGTCTAATTTGAGTACAAGATTGTAATTCACCAATAACATTTTTAAGTAGATGTAATTTTGATTTAACCCATGCATTAGGTTAATGAGTATATTGGGTTTCTTGATTATATTCAATTTCTTTAGAATATTGAGGTTTTTGTATGGTCAAACTATCTTGTTCAACATCGTCATCAATTTGAGGATGATGTTTTGGAATAGTTTCATCAAATTTGATGTGAATTGAATCTTCTAACGTATTGGTACTATTATTGAAGAATCTGTAGCCTATACATGAGTGTGAGTTCCTCATAAAGATACCTTCATCATATTTGGGGTCAAACTTTCTTAGGATTTCCATGGTGTTAAGGGTGAGGTGTTTACAAGTAAATTCATAAAAGTATCCAACATTAGAAACATTCCTTTCCAAATTTTGTAAGGGTTTTTTTCAAATAAGGGACCTAAAAGAACATGGTTGAGAATATAAAAAGATGTATTGACCACTTTATCACAAAATTATTTAATTAGGTTAAAAAACTCAATAGTTTCCTAGATATTTCTTAGAGGGTCTCATTTTATCTTCTTGAAACCCCATTTTAATTAAGTGTTCAAGGACCATAGTAGTAATGATGATATCCATGTCAGTCACAAAGTTCATTGAAGAATTTTTTATCATATTCTACACCATGTTCAAATACAAGGGATAATATATATATCCTTTTTGAATTTATATTTTATTATAAAATTTTATAAAAACGTTATACTCTTCAATTTTTTGAAATAAGATGAAAACCCATGTATATCTTTGATAATATTCAATACTGTCAAAATTTATTTCAAGATTTTCCTTTTATAAAATTTATCTTTTTACAAATTTTTATAAAACAATATTTTTTTGAAAAAACATATTCTAGAATTAAATTTAACTACATATTAAAACCCAAAAATCATATTTAATTATTGATCTCCATGGGTGAATTGAGAAAGGGTTATTTTATGATCATTAATTTCATATTTATTATTCTCAACATTTGGTTTTTTTTATTTTAAAAGAAAATAATATTTTTCTTTCGTACGTTTTCTTTAAGACATATATTTTTTATTTATGTTTAATATCCTTAAATTTTGAACCAAATTCAAAAAAAAACATTTCTAAATTTATCTCTAGAAAAAAGGATTTCTTCATAACATAAATAAGAGGTTGAATAAGTGGAAAAGAATAAAGAAGAGCATAAATAATTTTATTTATTTCATACCTCAACATCCTCTTGAAGCACCGGGAACTTTCATTTGTTGATTCTGGTGATGAGATAGAATCATTTATAGAACTACAAGTTGAAACTTTTAGTTCATTATTACTTTTATTCTTGTATTAATACTTTTTCTTGTTTTTTGGGACAATCTGAATTAATGTGAGCATTATTTTTTACCTAAAGAAACTAACTTAAATTTATTGATTTCTCTTTCTTATGTTATGACAATATATTTTATTTTCATGTACTTATTCATCTTCTCAGCATGATGAGAATACTTTGTGTCACTTCTGGAGATGTCTTCATTCATTTCCTTGAGTGAAATTGTCATTTTAGTTAAGTTGACCTCTTTTGACCACATTTTGGATTGTATTTTAATATTTATCTCATATGTCTTTAGAGATCTGATGACCTCCACAACCACTATTATATTAATAAGGGTTACTATAATAAACCAGACTAAATACCCTAGTACACTAATACCCAAGTCGATACTGACATATCCTAAAGGGTTTTCTCAATCCTCATGGGTTGGTGACTAGCACCCGTCATCATGTAAAAGATTTAAGGAAATAGTTTTTATAAAAGAAGAACGGTCACACCCGGATTTCTAAAACGATTTTTTTATTTATTATTTTAATAATTTCTAGTCTCTTGCAAATCTTTGTTGAAGTGTGGGCTGAACCAGATTAAATTTTTACTTTATGCTAATAAATGAATAGTTTAGGCATGGCGGTGTCCGATGCATGGGCGGGGCACAGTCGAAGCTACGAGACTTTGCCTGGGTCACCGCACGACCTCGCCCGGTTCACTGCACGTCCTGCTCGATGATTAACTAATAAAATAAGAAGAATTAAGTATGGTTTTAATGATAATAATAATATTAATTTCACTTGAAAATATTATTATTATTTTCATGGAAAATAATTTAATTGAATGTTATTTTTATTAATAGCATTTTATTATGTTGATCATTGTATAGTTTATTATTTAGTTTATTAGGTATGTTATTATCTTATTATTATTATTATTATTATTATTAAGTATTATTAGTGATGACAATTAATTCATTTTATTTATAATAATTATTCTTGTTTCGGTTTTATTACTTTTACTATTACTATTATTAATATAACTATTATCATTATTATTATTGGGTTTTTTTCTTTTTAGTTTTAGTTTTATTTTATTTGTTTATTTTTATTTTTACCTTGTTTTGAGTAGGGTTTTCCTCCCTCGTTCCTTTTGCGCCACGGACTAGACCTCCCCCTGTAACCCAACTTCCTCTCCATCTTCATCATGTCGCGCCTCTCTCCCATGGAATGTCGTCGTTGAAGCACCTACATCCTGCCCAGCCCAGACGTGTCGCACCTCTTGCTTCTTCTCGAAATCACGTTGCACCCCTACCCTCTTCTGGATCGCACCGCATCCACCTACAGGCTTGCTCGTCTGCACTGTCCACCAGTCCCCTCACCCATGTTGTCTTCCGGTTTCCCCATCTCGCGTGATTGCACCACCACCCCCTAAATCCCTGGTCCGTTGCACCCCATATCCACTGCCCGACTCCACCTGGCCAGCACCACTGCTGGCACACTCCACCTATCCCCCCTACAGACCTTACCCCATGCGCCTTCCTTGCACAGTTGTATCCAGCAAAAATACCTCCTCCCTGGATTTAGTCCAGCGCCTCCCCTGCCTACGCACGCCATTCGCAGCCTCCTCCTCTTTTGGAAAGTCCGGCCAACACCTACCACTCCTCCGGTGGCCCTTTTAAACTCCTACCAGCCTCCCGCTGCCTCACCAATGGTGTGTATTCCCTCTCTTGGTTTTTCTTACTTTCTAATAAATTTATGGGTAAGGGTTTCACATTTTTTGTGGTCCGAATTGTGCTAATTTTGGTTTGAATTCTGGTTTAGGGACCTTTTCAGTTCGCGTGTGGTGCGTATTAGGTGTGATTGGAGATTCACACATGTTTTGGGAGTTCCTCCTTCCGAGGCAGGTGGTTCCGCGTTTAAACATTATCTGATAAGTTAATTTTCATTCTTAATTAATTAAGTATGTTATTCCATTAATATGTGTTGTGAGAAATTAGTTTTTGAATGAGTTTGATATGTGTTTTGATTTTAAGTAGCATGCTTATATGAAATGTGGTGCATTTTTGATAAAAACCCTTATTGTGACATTTGATTATGTTTTATAAATTGTGCATTTAGCTATTGAATTGTGAAAAGGTTGTGGATTGTGTTTTTATGTGGTTTTGATATGTGTTTTTTCACAAATGAGGATTTGAGTGAGTCTTTAGTGTTTAAAGTCATGCGACACATTTTAAAATTTATTGATAAACTTTCTTAGTGGTTTGTTTAATCGCTGGAATGGTTTCTTTAATTATGTAGTTGATTTATTTGATTGTGTAAGTGATATAGATTAAGTTTTAAAATATTTTTAGTGTACAATGATTTGTGTCACCTTGGTAATTGTTTTTATAAAATCATTAAATGGTTTATTTATTTTTATTAATGGTGTGAAACAATTTTGGAACCTGTTTTGGGTGTGCTTAGTCATGAAAGAGGGTTGAGTTGGTTTTGCGTCTTAAAGTCATGTTATGTTTCTTTTTAAATAATTTGTTTACAAAGAATTTAATATGATTTAATAAAAATGATTAACGATAAAAATTTAATATGTTTCTAATAAACAATTATTATCAATGCAGAAATTGTTTTAATTGAGTTGGGTAAAGTCTTTTGGCGTGCGTACTTTATCGAATGGTTTTCTATGTATGTTGAAGTGTGGCGTTGGGTTTATGTTACACCCTGTTTGTTTTATTTGTCTGAGTTTGACATGAAACGTGGAATTTGAACATCTTGAGTACAAAAGGGGAAGCCTGGGTACTAGGTGGGCGGACTAGACTAATGTGCTAGTGATATGGGAGTGGCCCTGGCCCAGTTTCACTTAACTGGATTGATGCTTACAACACTAACTAAACTTTGGATGATGACGGGAGACCACTAGGTTTTGGATGTGTTGCCCTACTAGTGGCTCATGCATGAGAACGTATGATATGGATTCTTTGATACACTGAGATGTGAGGTTCTAGGGCCCCACACAGCTTTAGTCCCTTTAGGGCCTCTCCCTTAGTGCTCCTAGACTATTATACACTCACGATCGGCATATGGTGCAACTTTTGGGTTTTTGTGAAGGTTTGGGTTTTCCTTTTATGAAAGGGTGTTTTCTTTTATTTAAGTTTTTTTCTTTAAAAGAGTTTTACTTATAGAAACTGTTTCTTTAATGTTGTTTAAGCTTTGGTGTTCTTTCATTTATTTAGCCTGAAAATGTATTTGTCATTTAATGTTTATATGTGGAACCTTTTTATTTGGTGACTTCCTACTGGGCTCTTGGCTCACACCCTACATACACCTTTGGGTGTATGTAGACTTTGTTTCTTGTACATTCTAGGTTTTGGCATCATGCTCAGGGATGGTGTTTTAGGTTGCAGTTGGTCTTCTCATGAAGAGTGTTGTTGATGTGGCCTCTCTTTTGTCGGGAGGTTTTACTGAGAGTTTTATTTTCCGCTTTCATCTTTTCTTTTTAGTTATTGGTTTTATTTGTAGACTTTAAACCTGTTTATAGTTTAAAGTTGTGTTTGGTTGTCTATTTCCAGTTTCAGTTTATTTATCTTGTTAGTTGTTTTTATGTCTTTAATTTCGGGTAAACCATTCCCACATGTTACTCTTGATACCTGGGCACTTGTGCCAGCCCATGGGGATCGGGAACGCCCTTCGGTCCTTGGCACGGAATGGGTTGGGCGCTGGGTTGGATGGAGACCCAGCCTGGTTTGTGACAAAAATGGTATCAGAGCATCAGGTTTGCTCTCTTGGGTCATGTTCTTTTGGGATAGAGTCAGCTAGACCAAAGTTAAGGGTGTCGGAACTATACGTTCTGGTTACGAGTAAGGTTCCTAGCCAGCACACCTTGTGGCAGAACTCGAGTTACCAATGTAAGTTGATGTTTTTCTACATCTTTGGTCTGTGTGGTTAATTTTGTTTAGGATAAATGAAAAAGGAGTAGGTTCAATGGTCCCAGTGATCTCGTAGGGTCTGGCAAGCCATGTGGAGCCAGGGATGCTATCCTATAATACCCTCTATGGCAATGGTGTGATTAGAGTATGGCCGCCAACCATATGTCTCAGTCACCTACTGACACTAGTTTCTTCTTTCATTGTATCTCGCCTCTTTGTTTTGGAATTGTGGAAATTTGGTTTTTAAGAAAAAATGTTTTGGTCTTAGAAAATGTTTTCAAATGAAGCTCTTTATAAATGAAATGATGAGTAAGGTTTGAAAAGTGTGGGTTGAATGTTCGGTTTTGAAAAAAAATGTAATGGTTTGGTTTTGATTCTTGGTGTTCTCATGGGAAACCACATGCATGAGTGAAAATGGAAAAAGAAATGGTTAATGGCATGAGAAGGTGAATTTCTGGATGGATATGAGGTGGGTGCCAGTGCGACACGAGAACTGTAAGAACCCAGATCTTCTTTTCAGGTATGTTTTTCCTTTTTCTATAGTTTTTGAGAAAAAAGAATTTTCTAGAAATTTCAGAAGTACATGCCATGTACATTCTGAGTACATGTCGTTTACTCTTCCCCGGCTCGAAGCCGTGTGTTGGTCGTGTCTGGGATACACACACGGTGTGTAAGGCTGAGGTGGAGGCCAGTTAATTCTGAGTACAGAAAATCGAAGTACACATCATTTACTCAATAAGTACATGCTGTGTACTTTCTTTTTTTTTTCATTAAACGGACCAGGGTCGCGTCTAACCCCCAGATTCTTCTTCTTCTTCAGTTTTTGTCCATCCGAGAGCGACCATACGGCCGGATCTTCGACAGGCTCCCGCCTCGTCGTCCGTTCTCCGATTCGGGCACGGTCAGTTGAGTTGGAATCGCAGCGGTGAGTTCTCCCTTCTGCTTTAGCCTAGTTTCTTGATTCCTCCTTGTTTCCATGTTATCGTGGTGCGTTTTCTCAGATCTACATCGTTCTAAGGGGAATTTCTCTTTGTGGTTCACTTATATTGATCACCTAGGATCGAGGTAGGTGGTTTGTGCCTTTTCGTAGAAATTTCATGAATATTATGTGAAAATTCCACCAATACCCTTGAATGGTGTATTGTGTGTTTCCTTTTTTTCCCCTATTGTTTGCCTACTTTTCTTGTTTGCTTTAGTAGAGGTTATTGCTTGTGAGTAGAGTAATTTATTTTGTGCTCAGATTGCTTTTCCATGCTTGTTTTTCCTGTTGGGCGTTTTTCCAGTTGCCATGCCTAGTTTTAGTTACTCAGGACTGTGAGAACCTAGAGTAGTAGACCAAAGGGAGAATTGACAGAAGGGATTCTCCAGAGTGTATTTTAATTATGATGAAAGACTATAGGGGGAATTGACGTTGAGTGCTTCCCCAGAGAGTCTGTAGATCCACAACGTTGGATATAGGGGGAATTGATGTTGAGTGCTTCCCTAGAGATCCTTTAGCACGATATGAGACTATAGGGGGAATTGACGGTGAGTGCTTCCCTACAGAGTCTGCTTAATTACGTAGCTGAACCAGATAGGTGAGATTGTGTGTGCTACCTAGAGGGTTGCTAGTACTAATAGGTTGAACCATAGGGGTTAGACTGTGAGAGCTACCCAGAGGGTTACCTATTTCTTCTTTTGTTGCTGGCTGTTTACTTGTGTACTTTGTGTGCTAGAACTGTGGATTGTAGCTACTTGTGATTTTCTGTTTACTGCTTCTTGTTTTATTGCTGCCATGTATTCATTGACTGTTAGGCACAAATCTTTGGGTGATTGCCTACTAGGATTGCATCCCGCATCCTATTTGGGCCATGCTTTTGGGCCCAAGCAGACTATGTTGCTGCAGGTATAGACAAGGGCAAGCTCCCTTCTACTTCAGGATCTTGATTGCACCAGGAGCTGGAGAGCATGGGACTGAGCTGTGGCTCGCGATGCTAAGGAGATTTATTTGTTTTTCTTTTACACGTGGTTTCAGTTGTATTACAGCACGTTGTTGTGTTTGCTGTTTTCCTTAGATACTTGTACCTGCTGCATCATCGTCATCATAGTTATATATCTTCATTGCTTCCGCTGTTTGGTTTCTATTGTTATGCATGTGGTTTACTGCTTCTATTGTTCATTATTGTTTTCTTACCTTGTATACCTTACCGAATGAGGGCATAGTTTCCCCACCAACTTACCAAGGACCTCGCTGCTAGTCGGGAGCCTCTAGCGTTCGGGGAAACGCGCGTGAGGTCATGTGGTGAACCGGGTACGGGGCACCAGTGGAGGGGATCCGGACTCAGGACGTTACAAAGTGGTATCAGAGGAGTTCTTTTCTTTTGCTTTACTGTTTGGAGACTTTAGCCAGGGATAGGACGGATTCAGTACTTGGTATTAAGTTGTGTCGGGGAGTAGCTAACCTGTGTATAGGGAAAAGCCATACTACCTCGTTAATCGAATTTTCTGGTTTTGAGATTTTATAGTTGATTTGATTTCACTTAGAGTGATTCACATGACTTGTGCGGTTATTGTTTTGATATTTCGGTTCTATTTCTGTCACAACCCGATGAAATGAGGGTATGTCATCTCATGCATCATATAGGCACTTGTATAAATCACATTTCATGCATTCTTGCCATGCCATCTAGGGTGCATTAGCGATTGGATGTTGTTGTGATAGGCTCTGTGTGGATAATGCATGTTGCTGTGATAGATGCTTGATATATTCTCTGTTGTTGTGTTAGAAAACTGTTGTTTTTTTTCTTGATTAAAATGAATTCCAAATTTTGGTTCTTGAGGTGTTATGGGCCCTCTTGGATCAGAATTTGGCATCTTTTCCCTTGTTTTTAGTGTTTCTGGAATTCTGCGTAGATTCTGAACTACTGCCCAGAAAAACCCAGAATACACGGCGTGTACTTTTTGGATACATGTTGTGTAGTATTCAGGACGTGTCACTGACCGTGTGAGCAGAACATGGTGTTGTGGGAGTAACTTCGGGAACACGCCGTGTACCATTGGTACACACCGTGTGAGTTCAGAGCCGTGTACCCGGTCGTGTCACTAATAACACGGGTTGGAGAAGCTCGAGTAGAACACGCTGTGTTTGTTCAGAACACGCCGTGTAGTCCTGTCCAGGTACCCGGTCGTGTCACAAACAACACGGGTCAGTGTTACCTTCTTTTCCACGCTCTGTGTTTGTTCGGAACACACCGTGTAGTCTTTCCAGGTACCCAGCCGTGTCACGAACAACACGAGACGGTGTCACCTTCGCCTATACACGCCATGTTTGTTTGGAGCACGCCGTGTAAGGTCCAGCCGTGTAGACGGCCGTGTACCCAACAACACGGACCGCTGAATCCTTGCCTAGTGCACGTCATGTTTGTTTCGAACACGCCGTGTAGTCTCGGGTTGAGTCGGACCGTGTGGGTTAGTCGTCTCAAGAGACTCGGGTAGGGGATTAGTTTTCTTGTACACATCGTGTGTTGGGGTCAACACACCATGTAGTTTGAAGTGTACATGACTTGTAGGGTAAGAGTACACGCCCATGTCAGTGGGTTAAGAAGACATGTCGTGTAGTTTTATACATTCCGTGTAGTCGTGTTTTGCAAACTTGTGTGTTTTTCTTCCCCTGTTCCCATTTTGTACCCTTGTGTTCTCTATACTTGTTTTCCTGATCTAAGGTGTGCTTTTGATCTTTTAGAGTTATGCCTCAAAGACGTCCTCTGGTCATACGTCTGTCGTCAGGCAATGATCAGACGCCAGACAGGGCTGATCAGGGACTTCCTGTCGATCCCCCAGCCGAGCCAGCCTTGGAACCTATTGTTGTACTAGTTGCAGGCGCGGATTCACAGTTCAGGGATGGTTTCATGAGGATGATGCAGGCCTTCTAGGGAGCACCGCCTCCTACCTCGTCTATGGCAGACTTGACGCAGGTCTTTCAGCAGCAGCATCCTCCCACGTTTTTGGGGGAGGGAGGACCTCAGGCTGCAGATTCATGGCTGGAAGACATGCTGACTATCTTTGAGCATCTGGAGATGCCTCCAGAGAGGCGGGTCAAGCTCGCCACCTACATGCTCCGAGACTTCACCAAGAGGTGGTGGGACGTGATCTCACAAGCAGGTCAACAGTAGGCTATGACTGGGGAGGATTTCCAGCGCGTGTTTTACGACTACTTCTACCCGGAGACCCTGAGGGCCGATCAAGCCCGGGAGTTCATGAGCTTAGAGTTGGGTAATCTATCTGTCATAGAGTATTCCTCTCGTTTCACTGAGCTGCAGCATTTTACACCCCTTCGGGATGGGATTGGGGTGTTCTTAGCGAGGAAGTTTGAGGATGGACTCAGGCGGGAGATCCGCTCGCAGGTGAACATCTTCCAGCTGACTTCCATTACTTCCATCATCAATCAGGCATTGATTGTAGAGCACAATCTGAGAGATTCTGGAGTTGCGAGCCAGGGCGGTTCCACTTCCAGGGTCATCCATCCTTCAGATGATAGTAAGAAGCGTCGTAGGGAGCCTACACGCAGTGATTCGAGGAAGCGAGACACATCATCAGGCATCCAGGTGACATGTTATCAGTGTGGCCGGACAGGGCACACGAGTCCGCAGTGCCAGAGGGACCCCATGGAGTGTCGATCTTGTGGAAAGTTGTGTCACCTTCAGCATTTCTACCAGGTTTTCTCACCAGTAGTAGGTGACCGGGGTTCTTCCATGACTCCTTGTTCCGGAGCAGCACCACCAGTTTCTCACCAGTCGGGGAACTGGAGTTCTTCCGGCTGTTCGGGCTAAGGTGGAGGTCGAGGTCATGGCAGTCAGCCACCAGTTCCTCAACACCAGCAAGGAGGTTCATCTTAGAGTGGTCAGCCTAGGGCATAGGGCTGTGGCACGGGCCAGTCTTTCACCGTGGAGCAGACTAATCGTGAGCAGGATCCTGGCTCTTCTACTATTCGAGGTACGATTTTAGTAGTCTCAGTTTTATCTTTAGCCCTTTTCGATACTGGTGCTATGAATAGCATTATCATTTTTGCTATTGTGGAGATACATGGACTCTGCATCTTTTCTTCTACCAACTCGTTGACACTAGACACACCCTTGGGGACAAGGACATCTAGTGTATACCAGTGTAGAGAGTTCCCTCTCGAGGCTGCAGGGTATCGCTTCTTATGGGATCTATATGTCCTGGAGATGACGGGATATGATGTCATTCTTGGCATGGATTGGTTGATTCCCTTTCAGGCAGTCGTCGACTGTTATCACCGTAGAGTGAGTTTCGTTTCACCAGAGGGTGAATCCTTCCTTCATAGAGGCGAATGGGACGTTTGGGTGAGTCGGGCGGGACTCGAGCATCTTGGGCTAGGAGGGGCGATAGCCCAGATTACTAGTCTTTATCTGGATGATCTAGGGACTCCACAGTTGGACTTTCCTCCAGTGGTGGATTGCTTCAGGGATGTCTTTTCAGAGGATTTTTTGGGTTTTCCTCCAGATCGTGAGGTAGACTTCTCTATTGAGCTCATGCCAGGAGCAGCACCGGTGTCCATTCCTCCATATAGGATGGCCACACCTGAGTTTCAGAAGCTCAAGAAGCAATTGGAGGAGATACAAGCTAAGGGCTTCATTTGACCCAGTACTTCTCCTTGGGGTTCGCCTGTTCTGTTTGCGAAGAAGGCAGACGGTACCCTGCAGCTTTGTGTGGATTATCGGAAACTGAACCAGTTGACGATCAAGAACTGATATCCCTTGATGTGGATTGATGACCTTTTTTATCAGCTTCGAGGAGCCCAGGTGTTCTTGAAGATTGACTTGAGGTCCAGTTATCATCAGTTGCGCATTAGACCATCAGATATACCTCTGATAGCCTTCAGGAGAAGGTATGGTCTATATGAGTATACAGTCATGCCGTTCGGTATCACGAATGTGCCTGCAGTT
The DNA here is from genome assembly GCA_963277665.1 of Viscum album. Lineage (NCBI taxonomy): Eukaryota > Viridiplantae > Streptophyta > Magnoliopsida > Santalales > Viscaceae > Viscum > Viscum album. The sequence continues at coordinate 1,308,545,740 of OY728134.1, read as the reverse complement.
TTTATGGAACTGATGAACCGAGTGTTCCATCCTTACTTGGACTCCTTTGATGTGGTCTTCATGAACGATATCTTGGTGTACTCTCACACTCGACATGACCACGCCACACATCTTGAGATCGTTCTGAGTACACTGAGAGAGCATCGGCTTTATGCTAAACTCTCGAAGTGCCACTTCTGGATGGATCAGATTCACTTCTTGGGTCATGTCATCTCAGAGGTAGGAGTATCTGTGGACCCAGAGAAAGTGAGAGTTGTAGTTTCCTAGGACCAGCCGAAGAACGTTTTTGAGGTATGGAGCTTCCTAGGGCTGGCTGGATACTACAGACGCTTCATTCAGGACTTTTCGTGCCTAGCAGCACCTTTGATAGGTCTGACCAAGAAGGGGGTGAAGTTCTTATGGTCATATTCTTATGAGTCAGCCTTTTAGGAGCTGAAAATAAGGTTGATGTCATCACCGATACTAGTCTTGCCAGAGCCAGGCAAGAGCTACACTATTTATTGTGATTCTTTGGGTATCGGGCTAGGAGTTGTGCTTATGCAGGGAGATGGAGTTGTTGCGTACGGGTCTCGGCAGTTGAGGCCACATGAGAGGAACTACCCTACGCACGATCTGGAGTTGGCAGCTGTTGTTCATGCCTTGCGTTGTTGGAGACATTATCTTCTGGGAGAGCACTTTTTGGTCTTCACTAACCACAAGAGTCTCAAGTATATCTTCACTCAGCGTGATCTGAATCTGTGGCAGCACGGGTGGGTCGAGTATCTTCAGTCTTTTGATTTCAAGCTTGCCTATACACTGGGAAAGGGAAACTCTGTGGCAGATGCGTTGAGCAGGAGAACTCAAATTCAAGCAGTTCAGGAGGCCAGTAGTGAGTGGAAGCTGATGGCTCTGTTCTCTGAGATGCATCTGGAGGTGCATGGCAGACGGGGACAGACTTTCCAATCTTCTGTAGTTGTTACCTCCACGCTACCTGGTCGGGTACGGATGAGGCAGCTTTCAGACATAGAAGGCTTAGTCCTGTGGGAGAGTGTTTCAGGAGAGGACCCTCTTCCTGGATGGACAGTGGGCGAGGATGAAATCTTGCATTTCCAAGGATGCATATAGGTTCCAGCAGACATACGCGAGGAGCTGATGCGGGATTTACATTCCTCTGTTTGGGCAGTTCATCCTGGCATCACCAAGATGTATCATGACATTCATTTCCAATACTGGTGGCCAGGCATGAAGAAGGATGTTGCTGGTTTCGTCATGAGATGTTTTACTTGTCAGCAGGTGAAAGCAGAGCATCAGTGACCAGCAGGGATTTTACAGCAGTTACCCATTCTGAAGTGGAAGTGGAATGATGTTGTGATGGACTTCATGACTGGGTTTCCGAGGTCACCTCAGGGAAACGATGTTGTTTGGGTTGTCGTCGACAGGCTTACGAAGTTTTCTCACTTCTTGCTGATCAAAGAGACCTTTAGTGTCGATGATCTGGGATGACTTTACATCAGAGAGATTGTTCGTCTGCATGGAGTTTCATGCTTTGTTGTTTCAGACAGAGATGCGCGCTTTACCTCTAGATTCTGGAAGGGACTTCAGAAGGCCCTAGGTACACAGGTACTTTTGAGTACAGCATACCATACCCAGACTGATGGCCAGTCCGAGCGCACGATTCAGGTGCTTGAGGATATGCTCCAATCTTGCATCCTAGACTTTGGTGGTTCTTGGGAGAAGCATATTCCTCTGGTGGAGTTTGCCTACAACAATAGTTCTCAGGTGAACATTCAGATGGTGACAGATGAGGCTTTGTACGGTAGGCCATACCGATCACCCTTATGATGCCTAGAGGCAGGAGAGGTAGCTTTGTTGGGACCTCGTCTTGTTCAGGAGACTTCAGAACAGATAGAGCAGATTTAGAAGAGGATGGCTACAGCGCAGTCTCAGCAGAAGTCTTGTGCTGATTAGTGGAGACGACCTCTGGAGTTCGAGGTCGGTGATCAGGTTTTCCTACGTGTCGTACTGAGGTTGGGACAGAGAAGGATTCGGAGACAGGATAAGCTTTCACTGTGGTACTTCGGGCCATTTTATGTCTTGGAGAGAGTCGGGCCGGTTGCCTATCGGTTGCAGCTACCTCAGAGGTATCGGGACATGCATGACATCTCCCATGTCTCTCATCTACGACGCTACTTTTCAGAACCATATCACGTCTTTCAGCCCAAGAAAGTCGAGCATGAGGCGGATGCATCATTCGAGGAGCATCCTATCCGGATTGTCGATCACAGTACAAAGGTTCTCCATGGGTGGTTTGTTCCTCTGGTACGAGTGCTATGGAAGCACGGGAAAGTATAGGACGATACCTGGGAGAGGGAGGCTGATGTACGATCGCAATGGCCGGAGCTGTTCGGGGTTTCTTCTTCTCCAACTCATTAGGGAAATTCGGGGATGAATTTCTTTAAGGGGGGAAGTTTGTAAGAACTCGGATCTTCTTTTCAGGTACGTTTTTCCTTTTTCTAGAGTTTTTGAGAAAAATGAATTTTCTGGAAATTTCAAAAGTACATGCCTTATACTTTCTGAGTACACGTCGTGTGCTATTCCCCAACTCGAAGCTGTGTGATGGCCATGTCTGGGCCACACACACGGTGTGTAAGGCTGAGGTGGAGGCTGGTTAACTTGGAGTACATAAAATTGAAGTACACGTCGTGTACTCAGGAAGTACATGCTGTGTACTTTCTTTTTTTTTCATTAAACAGACTGGGGTCGCGTCTAACCCCCAGATTCATCTTCTTCTTCAGTTTTTGTCCGTCCGAGAGTGACCGTACGACCGGATCTTTGATGGGCTCCCACCTCACCGTCCGTTCTCTAATTCGAGCATGGTCAGTTGCATTGGAATCGCAGTGGTGAGTTCCCCCTTCTACTTTAGCCTTCTTTCTTGATTCCTCTTCGTTTCCATGTTATCATGGGATGAACGTTTTGTGTTTTTTATCAGATCTACATAGTTCCAAGGGGAATCTGTCATCGTGGTTCACTTATATCGATCACCTAGGATCGAGGTAGGTGGTTTGTGCCTTTCCATAGAAAGTTGATGAATATTATGTGCAAATTCCACCAATACCCTTGAACGGGGTATTGCGTGTTTCCTGTTTTACCTTTTTTGTTTGCCTACTTTTCTTGTTTGCTTTAATAGAGGTTATTTCTTGTGAGTAGAGTAATTTATTTTGTGTTCATATTGCTTTTCCATGATTTTTTTCCTATTGGGCATTTTCCCAATTGTCATGCCTAGTTGTAGGATAGAAGAACTGTTGTTTTATTATTTCTGTTGAGCCTTAATTGATATCCAAGTAGTTCTTGAGGTTTACTTGGATGATATATGTGCACTGATCATGTTTAGTTACTTAGGACTATGAGAACCTAGAGTAGTAGACCAAAGGGGGAATTGACGGAAGGGCTTCTCTAGAGTGTCTTTCAATTACGACGTGAGACTATAGGGTGGAATTGATGTTGAGTGCTTCCCCAGAGAGTCTGTAGATCCACGACGTAGTCCACAGGGGGAATTGATGTTGAGTGCTTCCCTAGAGAGCCTTTAGCACGATACGAGACTATAGGGGGAATTGACGGTGAGTGATTCCCCAGAGAGTCTGCTTAATTACGTAGCTGAACCAGAAAGGTGAGACTGTGTGTGATACCTAGAGGGTTACTAGTACTGATAGGTTGAACCATAGGGGTTAGACTGTGAGAGCTTCCTAGAGGGTTACCTGTTTCTTCTTTTGTTACTGGCTGTTTACTTGTGTACTTTGTGTGCCAGAACTGTGGATTGTAGCTGCTTGTGCTTTTCTATTTACTGCTTCTTGTTTTATTACTGCCATGTATTCCTTGACTGTTAGGACCAAATCTTTGGGTGATTTCCTACTGAGATTGTATCTCACACCCTGTTTGGGCCATGCTTTTGGGCCCAAGCAGACTATGTTGCTGCAGGTATAGACAAGGGAAAGCGCTCTTCTACTTCAGGATCTTGATTTCACCAGGAGCTGGGGATCATGGGACCGAGTTGTGCCTCACGATGCTGAGGAGCTTACCTTTTTTTATTTTGCACTTGGTTTCAGTTGTATTACATCACGTTGTTGTGTTTTCTGTTTTCCTTAGATACTTGTACCTACTGCATCATTTTCATCATAGTTATATATCTCCATTGCTTCTGCTGTTTGGTTTCTGCTATTATGCATGTTGTTTACTGCTTCCTCTGTTCATTGTGGTTTTCTTACCTTGTATACCTTACCGAATGAGAGCATAGTTTCCCCCACCGACTTACCAAGGCCCTCACTGCTAGTCGGCAGCCTCTGGCGTTCGGGGAAACGTGCTTGAGGTCATGTGGAGAACCGGGTATGGGGCACTAGTGGAGGGGATCCGAACTCAGGACGTTACAAGAACATGCATGTGCGAGGCCCAAGGGGCTCCATTGGTGTTTGTGAAACCCACTAGATTTTCTTTTTTTCAAAAAAAAATATTAAATGAGAATTTTGTGTTTTAGTAACCGGTGTTTGTGTGGTGTGTCCTTGTGTTTTGGAAATATCGGATGTGAGGCATTTTGAGCCGAGGATCCCTTCTGACTGATTTGTGTCCTGAGTCTGAATTCTCATTTGTAAGTTGGTATACAAACATGTAGTTAGTTAATTCTTTTGAAAAGTACATCAGGGATACCTTGCAGTGGTTCCCCCTGCACGTTTGGTGTTCACTTGTGGTTTGTCTTGATCATTTGACCATTTTGTTTGGGTCCATGGTTTTCCTTCATGACTAGTGTATGCCCCCCCCCCCCCATAAAGCATTAACATGCTACTGATGTGTGGCCACAGGTAATTCACTGTTGGTCAACCGTCCAGTTGATTAAAATAAGGACTCTCGCTTTTGAGTGATAGTGATAAGTTTGTCCCTTGTCCTTTTCAGTTAAGCGGATCCTCTCGCAGCGGGATGACAGAAGCGAGAGGAGTTGAAGGGGAATTTGGTCTCTTTGATTTGTCTTAGTCATCAGGTATGTAGTTTGACATCATTGCGTCTGAAGGTTTCCCCCTGGAAGCGGTGAAAGTAAATTCCAGCAGGGAAGGGTGAAGGAGGTTCAGAATTATCAGTGTTGACCAGTGTCTTGAAGACATTTGTAATACTTTCATCAGCTGTAGGGGTCATGTTTGGTGATGTCTTTTAGTGTGAGTTCTCTTTGATAGTCAAGGGTAAAGTTTGACCTCATTAATTTGAATGTTCTGTTTGGAAACGGTGGAGGAGATTCCAGTGGGGAAAGGTGGAAGCATCCTGGAGTGGTTGGTGTGGTCCACTATTCTAAATGACCTTTGGTCCTTCATTGGTTTTGTTTAAGAAAGGGGCTACGTTAGGCCATTAGTGTGGTAGACCCAGTCACATGGGGATGCTACGGTAGATTACAGGAATCACATGTTGTTTAAGACTCAGTTTGAAGTCCCTCTCTGTATAATGTTCCTCTCAACAGCAATGGTTATGTTCAGGTGATGATTTGTAGTGTCGTGTTCTCATTCAGTGTAACAAAGGGTGATGAACCTACACCATTTCATCTCTTGTGTTGGTGAATGTTCCGTGTATGATCAGTGAGATGACGTAATGTGTTGTGTTTGCTGGTGTTGTCTTGGTTGCAGTGTGGTTGTGTGTGACACCAAAAGGAGAAGCTCCATTTATGAGTCTTCAATACCTGACTGCAAGGCAGGATATGCTTCAAATATCAGGGCTCCAGCCATAGGCATTGGAGTGAAGCTGGCGCATGGTCAAGAACCCCGGGAGTGTATGGGAGCCCAAATTTATTTCTATCATCGGTGTTGAAATTAAAGTTAGTTTAAATTGTTTTCTGTGGTCGTTCCATTCTGAACGAACCGTCTAGCTGCGTAACGTTTCCATGACTATGAGGAGGCATGTTCTTCTGGTTTCCATAATGTCTTAGGGGTTTTGTCCCACTAGATTTATTCACTTTAGTGGTCCTTATGAGAGTCTATTGGGTAAATTTGTCTCAAATTTGAATAATTCTCATCCAGTAATGTGGAAATGCTGGTTCGTCTTGGGTTATGCTTTTGACGCCCCGGTAGTCGGGTCCCTCCCTCCCCGCACCTTATGGTGGTGTGTTTGGTCACCATTGAGAAATTTTCAAATTTCCATACCTTATGTTAGTTCTAATGGTGGGGAGACCCACATTGGGTCTCACACAAATGTCCCTGGAATGAATCGGTGTTGGACTTTTCTTTAATGGTGGGGAGTCCACTCGAACCTCCCCGTGTCGTTTTTCCAGTCTCGTTGTTGCACCCAATTTTTGTATACATTTTCATATATATAATTTAAAATAAAAACATTTTTTCAACAAATATTTGTTGTTTCATTAACATATTCTTTGATTTTTGTGATTTTGTTTACTTTTAGGAGCTTTCTAGATAAAATACACAAATCAAGGGAAATCTGTGAAAATTTTGGAACTACAAGGTGTGTACTTTTTATACATGACATGTACATCCAGACAGGAACATAGATCGAATGAGGGAGTACATGCCCATGTCACTAGGCAGAAGCTACACGCCGTGTGGGGCGGCTTTACACATCGTGTACTACATTCTAGAAGCGGTTGTTGCCAAGAAGAGTCTATACGCCCATGTGGTCGTTGAAGGACACACGGCATGTTCCATTTCTACACGAAGTGTGTTCTATTATAGAAGAGTTTGGTGGCAAGATTTTGATACTACACGTCATTTATGGTGGTGCTACATGCCGTGTACAATCACCTAGCAGGAGGCGCCATGTTTAAAGTCAAAGACGGTGTGTTAGGCCACCTACCAGCGGAGAAAATAGATCCCTAAGCGCGTTGACGTAAGTACACGGTGTGTACTTTCTATACACGGCATGTACTTTATTTTTCTATAAATAGAGGCCTTGGCCTTCATATTTTAGGGTTCCAAACCATTCAAAGCAGGGGAGAAGTTCTGCTGCTACTATTCCCAAATGACCGTGGTGTCATTGTTCCACCATACCACCTACAGACACCTCTCCTCGTAGCTTACACGATGAATTCATCACGTATCGAGTGTATTGTTCCTATCATGCTTACCATGTGTAACTAAACCCCTTGTGTTGGGGCTGTGGGTGATGAAGGATTGTATTATTTTGTATTAATTTAGATAGTTGTGTTTATTCTTCTTAATTGTTCTTACTCCTCTTAAATCATTGCTAAATATTACGGATAATTCTAAACCGGACCAAGGGAAGAATTCTCAGCAATATTAAAGAATATTAATAGTGAAATCTTTCATGACCATTGAAAAGGATTCATCGATTCATTAATGGACTGGACCAATTTAAGAATTGAGAAACACTGACTACCAGACCAAGGAGTCAATTCCTTCAATTCCAAACAAGAGGAACCGGACCAAGGAAATCTTGTGATAAAAGGAAATCTAGAATGTTGAATTATCATGAACAACACAACCATTTAATCAATCTTCATAAAAACTTCATAATTACCATAGGCCCAATACACTTTTCTTCTTGTAAAAACACATTTAAATCACTTGTTGTTTCCTTTGAACTGTTAATCATTTTCTTAAAGTAAACAAAACTATTTCATTCAATCCAAATCAACTAATCCACTCTAAATTCTTCATGTTTCACTAAATTAATTATAAACTCAACTGAACCAATGCACAGCATAAGTTCCCTATGGATCGACCCCACACTTGCACTATACTAAGTTTAAGAGTGGGTAATAATTAATTTGGGGAACCGATAACATACTTTCAGTGAAACAACCGACCAAATTTTAGCGTCATTGCCGGGGGATTTTGTTTCAGTGCTACAATTTAAGTTGTGTTAATAATTGATTAAGTGAAAATAAAAATTAAAAATTCCCAAAAATTTCGTTCTTAATCCCATTTGTTTTTTTCCCTTGTTACACCTCGTATTTGTGTTGTGATTGTCCAGAAGCTTAAAAGTGCATGAGTAGATGCCCTACATGGTCTAGGAGCGTCAAGTCATCGGAACTAGTTCTGCTTGATCTGGAGATCAAACAGACCCTGCTTCGTCGTCGGCATGCACTAAAAGAACTCACAACCAACAGCAATGAACCATGGCAAACAAGGAAGAGGGAGCACCAGTCGTGGATTCTGCAGCTGAGCATCTGTACCAGGACCAGAAGCCTCCCGCTATTGGTATACCAGAGCAGGCACCTGGAGGCTTTATGGAATTCCTCCCAAGGGATTACCAACGGCCGCCACAACAACCTCCTCTGGTGTACGGCCAACTACAACAGCAGCAACAGATCTTCCAACGGCCCTATTTTTTCCCTCAGAAGCAGCAGTACATGAAAGCTCCACCCCCTTAGCAGTCACCTCCACGTTGTACCCTTATAGAGTACAGTCTTCCTTCGATCCATGGAGCAGATACGGGCATAGTTCATCCTCCAGTATAGGCCCAGCACTTCGAGATCAAGTCTGCTATAATGCAACTGATCCAGAACACTTTCCAATTCGGAGGCCTACCCAGCGAGGACCCGAACGCCCATCTCTCCAACGTTTTGGAGATCTGTGACACATTTCGGTACAATGGTGTATCTGAGGACGTCATTCGTCTTCACCTATTTCCCTTTTATCTACAGTACAAGGAGAAACACCGGATCAAAGGGATGCTGCAAAGATCCATCCTCACCTGGGAGGAGCTAGCCCAAGTGTTCCTATCCAAATACTTCCCACCATCGAAGATGGTGACCCTAAGGAATGAGATCCACAACTTCTAGCAGCACGACTCCGAGTCGTTATACGAGCCCTGGGAACATTTCAAGGAGATGCTACGAAAATTCCCACACCACGGACTCCCACTCAAGATGCAAGTCCATACCTTCTATGGAGGACTCACAACAAATACCAAGTTTGTGGTAGATGTTGCTGCTGAAGGTACGGTGATGAGGAAGTCTCCCGAAGAACTTTTTGAACTACTGAAAGATATGTCTGGAAACAGCTTACAATGTCATTCCGAGCGGGGGACTCAAAAAAGAGGTATGCATAGTATAGATGATACCACCATTCTCGCTACTCAGTTGAATGCAGTGTCCAAGAAAATCAACGCATTGAATACCAAAGGAGCATCTCATGTTCATGAGGTGAACCATCCAGCATGCGGTGACTGTGGTAATAACCACAATCTGGGAGAATTCCTGGGACTTCCATCTGACCCTTTGACAAGCGAGGTGAGCTTTTTTACTCAAACTGGAGGGTCGAATCAATATCAACAATACCAAAAGCCGGCATGGTGAGATAATCAGAACCAAGGTTGGGGCCAATGGCAGCAAACCCCTCCACCCCAGTGACTGCCTGGCTACAATCAGTCTCAATACCAAAATTAGTTTCCGAGACAGCAGTTCCAGCAGGGTTCCTATCAACAGCAAGGGTACCAAAATCCTCGCCCACAGCAGCAAAGGCAACAACCACCTCCACCACCTGCCCATCCATCTCAGCAAGAGAACACATCAAGGTTAGAGGACTTGATGAATAAATTCATATCAACTTCTGATACGAAATTTCAGAACTAGGAGGATTCCATTCGAAGCCTCGAGAATCAAATTGGCTAGATAGAAAACCAACTACCAGGGAGGCAGCCCGGTACACTACCGGGAAACATAGATAAGAACCCAAGGGAGGAGGCCCGTACCATCACTTTACGAAGTGGAAAGAATCTACACCAGAAGGAACCAGCACAACAGTCTACTACCCCTCCTCTCCCTGTTGAAAATGAAGGTACAGTTTCAGACCCCTCTTCATCTGAACCACCATCACCAGAGGCTCCACCAAGAAAAGGAAAGGAGTTCGTCAAACCATTCGAGCCTTCATTACCTTTCCCGGAGAGGATGAAGCAAAGTAAACTGGATCACCAGTTTGGAAGATTCATGGAGGTATTCATAAAGCTACATATCAACATCCCATTTGTAGAGGCCCTGACTCAAATTCCCACATATGCAAAATTCATGAAGGAAATCCTCTCGAATAAATGGAAGATGGAGGATTTGGGAACCATAGCACTGAAAAAGGTGTGCTTCGTGGTCGTTAAAAATTCTATTCCTCCAAAGATCCAGGATCCAGGTAGTTTTACTATTCCTTGTACAATTGGACCCTGTGACTTTGGAAAAGCTCTATGTGACCTGGGAGTAAGTGTCAACCTCATGCCATGATGAGTTTTCCAAAATATTGGACTCCATGATTTAAAGCCGACCCGAGTAGACCTTCAATTTGCTGATTGATCCATTAAGTATCCGAAGGGGCTACTAGAAGATGTACTGGTGAAAGTGGGACGATTGATCCTACCTATTGACTTCTTTATCCTGGACATGGAGGAGGACCAGGAGGCACCACTTATATTGGGAAGACCTTTCCTAGCCACTAGGAAGGCACTCATCGACGTGCACCAAGGAGAGTTGATTTTCCGTGTAGGGGACGAAAGAGTCTCCTACAATGTTTTAAAGTCCATCAAACAAACATCATTGACCAATCATGAGGATTGTTCTACGATAGCAACCATGGATGATCTCTTGATGGATGATCTGGTATGTACCTTTATTTTTAACCACTTTATCATTCCAGACATTCGTGTTGGAGAAGAGCCAGAAAACTTTCGGTACCTAGAAGGCCAGGGTAGCCACTATTGGGACCATTATCTTCCATATAAATCAGGTAAGAACAAGTAATAAGGTCAAGCCAAGGACCTAAAACAAAAGCACTTTCTAGGAGGTAACCCAGAGGTAACACGATGTGTCCCACTTATATACAGGGTGTGAACTTATCTTTTTAATTTATAATCTTAATAGTATAAATCTATAGAATAGCAAATAAATAATCAGGGATGACACAGGTGCTGATGGTAAAGTCACTGGAGTTTATTCAAGCCGTCCCCGGTTTGAATCCTCCCATACTACCTTCAGCACGGGGTTCCTCCTTTTTATTTACATGGTGTGTGTGGTATTTTTCATATATTTATATAAATGTGATTAAATATAATAAAACCTGTGATGGAGATGGGCTGGTTGGCTAGAATCGTAACCCGGTTCCAAAAGACTTGGGTTCGAATCCAGAAAACCATCACATTTCCATCATTTATTCTTTTAATAAAACCACAAGACGTGTATTTCGATATACGCCATGTGCGCCATAATTTTCAATATAAATTAAAAACATTTTTAAAATAAGAAATAACATGTGGTTGAAGTTGGTGGATTGGAAAAGTCTCGGCACCAGGTTCAAAAAGCCCGGGTTTGAATCGCGCTAATCTTTCCACTTCATCCCCATCCTTTCCTAAATAAAAAACCACACGCCGTGCATTTCTTTATTTCTATGTTTATAGGCCGTATAGATTAACTATATATAAATGATAAATACGAGTAGCAGTACAACCTTCGCTCCAGTGGTCGAGGACTTCCATTTGGGACGGTTGATCGCCGGTTCGAACCTCGCCCCAAGCACCGGATCAAAGGTTGTACTTCTCTTTTTCCGATTTTACATTACATGGCGTGTATTTACCGATATATGTCGTGTATGGTTTTATTTTTAATAGAATTTGTATATATATATCTATTTTATTTTAATTATTAATAATAATTATTATATAGATTGCTATAATAATTATCTATTTATATATATATATATATTAATTTAATAATTAATTAAAAAATTTGAGATACATGGCGTGTAGTCCAAAAGTACATGCCGTGTACCTTGCCTATATAGGCCACGGGCCACCTGGCTTCACCCCGTGTCACACAACCTCCCCATTTCCTCCCCTATTCCTATTTTCTTCTCCTGAACGCCAGCCGAACCACCATTCTCAGATCCATTGATTTAGGGCGTTTCGGGTTCTGATTCTTCTTTAATTGAAATCCTCAGTCAAGGTACGTCATTCTACACCCTCTATTTAAAGTTTTTAGACATGTTTAGGGTGATTTTAGGATCTAACGACCGTTTGGCTTCCGTGATACACGACCATGACCTGAAGAACACACTCCGTGCACTTCTGTACACGTCCACACACAAAAAAAAATCAAAATTTGAATATACATGGTGTGTATGTTCGGTACACACCATGTACCTTTCCTCGTCATGCCCGCGTATCCTTTTTCACACGGCCTCACACACCATTTTCTTGTACACGTCATGTGTGTTCGGTACACGCTGTGTATGACAATACTTTTGGCTCCTCTGTGTGTAGCACTTGACACGACCACTTACCCCATGTTCCTATACATGGAGTGTGTGTTCGGTACATGTCGTGTATACCATTTCCCATAGTATACACAGAGTGTCCTTTATTTATATACTTTTCACAAACATGGTCGTGTCCTTTATGAATAAACGACCACCTACACTTTGTGTGAACACGACGTGTATGTTCGGGACACGCCGTGTACTTTTACATGGTATATTTTTCACTCACAGTGTGTTTATCCAGAGCACACGGGCTACCCTACATTTTTCACTACACGTCGTGTACTTTGGATGTACACATTGTTTACTTTTATTTTCCTATTTTCTCACATTTTCTTTGTTTTATTTTCTTTTATTTTATTTTTATTTTGTTTGGTTTTTCTTTCTTTTTCCAGGTTATGGCAGATCATGATCCTTCCCGAGGGAAGCGGCCAGCCTCCACCACCGAGGGCGAGAGGCCCATCTATCGTCGGATCTATCTCCGACCACCGACACAGCCGGACCTCGATGCTCCGGTCTTCGAGCTCCCTCCATTGGCCATTCTACCACAACTCACTCCCTCAGCGAAGGTCAGGCCTACTTCTGTTGCACCTCCACCTTCCGGCACCGAGCTTTCGCACACCACTATTTCTACTACACCGGCTGCCACTCTCCCTACGCCATCTTCATCAGCAGCTGGTCCCTCATCGAGCCCTCCATCCACCGATCCACCCTCTACTTCAGCAGATCCACCCACAGAGCCAGCCCCCACTGCTGCACCAGCACCTGGGTCGGGACCTGCAGGTGATGCCTATCCCAGTATGGTATTCCTGGTCACAGATCTCGCATATGACAGGGTTCGATGCTTCTCTCGCCAGCCGATACCGTTGAGTGACCAATACCTCGACAGCAGCATTCCACAGCAGCTCAGTATTTGGGAGGATTTTGAGGAGCTTCTCGGGCACACCCCACTCCTAGATATTTTCCAGGTCAGTACTCCTGTTTTTTGTGATTAATTTTTCGAGTTCACGTCCTTGTTTGAGTTTGATGGATCGGAGTACCGGGAGACACCTGGAGATGCGGTGCCCATGGTACGGTTCTAGCTAGGCGGCCGACGTTTCTCCCCCACCATGACCGAGTTTGGCCGAGGGTGTAGCTTATACCCCCATCCCATCACCCCACCTCATGTTTCTACCCTTTCCAGGCCCAAGCGCTCTGAGATCATCGCTATGTGGAGGGGGATTGCTGGGCCTAACCACTGGTACTCCCCCACTTCCTAGAAGAGCACTCTTATAGCTGACCCCATCATCTGCTTCACCCATCGGTGCTTCAGTGCCATCCTTTTTCCCCGTCGTGAGGATATGGGGGTCATTACCGGTCATGAAATGGAGCTCCTTACTTGTGTCATCTGGCATGACTACCCGGACCTCCCCTATCTAGCCGCCTCCTATTTCCACACCATGTTTACTGGCCATCAGGGCAACCTGAACGGAGGGTTTTACACTACCCATCTCTCCCACCACCTAGGGGTATTTGAGCCCTCTTTGCCTCATGACCTGTTAGTTTCACCCCAATAGATGGACTTTCTCATGATCATTCGCATGGGGATAGTCTGGAAGCAGGGGGTGCCTACATCCTTGCCCAGGCTTGCCCCCACCCACCTGTTGACCCTCCCGTCCCACCTGATGCACCTGATCCTCCTTCCCCACCCCCTCCAGTTTCTTCACCCCACTCCCTCCTACTGAACCTTCTTCTTTTATCCTTCCTTCTTATGACCCACCACCAGCCCCACCTACCACCGCACCCTCGGTTGATCTCGCCCATTCCCTCCGCCTAGCCGCGGTGGAGCAGGTCTTGGGTCGCTTCGATAGCTGACAGGATCAGATGGAGTAGTAGTTGGTTCGTATCATCAGCCTCTTGGACACCATTGCGCGGACTTTGATTCATCTCGACAGCCACCAGGACTGAATGGAGGAGCTGTTGGCGCATATTTCTCGGCATCTTGGTCTTCTGTTGCCTTTACTGCCTGCCTCTGCCTCTGTTCATGGCCCTTCTGCTGCTGCTCCACCACCCTACACTACACTGGCCACAGATTCTGTTCTGCTATCTACAGTGGTCCCCGCTTCTACTACATCTCATGCCACCACCACTGCTTCCAATCCCAAGCCTGCTGTAGAGCTTCCTTCACCGCGTCTAACACCTGTGGCTCCTACTTCTTTGTCTTCCCTTCTCGCTACCGTGACCCCACCTTCCGCTTCTCCATCTCCTGAGTCGTCCCTACCAGTTGCTTCTGTACAGGATGATGCCTCTTCTGAGGTGACCCCATGACTGGTTTTGGGACATATGCTTTTCATTGTATATATATTTGTTCTCTCATATCCTTGTGTTTATTATGCTTTCTTGCAGTGTTTCTTTTTCCCCATCACAGGTACTCTGGAACATTTTTGGGTTGTGCTTTTACTTCGCATACCATTTTCCTTTGCCTAGACACGAGGGGAGTATTCTTTTTCATTTGTTTTTATTTTCTTTCTTAATCATACTCCTTTCAATACTTTCCCTCGGTCTGGTCCACTTTTTGTGTCCCCACTTTACCTTGTTCTTTATTGGGCACTTGGTGGACCACGTGCGATTTTCAGTAAGGGGGAGCCTCTCTCTATTTCACCTTAGTCTTTTCCCTTGAACTAATCTAGGATACATCATTATTAGATTATATATTTGAAAATGTGAAGCAATTTTGGTTAATCATTCTTATAAATTCTAGAGTTATTTAGTAGGAACTTTTTAGGGTTGCATGCTTATTTTAGTTTTTAAGTGTTTTAAAATGATTGCTGATATAGTTTCAATTGCAAATTTAAATTCTTAATTAATTACATTGATTAGGCTAATCATTTATATACATTTCATGACCTGATTTCCCCTTTATTATTTTTCCACTCCTGAGAGGTATTCTAAACCCTTTTTCATTTTTCTTTTCTAATACCCTCTTTCTTGAGAGATTCTTATTATATGGATCACTACCAGAATTTGCAAGTTTTATTTTCAAAACGCGAAGAATTTTTTAAATTACTTTAAAATGATTGAGGAACTATATTGTTTTCAGCCCTTTATCTTGAGACCTACCCTACATTTAATCTTCATTAAATCCCATAGAATCCATGAACAATCTTTATAGGAAGCCACATTACAATCCTATTTCCCTTCCTACCCTATTTCCTTGGAACTTTGCATGATTATTCATTTTTGAGCTTTAAAGAGGGAGTTGGAAGTACATGGAATATTTTTGTGCACAATCATGAAATGAAGTGTGGGGGAGTGCCTCTTGATTATTTAGGGAAGAAAGGGTTCCAAACAATTATTCATTATATTCATAAGTGTTTCCCTTTCATTATTCTAAAAAACAAACAAACAAATAAAGAAGGGAACCTTGTGCTCATTTGATTTAGGAACCCTACTTAAATAAGGGAAAAGGTGGTGATTATAATAGTATTCGACTGAGCTTTTGAAGGATACATTTTTATTGAACTTTACTTTGAATATCATGTAATTTTGTCTAAAGGAATTAGCCTTCCTTTTTCATGCCTCATAATTTATTTTTCACATCTGAACCTACCAACCCTTATCCACAGAGACATCTGAACCTTATTGATAAAGCCCTCATGATTTTTGTAATTCATATTTTTCTGACGTAGAGAACAAGATATCTTACAAACCTATGGATAGAGTGTATATAACTTAGATTGAGCATAACTCTGAATAAAAACATCTTGAGTGTGGAGTGTGATTTTTGAATGGTAAGGTAGATTATCTAGTGGTATGCTTATTTTTGAAAGGTTCAAAAATGTATTGAAAGAGGATGAGAGTAGTTAATTGAATTATATATATGACGCATGATTTTAACATATTATGAATTGAATTTGTTTGTGCCTTTTATAATTTTCCTCAGTAACTTTATCATTTATACTTTTTTATTAATTGAATGCCTTCCTTTTTAAAATTATAGGCTCTTTTAATTAGATGTTGAGATTTTGCTTGAGGGCAAGTAAACGATTAAGTGTGGGGGAGTTTGATGCACCCAATTTGTGTATACATTTTCACATATATAATTGAAAATAAAAACATGTTTTCAACAAATATCTGTTGTTTCATGAATATATTCTTTGATTTTGGTGATTCTGTTTACTTTCAGAATCTTTTTGGCAAAAATACACAAATCAATGGAAATCTGTGAAAATTTTGAAACTACATGGAGTGTACTTTGTATACATGCCGCGTACATCCAGACAAGGACACGGATCGAAGGAGGGAGTACACGCCCATGTCACCAGGCAGAAGCTACACGCTGTTTGGGGAGGTTTTACACACCAAGTACTACATTCTAGAAGCGGTTGTTGCCGAGAAGAGTCTACACGCCCATGTGGCCGTTGAAGGAGACACGGCGTGTTCCATTTCTACACGTTGTGTCTGCTATTCTAGAAGGCGTTGGTGGCCAAATTTTGATTCTACACACTGTGTATTGAGGTGCTACACGCCGTGTACACTCACCTACCAGGCAGTTCCATGTTCAAAGTCAAAGACAGCATGTTAGGCCACCTACCAGCGGAGAAAATAGAGCCCTAAGCGCGTTGATGGAAGTACAAGGAATGTACTTTCTATACACGCTGTGTAATTTATTTTTCTATAAATAGAGGCATTGGACTTTGGATTTTAAGGTTCCAAACCATTCAAAGGAGGGGATAAGTTCTGCTGCTACCATTCCCAAACAACCGTGGTGCCGTTGTTCCACCATACCACCTACTGACACCTCTCCTCGTAGATTACATGATGAATTCATCAGGTATTGAGTGTATTGTTCCTATCATGCTTACCATGTGTAACTAAACCCCTTATATTGGGGCTTTGGGTGATGAAGGATTGTATTATGTTGTATTAATTTTTATAGTTGTGTTTATTATTCTTAATTCTTATTACTCCTCTTAAATCATTGCTAAATATTACTAGGAATGATGAGCCGGACCAAGGGAAGAATTCTCAGCGATATAAAAGAAGAGTAACAGTGAAAGATTTCATCACCATTGAAAGGGTTTCACCAATTCATTAATGGATTGAACCAAATTAAGAATTGAGAAACACTGACTACCAGACCAAGGAGTCAATTCCTTCAATTCCAAACAAGAGGAACCGGACCAAGGAAATCTTGTGATAAAAGGAAATCCAGAATGTTGAATTATCATGAACAACACAACCATTTAAGCAATCTTCATAAAAACTCCATAATTAACACAGCCCCAATACACTTTTCTTCCTGTTAAAACACCTTTAAATCACTTGTTGTTTCCTTTGAATTGGTAATAATTTTCTTAAAGTAAACAAAATAGTTTCATTCAATCCAAATCAACCAATCCACTCTAAATTCTGCATGTTTCACTAAATTAATTATAAAATCAACTGAACCAACGCACTTCCAAAGTTCCATGTGGATCAACCCCACACTTGAACTATACTAAGTTTAAGAGTGGGTAATAATTAATTTGGTGCACCGATAACATACTTTCGGTGAAACGTCCAACCCCTCGTCTTGGGCGTTAGTAGGTTCTTAATGGTGGGGATCCCCTCAGGCTTCCCCATGTTAACCTTTTGGTTCTGTCTCTATGGATGGCTTGGTGATAAGTGATAGGTGTGTTCCTTGGATGTGGTTTGACATTGTTTGTTCATTATAACCAAATGGTGTGGTTTTTGTTAAATAGTGATTGAGATGTTTTAGCTTATGAAGTTAGTTTCTGTGGGTGCGAGAGTTCTTTTCCTTGACCAATCAACTTGAGGCATTCTATCTCTTTGGGGAGGGCGACACATATTAGAAAGTCTTTTTACACATTTCTTGAAGTTTTTTTCGAGTCACTTTCTCAAAGCATGATTTTTTTGCCTCTTTTCGCTTGTTGATTGTGGGGATCCTCTTTGAACGTTGGTATGGTATCAGTTTCTTCTTTGAGTCTCAACCTTAGTTGTGCCTTTCCGAGGACGAAAAGCTTTATGGTGGGGAGAATTGTCACACTCGGATTTCTAAAACGATTTTTTTATTTATTATTTTAATTATTTTTAGTCTCTTGCAAATCTTTGTTTAAGTGCGGGAAGAACCCGATTAAACTTTTACTCTATGCTAATAAATGAATATTTTAGGTGTGGCGGTGTCCGACGCATGGGCGGGGCATGGTCGAAGTTGCGAGACTTTTCCTGGGTCGCTGCGCGACCTCGCCCGGTTCACTGCACGTCTTGCTCGATGATTAACTAATGAAATAATAAGAATTAAGTATGGTTTGAATAATAATATTAATATTAATGTCACTTAAAAATATTATTATTATTTTCTTGGATAATAAATTAATTGAGTGTTATTTTTATTAATAGCATTTTATTAAGTTGATCATTGTATAGTTTATTATTTAGTTTATTAGGTATGTTATTATCTTATTATTATTATTATTATTATTATTATTAGTGATGAAAATTAATTCATTTTATTTATTATAATTATTCTTGTTTTAGTTTTATTACTTTTACTATTACTATTATTAATATAACTATTATCTTTATTATTATTGTTTTTTTCTTTTTAGTTTTAGTTTTATTTTATTAGTTTATTTTTATTTTTACCTTGTTTTGAGTAGGGTTTTACTCCCCCGTTCCTTTTACGCCGCGGCCTAGACCTCCCCATGTAACCCAAATTCCTTTCCATCTTCATCATGTCGTGCCTCCCTCCAATGTCATGTCGTCATCGAAGCACCTCCATCTTACCCAGCCTGGATGCGCCGAACCTCTTGCTTCTTCTTGGAATCACACCACACCCCTCCCCTCTTCTGGATCACACCACATCCACCTACAGGCTTGCTCTCCTGCGCTGTCCACCAGTCCCCTCACCCATGTTGTCCACCGGCTTCCCCATCTCGCGTCGCTGCACCACCACCCCCTGAAGCCCTGGTCCGTTGCACCCCATCTCCACTACCCAAATCCACCCAACTAGCACCACTGCTGGCGCACTCCGCCTATCCCGCCCCTACGGACCATACCCCGTGCGCCTTCCTTGCATAGTGGTATCTAGTGAAAATACCTCCTCCCCGGCTTTAGTCCAGCATCGTCCTTGCCTGGGCACGCCATTCATCGGCCTCTTCCTCTTCCAGCAAGTTCGGTTAATGCCTCCCACTCCTCCGGTGTCCCTTTTAACCCCCGACCAGCCTCCCGCTGCCTCACTAATGGTGTGTATTCTTTCTCTTGGTTGTTATTCCTTTCTAATAAAGTTGCGGGTAAGGGTTTCACATTTTTTGTGGTCTGAATTGTGCTGATTTTTGTTCAAATTCTAGTTTAGGGTCCTTTTCGGTTCGCGTGTGGTGTGTATTAGGTGTGATTGGAGATCCGCACATGTTTTGGGAGTTCCTCCTTCTGAGGTAGGTGGTTCCATGTTTAAACATTATCTGATAAGTTAATTTTCTTGCTTAATTAATTTAGTGTGTTATTCCATTAATCTGTGTTGTGTGAAATTAGTTTTTGAATGAGTTTGATATGTGTTTTGATTTTAAGTAGCATTCTTAATGAAATGTGGTGCATTTTTTATAAAAACCCTTATTGTAATATTTGATCATGTTTTATAAATTGTGCATTTAGCTATTGAATTGTGCAAAGGTTTTAGATCATGTTTTGATGTTGTGTTGATATGTTTTTTGTCACAAATGAGGATTTGAGTGAGTCTTTAGTGTTTAAAGTCTAGCGACACATTTTAAAATTTATTGATAAACTTTCTTAGTGGTTTGTTTAATTGCTGGAATGGTTTCTTTAATTATGTAGTTGATTTATTTGATTGTGTGAGTGATGTAAATTAAGTTTTAAAAGATTTTTGGTGTACAATTCTTTGTGTCACCTTGGTAATTGTTTTTATAAAATCATTAAATGGTTTATTTAGTTTTATTAATGGTGTGAAACATTTTTGGAACCTGTTTTGGGTGTGCTTGGTCATGAAAGAGGGTTGAGTTGGTTTTGCATCTTAAATCCATGTTATGTTTCTTTTTAAATAATTTGTTTACAAAGAATTTAATATGATTTAATAAAAATGATTAACAATAAAAATTTATTATGTTTTTAATAAACAATTATTAACAATGCAGAAATTGTTTTAATTGAGTTGGGTAAAGTCTTTTGGTGTGCGTACTTTGTCAAATGGTTTTTTGTGTATGTTAAAGTGTGGCATTGGGTTTATGTTACACCCTGTTTGTTTTATTTGTCTGATTTTGACATGAAATGTGTAATTTGAACATCTTGATCACAAAAGCGGAAGCCTGGGTACTAGGTGGGTGGACTAGAATAACGTGCTAGTGATATGGGAGTGGCCCTGGCCCAGTTTCACTTAGCTGGATTGACTCTTACAACACTAACTAAACTTTATATGATGACTGGATACCACTATGTTATGGATGTGTTGCCCTACTAGTGGCTCATGCATGAGAACGTATGATATGGATTCTTTGGTACACCAAGACATGAGGTTCTAGGGCCCCACACAGCTTTAGTCCCTTTAGGGCCTCTCCCACTTTTGGTGCTCCTAGACTACTATACACTCACCATCAGCATACGATGCAGCTTTTGGGTTTTTGTGAAGGTTTGGGTTTTCTTTTTATGCAAGTGTGTTTTCTTTTATTTAAGTTGTTTTCTTTAAAAGAGATTTCCTTATAGAAACTGTTTCTTTAAAGTTATTTAAGCTTTGGTGTTCTTTCATTTATTTAGCCTACAAATGTATTTGTCA
The DNA here is from genome assembly GCA_963277665.1 of Viscum album. Taxonomy (NCBI): domain Eukaryota; kingdom Viridiplantae; phylum Streptophyta; class Magnoliopsida; order Santalales; family Viscaceae; genus Viscum; species Viscum album. The sequence goes on along the minus strand of OY728134.1, from coordinate 1,308,524,761 downwards.
TTTAATGTTTATACGTGGAACCTTTTTATTGGGTGACGTTCTACTGGGCTCTTGGCTCACACCCTACATACACCTTTGGGTGTATGTAGACTCTATTTCTTATGCATTCCAGGTTTTGGAATCGTGCTCAGTGATGGTGTTTTAGGTTGTAGTTGGTCTTCTCATGCAGAGTGGTGTTGATGTGTCCTCTCTTTTGTCAGGAGGTTTGAGTGAGAGTTTTATTTTCCATTTTCGTCTTTTCTTTTTAGTTATTGGTTTGAGTTGTAGACTTTAAACCTATTTATAGTTTAAAGGTGTGTTTGGTTGTCTATTTCCAGTTTCAGATTATTTATCATGTTAGTTGTTTTTATGTCTTTAATTTCGGGTAAACCGTTCCCACATGTTACTATTGATACCCGAGAACTTGTGTCAGCCCGTGGGGATCAGGAACGCCCTTCGGGCCTTGGCGCGGACCGGGTCAGGCACCGGGTCGGATGGCGACCCGGACTGGTTCGTGAAAAGAATCCATCATGGATAGAATATAAAACATATACAATAACTAGTTGGTATGATAAACACTCCTCAAGGAGATAATTACCAAAATCAGATTGATAAACATCCCAAAGGAAACATATCATCTAAATAACAACACAACATATTTCAAGACCAAGTCTCGCAATCCACTTGTAACAAGTGGACCATAACTGCACCTATCACCATCATCACTCCAAGTTCCCATGAATCAAGCACATTTACCACATCCAAGTAGAAATTTCCCTTTTCCTAGGCCTAGAATAACATAATCTATGAACTCCTGAAGGAAAAGGTAGGGTGTGGGTCAAAAAACCCAATAGGGTCTCACCAAGTGTTCTATAATAACATTCATAAAAGTTAAATCATTTATTCCATCAATTAAAATAAGAGAGGGCATAGAAATTCATTTAAATATTTTAATCCAAACCATTATTTCAATCAAAATATTGAAGATATATCAAAACATTCTTAAATGAATATTTTATATAAAACCACTTACATGAATAAAAATAGTTCTTTAAACAATATCATGCATAATAAAGATGAACAGAACAAAGAACCATGGTCATATTCCCTAATTTACATTTGTTCTAGGATATCGGTTCCTCATAATAATAAATCATCAAACATGACTCAATTATATTTGTACAAATATATGTGGATCTAGATAATAGGACTAATCAATCAACATCTTATTAGGGATCATCATGTCGAACTAGGTTTAGTTTTATTTGTCATCATTAATCCATTTCTATTGAGTCGGAGTCATAGCATTATTTTCCTAATCACCCACTAACTACTCAGGTTCACATGTTCTTAAATCAATAAATCAATTAATAAATCATGGGAAAATCAATTAATTCAATTCAATACAGCATTCAAAGATCAATTTCACAAATTTAGGTTTAACATGTCGTTTTAGTTCCAAACTAAATCATTGATTTTCACCAATTTCATTCCATTCGAATCAACTTTCTCTTGAATTAAATCTTTCCTAAAATTAAATTTGAAATACTTTAATCAGGGAATTTCTAATTTCAAGTAATAATTTTTCTCAAAATCTACCCAAAAAAATCAATTCCATTGAAATTTTTGGTTTTTCACAATTTACATGCACTTTTTAAATCAAACATAAAGACATCTAAAATCATGGTTTCATAAACCTATTAAAAACGTATTTAAATTTTAAAAAGAATTTTATGGTTTAAATTATAATTTAAGGCCTTATGGATCCACGTATATTTAATCAAATGATTAGAAACAACACCTTACAATGGTAACTGACAATGAAGAACAAAGGTGAAGAAGATTGAGGAACAGGTCCTAGAATTGAGATCCTTCAAAATTAACATCTAATCCATCAGCAACATGAGTATTCATCTCTCCCAAAAGTGAGAGAAATATAGGATATATAAATTAAAAACCAAGGGATAAACCATATACTAGAGAGGGGTCAAATTCTCCACCAGGACTTCGATTCACAAGGGATAAGGTTTTAGGAAACATTAAATCTTCTACAGAGCCGCCAAAAACCAAGTAATTTGAATCAAATTGAGTTTCGGGTAACTAGAGTGTAAGTTGGGGATACTAGGATTTTAATTAAAGAAATTGGTTCATTAAAAACCCATGAACATGGTTTATGGGTGGGGATACATTGTTATCAGTAACTGTGTTCCCTAACCATACACCCTTATTGTTCTTCTTGAAAGAGTTATTGGTTTAGATACAAAGTTAAATTAACCATGATCTAACTATGAAAATCCATCTTGTTAATGGTGCATGGGTTAAAAACCCTATTCCCCCCTCTAGTGAACCAAAATTGGACTCACTATTTGATTGGACAAAATTCATGGTTTTCCCTAACTGTGCACCAGTTGTTCATAGTCTCTAAAACATCCAAATTTTCTATAAAATCACCAAAAGCTCCATGTATCAAAATCCAAGAAAAGGGTGATAAAAACCAAGGTTTATAAATACCTAAATAAATGTAAATATTTTTGTAAATACTTGTAACTATTTTCCTTTAATGAAATATTTTTCCACTTATACTCCTCATTTTTGTGATGGGCCATGTATCATAAGGACTTCATGATGTTTTTGGAGAAATTAGGGGTGTTTTGGAAATATTTTTACCAAAACATTTATGGTTTCACCAGATCACACTATAAAACACTATAGAGTATGTGTCTACACCATAATAAAAAAGATACATTATATCTATTTGTTAAGTTGAGGCTACACTACACCAAGAATTGTTGTAGCGTAGTGGGGTTGTTTCAGTGGAGGATGTTCCATGCTATTTTAGACCATGATGCAGAGAGAGTTTCTACATCAGTTAATAATGGTTGGTTGTCCAATATCCTTCGTGAGCTAATGTATTCAATGGATTTAATGGTATTTTATCTTAATTTGATTTAGGGAAATCTATTTTGAATTGATTAGTAACCTTAAATTTAGTATTATGAATCATAAAAGGGGTTTTATAACATTGATTTAACCCTTTATTGATTGTAAATAAATTTATCTTACCTCTCATTAGAAGGAAAAATATCAAACTTTGAAGAATTGCATACATATCACCATGATTTATACCAAACCTCTACACCATAGTGGGTTGAGGTGGAGAGCCTCTTATTACCATTGTCATCCACCTTGCGCCATTTTGGTGCTCTTGTATGATGGTTCTAGGACACAACCATACACTATGAAAAATAGAGGGCATCTTTCAGTGCTTCCTTGCACCGTGTTACACCCTGCATGTGTCATGATGTATATTCAAATGTACCATCCACATAGCAATTCATGCCATGCACTATGAAGATATCCAGTTTTCTAGAATTTTTCTGTATCCCTTCTTGGAACAAACTAGATGAACACCTTTTAATGATTATTGATCTAGAGTAAGTTGGTTTGATGACCTTGATCTAGTTTCATCAATGCCTTACTCTGGAACACATGACATGTTTGGTTGGACCCATTCAAGGATATCTTAGAGTACGACTATATTCTTGTTGGTGTGAGAGTGTGGTTTAGGTAACAGCACCCTCGTTGTGCCTTGACATATGTTGGAACAATTGGTAGGAATTTCCTTACCACATGGAATATAATTTACACATGTTTCCAAAATATGATTCATGCATTGGATTAATTGATACCATGTCTGACTGTGATAACATGATATTGTGTTTTCTGGTACATACTCATTATTATTTTCATTGCCTTCTTATATACTCAACCTATAAGTGTATTTCCATGCCTTTTTTATTTGCGGGTACTTAGGACTGGTGGAATAACATGACATGTTTATCCAGTAGAGGGGGAGTTCACTTGATTTGAAAATATGGTGATGAGGGACCTGAGAATAGGGTTTAGGTATAAGATATCCATAGTTTCGTGCTGATGATGGACTCAATGTAGCCTTGATTTTCTAAGTTTCATTAATCATGAGGTATCCTGGCCAATGTGAGTTCTAGATATTCCTGAGTAGAGGACATAGGGTGAGATGGCCTTTTTTATGGATAGATAACACTTGGTTTCATGTTCACATGACAATGTGAGGATGTCATAAAATGCATTTTTTTGTTATATTAACACCCTCTATTATCTTTCAGTCATAGAGATGAATTGGTTAAAGATGAGGGTTCATGGAAGTTTGGTCATCACTCAACCACTCAGTTATGGATTTTATGTTTATTCTTATTACAAATTTATTATTATTAAAAATAAAATTGATATACTTTAGAACATTAGCTTAAGGATTCATTGGTGTTGTCCAAATGGGTCCTTTAACCACACCCTACTTGGTCATTTTAATAGGCTTATAGATTTTATTTGGGATCTGGAAAAGATAAAGGGACCCAAAGTGTATATTTTAGTAGATGAGGATGGATATAGTATTGGATTGGTATGAACTTCAATTTTCCCATCAATTTATTTGATTATTTATCTACTTTTATTTCACTGGACAAGATTTCCACAATGGGTTGAATTTTATTAATATGAAATTTATTCAATTTTTATTTACCAGATTAATCTAATGATTTATTGTTTCCTTTACTATTATTATCAATCCCATGAAATGATACATAGGGTATAGTCTTTCCATTGAAAGAATCAACCCCTCACTACTACTCAACATCCTCTTTCATATGGGAAGGAATGCATGATGTTACATATCAATTCATCTGAATAGGTGGTTTGGTTGTGGAATTCCAAAGTGTTATCATAGGATCAGGATTCAATAAATTTTTTCCTTTGACATGTTTTGGGATAGTGTACACATGAGATAGGATAGTTGGGAATCAGGTAGGGGAACTATACAAGTTCATGTCCAGTACTATATAGTGGACCTCTAAATTTACAGGAACTGGTGAATTATTTTTTTTATTGTTACCATTGTTTAGTTTCTCCTTAGGTGATGCACATGATGTTGATATGTGATTTATGATATTTTGCCTGAGTTTATGCATCATGGATAGGCATGTAGGTTCATATACCATATATATACCAGTTGTTGTGTTGAATAGTGGTTCATTAATTAAATTTTTTGATTTGTGCTATCTATTTTGGATATTCTCTCATTGTGTGATATATTTTTGTTTCCATGTTGATTTAATATATATTTTTCATTAACTATTTTAACTTAATATGTTTTTGTGTTAGTATGTATATGATGCCTTTGACTAGCATGCAGGGATGTAAACCAGGGTTAGTGCTAGGAGGGTTATACCTTATGTTAAGTGTAGACTCTTATAAATAACTGGTGTGATCCCAAAAATTATTTAGGATGCATTTATACTCTGTGTTCTCCTTATATTGTTGAACATTCCACCTTATACATTTATGGTGGGACCACTAGTTGAGTAGGATTATCCAAAGTACATTCTGGAAACTACCCCAATGGTTCAGGTAGTGGTTCCTTTTTAATATCCCTCAAAATTCTTGGAATACTATTCTAAGGATTTCCAACTCAAGCATCCCTCAAACTTTTATGGCATTAGTGGACAAAAGGATACTAAGTATTGGATGGAAACCAAAGAGAGATTCTTAAACCACTTCAAGACACTATCATATAGAAAGGTGATTCTTACACCATTCATGTAGCAAGGACCCACTAATCATTGGTTATGACTTATGGGATAGGATAGATAGTGAGAGGTATACTCATGGGAGGACTACAAAGATTTTTTTAGGGTTTTTTCCTAACACACTGATAATTTACTGAGCACAAGTGTTAATGGAACTATAGTAAGGCTCTATGGTAGTATAAGAATAATCCACTTTCTTTACTAAGCTCCTCCATTTTGCACCATATTTGTCTGGTAATGAGGCACATAAGTCTAGGATGTTCAAAATTAGACATCTAATAAACCTTAGAAAGTAGGTTCATGGATTCATTATAGCTTTATACCCATAATTTTTTAAGAAGGTCCTTGATATTGAGAGGATTTTGGAGGAAATATGAGTTGATTGTCTTTTTATCCCCCAAACTACTCAGATGGATGGACCCCCTACAGATTTTATGGATACCTCATTTGATGGAAGTAAGAGGAAATCTAGGGACATGTTTCAAACTAACATCATACATGTCTTGTAGAGTTCAATCTTTTTGGTTTCATTAAGAGGATACCCGTAGTATTTAAAATAGGTAATATCTGAAAACTATAGTTGGGTATTCCCAAAACCCCATAGTTAGGGACAATAGTGTGGAAGGGTTAAACATATCTAATAGTTTTTTGATATAGTTTCATCTAGAATTTAGAGATATCCATGACTCGGAAACAAGTGGTTAGCCCTGGGTTCTCAAAATCATACACTAGCATGTCATTCACCTTAGGTATGGGGTTGTAGGGATGAGGTAGGTCACATCTACATTATGGATTAGACTCTAAAGATAGAGGATAGGGGCCTGGTAAGGTTTGAGGTACGGTCTTTATCACATCCACTATTTATACATCTTTTTTCAATACTAGTGCCTCTCATTCATTTATAGCTTCACAATTAGTTATTGGACTTGAACTACGTATCGTTTTATCCTATGAATTAATCTCACTTGATACACTATTGGGAATGAAAGTGGACCATCTCCAATATTGTGTGGAATTTTCTATAATTTTCACTCGCTATGGGAATCTGTGGAGTTCATGATTTTGGAGATAACGACCATTGATGTGATACTCATCATGGATTGGTTGATTGGATTCTAAGATCACATAGAATACTATCAAAGGAGTGTTCCGCTCAATTCACTAAAGGGATAGAGATATAAAATAAATGGATAGTGGGGTATGGAAGAAATAAGAGTTAAACCAGACTTAAACCATCATGGGATGATCTTAGCATAGATGGTACACTAGGATCTCTCAAAAATATCAGTGGAATCCCTATAATTAGTTCCTCAATCCATGGAGAACTATTATGATGTCTTTATAGACAAATTATCAAGATATCCTAGTGATAGAGTAGTGGGATTTGATATTGATTTTGTACAAGGTTCAAAACCCATTTCGATACCACCATATTGTACGACACTAACCAAGATGAAGGATATCAAGGTATAGTTGGATGACTTGGAGTTTAAGGGCTTTATCAGGATGATTAATTCACCATGGAGTGAGCCTATGTTATTCACAAAGAATTTTTATGGTATTATATGACCCTATTTTGATTTCTAGAACTGAAAATTGTGACAATGAAGAACCAGTATCCATTGACAAGGATTGATAAACTTTTCAATCAATTAAAATTTTCCCGGTAGTTCTCCAAGATTGATCTTCATTCTACATATCATGAGTTATTATTTATAGAGGATGACATTCCCAAGATAGTATTTCAATGTAGGTATAGAAAATATGTGTACTTTTTGTTGTCATTTATACTGAGAAACACACCTTTAGTTTCATGGGCCTCGTGAATAAGATACTTCATCCAAACTTTGACTCATTTGATGCAGTGTTAATTGACAGAATCCTCATATACTCACTGACACTAGAGTAACATGATTGGAACCTAAAGCTAGAACCCAGTGCATTTAGATCACATTGCATTTATGCTAAGTTGTCAAAGTTTGACTATTGAGTTCAAGGGATGAACATCCTAGAACATGTGGTGTCTGAGATAGTTATATCCATGGACCTAAATAAATTTGAGTTATTCATGCCTAGGATTCATCCACAAAAAATATTTTAGATCATGAGATTTCTGGGATTGGTAAGATATTACCATCGATTTATTTAGGACTTCTCCTGACTATAAACACAATTGAAAGTACTGAGAATAAGGTAGTGAAGTTACAGTGGTCAGACTGGTGTGAAGAGTAATTCCATAATTAAATGATAAGGTTGATGAAATATATAATACTAACACTCCCTGATCCTGGGATTGGTAATTCAGTGTACTCTCATGCATCAAGTGTTGGTATTGGAGGGGTATTGATGTTTTTAGAGCATATATTAGCCTATGGATATCATCAACTAAAACCCCATGAGAGGTACTACCCTACACATGACTTGGTGATGACTAATGTGGCTCATTCTCTAAAACATTGGAAATACTATATCCTTTAAGAGAGTTTTCTTGTTTACAGAAACCATATGAGACTTAACTATATCTTCACATGGAGGGACCTGAACACAAGACAGAGGTTCTAGGTTGATTATCAAAAAACATTTTACTTTGAGATGGAGTATCCACCTAGGATTGTAACTTCATTATGGATTCTCTTTTCTAGACTACATAATTCTAACATGAGGTTATTGAGTATCCATTGTAGGATTAGTGGTGCTTGATGATCTTATTAGATGATTAGAACATGTATTCTTTAGAGGATCGGGGTTCTATGAATTTTTATCAATTGGTAGTTACATATTCTCTTTTGTACTTGGTAAATGTTGTATAGGATACATACTCAGAGTGTGTTGTGATGAGGGAATAGCTGGTTTAAGGTGATCTGATATCTAAGTGGTCCTTGACCGATGAAGTTATGATTATGGCACATGGGAGGATAGTAAACCCATATTCCATTAGTGATGAAATAATGGGGAATTACCATACCTGTAGATTATTAGTGAATCGTGTATCAACAAATATGCACCATTACTTTAGGATATTGTTCTGGTGACCATGGATAAAGAAAGACATTGTAGGATTCATATCTTGATGGATTACCACTCAGAGGGTGAACACCAATAACTAATTTCCTATTAGTTTTCTCTAGTTATATATTTTCCTATTTTAGGATTAGAGGATATCACAATAGGCTTTTTACCAAGGTTACCTAGGACCTTGAGGATTCATGACAATTTTTTGTGATTTTTGATCAGTTGATGAAAGTTTTTCACTTTTTACTATCAGAGATTCTCACTCAGTAGATGATCTAGGAAATCTAAATGTATATGAGATAGTTTTATTTCATGGATTATCCTTGAGAATAGATTCAAACAAATATTCATGTTTTACATCTTGGTTTTGGAGGGGTTTGCAAAACTTCCTAGAGACTCAGTTTAGGTTGAGCACAACATACTATACTCAAATAGAAGGACATTATGAGAAGAATATATTCATAATAAATGATATGTTTCAATCATGAATCCTATACTTCATAGGATAATAGGATTATCACCTATAATTGGCTGATATTTCATAAAGAAATATTTACCAAGATTAAATTAAAATGGTAACTTTTGATCCTCTTTATGGTCGGTTGTGTTGTTACCTACTCTATTGGCATGAGGAATGTGATGCAGTGGTTGAAGGCCCCAACATGGTTTAGGAGACCTTCAAAATATTTCTTATGATTCATAATAAGTTTATCACCACTCAGAGTAGATAGAAATATTATTTCAACCATAAAATGAGGCCAATGGAGTTCATTGTGGGTAATCAATTTTTCTTGTGAGTGATTCCTAGGTTAGGGAAAATATTTATAAGAAGGAAAGGTAGGATAGAACCTCATTTTGTGGTACCATTTGGTAAAACTAAGCATATTTGGATAATGTTGTAACTTTTGGACCTTCATCCTCATTACTAAGTTATGCATGATTTGTTTCTTGTGACGCAGCTTCTGTGGTATATACCCAACCCTACACATGTTATACATTTCAGGGATATTGAAATGGATATTTATAAATATTTTGAGGACTTTCTATTGAAGATTATAAACTCATGTGTGGTTGTCCTTTGAGGGGAGACATTTCCACATTTATGGATTTTTTGGTGTCATGGTCGTATCCTATTGGAGAATTTGGAACGAGAGGCTAATATTCAAGATAAGTGGTCCATGTTTTTCAAGTAATAATCCTAAAGATGCTTCTTGAGGATGATAAGTGTTTAGAGGGGATAATTTTATAGCCTTGGAATTATTTCCCTTTAATTAAGCCCTTGTTTTTCAGATTTCCCTCTTTGTTTTTTGTGATTATCCATGTTTCAAAAGGACAATAGGACGTTTTAGGATAATTAAGGGTTCATTTTGAAATAATTATTCAAAAACATGGTGGTTTTGTAATAACTCAGTTGACCATATAGAAAAGTATGTGGTTTCATCATAATAAAATGGGCTATAACATAACCATTTTTTAATTCAAGTAAACACTACAACAATAATTATTTTTCTATACTGAAGAAGATCCGGTTTAGTCTATTTTATTGTGTTATTAACCATGTTGTGAGTGGTTTTTCATATCAGTTATAGATAGATGGTCAGTCATCAGCATTTTGTAGTTAATTAATTCAATGCATTAAATAGTATTTTTCTCTAACTTTTAATGAGTGAGATTAATTTCAAATTAATTTTAAACATTCAATTCAGTTTTATGAGGCTTAAATTAGTTTTTCTCGTATGGATTGAATTCTTTATGGATTGTAAATAATTGATGCATACCTCCCATTCAAATGAAAAATATAGAAATCTGATGAATTGTACAAATACCTTTACAATATAGACCTAGCATCTACACTATAGTTGGTCAAGGTATTAATCTTCTCCAGGCTATAATAACCTTCCTTGAACCATGGTGGTTTTCTTACATGGTGGTTCCAAACTGTAGTCGTATTCCCCGCACTATGTATGTATACCTCTAGCACTGACCTATGACATAGTGCACCATACCAGCACTATGGTGTCCATTCTAGTACACCCTCCATGCCACAGCCTATTCCATGCACAGTAGAGGCATCCATTTTTATAGAATCTCTTATTATCCCTTCTCGTACCAAACTATATGATCCCATTTTGATTACTATTGACCCAGGATAAGGATGTTTGAACCCTTTGACCTTTTTTCCTCTTTATCTTTACCTGAATACCATGAAATGTTGGATTAGATAGGTTCTAGGAGATCTTAGAGTATTATCATATTCAGGTTGGTGTGGTTGCATGGTTTGGGTAATGACACACTCAGTGAGCCTTGACATCAATGTTGACATGCTTTTAGGAAGTTTATTACCTATTAGGGTCCCATTTACACATGTTTATATACTATGGTTTATTCATTGTATTAATTAAAACAATTTTTTATTTTGATCACATGATGATTTATGTGATTCAATATATTCATGATGGTATGTTTTTCCTACCGGTATTCTCACCATGTATGTGTGATACCATGCCTTGGTGTTTAGTTGTACTTGAGATAGGTGGACTTTCATGAATATTTTATCTCTTATAGGGAAAGGGATATTGATTTATGATGATGGTGATGAAGGAACTGAGAAATGGGTGGAGGTATGAGGTAGCCATGGTTTTGTGCTGATGATTCCCTCGAGGTAGCCTTGATTTTTCAAGTTTCTGCGTGATGAGGTAGCCTAGTTGATGTGAGTATGAGATATCCATGTCTAAATGATTCCATGTGAAATTGTTATCTTGAGGGGTAGATGACGTTGGGTTTCATGTTCACACAACATTATGAATACATTGTACTATAGCAGCTTGGATTTGAGTTGAATATTTATGCCCATTATGCATTCAGTTTTGTTATAGAATGCAAATATTATGCAAGAGAAAATTAGTTTGAGGACACATTGTTTTTTTCCTACTATGTCTTGTACTCACACTCTACTTGTAAATTTTAATGAACATGTAGATTTCATCAAGGATCTTGGGAAGGGAAAGGGTCCTCTGCTAGACAGCTAAATATAGGAGGATGGAGATATAAGTAGATTGGGATGGACTCCAGTGAACCCATAGTTCTTTTTTTATCTACTTTAATTACTTTGTAAGATATTTCCACACTGGGGGTTGTATTACTTTTATGACATATATTCCCTTATTTTGTTAAAAAATATTACTCTGTTGATTTGTTTTTTCATTACTATCATTATTGATCCTATGACATGATAAAAATTGTATAGTATTCCCATTAAAGGGATCATACCCTTGATATTATTTTTTATCTTATTTTTTATTTAAAGGCATGTATTAGGTTACAAAAAACTCTATCACAATCTCGGTTGTTCAGGTTGGGGGGTTATAGGACATTACAACCTCCTATCAATAAAAAAATTTATGTCAATATAAATCCTATCAGGAATAGACCATGTCAAAAAGATGAGTTCACTTCTCTCTCAAAAGTGTCTCATTCTCCCAACTCTCACATGAATCAGAACCATATTGTCATAGCACAAGGAAAAATTTTATAGTCTTACCATGAAGAAACTTTTTCTTAAAATCAAAAAACCTGACTAGAAGATCAATCATTGATAAATAAGGTTCCTTTTCAAGGTATTATAAGATCAATGCATGACAAGGGTTGTAAAGATACTTCATGATTTTTGATAGCTGAAACATGTTATGGATCAAAATCAACTATTATGGAAAGGATAAATAGTAAGACACATTGCCAAACCCACTTAGAAATCACAAAAGGACCAACAAATCTTGGCATAAGACTTCCATCCTTTTTCAAGCAGTTGATGACCCAACCATTGTGAGACAATGAAAAAAACCTTGTCACCAACTAAAAACTCCAATGATCTATATTTTTTTATTAGCAATGGACTTTTATTGTCTCTATGCCATCACCTTCCTCTGATGAATTAATTTATTTGTCATCATTGTCTCTTATACAAAACTCGATCTAACCAAGGAATCTTCTCAAATATATACCTAACAGAGAGGAAATCTATAGTTTAGTCTATACAAGTCCTCAAAGGGTGTTATCGTGATGGATAGTTGTAAAGTTTTTTATAAGTAAACTCAACTAGTACCAAATATACATCCCAAGCTCCACCAATGTCAAGAATGCAAGAACATAGCATGTTTTCATGGATTTGTGTAACTTATTATATTTTTTCATCCATATGAGGATGTTACTCCACGTTCAATCTTACCTAGGATCACATAACCTCCTATATCCCTCTCTAAAAATGTGAAGTAAAATAGGGTTCCTTATCAATGACTATATCATATGGAACTTCAATAAATCTACATAGAGACTTCCCAAATTCTCAACAGTGGTTGTAACTTGAATGGGAATAAGTGAGCCGATTTGGTAATCCAACTAATGACAACCCATATTTGATTATTATATCAGGGGGTATATAGAAACCCCATCATGAAATCAATATAAATCTTATAACGCCCCAACCCCAGTTACCCAGAGTCGGTGCATTATTGCGTAACATTGGCATGATCACAAAAGACCAAGTCTCGAAAGACCGATTAGTTTAGTATCCTTGGAAACACTAGATACATTCATAAATGTTACATTACATCATAAATTGAAAAACCACAATAACATAGTCTCCATAGTCCACACTTCTATCCCCTTCAGACTATCCCTGTAGGACAGTCATAAAATATTTCTTCACATCCTGGGAAAAATAAAACATTGAAAGGGGTGAGCTCAGATGCTCAGTAAGGATAACAATATAGTGGAAGATTTCATAAATAAACATAAACATTTAAGGCAATGTATAACTAAAACAAAAGCCTTTTAAACTTGAACTTCAACATAATATGGAAAAAGTAAAATGAGATAATGCCATTTAATTATTCACATGGATATTCTACTGGTTGAATAATCACATGCAATATCAATAACCACTTTCATAATGATGGAATGCATAATGCTAGACTATCATAACCACGTAGCCAAGGCCTTGTGCCAAAAATACAAATAAGATTTTGTCAAGGCCTCGTGCCAAGACACTAGTTTGTCTCATGAGACCTGTCGATGCATCGAGGAGCTATAGAGGGCTCCACCCGTCACTTATTAAGTCCAATGCATTCCTCATATGAACAGGTTTAAACATATCATAAACCATAACATAATCGTATCACATAAAACATGCATAAATTAAACATAAAATTTCCATATTTCAATCAAAAGATATCAATACAACACATTGAAATAAAAAAAACAATTTCAATACCATTTTCAATACCAAAATAAAATAAAATTAAAACTTTGTATTTATTTTTTATTTAAAAAAACGTTATGGCTTTAGAGGAATCCGAAACTCAAATAATGGTCATGGCGGTGGAGAAGTCATTGTCGCCACATACGTATGACAAGAAAAACATTCCTTTTTGTCTTTTAGTAAAATTCTTTGTATAAAAATATTCCTTTTGAATAAACGTAAAAGTCAAAGGGGTTTATACACCGTATAAAAGAAATTTGTGTATAAAACAAAATATGCCTCAATGAATGGAGATTGAGATGAAGTCCCTTACAAAGATAATTTTTAAATAAAATAGATCTATTATGTGTATTCACTATAAGTACACATAAATAAAGTACAAATACAAAATAGGATATAATAATATCATGACATAATTTGAAAGTAGGAGATTAAGCCAAAGAACAGAAATTGGGTTAAGAAGTTCCCTTACCTCGTGTCTGACTTGACTAGACCATTATTTAACCTCATGAATAATTAACTAGAGTTAATTTATAATTTCTTAAGAACCTTTTTCAAGTTTATTATTGTTTTTATATCACTTATTACCATGTTATGAACATTATGTAATTATTTACGTTAATAACGGTCGTTTTGTCGATCTTTGGTACTTGAGTAAAAAATAAACTTCTTATAATTACAAGTTGTTCATGTGGTAAAATATACATTATATACAGAATTATATTCATTATTTAGATATCATATATATCATATATATCCAGTATATATATTCATTTTTAATATTACATAACATTTAGAGGTAAGAAATGAAATGCACCGTTCATGGAGACGGTAAGTCGTACATACACATGAACGCTACTTTCATTTCTATTTCATATTTAATGGAATGAAATTATAATGATATAATGTTATATTATAATTCCAGTATAATATAATATATAATATCATTTACTCCATCCTTTATACATCCCACATATGGCATTAACGATTCAAATCACTTTGAGGGGGCGGTAGTCCACACTTCCTCAAATGAAATTATCGCATTTGCACAACATGAAAAGCATAAAGATATGTTTTAAATGTAAAATAAAGAATCATATAGAGGAAATAAATATAATATATATCATAAATAAATATATTTCCATCATAATGGCCACCATGAGAGGTGGTAGGAGAAGATAGAATAATCATCGTTTCGTGAGGCAGTAATTCGTCATCCACGGAAATAGTATGTTCTTTAACCATTATACGGATGTGTGTGTAAGTGTATCTAGAATACTTATCATAAAAACATCCTAGTATATTGAAGATACTGGTTCTGTTACAAAATATAGGAATAAAAAGAGTTTAGGGGGTTGTAGAAGAAAAATAATACAAAAGAACCCAAGTAAAGACATTACCTTTAAAATCAGGTAACTCTTTTTGATTTGAGACAAAGGCTTCCTTGGAAAGACTTCTGCCCAAATTGAGGCTTATAGGAGTAATATAGGGAAGTTTGGAGAGTATTTGGGTAGAGTTTGGCCGATCTAAATGGCTTGAAGGTGTGAATAAGGTGGTAGGGGTGGGGGCCTTTTATAAGAAGAGAGGAGGGGCACTCTTGGAAAGTCATGAAATGTTACATTATTATGAAGTGATTTTAGGATTTCAAAGGTCCCAAAATTATATATTTAGATTCTAAGGTGATAAGGGTTCGAGATATACTCATATAATAGGTTTTGGACAAGTGTAAGTCTTATATTTTACATTATCGTTTCATTTTATTTAAATCGTTAATTAATGAGGTAATCGCTGCATCATCATGGTGTCATAAATAATTTAATTTATTTAATGTATAAAAATTATAAAAAAATTACCATGATGTAGGAAATATTTTTATCTATACAATTAATATTTATAGTCTAAAAGTTAACTTATATAACCCCATGTAGTAATTGTTTTAGTAAAATAACACATGTTTGTGACAATTTTATTTTTACTTTAAATAAAAAGTTATTAATGTCATTTTCATACCCAAGTGGCTCCATGGGGTCCCCAAGTTGATCCATGGATTTTATTGGTCGGCCATGACTCATACAATAATGTTAGGATAAGTGTAAAGGTATTTTCATATTTTTATAATATCATTTTTATCTTAAATTTCACTAATTACCTTTAATCGCGATTAATAAAACATAAAAGTTACTATTCACCAAAAAAATATTTTAATCCCATTGAACCACATTTTACATCTTAATGACAACCATATATTTCATATTTTTGAAATTCAATTCATAGAAGCAGTAAAGTTTCATTTAAACAAAAAATCAGTTTTTTAACTACCACTTAGT
This sequence comes from Viscum album, assembly GCA_963277665.1. Taxonomy (NCBI): domain Eukaryota; kingdom Viridiplantae; phylum Streptophyta; class Magnoliopsida; order Santalales; family Viscaceae; genus Viscum; species Viscum album. Next base: position 1,308,508,565 of record OY728134.1, on the reverse strand, counting down.
GGTTTCACTATTCATCAAAAATTGAAGTTTTTCAGAACAATGCCAAAATTTCACCCTAAGAAATAATTGATATTCTTAATTCAAAAATTATTTCTATTTTACAAAATTATAAACATATAAGCTGCATTAATTAATTTTATAATTAATTCCCGCTGTCACAACAAATATCATGTTTTTAAGAAACAATATATATCAAAAGGTTGACAATTGTTTATGTCCAATTTCAAAGTGAAATTAATTATAATGACCACCATCGGATAAAATGGTAAAAATATATTCTAATCATACTTTAAAACCACTCAATAGTATAATTTATCACTATAAATTATTTTGATTAAAAAAATTGTTTTTAAGTATTTTTCACTATTCATAAAAAATTGGAAGTTCTCAGAAAATTACAAAAAATTCAACTTAGGATAATTTCAATATTCCGAATACAAAAATGAATTCCATTTTAAAATATAAAATTTATATAATTTCAAAAAGTGGGTATTACTATTCATAACGGCTACTTTGATTGGTCGCGGTGTGTTAGAATCTCGAACTTGCATACAATGCAAGCTATTGCATTATTGAAAGAGAGGAGTACCGTGGAAGCTCGGTGTGTTACATTCTACCCTCCTTCAATAAATTCTGTCCTCGCAATTTTGAAATTTCTCTTTGAAAATAAAAGGTTGAAAATAGAAAATACCTTTGTGGAAAACCCACATCGGAAATAAGGTTAATAAAATTTAGCCTTAATAAGAGGGAAAGGGAAATGAAAAAGTCACCACCAAATTATGATATCGATAAGGAGAACATTGGTGGAAATTAGAGACATTTAATTGGAGGAAAAATGTAAATATTTGTAGGGGGTGATTGAGGTCATCAATCACAAACAAGTGTAAAATTGAGGGCCTCAAAGCCTTCAATCTATGGTGATTTAAAATATCATTAGTTCAACAAAACATAAGGTATTAGGATAACACTTTTTTTTAATATACCTTTCCTAAAGTTTAAGAATTAATTTATTCATAGAATAAAAGAGAGGTATATATATATATATATACTTGAAAAGTAGAGTTTCAACCTTCAACTAATTTCTACCACAAACTCATCTTTCACTCAAAAAGATAATAGAACTCAAAAATATTATATTTATCCTAATCGTACAAGGTTATAAATATTAACACATACCATGAAGACAAATATTTTGTAATAACCAGAAACTTCCTGTAGGCTAGTGGTATTTAATAAAGGCCTGTCGCACTATGGTTGTGGTTTCGATTCCTGCAGCTTTGTCCGACGCGACGGGTTATCCCCCGACCTACAGGTTTTCCTTTTCCTAAAACTATAGTATTATAATATTCCAAAAATAATCTTCAGAAATGTTTTAACCTTAAACAATACTATCCAAAGTTCATCTTAATCCATTCCAACCTTTATAGTTATCCAAAATACCTATGTCCAGACTTTCTCTAAGAGGTCTCTAAATTCCAAAATCAATTGTAACATCAGATTCCCCAAAAAGTAAAGTTTCTCTTATTAACACATACTAAAAAAATTATTACCTTCATCATATTAAAACCTTAATGAAAACAATAAGTACTGTAGTACAATCCTTATATATATCACATTATTTTTATAACCAAAATATAATCCTTGAGTCCAAAATCACTAATACATTAATTATTCCACTTCAACAGTAGTAATAGCATAATCTTGGCCTTGATCCCATGGAATTTTCTGAGGTATGTTTCCCTGACACTTAGGATATTCATTTGCATAATGCCCCATTTCTCTACAATTGTAGCATTCAACATTGATAGCCTCTTTCTTTCCCTTGCAATCACGCGCCTGGTGACCTTTTTCTCCACATTTATAACAAACTCTAATTCCTTTTAGGCAAGTACCAGGGTGATTCTTCCCACAATTATCGCATAATAGAAAATCCTTATTTCCATTTTTCCCATTGTCTATCTCTTGTTCCACCATTCTCTTCTTCTCTTACTTTACTTTATTGTCATAAGATTTAGAGAATTACTTTTTTGTCTTGATAGCACATGAGACAATATCTTCATACGACGAGAAGGTTTGTGAGACTAATGCTCGATGGAGAAATGGTTTTAACCCATCAAAAAACGGTCAATATTACTTCTTGGGTTACGTATATAATCTGGAGAATGCCTCGCTAACCTTGTAAAGTTAGCCTCATACTTTGTGACATTCTCATCCTCCTTCTACCTCAGACTCAGAAATTGCCCTTCCATATCTTCTCGATGGTCATGTGGAAAGTATTTCTCTAAGAAAATTTCCTTAAACTACTTTCATTCCATACTTGATTCTTCTTCATCTTCCTTTGTGTTTTGAATCAGCGACCACCATTGATCGGCATCTCCAGTGAGGAGGTAAACTTCCATGACAACCTTCTCCCTTTTGCTACTCCCCAAGGCGTGGAATATTTTCTCTATAGAGTTTATCCATTGCTCAGCTACTAATGTATTTTTACCCCCATTAAATTTTGGCGGTTGTTGCCTCATGAAGCGGTCTAACATTGATCCTCCACGTTGCAGATCAGGTTTCTCCATATGAGTAAAGTTATTATTCATAACCAGAGTGAGTTGTCCCAGTATGGTGATAAGTTGATCAGCACCAGTTGTATCACCAGCTCCACTATAATTATCTTGAGCAGGAGTAAAATCCCTACATAGAGTGTGTGCATTTATAGGGTTTCCATTCCTTCCACTAGGCGCTATTTCTAAACAATGGAATAAACTAGATTAGTTTATGAATCAAAATAAATAATTCCATACTTGTAAAACACTTAACATAAATTGAACTATTTATGGATATAATCCATAATTATAAAAACAAATGTTTTCTTTAAGGAAGTATATACTCATAAACCCTTCATAATGGTTTTTAAAGAAAATGAGAATTATCCTAAGCATATCTCCCGGGAGTGTCGTAACCAAGAGTGCAGCAAGGCTCATTGTCGTGCACCAGTTCCCATTTAAGTCTAGCTCAAAGCGGTGTTTTTGGGTTTTACCCCTAGGTACATATGTGCCAGATCCACCTCTACATGCTCATATCCAGATAGGGATGTATTTCTCGGAAAACTCACAAAATCTCCATAATACCAAAATTCTAGGAAGTTATTCTATACTAATCCTCAAAGTCTATCTTAGGGCTATGTGCTCTAATCAGAGTTTATCTAAATCTAGCTTCCAAGGTTAGTACTAAACAGCCTCTGATACTAACTATAATGCCCCGACCCTAGTTACCCAGAGTCGGTGCATTATTGCGTAACATTGGCATGATCACAAAAGATCAAGTCTCGAAAGACTGATTAGTTTAGTAGCCTTGGAAACACTAGATACATTCATAAATGTTACATTACATCATAAAGTGAAAAATCAAAATAACATAGTCTCCATAGTCCACACTTCTATCCCCTTCAGACTATACCTGTAGGTCAGTCATAAAATATTCCTTCACATCCTGGTAAAAATAAAACATTGAAAGGGGTGAGCTCTGATGCTCAGTAAGGATAACAATATAGCGGAAGATTTCATAAAAAAAATAAACATTTAAGGAAATGTATAACTAAAATAAAAGACTTTTAAACTTGAACTTCAACATAATTTGGAAAAATTAAAATGAGATAATTCCATTTACTTATTCACATGGATATTCTACTGGTCGAATAATCACATGCAATATCAATAACCACTTTCATAATGATGGAATGCATAATGCCAGACTATCATAACCACGTAGCCAAGGCCTCGTGCCAAAACTACATATAAGATTTTTTCAAGGCCTCGTGCCAAGACACTTGTTTGTCTCTTGAGACATGTCGATGCATCGAGGAGCTATAGAGGGCTCCACCTGTCACTTATTAAGTCCAATGCATTCCTCATATGAACAGGTTTAAACATATCATAAACCATAACATAATCGTATCACATAAAACATGAATAAAGGAAACATAACATGTCCAAATGTCAATCAAAATATATCAATACAACACATTGATATAATAAAAAAAACTTTCAAAACCATTTTCAATCCCAAAATAAAAGAAAATGAAAACTTTGTATTTATTTTTTATTTAAAAAAAATTTATGGCTTGTAGAGGAAGCTGAAACTCAAATAATGATCACAGAGTGGAGAAGTCGTTGTCGCCGTATAGGTACGACAAGAAAAACATTACTTTTTGTCTTTTAGTAAAGATTCCTTTTGAATAAACATAAAATTCAAAGGGGTTTATACACCGTATAAAAGAAATTTGTGTATAAAACAAAATATGCCTCAATGAATGGAGATTGAGAAAAAGTCCCTTACAAAGATTATTTTTAAATAAAATAGATCTATTATGTGTATTCACTATAAGTACACATAAAGAAAGTACAACTACAAGAGAGGACATAATAATTTCATGACATATTTTGAAAGTAGGAGATTAACCCAAAGAACGGAAATTGGGTTAAGAAGTTCCCTTACCTCGTGTCTGACTTGACTCGACCATTCTTTAACCTCCTGAATAAAAAAACTAGAGTTAATTTATAATTTCTTAATAACCTTTTTCAATTTTATTATTCCTTTTATATCACTTATTATCATGTTATGAACATTATGTAATTATTTATGTTAATAACGGTCGTTTTTTGATCTTTGGTACTTGAGTAAAAAATAAACTTCTTATAATTACAAGTTGTTCATGTGGTAAAATATCCATTATATCCAGAATTATATTCATGATGTAGATATCATATATATCATATATATCCAGTATATATATCCATTTTTAATATTACATAACATTTAGAGGTAAGAAATGAAATGCACCGTTCATGGAGACGGTAAGCCGTACGTACGCATGAACGCTACTTTCATTTCTATTTCATATTTAATGGAATGAAATTATAATGTGTTAGGACCAATAGGGGCCTATATACCCTGAGAGGGGGGTGAATCGGGGTATGGATATTCTTTTTCAAAAGTCTTTCTACCCCACTGGATCTTGACCTCTTTATTACAAGGGTCACTTCGTTTGATCTTATGTGTTTATCTTGATCACTTATCTTTATCTTTATCTGATGTTTATGCTTTAAATTCAATGCAGGGATGCAACCAGGTAGACACAGAGATTTTTTCTTGGTTCACCCTCACTGGGCTACGTCCAAGGAGCATACAACGGCGATGTGTTGCTGTACCAAATCCACTAAGGCTCACTGCCAATAATGTTCGGGCTAGATCACTTCTATGCCCAGGCTCACTGCCTTTACAAAGTTTAGGGTTAGCTCACTGCTTCCCAGGGGTCACTCCCTATTTCTCTCTCTCTGGATCACTGACGGTGGAGAGCATCACCTTCTTCCTCTTCCTAAGCTCACTACTCTAGATGGGAACCCACTCACAGTTTATAGACCTGTAGGTCTCTTCATTTACATGAATGCATGCATCCTCAATTGTTGATAGATGCTCTGTTGAAGTCCTACTTTCATCCAATGATGAATATCCCTTTGCCCCTGACCACTAGGTAACTACCTTTGGAAAGTACCTTCGCAAAGCACCCTAGTTCGCGAGCCTCCAAATTTCGCGAAGCTCAAACAAGCCTTCGTGAAGCTCCTGCCTTTTCGCGAAGCACTCTCGTGAAGCACTACTGCGAAGCACTACCATGAAGCTCAAGTCATTGCAGAGCAACTTCCCTCGCGAAGCTCACTGAGCCAATGTGGAGCTCGCAACTTTCGCGGAGCTACTATAGCCGCCACGAAGCTCCTCTTTCTCAAAGCACACTGGCTACGCGAACCACCTTCGCAAATCGAGAGCAAAAGATCTTCTCTGAAAATTCTCTCTACTTCTCTCAAGGGGGTCGGCCTCTATTTATAGGCGATTACACCGACCCTCGACCCTTCCGCGCGAAGTCAACGCCACGTCATCTCAAATTGTGAAGCTCCTAAGTTTCTGCCGAATTCTGTCAAAATCGTGAAGCACCTCGGCAATTTTCGGATCGCGAAGCTCATCGTAATCGCGGAGCATCACAGTCAACATTATTTCGTGCCTTCGCCGCGAAGCTCCCTCGCAAAGCCCTTCACCGCCGCGATGCGCTTCAACTCTTCCATTCGTGAAGCTTTGACGTAATCGCGAAGCATCACCGCCTCCATTTTTCTGGCCTTCACGAAATCCAATCCATGCATCCCATCTTCGCGAAACTCATGCCTTTTCTATATAAAAATACGATCTTCATGGAAATCCTATTTTTGAGATGCTCACCAAACTCCAAATTTTGGACCCCAAAAATTTGGCAAACACTGGAAAACAGCGCCACCTTGTACTGCTCTTTTGTACCGCCTCCAGATCATCCATTCCTTTTTCATCGTACTTTGTCAACAATGATTTTCAACAACTTCTCTAGAACTCAACAATTTTCTATGGAAACCTGCTTTGTCAACAAACACAATCAACCCAAAAACACTGCAATGTTACCTTGAGGGATTTTTGCCTAACAATATCCCCCTTTGGGTTTGTTGACAGCTCTTCACAACTCTGCTCAGAATAATTTTCTGCACTTTAATACCTCACTGAGTCTTCTTCCATACATTACCACCATTCGCCTCCTGCGATTCTGATAGCGTTCAAGGAATCACTTAACACGTACTCTAATCCCACATGAGCAATGCTTGGTGTGAGAAACAAGAGTAGTATGAAAAGTTAATCAATGAATCACTTCATGTCAAACACCAATTGTCGATTCCAACCTGATACCAATTCTTAAATTGATACCAATTGTTGAACCACACTGATCCCAATTAGTGATAGCTGGAAACCTTCTCTCACTATTCCAAAACCATTGTTCTTATTTTATCATGATCCTCATCTATCATGATATCTATGCTTTGATCGATAACTTCTAGCATCGTCAGATTTATTTCGCTCCCCCTTTCTCATTGCTCCCCCTTTCTGGCTGCTCCATCTGTCAGCTTCTCCCCATATCATTCATGATTTATCAAATTGTCACATTGTCTCCCCCTAGAACAACCACTATTTTCTCCCCCTTTTTCAACGAACCCAAAGGTCACTCCTTTGCAGTCTGTAACAGAGTAGAGAACACATATCATCACATTAGGGAAAACACATCATACCTCGGGGAGAGAGGGGTTGGGGGTATCCACATCCACACTCTTTCAAGTGTGGGGAGTCGACTGAACTCCCAGAGCCAGTCAATGTCTCTCAAAAGCTTCCTTGGGTAAGGCCTTTGTCAGAATGTCTGCAACTTGTACCTCTGTAGGCACATACTCCAATTTCATGATTCCCTGCTCAACCTTCTCCTTGATAAAATGATACTTTATCTCAATGTGCTTTGTACTTGAATGATTTATTGGATTTTTTCTGAGTTTTATAGCACTTGAGTTATCACACTGGATTCCGATCAGAGACTTCACTTCAACTCCCATATCTTCAAGCTGCTGCTTCATCCACAATAACTATGTGCATGCTTGAGTGGCCGCAATATACTCAGCTTCTGCAGTGCTTAATGAAATGAAATCTTGCTTCTTGATTATCCAAGAAATACATAATCCACCAAGATAGAATGCACCACCTGACGTTGATTTTCTATCATCTAGTGAACCGGACCAGTCTGCATCAGTATATGTCAAGTCGAAATCCACTGTGCCCTGGATATACCAAAGTATTCTTTTCACTGCAAGCATGTGGCATTCCTTTTGATTACTCTGATATCTCACTTCTTGGAATGTGGTAAAAACAATATCATGCTTTGTTGCGGTCAAGTATAGAAAACTATTGATAATCTTCCTGTTTTCAGTGAAATTAACTGCCCTGCCACTGTCATCTTTTGATGATTTCATCCGGGTAGAAACTAAAGTCTTCATCTCCTTGGAATTTTCCATTCAAAACCTTCTTAGAACCTCCTAGGAATATTTGGATTGAGAAATGAAAGTTCCATTCCTTACTTGTGTCACCTTTAGACCAAGGAAAAATGTTAGCTCTCCAATCATTGACATTTCAAACTCATTTTTCATGAATTTGGAAAACTGTCTGCACTGAGCTTCATCTAATCTGCCAAAAATTATGTCATCGACATACACCATCACCATAATCCTTTGATTACTATCATTGCTGAAATAAATATTGTAATCAAATCCTCCACGTTGGAAACCAAGTTTCTTCAAATATTGATCAAGCCTTGAGTACCATGCCCTTGGTGCTTGTTTCAGCCCATACAATGCCTTCTTCAGCCTGAAAACTTTGTTCTCATCCTCATGAATGAGAAAACCATCTGGCTGCCCAATGTACACCTCTTCTTCCAGAAACCCATTTAGAAATGTAGTCTTGACATCCATCTGGAACACTTTGAACTTCCGTTGCATTGAAATGGCTAGGAATAATCTGAATGTCTCCTGCCTTGCAATCGGTGAAAATGTCTCATCACCATTTATTCCCTCTATCTGGGAGTCTCCTTTGCACATCAGTCGTGATTTGTTCCGAATCACTGTGCCATATTCATTCATCTTATCTTAATAGACCCATTTAGTCTTGATGAAGTTTTTATCTTCTGGCCTCGAAACAATCTCCCACGTCTGATTCTTCTCAATTATGATCTAGCTCTTCATTCATGGCCTTAATGCAGTTTTCATCTTTAGCTGTATCAGAAAAGCATTTCAGCTCAGCCTGAGATAGAAAATATGCCTGCTATAGTGATTTTATTTTCCTTGTCTGAACTGAATCCAACTGATCAGCAATGATATTCTGTCTATCAATTTCAGCTCAGCTCTTTGGATTCCTTATAGACACAGACTTGACACTTTCTTGTTCATCATCAGTGTCTTCTTCTGAATTAGTATCAGCCACTTCTTCTCTCCCTTGTGTTGCTTTCTTCCTCAACACATTCAACAGGAAATTGTTCACTGACTCATTCTTTAGTGGATTCATTTCTTTCAGCTACTTTTCTCTGTGTCATTGTTCAATGATGTCATTTATTTGAACTTATTCTCTCATATTTTTGTTGACACGCCTTTTATTTTCTCTCGCAGCTTCTTGGTATCCTGAAAGAAGTCAGCTGATACCACATTATTAGATAAAAAAAATATAAGCATGAGATTCATGATTATTGCTATTTCTCAATGTGTTTCTTTCTTCCCTCGATAGGGAATGTCTGAGCTGAGTCATCCAATTATTTCTTTGATGGCTCTTGCATCTGATTCTGTTATTGAATGCTCCCCCTATGTTATGCAACACTTCCTGGTGTTAGGCCCAACTGTATAGACCCATAACCACTCTTCATCTCCTTCATCATCTATTCTCATCTTCCACTTGGAATTGATCCATTAACAAAATCTCTAAGCCTACTGAGTTGGAACTCAGTGTAGGAAACAAGAGATAAAGTTAATAACACAATCACTTCCTATTGTGCTCTGATGGTCCCTTTCTTCTTCAACTCTGGTACCTGATTTGAATCACTTTAATCTATGGAGCATATCACCTCTCCACTTCACATCCTTAGATGCCACTTCCCCTTGGATCGTATCTCCCTAGAACCTAAAACACATAAATCATTAGTTAATAGCATTTATATTCATAGGGAGAGGGGTATCTTCTAGAATCCCCAAGATGAGGATTGTGGTTGATCCTGATGGGTCAACCCTTTGATTCTTTCTTGCAGAGCATCACACTCTTTCCTTGCTTCTTCTATTTCCCTTGCCAACTTCAACTGCTCTAGCCATATGACTAAGAATTCTTTACCCATATTCGGAGCCTTTCTCTGATATGTAGATTTGACAGAATTAGCCTTTTTCACCATTTGGGGTTTAAACCCACTATTACACATTTCTACCTTTGATGTTCCACCAAAATTCCATTTCCCTTGATTCCTTCTCTGGGTAGGAACCTCTCTACTTGTCATCTTCCCCTGCTTCTTCCACCATTGCAAGGATCTTGCACCTTCCTCCACTTTTCGTTGTGGAACACGACATGAAAATTTTTCAATACATTCTTTGTTCGTCTTTCTTTTATCAGATGTCTGAGTCACCACACACTTTTTCCCCAGTGGTGATTCCTCCATTGAACATTCATTCTTCTTTTTCACAGCTGGAGTAGATCTCCCCTTAATCATCCAGGTTTGTTCACATTCTCTCCTTGAGAGCTGTTGTGAGTATGATAGAGGAGGTGACTGATACACCTTTCGTTCAGGTCCATGTAATTTCCCTGAGTCTCTAAGACTATTCTACAACTTTCCACTTTGTCTCCCAATGTAAGATTTCTTTTTATACATCACTGGAGTCAAGAATATCTTTCTGAGATCATTTTCCTTTCCTACTTTCTTCTTACTACAATGTCTTGCCAAATGACCGTAATGGGAACATACGAAACATCTACCATCAAAAGCATACCTCATTTTAATATTTTTCAGTTGAGATGTTGATGCAGCTTGATTTCTTCCTTTGACATTGATCTCTTGAGCTTCCTAACACATACTCATGGTGTGTCCCATTCTTCCACAGTAATAGCATCTAAGATATGCTTTCATCTGATAGATTATTCTTTCTGATTTCTCATGACACACTTTATTCTTTACAGATCTAGTAATGTTTTTACTTTCACAGCCTAAGATGTATTCATGTGCCTCTAAATAGAAGCTTGATGAGTGGCCATGCATCCCGCATAAAAATCACATGTCATCACTTCCTTTTGTAACTGTCCTCTTAGGCCTATCTTCAACACCTATATGTTTTTCTCCACTCCTCAAACTATTCATGGCTCCCATTCTATCATGTACATGAGGGGATTCATCAAATCCAATGCCAGATTTTCCCAAACTATAGGGTCTTTGAGTTGAGATAATTTTTTCTTGCCTATTTTCAGAAATAGAAAATTTTATTTTCATTTCATCATCACCTACCGAAGGATAATCAAATAGTAAGTGCAAGGCATCCTTCACGTTAGGCTTTCCTCTAGCATTGGATTTATCTATTTCCTTATTCAATGATTCTAACTCTTATTTCAACTTCTGAATCTTTAATTCACTTGATTCAAGTTGAGCATCAAGTTCTCTCTTGAGATACTTTCCTCTACTCATCTCAACTTCCAATTCTCGTGTAAGCTTTTCCACCACTTCACTTTTCTCCTTTACCTTCAATTTTTCTTGAGCAATAGAATCTGAGCAACATGCATTCTCTTGTTGTAGCCTTTGATTCTTCTGAACTAGTTCAGAAAGTTGTGTCACAAGATCATCATTTCTAGATTTCATGTTTTGAATCTCATTTGTGTTCAGATTCTTCCCCTTGACATCAGCTATTGAATGTTCTACCTTTGCAGATCTCTTTCACAATTCTTCATCTAGAGAATCATTTTTCTCCCTCAGATCAGTAGCTACGTCAATAAGCCTTTGATTCAAACTTCTTAGCTTGTTGATCTTAGTTTCTAGTGCTTGGATCCGAATATCTTTAGATTTAATTTCATCAGTGTTTCTAACGTCACTTGAAATATCAGGTTCTTCGATACACTTGACTTGATCTTTCACTTTTCTATTCAATCCATCGATCTCTCTTTTATGTTCTTCAATCTTAATCTTATAGTCACTAACTGATTCTGAGTTCTCTCGTGTTGATAACTTGAGTTTCTCAATTTCTTCCATTAACTCAGACTTCTCTTCTTCCTACTGCTGCATATAGAGTTTGGCATCATGAACAACTTTGTTAGATTTATTTGTTTTAGCTCTCCAAACATCTATCTTCTCAAGAGCAGCCTCTAAATCAGCTCGCATATCTATTCTTCCTTCAATTTCTTCTTTTGATTCAGTTTTACTCTGATGCTCATGTACTTCACTCATTCCAACATCATGATTGAGTGAATCAATCTTTTCCCTATCAGATTCATCTAGACCTACCTTCAGTAAGTTGTTTTATTCTTTTAGTTGAATCACACTTTTTCCAAAAACACTTCCACACTGAGGGAAATTACCTGAATTCTGATTCTTCTTTGATGATTTTCCCTTTCCCATGGCAGATTGAGATAAGAGAAAACTGTATCTTCAACCACATAGATCGACTACACCAAGTCGAAGCAAACAAATCTAATAAAATAAACCCACCCTCTGATACCAAATGTTAGAACCAATAAGGGCCTATATACCCTGAGAGGGGGGGTGAATCAGGGTATGGATATTCTTTTTCAAATGTCTTTCTGCCCCACTAGATCTTGACCTCTTTATTACAAGGGTCACTTCGTTTGCTCTTATGTGTTTATCTTGATCACTTATCTTTATCTTTATCTGATGGTTATGCTTTAGATGCAATGCAGGGATGCAACCAGGCAGACACAGAGATTTTTACTTGGTTCAACCTCACTGGTCTGCGTCCAAGGAGCATACAACAGCGATGTGCTGCTGTACCAAATCCACTAAGGCTCACTGCCAATAATGTCCGGGCTAGATCACTTCTATGCCTAGGATCACTGCCTTTACAAAGTTTAGGTTTAGCTCACTACTTCCCAAGGGTCACTCCCTATTTCCCTCTCTCTGGCTCACTACCGGTGGAGAGGATCACCTTCTTCCTCTTCCTAAGCTCATTTCTCTATAAGGGAACCCACTCACAGTTTATAGACCTGTAGGTCTCTTTATTTTCATGAATGCATGCATCCTCAACTATTGATAGATGCTCTGTTGAAGTCCTACTTTCATCCACTGATAAATATCCCTTTGCCCCTGACCACTGGGCAACTACCTTTGGAAAGTACCTTCGCAAAGCACCCTACTTCGTGAGGCTCCCAATTTCGCGAAGCTCAAATAAGCCTTCGCGAAGCTCCTACCTTTTCGCGAAGCACTTTCACGAAGCACTACTGCGAAGCTCATGTCATTGCAGAGCAACTTCCCTCGTGAAGCTCACTGAGCCAATGCGGAGCTCGCAACTTTCACGGAGCTACTATAGCCGCTGCGAAGCTCCTATTTTGCAAATCACATAGGCAACATCAACAACCTTCGCAAACCGAGAGCAAAAGATCTTCTCTAAAAATTCTCTCTACTTCTCTCGAGGGGGTCGGCCTCTATTTATAGGCGATTCCACCGACCCTTGACCCTTCCGCGCGAATTCAACGCCACGTAATCTCAAATCGCGAAGATCCAAAGTTTCCGTCGGAATTCTATCAAAATCACAGAGCACCTCGGCAATTTTTGGATCGCGAAGCTCATCATAATCACAGAGCATCACCGTCAACATTATTTCGCGCCTTCGCCGCGAAGCTCCCTCACAAAACCCTTCACCGCCGCGATGTGCTTCAACTCTGCCGTTCGTGAAGCTTTGACGTAATCACGAAGCATCACAGCCTCCATTTTTCTGGCCTTCTCGGAATCCAATCCATGCATCCCATCTTCGCGAAACTCATGCCTTTTCCATATAAAAATATGATCTTCATGGAAATCCTATTTTCACGATGCTCACCAAACTCCAAATTTTGGACCCCAAAATTTTGGAAAACACTGGAAAACGGAGCCACCTTGTACTTCTCTTTTGTACCGCCTTCAGATTGTCCATTCCTTTTTCATTGTACTTTTTCAACATGGATTGTCAACAACTTCTATAGAACTCGACAATTCTTCATGGAAACCTGCTTTGTCAACAAACACAATCAACCCAAAAATACTACAATGTTACCTTGAGGGATTTTTGCCTAACATAATGATATAATGTTATATTATAATTCAATTATAATATAATATATAATATCATTTACTTTATCCTTTATATATCCCACATATGGCATTAACGATTCAAATCACTTTGAGGGGGCGGCAGTCCACACTTCCTCAAATGAAATTATCGCATTTGCACAACATGAAAAGCATAAAGATATGTTTTAAATTTAAAATACATAAGCATAGAGAGGAAATAAATATAATATATATCATAAATAAATATAGTTCCTTCATAATTTCCACCATGATAGGTGGTAGGAGAAGATAGAACAATCATCGTTTTGTGAGGCAGTAATTCACCATCCACGGAAACAGTGTGTTCTTTAACCATTAGACGGAGTTGTGTGTAAGTTTAGCAGGAATACTTATCATAAAAATATCCTATTATATTTAAGATACTGGTTTTGTTACAAAATATAGGAATAAAAAGAGTTTAGGGGGTTGGAGAAGCAAAATAAAACAAAAGAACCCAAGTGAAGACATTACCTTTAAAATCGGGTAAATCTTTTTGATTTGAGCCAAAGGCTTCCTTGGGAAGACTTATGCCCAAAGTGAGGCTTCTAGGAGTAAGAGAGAGAATTTGGGAGAGTATTTGGGCAGAGTTTGGCCGAGCCAAATGGCTTCAAGGTGTGAATAAGGTGGTAGAGGTGGGGGCCTTTTATAAGAGGAGAGGAGGGGCACTCTTGGAAAGTCAAGAAATTTTACATTATTATGAAGTGCTTTTCATATTTAAAAGGTCCCACAATTATATATTTTGAGTCTAAGGTGATAAGGGTTCTAGATCTACTCATACAATAGATTTTTGATAAGTTTAAGTCTTAGATTTTACATTATCTTTTCATTTTATTTAAATCGTTAATTAATGAGGTAATCGCTGCATCATCATGGTGTCATAAATAATTTAATTTATTTAATGTCTAAAAATTATAAAAAAATTACCATGATGTAGGAAAGATTTTTATATTTCCAATGAATATTTATAGTGTAAAAGTTAACTTATATAACCCCATGTAATAATTGTTTCAGTAAAACAACACATGTTTGTGATAATTTTATTTTTACTTTAAATAAAAAGTTATTAAAGTCATTTTCTTACCCAAGTGGCTCCATGGGGTCCCCAAGTTGACCCATGGATTTTATTGGTCGGCCATGACTCATCCAATAAGGTTAGGACAAGTGTAAAGGTATTTTCATATTTTTATAATATCATTTTTACCTTAAATTTCACTAATTACCTTTAATCGCGATTAATAAAACGTAAAAGTTACTATCCACCAAAAAAATTATTTTAATCACATTGAACCACATTTTACATATTAATGACAAACATGTATGTCGGATTTTTGAAATTCAATTCATAGAAGCGGTAAAGTTTCATTTAAACGAAAAATTAGTTTTTTAACTACCACTTAGTGGTTTCACTATTCATCAAAAATTGAAGTTTTTCAGAACAATGCCAAAATTTCACCCTAAGATATAATTGATATTCTGAATTCAAAAATGATGTCTATTTTAAAAAATTCCAAACATATAAGTTTCATTAATTAATTTTATAATTAATTACCATTGTCACAACAAATAGCGTGTTTTTAAGAAACAATATATATGAAAAGATTGACAATTGTTTGTGTCCAATTTCAAATTGAAATTAATTATAATGACCACCATTGGATTAAATGGTAAAAATATATTCTAATTATACTTTAAAACCACTCAATAATATAATTTATCACTATAAATTATTTTTATTAAAAAAGTGGTTTTTAAGTATTTTTCACTATTCATAAAAAAATAGAAGTTCTCAGAAAATTACAAAAAATTCAACTTAGGATAATTTCGATATTCTGAATAAAAAAACGAAGTCCATTTTGAAATATAAAATTTATATAATTTCAAAAAGTGTGTATTACTATTCATAATGGCTACTTTGATTGGTCGTGGTGTGTTAGAATCTCGAACTTGCGTACAATGCAAGCTATTGCATTATTGAAAGAGAGGCATAATATGGAAGCTAGGGGTGTTACAAATCTAATCCCACTTCCATGTCAGGATAGGGAGTGAAAAAAAGAAATCTTGAAGGTTTTTATAGCTCAGGCTTGACCTGTTAATAGGTATAACAAATAGAAAAAAATTCAAGAATGTCTTACCTAAATACTAGCCACCAAAATCATTACCTAATATCATAGAACAACTTTGATGTACCATGGTGCACCACCCACTAGTATGTATGGGAATACCCATCATTATGTTTCTCACTAGCAAAGGTACAACATACTGATCTAGAAATATAAGACACCCTTATATGTTAATAAATATATACCAATTGTCTCACCACTGTAAAGAGAGCCCATAATTCCATATAATTCCCATAAATTTGTTTCTCTTGAAGAATTATTTGGAGAAGAGAGGAGGTCAATTGATAATTTTTCATATAAATCTTTCTCACTTCCTCTTATACCCCCAAATACAATTTAGTAAATAGGGCCATAAAATTCCACTCTTATTATTATTCATTTATATACTAGGTTAAAGGTTTCCTAATCAAAGTGTAAGAAATGATATTCCCCTTACCTATGGTGTAGGAAATGTCAAATTCAATTAACTATATGTACTCCACCAAAAAACTTAATCTAAAGGTTCAAAACATTTTGAGAGAAGATATAACCAATTTAATATATTAACTCCATCCAGTGCCTCTTATAACGGTTAAATTCATTTTGAGATAAAATATATCTCAATATTTTTTTTTAGAAAAGAAGGAAAACCTTAATCATAAAATTTTATTTTATAAACTCTTAATAGAATGCATAAAAGTATGATCTCAAGTGCATGGATCAGATAATTATTCTCATGTGACCTAAGCTGTCTAGAACCACAGGCTATCATGTGATCATCCTATATAGGAAAATATCCCAAACCTAAATCATATGCATCACAATAGACCAGATATCCTTTCTTAGCCTCTGGAAGAGTAAGCACTAGCGCAGAATTCAAAAGACACTGTAAATCATAAAAAAAACTATAACATTTCAAATCCCATATTAACTCCATCATTTCTAATAGATATGAGTCATCGGAGAAACCAAATTCGAGATATCACTTAAGAACCTGTAGTAATACCCCACCAAGCCCAAGAAGATATAAATATAAAAAAATATTGTGTGGTTTATCTATTTTAATGATATCCTTCACCTTATCATAATAAACTAATAGACTATGTTATTAGACTATGTGTCCCAAGAAATTCACTTCCTAAATTAAAAAATAAAACTTCAAATGCTTCATAAAAACTCATTGATCTCTCAAGGTTTCTAGAAGTAATCTCAAATGACACACATGGTCTTGTTATATTTTGGAGTAAACCAAAATTTCATCCAAAAAAACCACCATGAACGAATCTAAAATCTCATGGAATATCCTATTCATCAAACCTATAAAAACTATAGGATCATTGGTTATACTAAAAGGAATGATAAGGTTCTCATAATGGCCTTAACAACTCTAGAATATGGTATTTGGGATGCCAAATTCTTTGATTCTCAACTACTGGTAACCAAGATGAAGGTCAATATTTGAGAACCACTTTTCCCCTTTCAACCGATCAAATAAATCATCTATCATTGGAAATTGATAATTGTTCTTTATGTTAAATCGACTGAGTTTTCATTAATCAACACAAAGGTGAAGTTTCCCACCAAAGTTCATGCAAAATAAATAGGTGAATCCCATAGTAACACAATTGAGCGTATAAAACTTTTTTCTATAAAATATTACAACTAATTTTTAAGTTCTTTAAATTAATATGATTCCATTCAGTAAGAATAAATTGAAACTATATGAGTATCATATAATAAATAAATGGAATAATCCACCTCTCATATGATTGGAAATATAGATTAATCAGATGGAAACAAATTGGGAATATTGATTAAAACTAAAGGGAGATCACCAATCAAAGATTCCCACTCCAATTCAATAGGAAATACTGATATTACCCTTCAAAATAAGTTAAGAGAAGGTATGTCTCTACTCGACCTCTGGTCCCATTCTCTGTAAAAAAACATGGAACACCCCAACGGGCATAGTAAAGGAGACCTTCCAAAGTTAGCTATCAATTTTGACCTTATAAGTAATTAGTAAATCCAACCTTATAATGAAATTAGTATGTCTCATTTCAAGAACCAGAAATTTCCAAGTACACCCAATCTCGGATAGAGAGAAAACACAAGAGAGATATTAGAGACCTTGATCTCTCTTTATTCTAAGGGTCATAGTACTTTCCATAACTTAAGATGTAATCTCTATATTATGGTTTTTATAATTCTTAAAATGAGTCAATTTGAATGAATGAGATGTTCTAGTATCAAATATAGTAGTCTTTGGGCACTCTTCCAATGCATGAAGAAGCTTTCTTAAGGATACCTATAGTTAGATCCCCTATGTTCTTGAATAATTTGATTTTACCATAGTAATTTTAGGTGTTTATGATCTCCGGACATTCTATAAGTGAGAAAGTATATAGGAGAACTTCTTTATGTGTCCTAAGAAATCACCTGAACTATATATTATTAGTTCCTCGGTCAAAATCTCAATACCCTACATTTCCACATTGAATGAAATTCAATGGGCCTCTTACAGCCACTATTGGAGGTCTAAATAAACTATTATATAAAAAAACATCATGAGGATCATCAAGAAATCTGTTTTCTTTAAAGAAACCAAACAAACTACCAATGGGGATAAGAGGTACTCCCGTTAACCCTAACATACCAACTAGGTTAATCTCATCCATCAGCACTCTATCCATCACATCTATATAATTCATAAAATTTATCATGAAAACCTGAGATCGAATATCTAGAAAAATACTAATCTAAAATCACTGAGCCTTCATTTTATCATTCATCACCACCTTAGGAGAAATCTAAAAATCCCAAAAATGTTTTTTTCATACTGGTTCACGATTCAATCACCCTATTAGAGGCTAAGAAACTCTATATACTTCTACAAGACCATCAGATCAGACTTCTCTTTCTAGGAACTTCAATCATGATGGTTTTTTACTTCACCGTTACTAAATTGGACATTTCCAAGAACATGGAAAGTATCTTAATATTTCTTAGTCAATATTCATCCTCTTTAGGATCATTAGATACATATCAATCTAGTTTTTTTAATAAACTCATGTGAAGTATCTCTAGTTTCATCCCTTCATGTTTACACTGCTGGAGCTCGAACGGGAATGAGTGAAGCTACCTATCCCAATGATTGAGAAATTCACATCACTATCTCAACAAAATTTTGGTCAAATGGAGTATTTTATTCAATTTGTTCACTAGATTCTTCCATCTATGGTCGATTCAAATGTATTCTCTAAAAAATGATACCATACAAATACAAGAACAAAAAAACAAAAAAAACACTAAATCATTAGTAAGAATTATAATATTTCGACATGCAGAAATATCAATTCCATCAGATTGAATTCAAGAATCTAGGATTTCAAAATACCCAAATCATAAGAAGGTAAAATACTATAATTAGATCAATTTATTCCTCAAGTACACTAATCTGAAACACACATTGTGACTTAAATCTCACTACAATGAGATATTTCTAGAAACTTTCTCATAACTTACCCTAAAGTAATGAAAATACTACCACCAATCTACAAAGAAATACTAGACTATATATCAACATCAAGAAAAGAAACTCAACTGGCTCTAATACCATTTTTTCATCAACTGTATCAAATACCTTGCTACACTAATAGCTGAAAGGAATTTTCTATCTCCAAATGTTTGAAACTAGCACCTAGAATCATATCAAACATTGAAGATAATAGATTTCCCACAAGAGTAACCCATCATAAATTGAAATATAAAAAATACAAATAATAACTTTTCATTATGCTAAATAATTGATAAGGATAATTGTACCCAAAAAAAGATAAACAAATGTCCCAAATTAAAAACATCAATTAAATGAAAACACAACATCTATTAGGACCATTTCTTATAATCCCCATATATTATGTGGACCATAACTCCACCTGTCACCATCATCACTCCAAGTTCCCAATAAGTAAGCATGCCCACCACCTAGAAGTAGTGCTTTTCCTTTTCTTAGACTAGGGATAACATAATATAAAAATTATTTTCAAAGGTAAGTTGTGAGATAAAAGTACTACTGGATTATCACTAGGTTCTCCTATAAGGTTTATTCACAGGCACTCTCAAAGGATGTTTAGTTTTTGGGTACTCGGGTGTTGGGTGCATAGGTGTAGTAGAGTGGCTGACCAATGTCATCTCTCAAAGATGCAGTACATAAAAAACATCTTAAAGGTATTATAAAAATAAGTATTAATAATATAATGTAATTACTTAAATGGATGGGGTGTTTTTTAGTGTTTACAAAACTATAAGATGTAAATTGGAAAAATATTTTATTTTTTTGTTTTGAAATGTGATTGAAAATATGTAATGAGAAGATTATTTTTAGAATATATTTTTTAAAAGGTGTAATTTTTTTAACCCTACATATTAAATTAATTATCAATAATTATCATTTAAATTAACAACCACATAATTATGATCTCATAATTTTTTTACCATGAACCTTGTGAGAATTTACATCAAACATAAAGATGAAATAAATTAAACCCTTGTAAATATTCAGAACATGAAATCACAAAACTCTACTTTAAATATCATTCCAAGGATATCATATGGTTATTGGTGAATTAAGGATCATATACATACAGTAAGTGATGATTAATTGATTTTATGGACTATATTTTAACTCTATAAATTGATCTCATGTTGTTTTGTTTTACCCATTAACATCATGCTCTCACAATTCACACATCACTCGACCTCAAATGTTTTGTTTAAATTGTTCAATTTCATTATTAGTTTCTTTAAATTTAAACATTAAATTCTTATATCATATTATTTGAATTAAATTATATCATTGATTCATTATAAATGTGTGAATGGGGTTACAATATGATCGATTCCTATGAATAACTACTCTTTCATGGGTGGTGTAGTCATTATAGAAATGTTTTTCATGTGTAAAGGTTTAGAAAGGGTATAAAATAATAAAATTTCTAATCTTGAATTCTAAAACAAAGAGGAAAATTAAATAATAAATAATTTTTAAATAACATAATAAATTAAAGTGAAATATAGATTTTATGACAATTTCACAGACAACACAATATGAAGAAAGAGGAGGAGTCCCTGATGAGAGGATCACTGATTCAAGATAAATGCCTTTATTATTTATTAATTGGAGTGGAACCACTTATAATATTCCCTAAACATAATAATTAATTTCCAACCCCATAATAATGAGAAAACAAAACATATTTATAAAGTGGATAAAAGGAGAGGGACTCAATACTTTACAAGTGTTAATGGGAAATTCATCCAAATATATTAATACATTTTTCACATAATTTTTGACCTCCAAAACAAATGAGAAACCTATATTTAAATGAATATTATTTTTTAAATATTTAATCCTTTATATACTTTCCAAATTTGATCCCAATACAAACCATGATGTAGAATATATGGACCAAGTTATGAAGTGGTGTCATATATGATGAGTCTAGACCATATTTGACTTCATGGCCCATTTAATCCAATCAAATGAATGATCCCAATAAAACGATATAGAAAAAATTGAATCCCTACAAGTTATTAGTTCTATTAGAAAATTTCGAGTTCAAATAAGGCACAGAAAAATATTTATGAATAAAATACAATAGTGAACTTTAAAGGGACAAAAATGGAATATTCATCAAAATTGAAAATGAATGTTATAATACAAAATATTCCATAAATAAACATAATTAACACAATGTGATGAAATTATATTATTTATTATCAATAAAATATTCATTAAAACTATGTTTTATTTTTACCATAATCAATTCCATAATAATTTTGGGCATTCAATTTAAATAAAATAAAGAATTGAAATTCATTTAATATTTTAATCTAAACTTTATTTCATTAATAATATGGTATATATATGAAAACATTATTAAATGTTTATTTAATATAAATCATTTATATAAAAACCAATGGAATGAATAATAATAGATCTTTAAATAATGGAATGCACAATCAAGTCAAACAAAACATTGCACCATGGTCAAATGCCCTGAGTTACATTAGTTCCAGGCTCTTGGATCCTCACACTAATCAATCATCAATCACAAATAAAGTATGTATGCACTCTTCCCTAAGGATAAATCCAAAGATACTAATTGATCAACATCCCATCATGTAAAATCATGTTAAAATAGTTTTAGATAGCATTGTCATCATCAATCCACTGCTAGAGAGTCAGAGTCCAAGAATGCTTGTCCTAATCACCAACTAACTACTTAGTATCACATATTCTTCAGTCAATAAATCAATAAATTATTGTAAAATAATTCATTTCAATTCAATTGATCATTCAAACTTCAAACACCTAATTTGAGGTTTAATATTCCATTTTAGTTTCAAAACCAAATAATAGGTTTTCATTAATTTCATCCCTTTAAAATCATATTTAATTTAAAACCAAAAAATTCCCAAAAATAAACATAAAATAATTCCATAATATCATTTCCTATTTCAAGAAAAAAAATTCAAAATCTACCCAAAAATTTTAATGCCTTTGACATTAGGGTTTTTTCAAAATGTTCATTCCCTATTTAAATAAAACATCAAATCATCTCAAATAATGGTTTTTAAAATCAATTAAAAACTCATTTCAATTCAACCAATAAATTTAGGCTTCTAATTTTAGTGTAAATCCTTATTAAACCACCTAATATAAATCACATGATTATAAAAAACCCCTTTAATGGGAACAGAAAATGAAGAATTAAGTGAATAATATCTAGGAAAAAATCCTAGAATCAAGAGTCATCAAAACTGGGCTCTATCCATCAACAATATGAGGGTACATAGATCTCAATAGTGATATAAAGATAGGATAGAGATAATCCAAAATAAGAAAAAATCACATATCAGAGGGGGATCGAATCTTCCATAGGCACATCGACTCACAAAGAGGAGTTTTGAGAAGCCAATAAAGCATCTAAAGAGCCTCCAAAATTCAAGGAATTCAATTAGGATTGAGTTAGGTGTGATTAGTGGTTAAAAAAGGGGCCCTAAGATTTTAGTTGAAATTATTGGGGGATTAAAAACCTATGTACATAGTTTCCTAGTTGGTATATGGGTTAGTAGTAATTGTGTTACCTTACTGAGCTTCTAGAAAGGTTGAATGGTTTGGCCACATGGTTAAACTAATATAGAAGAAGCCATGAAAATCCCTATGTCCAAGGGTGCATGATTTTAAGCATGAGGTTGCATGGTTTGAACAAACTATGTCCCCCCCCCCATATCACTAACATGGGGAAAATGGTAAGTGGGGACAAACTGTAAGGATTTCCCTAACCATGTTCCAACCATTCACAAACCCCAAAACATTTAAAATTTCTCAAAAGTCACAAGAAACTGTCAAGAAAATGCTCCAAACGAGGGTGATAAAAATGAGGGTGTAGAAATACCTAGAATTATGTAACGGGATGTTATGGCTACAGACCTATAAGAATCACCTTTTGGTCTAATGGATAACTTGATTTTTGTCAGATTAAATGGATGATTCACAATGTACAAGGTGTAAATGTCATCATGAATGAAAATTTTTCTAATTAATATTAACACATAAAAATCTATAACAATGATAGTGTATTTTCAGATAAATTTTATAATTAATTTATGCACAAGAAGAAACATTAACTTGATCTTGGGATTATTGTTTGATTAGTTTTTTGATCTTTCTCACTCGATCAGTGTAGCATTGTTGTGTTTTGGGGACCCAAAAATGTATCTCTTCTATCTATGATTGGCATATGCTCCTTCAGTCTACAAATATTCCAAATAGATCATCATATGTTAGCATAGATGATTGATTATCTCTCACTATTCAAATTTTCTTGCTTCAAATTTTGTTAGGATTGAAGTAATCTATATTATTCTTATCATTATAGAGAGGGTTAAATGAGGGGGATATTAATGGAAAATTATGGAAATAATTAAATATTAAACCCTAGAGACTCAGTTTATGTTGAGCACAAAATACCTTCCTCAAATAGAAGGACACTCTGAGAAGAATATATACATACTGGAGGATATAATGTTAACATGAATCTTATACTTCAGAGGAGAATGGTATTATCACCTAAAATTGGTTGAGATTTCATGAAAAAATATTTACTAGGATTCAATTTAGATCATGACTTTTGATCCTCTTTATAGGAGGTTGTGTTGTTTCCTACTTTATTGTCATGAGGCATGTGAGATAGTGGTTGAAGGCCCAAATATGGTTTATAAGACCTTCAAAAGAGTGTGTTTGATTCATAAAAATTTTATCACCACTCATAGTATATATAAATATTATTTCATCCACAAAACAACACCTTTATAGTTCATTATGGGTAATCAGGTTTTCTTGAGAGTGATTCCTAGGTTAGGAAATAAACATCTAAGTAAAGGTAGGCAAGAACCTTATTTTTTGGGACCCTTTGAGATCACTGAGAATGTTGGGATAATTTTGTAACTTTTGTACCTTTCTCCTCATTACTAAGTTATGCATGATGTGTTTTTGGTGACACATCTTCTAAGGTACATACGCGACCCTACACATGTTATTGATTTCAAGGTCGTTGAAATAGATACTAATAAATCTTGTGAGGAATATCTAGTGGAGAGTATAAATAGGAGAGTGAATTTCCTTTAAGGGGATAGGTTTCCACTTTTCTAAATTTTTTGGTAGTATGTCCAGATCCTATAGGAGACTTATGAATGAGAGGATGTAATTCGAGATCAGTGGTCCAAGTTGTTCAAGAAAGAACCCTGAAGATGATTATCAATGATGATAAGTGTTTAGAGGGGAGAATTTTATAGCCTTGGAATTATTTTCCTTTGATGAAGTCCTTGCTTTTTAGAGTTTACTTCTTGTTTATTTACTTATCCATGTTCTATAAGGACATTAGGAAGTTTTTGGATAATTAAGGGTCCTTTTGGAAACATTCTGTTAAAAATGGTAGTTTCATAGTAACGCACTTAACCACACAGAAAAGTAGGTGGTTTCACCATAATAAAAAGGGATACATCGTATCCATTTTTTAATTTTAGGAAAAACTACAGAAATAATTTTTTTCTATATAAGAGAAGTTTTGGTTGAGGTTGTTTCATTTTTCTATTGACCAAACTGCAAGTGATTTTTCATGTCTGTTACATATAGATAGTTGATCATCAATATTTTGGAGTTAATCATTTCAATGAATTTAATAAGAATTTTCTCTAACTTTAAATTAGTGAAATCAATTTCAAATTAATTTGGATCCTTCAATTCATTTTTTTAGGCTTATATGTGGTTTTCTTGCATGGATTTAAACATTTAAGGATTGAAAATAATTGATGCATACCTCCAATTAAATGGAAAAGTATATAACTCTAATGAATTGTGTACATACCTTTATACTATAGACCTAGACTCTACACTACATTAGGTCAAGGAACAGATCTTCTCCAAGCCATTGTAACCCTCCTTGAACCATGGTGGTTCTCTTTCATGGTAGTTCGACACCGCAATCGTATTCCCTACACTATGTAGGTATATCTCTAGTACTGACCTATTCTATACTGCACCATACCAACATTATGGTATCCACTCTAGTACACACTCCATTCTACAACATATGTCATGCACTATCGAGACCCCAATTTTTTGGAATCTCTTATTCTCCCTTCTTGTACCAAATTAGAGGAACCAATTTTGATGACTATTAAGTCGGGGTATGGTTTTTTTAACCCTTTTATCCAATTTCCTCTTTGTCTTTATCTGGAACCCATGATATTTTTGAATAGATAGGTTCTAGGAGATCTTGGGGTATGGTCATATTCAGGTTGGTGTGAGAGCGTGGTTCGGGTAACAACACACTCAGTGATCCTTGACAACAATGTTGAAATGTTTGTTAAGATGTTCCTTACATCTTGGGCTCCCATTTACACATATTATATACTATGATTTATGCATTGGATTAATTAATACTATTTTTTTATAATCACATGATGTTATGTGTGCTTCAATATACTAATGATGGTATGTTTTTTCAGCCAGTATGATCACCCTGTATGTGTGATACCATGCCTTGGTGGTTGGTTGTACTTCAGATAGGTGGACTTTCAGGACATGTTTATCTCTTAGAGGGGGGGTTATCGTGATTTTTTATGATGGTGATGAGGTAACTGATAAAAGGGTGGAGGTACGAGGTACCCATGGTTTCGTGTTGAGGATTCCCTCGAGGCAACATTGATTTTTCAACTTTCAACACCATGATGTAGCCTTGTCAATGTGTGTATGAGAGATTCATGGCTATATGAATCCATGTGAAATGGTCTTATTAAGGGATATATGAAATTGGGATTCATGTTCACACAAAATTGTGAATACATTGTATTATGGCTAGTTTTTTATACCGACATCATCTGTTATCTTTCTAACACGGAGTTGAAGAAGATATGGTCAGAGGTTTATGGTATCTTGGTTAGTGCATGACTGCTTGGATTTGAATTGTATATTTATCCCTATTAGTTATTCAGTATTATTATGGAATTCACTTTTTATGCATGAGAAAATTAGGTTACGGACACATTTTTTGTTTCCTAGTATGCCTTTTTCTCACACTCTACTTGTAAAGTTTAATGAACTTATAAATTTCAATAGTGATCATGGGAAGGGAAAGGGACCTCAGGTGGATAGCTGAGTAAATGATGATAGAGATAGCAGTAGACCGGTATGGACTCTAGTGAACCCATTTTTCTTTTTTTATATGTTTTTATTGCACTATAAAATATTTCCACACTTGGGGTTGTATTACATTTATGACATGTATTCCATTATTTTGTTCCACAATATTACTCTATTGATTTGTTTTTTTTCATTGCTATTATTATTAATCCTATGACATGATAATGATTGTATAATATTCCCATTGAAGGTCTTAGACACTAGATAATATTTTTCATCCACTTTCATATTTAAAGTCGTGTATGAGGTTACATATCACTCTGGCTCAGTATCTGTGGTTTGGGTTTGGGTATTATAAGAAGTTGAAACTCCCCACAATAAAACATTTATGTCACTATAAATCCTATAAAGAAGAATTCATGTCAAAGATATGAGTTCACTTCTCTCTTAATAGTGCCTCATGTTCCCAAGTCTCATGTGAATCAGAACCATATTGTCATAGCACAAGGAATAATGTTATAGTCTTACCATGAAGAACCTCTTTCATAAAATCAAAAAACCTGACTAGAAGATCAATCATTGATAAATAAGTTTTTGTGTCAAGGACATCCTAGATCAAGACATGAGAAGGGTTGGAATGATACTTCATGAGTTGTGATAAATGAAACATTTTGTGGATGGAAATCAAATATGATGTAAAGGATAAACAGTAATCCACATTTCCAACCCACTCAACAATCTCAAAAGGATCAAAAAATATTGGCATAAGACTTCCCTTCTTTTTAAGTTGTTGATGACTTAACCAATGTGAAACCCTCAAAAACACCTAGTCACCAACTAAAAACTCTAATGGTCTATTTTTTTATTATCAATGTCCTATTATTTGATATATGAATTCACCATCCTCTAATGAATCAATTGATTCATCGTCATCATCTCTTATAAAAAACTCTATCTAACCAAGGAAGCTTCAAAAATATATACCTAACAGAGAGAAAATCGACAATTTCATCCATACAAGTCCTAAAAGAGTGTTATCATGATGGATATTCAGTTACATTTTTTATAAGTAAACACAGACAATCCCAAATATATATATACCCCAAGATCCCTTAATGTTAATAATGAAATCACATAACATGTTCTCATATATTTGTGTAGCTTGTTATATCTATCTATCCATATGTGGATGCTACTCCATGCTCAATAATACTTGGGATCCAATCACCTCCTGAAGACATCTCCAAAAATTAGAAGTAAAATATGGTTCTTTATCAATGACTATATCATATGGAACTTCAAGAAATCTACATAGAGACTTCCCAAATCCTCAAAATTAGTTGTAACTTTTATGGTAATAAAGTGAGACGATTTGGTAATATGAATAATAAAAACCCATATTTCATTATTATGTCAAGGGGTATAAGGAAATACTATCATGAAATCAATAGAAAAATCATCCCACTTCCATATCATCATAAGAAGTGGCTATAGAAAACCTGAAGGATTCTGGAGCTTGAGATTGACCTATTAATAGGTATAACAAAGAGAAAAAAATTCAAAAATATCTTACCTCAATCCTAGACACCAAACTCATCACCTCATATCATAGAACAACTTTTAGATACCATAGTGCACTTCCCACTTGTAAATATGGAAATACCCATCATTAATTTTCTTACTATCAAAGTTACAATGTAATGGTCTATAAATATATGACACCCTTAAAGGTTAACAAAGATATACCAATGGTGTCCCCACTAAAAATAGAGTCCATAATTCCATTAAATTACCATAAATTTGTTTCTCTTAAAGAATTATCTCAAGAAGAGAGGAGTTCAATTGGGCATTTTCAGAAAATTCATTGTCACATCCTCCTAGACCTCCAAATGCCACTAAGTAAAGTGGGGCATCAAATTCCACACTAATGATTATTCATTCATAAAATGGGTTGAATGTTTCATACTCAATGTTTTAGAAATGATATTTCCCTTATATGGGGTGTAGTAAATGTTGAAATAAATTTACCATAGGTACTCCATCAAACACCTAATCTAAATGTCCAAAACATTTTGAGAGAAGATATAACCAATTGGCTACATTAACTCCATCCAGTGCCTCTTATGAGGGTTCAAATAATTTTTCGAGAAGATACAACTCAATATTTGTTTGTCAGAAAAGAAGGAAAACAATTATCATAAAATTGTATTCCATAAAATCTTAATAGAATGAATCAAAGTAGTGAGCTCAAGATCATGGATCAAATAGTTCTTCTCATGTGGTCTAAGCTATCTAGAGCCACAGGCTATCACATGATCATCCTACTTAATAAATTATCCCAAACCTAAATCATATTCATCACAATAGACCACATATCCCCGCCCAGACTTTGGAAGATTAATCCCTAGAAAAGAATTCAAAAGGCACTTCAACTCATCAAAAGAACTATGAAATTTCAAATCCCATTAGAACATGACCCTTTCTAATAGATATAGGTCATCAGAGAAACCAAATTTGAGATATCACTAATGAAAATGTGGTAATTCCCCACAAATCTCAAGAATCTCTAAATATCAAAAACATTATGTGGTTGATATATTTTAATAATAACCTTAACATTCTCATAATAAATTAACAAACAATGTTCTGAGACTATGTGTCTAGAGAAATTCACTTCCAAACTTCAAAAAATAAATTCTGAATGCTTTAAAAAAATTCAATGATCTCTCAAGGTTTATATAACTACTCTCAAATAACCCACAGGGTCTTCTTATATTTTATATCTAACCATAACTTCATCCAAAAAACCACCATGAACAGATCGTAAAGCTCATGGAATATCCTATTCTTCAATCTCATAAAAATTTAAGGAGCATTTTTTAGACTAAAAGGAATTATAAGTTACGCATAATGGACTTGTCTAATCTGGAATATGGTATTTGTAATTTGAAATTATTTGATTCTCAATAGGTGGTAACTAGGATGAAGGTCAATCTTTGATAACCACTTTTCCCTTTCAACATATCAAACAAATAATCTATCATTGGAAATTGATACTTGTTCATTACCATAACTCAGTTGAGTTTTCAGTAATCAACACAAAGGTGAAGTTTCCCAAAAATGTTCTTGGAAAACAAATAGGTGACTCCCATAGTAACACACTCTATCATATAAATCATTTTCCATCAAATCTTATGACTTATCTTTTAGCTCCTTAAATTCATCTAGTGCCATTCAGTAATAAGAAATTGAAACTATATGAGTACCATATAGAAAATAAATGGAATACTCCACATCCCATACAATTAGAAATCTAGATTAATTAGATGGAAACAAATTGGGAATCTTGATTAAAACTAGATGAAGATCACAAATCAAAGAATCCCACTCTATGTCAATAGGAAACACTGATATTTCCCTTCCCAACATGATAAAATAAGTTATGTATCGACTTGAACTCAAGTCCCATTATCTATAAAAAAATATGGAATACCCCAACAAGCATAGTAAAGGATACCTACCAAAGTTAAAAGTCAATATGGACCTTATGAGTAATCAGTAAATAAAACCTTATAATGAAATTAGGATGTTTCATTTTGAGAACCAGAAAATTCCAAGTATTCCCAATATCTGATAGAGAAAAACACAAGAAGGATATCAGATACCTTGCTATCTATTCATTATAAGGGGCATAGTAATATCCATCACATAATATGTAATCTCTACAGGAAGGTTTTAAAAATTCTCAACATGAGTTGATATGAATGAATGATATGTTCCAGTATCAAAAAAAATTAGTCTCTAGGGACTCTTATAATGAACTAAGAATATTTTTTAAGGATACCTATGGATAGATCCCCTTACTTCTTGAATAATATTATTTTACCATAGTAACTTTAGGTTTTTATGATCCACTAAAACTCCATAAAAGAGAAAATAGATGGAATAAATTATGTAGGTGGCCAGAGAAACCACTTGAGAAATATATTTTTAGTTCCTCAGTGTAAACCTGCTTATAATTCTCTACATTTATACATTGAAATAAATTCAACAAGCCTCCTCTAGCTACTATTGGTGGTATGCATGAACTATTATATCAAAAACCATTGTGAATCACATCAAGAAATATTTTTCCTTTAAAGGAACCAACCAAACTACCACTGAGAGTAAGAGGTACTCCCGTTAACCCTGACATACCAACTAGGTTAAGCTCATTTATCAATGCTCAATCCATAAAATCTATATAAGTTGTAAACTTTATCATGAAAACATTAGATGGGATATCTATTCAAACACCCATCTAAAATCTCCAACCCTTCATTTTCTCATTCATCACCACCTCAGGAGAAAAATAAACAGGTTCAAAAAAGTGTTTTGCATACCAGGTCATGGTTCTATCACCAGAAACCCTATATACTTCTCCAAGTCCATCAAATCAGACCTCTCTTTTTAGGAACATTGATCATTAAGGTTTTACACTTCACCATTATTAAATTGTAAATTTCCAAGAACTCAAAAAGTATCTTAATATTTTTCTAACCAATCCTCAGCTTCTTGAGGATCATATGATACATATAAATATAGTGGTTTTTATTTAATAAGCACTTGGGAACTATCTCTAGTTTCATCTCTTCATGGTTCCACTAATAGATCCTGAATGGGAATGAGTGAATCTACATATCCCAAAGCTTGGGAAATTCACATCAATATCCCAAAAAAATTGGTCAACTGAAGGATTTTTTATCCAGTTGTTCACTAGATTCTTCCTTCTATGTTCGATTAAAATGTATTCTCTGAGGAATGATACTACACAAATACAACAACAAAAATAACTATAATAGAAGCAACATGAAATAAAAAACATTGAAACATTAGTAAGAATTCTAATATCATGAGATATATAAATATCAATTCCATCATTTTTAATTCAAGCATCTAGGATTTAAAAATACCCAAATAAAAAGAAGGTAAAATACTATGATCAGATCAATTTATTCTTCAAGTACACTTATCTAAAACACCCATTGTGACTTAAATCTCACTATAATGAGAAATTTCTAGAAACTTGATAATAACTTCCCCTAAAGTAATGAAAATACTACCTCTTGTCTAATAGTGAATCCTAAATTGTATATTGACATCAAGGAAAGAAACTCAACTAGCTATAATACCATTTTCTATTAAATCGTCTCGAATACCTTGGTACATCGACAGCTAAAGGGAATTTCCTATTTCTAAATGTTTGAAACTAGCACTTGGAATCTATCTAATGATGAAGATGATAGTCTTTTCACAATTTTAACCCATCATAGATGTAACTATAAAAAATTCAAAAAATAATTATCTGGTATGCCAAACAATCCTCAAGGATAAAAGTGCCAAAAAAATTAGAAAAACATCCCAAAATAAAGACACTATCCCAAGGAAAACACAAAATATATCAGGGATAATTCTCATAATCCCAATGTATTAAGTGGACCATAACTCCACCTCTCACCATCTTCACTCTAAGGTCCCAAAAAGAAAGCATGCCCACCACCTCTAAGTGGTTCTTTTCCTTTTCTTAGACTAAGAATAATATAATCTACAAATTCCTAAAGTTGAAGGTAAGGTGTGAGATAAAAGGACTATTGGGCTCTCACAAGGTGCTCCTAAAATTTTTATTCATGGTAACTCTCAAATTATATGTAGTTTTTGTGTACTTAGGTGTTGGTTACATAGGTGTAGTAGAGTGGATGACCAATGTCATCTCTCAAAGAGGTAGTACATGAAACAAATTATTCAAGGTATTATGAAAGAAATTTTTAATAAAATAATAACACTATATAAATGTATGGGGTGTTTGTTTATTGTTTACAAAACTAGATGAAGTAAATTGGAAAAATGTTTTATTTTTTTGTTTTGAGATTTGATATATAAGACTCAATGAGAATATTGTTTTTAGAAAATATTTTTTAGAAGTTGAAATTTATTTAACCATATATATTAAATTACTTATTAATTGTTACCATTTAAATTAAAACCACTTAATTATGATCTCATTATTTTTTTACCATGAACCATGTGATAATTGTCCTCAACCACAAAGATGAAATAAACTAAACCCTAGGAAGCTTCAGAACATGCAATTATAGAACCCTGCTTTAATTATCATTCCAAGGATATCATATGGTTATTGGTGAATTATGGTTTATATCCATACTGGAAGTGAAGATGAATTTATTTTATGGAGTATATTTTTACACTCTAAATTGATCATATGTTGTTGTTTTTTACCGGTTAACATCATTCTCACACAATTCACACATCACTCAACCTTGAATGTTTTGTGTTAATTGTTTAATTAAATTCTTAGTTTCTTTTAAGATAAAAATTAAATTCATATATAATATTAAGTTAATTCTATTAAATCATTTATTCAATTTAAATATGTAAATAATGTTATAAAAATACTGATTACTAATAAGAACTACACTTCTATAGGTGGTTTAGTCATCGTAGAAACATTTTTCATGTCTAAATTTTTAGAAAGGATATAACACAATAACATTCCTACTCCGAACTCCTAAAAAAAGTGTAAAATTAAAGAATAAATAATTTTTAAATAAGATAATAAATTAAATTGAAATGGAAAATTTATTACAAAAAAATCTAGACAATACAATATGAAGGAGGAGGAGGAGGCTTCAATTAGAGGATCCTTGCTTCAAGAGAAATGACTTTATTCCTCATTAATTTGATTCAACCAATTATACTCTTCCCTGACTTTATAATGAATTTCTAACCCCATCATAATAAGAAAAACACACATTTATATAGTGGATAACAGTATTGGGACTCAATACATTACAACTTTTAATGAGAAATTCATCCAAATATATTAAACCATTTTTCGCATAATTTTTAACCTCCAAAAAAATGAGACACGTATCTTTAAATAAATATTATCTATGAAATATTTAATCCTTTATATAATTTCCAAATTTAATCCCAATACAAATCATGATGTAGAATATATTTCCCAAGTGGTGAAGTGGTGTCTAATATGATGAGTCTGGTCCATCTTTGACTTCATGGCCCATTTACTCTAATCAAATGAATTACCCCAATAAAACTATATAATTAAAATTTGAATAATTCCAAGTGAATATTTCTATGAGAAAATTTCAAGTTCAAATAAGACACATAAAAATATTTATGACTAAAATAAAATAGTTAACTTTAAAGGGAAAAACTGTAATTTTCATCAAAATTGAAAATGAATGATATAATCCAAAATATTAAATAAATAAAAAAATTAACATAATGTGAGGAAATTATATAATTTATTATCAATAAAATATTCAATAAAAATCTATTTAATCCGTACCATAATCAATTCCACAACAATTTTATGCATTCAATTTAAATAAAACAAGGAATGGAAATTAATTTATATACTTTAATATGAAAAAAAAAATTATTCATAATATGGTAAATATATCAAATCATTATTAAATTATTATTTTATATAAATCAATGATATAATACCACTAGAATGAATAAAAATAGATATTTAAACAATGGAATGCATAATCAAGTTAAAAAAACGTTACACCATGGTCATATGCCCTGAGTTATGTTAGTTTCAGGGTCTTGGATTCCCACACTAATCAATAATCAATCATGAATCAAATATGTATGAACTCTTACCTAAAGATCAAGAAAAAGAGACTAGTTGATCAACATCACATCATGGACAATCATGCTAGACTAGTTTTAGATAGCATTTTCATCATCAATTCGCCGCAAGGGAGTCAGAGTCCAAGCATGCTTTCCCTAATCACCCACCAACTACTCAGGATCACATGTTATTAAATCAAGAAATTATTTTAAAATAAATCATTTAAATTCAATTAATCATTCAAATTTTAATTTTCTAATTTTAGGTTTAATATTCCATTTCAGTTTTAAAACAAAATAACGGGTTTTCATCAATTTCATCCCTTTAAAATCATCTTTAATTTAAATCCAAAATTTATCAAAAAAACATCAAATTATTCCATCAAATTATTTCCCATTTCAAGAAAAAAAAATTATCAAATTCTACCCAAAAACTCAATACTATTTAAATTGGGGATTTTTCAAAATTTTATGACCTGTTTAAATCAAACATCAAATCTTCTCAAATAATGGGTTTGTAAATCAATTAAAAAATAATTTCAATTCAACCATGAAATTTTAGATTCCAATTTTAGGGTAAATATTTATTGAACCACTTACTTTTAATCACATTATTATAAAAAAAAATACCGCAATGGGATCTGAAAGTGAATAATGATGGTGAATTAGATCCAGAAAAAATTCATAGAATCAAGATTCATCAAAACTATGTTCTAATCCATCAAAAATATGAAGTTACACCACTGTCAATTGGGATATAAAGATAGGATAGAAAAAACCCAAACCAAGGGAAAAATCACATATCATAGGGGGTTCAAATCTTCCACAGGCACATAGATTCAAAAATAGGAGGTTTGAGGAGCCAAGAAACAATGTAAATAGCCTCCCAAGGAATTCAATTAAGGTTGAGTGGTATGTTATTAGTGGTTAAATCTAGGGACCAAGGATCTTAGTTAAAAATAATTGGGGATTAAAAACCTATGAACACAATTTCTTACTTAGGTCATGGGTTAATAGTAATTGTGTTCCCTTACTCGGATTCTAGAAAGGGTGCATGGTTTTCCCGCATGGTTAAACTAATTGAGCAGAAACCATGAAAATATATTTATCCATGGTTGCATGATTTTAAGGGTGAATTTTCATGGTTTGGAAAAACTATATCCACCCTCCATATCACTAACATGGGGCACATGGTTTTTGGGTCCAAACTGTAAGGTTTTCCCTAACTGTGTGCCAACTGTGAACAGTCCCGAAAACATCCAAAATTTCTCAAAAGTCTCCAAAAACTCCCCAGAAAAAGTTCCAAACAAGGTTGATTAAAATGAGGATTTATAAATACTTGAAATTATGTAATGAGGAGTTATAGTTTGGAACATTGAATAATTTCCTATTGGTCTATTGGCTAACTTGATTTTTGTGGGACTAAATGGATGATTCACAATGTACAATGTGTAAACATCATCACCAATAATATTTTTTCTAAGTAATATTAACAAATAAAAATCTAGAACCATGATAGTGTATTTTCAAATAAATTTTATAATTAATTTATGCACATGAAGAAACATTACCTTGATCTTGGGATCATTGTTCGATTAGGTTTTTTTATCTTTCTCACTCGATCAGTGTAGCATTATTATGTTGTGGGGACCCAAAATGTGTCCCTTCTAGATGTGATCGGAATACACTCCTTCAATATCCAAATAGTTCTAATGGATCATCATATTTTAGCATAAATGATTGATTATATTACAATATTTACAATTTATTGCTTCACAATACGTTAGGCCTAAAGTAATCTATATTATTCTTCTCATTATAGATATGTTGAGAGGAGGAGGATATTAAGAAGAATATGTTGTGCACAATAATTAGCATCCTCAAGTATGTGATAGGAGTATATTTATTAATACATGGGTAGGGTTTAATAATTATTTAATTTCATAAGGGACCATTATTTTATGGACTTTCAAATTAATATTTACCATCTGAATTAAAATCATCCCACTCATCCTTCTCAACAATTAATGAATAACAAAATGGATATTATAATAAAACTTTTATTCAATAAATAAACAAATATTCTATTCACAAACCAATGAATAAATATTTATTTAATATTCACATAACTAAATAGATTATTTATTTTCATAAAATAATTATTTATTACGATGAGAATAACAAGAGATAAAAAATATTATATTTTCATGTAATTATAATTTTCATTGTGAATAAATATTTATTTAAAATTTAAAATAATTTAATAAATATCAAATAAATATTAAATCTTATTCTATATAATAATATTTATTTCAATTGTTAAACAAAAATAATATTTAACTTCAATGAAAGGAAACACTTTATGTATGAACCTCTAGGACAATTCCTTAGTGGCATTATGCAGGCATGCCTAAAGTCCAAGATTATGATCTAGTAATGGGTAAAGGTCCCAACAAAGGAATACGATATATCACATTAACAAAACCACATATGAATGGTTACTGTGTAATATAATCGTTTTTCACAGTATATCATTATGTAGGTTGTATACATGTGTCATCTTCCTTAATGCTTGACATGTCTTTATTTGATTATCTGGCATGTACATGTCTACATCACCATTTCCATGGAATTTATTTAATAACTTATATTCTAATAAAAGGGTTAATATATCAACTTTTATATTTATAGAAGGGATAAATCCTTCCCTGACTTATTCATTAATAGCATATCATTCGTGATGCACCCAATGTACCCCACTTTATAGTGATTATATTTCATCATGGTATTTATAAGTATATCATTGTTTTAAATTAATGAAATTAATTAATAATAACATTAAATTCAAAGGACTATTACACATGCTTATTGAGAAGAATATACAATGAAACATAAATAAGTGGGATTTCTATAGGTGGGAATGTTCTCATAATCATCAGTCTTGGAGATTACTATGTGAATATTTCATAAGATTAACACTCATCTTCTAATGTGTACTAGAACCTGACAGTCTACATAATTTATTCCACATCATAAAATCTTATCTAACTATAGAACAAGATTTTATAATATAATCAGGGAATTTCAAGGTTCTCATCATAGTAGTGAATTGTAATGCCCTTTTCAATGCAATATACTCTAGGACATTATTACATATTGTAACAGAAAATTATGAAAAATATATTTTAATATATTTTAATAAATATTAACTTCTTTGTATATACTTTCAATATAGGGTAAAAATATTTGGTTTATGGAAACAAACTATAATATACTACCACTTGGACTAGATCCAACTTCCAACATCATTTGTTCTACTGGATCACACATGATGATCATGTTTCCGTTGAGTTAAGTATTTAGTTAAGGGAGCCACCACATTATTTATGATGAAAAATATTCTCATAGTGATGTCACCTCTCTATGAAAAATCCCTCACTATTGATATTTTTTAAGTATGTTCTCCATCTATTGATGTTTCTATGGCTCATTCTCAACAAAAAAACATATATTTTATTAGAAAAATATAGTTATATGGGGTCCTTACTACTTAGCACTACATAAAACTCTTCAATAAAATTGTGAATCCAAACTTCTTATTTAGCCGCCTCATAAGCCACAATATACTCTAACTCTTTATTGAATCGGTGACCACAGCATTCCTTGTTCTCTTTTAGATCATAACACATATATTGGGATTGAATATGTTTCAATGCTACAATATCATATCATCTTGTCCTATCTAGAGACTAGTGTCTTCATATCCTCTGATCACTAGTTCCTCATATAATCTATAGACCCTAAACATACCCTTACAATGCCTTAGATACTTAAGGATATTCTTGAAAGTCATCCAGTGGTAGTCACCAAGGTTAGTTTGATATCTTACAAACTAAAAAAGGTGTGAGTGACATCTATCCTTGTACATATGATAACATATATGACTTACCCAATTACAGATTTGTATATAGACCATTCCTTCCTTTTTCTTTCCTCATTTTTCTAAGGACATGTTTTAATGGAAAGATTAATTCCATGTGTAAATAGAAACAATATCATATTATATTGTTCCATATTGAATTTCTTAATAATATTGTTAATGTATGTATTTTTTCTTAGTCCAAGTTTCCTCTTTGATCTACCATGATGGATCCTAATCCCAATAATCTATGTTGATTCCCTCATTTCCTTCATGGAGAAGCATGTATTAAACCAGGATTTAACATAATATAATACTGGTATTTCATTTCTAATGAGTAGTATTTAATTGATATAAAATTTCATTAGAATAAACACACTCCCTGTAAACTACTTATAGATATAATGGTCACATTTGTTATTTATAAAACCAAATTCCATTATGTATTCATCAAACTGAATTTTCCTTGAACTAGATTCCTGATGTAATCTCTAGATGGATCTTTGAAACTTTTATACTTCATTGGCATCCTTTATAGTCCAAAACCATTTAGGTTATGTCATGTAGACATCTTCTTAAAGGTTCCTATATGGGAAATCTGTTTTAACATCCATATTCCAAATCTCAAAGTCATGATAAGTTTCTATAGGAATTATTATTTTGATTGATTTTAAATTTTCTACTAGGGAACAGGTTATTTCATAGTCTATGACTTGAAATTTTTAGACCCTTTTGTAACCATTCATGTTCTAGTACGTGGAATCTATTTCATAATTAAAATATTCCTTCTATTTGGTTTATTATGTAATACATACTACTTCTTTTTAGGTTTTAATATCATTATTACCATATAATAATGAGACACCTTCCTTGGTGCCTAGAAAAACATATTGTTCTTGTTCTCTAACCTCTCTCATAAACTGATACAGTACTTATGTCTCTATAATTTCCTCTTCCATAGGTTTAAGAATCATTATTATCATCTAATAATTACTCTCCTTCCTTAGTGACAATAAAAACATACCATTCTAGGTATTTAGCCTGTCTCATGCTCCTATACAGTATTTATGTAACTATAATGTCATATTCAGTGGTACTTTGTGGAATATATTCCTATACTAACTCTTGTGTGTCGTGACCCCAACCCCAATAGCCAAGATTCGGTTCCTACTTTATTAAATTTCCATGATGTACAAGGAATTGTATCCTAAAGGACCAAATAGTTTAGAAGTCTTGGTAAACTATATACATATTTGAGTCTTTAATTATAATTGAATACTCAAATCACAAAATAATTTTTTTATAATAATAACATTATTACCTCTAGTATATTCATGCATATAAAACATAGTACTCTTCATGGAATCATGAACAAATAAAACAAAATAATTTTGAGAAAAAATGCTTAGTTTGGGTTAAATATTGTGGAATCTATCATAAATAAATATGCATAATCAATATAGAAATGTAAATAGCTAAACACGCATTCCATTTAAATAACTAGATAAGGAATAATAAATATGGGAAGGTAAATAACTAAAAACACATTCCATTTAAATAATAAACTATGATTTAAATGCATATAGAGACAATATCATTATAAAAATATCATGGATAATAATAACTGGGTTTTTAATGAAGTCAGTGCTTAATTATCAGATGTCATGATCTCGAGATTCATGATACCTCTTCCTTATATACCTTTTATAATATAGTTTAAAACTATATGTTGAAACTCATTTAATACTAGAATAACTTGATTATATCATGATACCTACCAATACATCATCGAGATATATTATACCAGGATCCACCCATCACTGTAGGTCCAAAGCATTCATCATATATCAAATAGTTTATTTAATTAATGGACTGTGTTCTTAATCATTAAATATCCATATTGAGTAAAGAGTACATATTTATCTATATTTCCCAAATAAACAAATAACATTCAATGTAGAACACTGTATGTAAAAATGACCTATGGTTTAAGAAATTATCAAATCCAAGAAAAATAATATTGATATTTACGGGAAATTTAATTTCTAATAATAATAGGAAAGTGAATATTTCAAGGTAAAGTTATCAACAACAATGATAAATCAAGATGATAAATATAAATACTTTACTTAGTCGAAATGATCATAAACCTTTGAGAGGATGAAAAAAGATGGAATCAATAAAATATATACCCATTTAAATAAAATTACAGGGTTATTTTAAAATGAATAAAAATATCATAAAATGATATTTAAAAAAATTCTTGAGGATAATATCCTTTTCATATCGAAAATCACTTTTTTTAAAACATAACACATTTTGAATATTATTTTCTTTGAAAATAAATTTCAAATAGATTTTATTTAAAAGGTTCCTCATAAACTTGACGACGAAACTTCAATGAAATGATGGTTATGAAAGTGGGTAATTTTGTGCATGCTATAAAAGTTAAATAGAACATTCCTTTTTCACTATAATTTTTTTTTTAAAAGTTTCTTATTCAGAAAATGATAAGAAGATTACTTTCACATTTTAGGAAAAAGACAAATGAGAATTATTTTTAAAGTGATATAATATTCCATTGAAATTTTTTTAAAGAGTAAAAATGG
This sequence comes from Viscum album, assembly GCA_963277665.1. Classification (NCBI taxonomy): domain Eukaryota; kingdom Viridiplantae; phylum Streptophyta; class Magnoliopsida; order Santalales; family Viscaceae; genus Viscum; species Viscum album. Next base: position 1,308,467,860 of record OY728134.1, on the reverse strand, counting down.
GTTAAAATCCCTTTTATAAATCATTTTTTAAAGGTTAAAAATATTTTTGAAAACATTTTTAGAAAATAGGGTTTTGAAAGAAAATAGATTTCTGACTGAAGAGATAAATGAAGTCATATTTTATTAAAAAATTATTAATTATTTTAATTACCAAAGAGTAGGAAAATGGTACCATTTTTTGAAAATATCATGACTAACCAGGGGAGAATAAAATTAAAGGGTTTTTTAAATAATGATAAAATAATATCCTTCAATTGAATTCAATAATAATAAAATTAAAATGAGATTGTGAAATAAACTGTTGAAAAGATAATAATGTTGTAGTGAGAATAAACTACTGAATCAATTATGGGTATCAACTATAGATCCACATTAAAAAGTAGAAATACAAATTAAGATAATAAAAATTAATTATATGTATAATCTTAGTATATCAATGACAACAACGAATTAATATAACCCTATGAAAATAAATTGAGTTATAAAATAATTTTAAACTTGATAACTTTTAATTCAAACCCCCATTGATGAAATAATTCAAATTAAAACTTAAAATAAAATTAATGATGAATTATTCATGATTTTTCGTGTTATAGGGGTACTATATACACAATAAAAAAATTTAATTGGTTTTTAATAACAAATAAGTCTCAATTGAGGGTAATTTGAGATAAAATCCCTTACCATATGCTCCATTATAGTTAAACATGATTTAACCTCATGTATAGTGTTTCTAAACATTTTATTAACTTATTATAGAACCATATTAATATTTATAATATCATATATATATCTTTTATAATATATTATTACTCATTCATTAATAATCCTTCAATATTTTCATAGTTTCGGGTGTTAATTTCCTTATTTTCTCATGCGTTTTTCATCGTGAAAGATCTAGTTATTGGGAATATTATATAGTTATATCATCTCTAGAATAATAATCATGAAATAATTATCATATTTTTACATCAATTATAATTTTAAAACCAATATTGAATAAAGTTTATGAAAAATGAAGAATGTTACGATCATGAAGATAGTAGGTTGTACGTACACATGAGTAATGTTTCCATTTTCAATGATCATTATAGAACGGTGGTAAGTAATATTTTTCATTTCTTATAAAAAATATGATTTTTCTTGCTATAACTTTCGAAAAATATATGTATTATTTTCAGATACATGATATTTCGAGGCCTGGAGTGCTTGAAATTAATTTTTGAAATATATAAAATATGTTAATATCACATGCATGCAGTTTTCCTCAAAAAGTGGAATAACTCCTAAATGGTGGCCTGAATATAAATCTAAGGGAACATTTAAGTTTATAATGTGGGTTATAACCTAGGAAAGAATTATCCCTAGGGCATGTTAGGCATATGGGTTGATCACGTTCATGGTAATATGATTGAATAAATTAATCAATTAAATTAAATCATTTAATTAAAATCATCATGACATGATTTTTGGGATATAAATATACTATGATAGTAAATTTTTTAGGGTTATCCAAAAAAACCCTTCAAATCAAGTGGATTCATTGGGGATAATTATTGGAGCTTCCATGGTTGAATGAGGATCGGTTCATGGATCATTGATTGGTGTACAATAGAATATGTGGATCTCACCAATGATATCAGCATGCAGTCATTCTTTTTAAGTGATCGATCCAAACTCCGTGTAGGATGTTTTATTTTGGATTTACATCTTGTTATTTTATATTAGTTGAACATGGACCAATTAGATGAAAAAAATGATTCACACGTCGATGGTAGATTTAATTGATGGATTTATTTTTTTTATTGAATTTTATCCCTCTTCATTCATCTAAATCTACAATAATGGATCGAGGATGAACAAAAAGGGTAGAGGTTTGTTCCTCAAATCTTGTGGCTTATGTATTTCTTCCTCATTTCTCCACACATTCAACATGGTCATTTTTTTTGTCTCGTTATTCAATGATTACCTAGTATTTGATCATTTCACAATCATTCTTTTGTGCAACAGATCAATAATATGGGTATAGCTTTTTATAGATGTTTTAGTTTGAGGATCAGTGATAACAGTGGATGAATTGAGGATGAATGAGACCATATCAAACTAAGATTTACATTCACACAATGGATACACGATGGAGTCTAGTGGTGGTGATACATCATCCTAATAGATCAATATCCAAGAGGATCAGGGATCAAAATCCTACAAGCGGGCGACATCAAGATCAAGATACCTCTGATCCACATATTCTAGTGAGAATCGTGGATTTGGTGATGTGGTAGATGATGTATGGTAAGAACTGGTGGATTTAGAAAATCATGTGTTATATGGTGTGTAATACATTATTACACACCATATGGGACCCCCTGGATACGATGTTAGGGTTTCCATGTATAGTTAAATATCACATTCCATGTGACCCTATCACACAACGTGTGATGCATGCTCAGTGGATTAGTGTGTATCTCAGGGGATACATGAGAATGGGAAGGAAAAATACATATAAATGGCCAAATTACATGGTCAAGTGTACATGACCACATACATGGACAAGTGTAAATGGTCACAGACACACCCAGGTGTATATAAGCATAGTCTGGTGTACATGGGGTGGTACATGGGCATAGGAAGATGGAATAATAAAGGTTATAGGTGGTATCTAAATTTCATGTACTATTACTACACACCTTTATAAGGAGATGTACATTCTATGTGAGGTAGCACCACATGGGAAGTCTACAGATTGTCTTGACACACTGTGTTCCACCAGTACACATCATGTACCCCTATTATGGAATTGGTATACCTTCCTTTCATCATTCTGGGATAGTATCAATTGATTTTGTTCCCTTGGTCCATTCCCTCAAGCATATAGTGCAGCACTATTTCCAAATCTCAGGATTATGATCAACTCTATAGGATGAGTCTCAGATAGAGTCTGCAGTTTCCCTTTATTAGACTCAAGTTTGATCCTCTATTATCTTATTACCCGAGGTAGCGTTTGTAGAATTAGCATAACCTCCTTGAGTAGGGAATTAAACCTTTATCTCGCATGTCATATTATTAGTGTTTTTAGTATCATTTGAATATAATCAAATACATAGAGGGTTGATCTATATTGGGATTGTGGTGTCCCCCAACAATCATGATTGTGACCCCCTATCAGAGTATCAGGGTCTTTTGAGACTAATGAGATTTCATGGGTGGGGACCAATGATCTTGAACTCTTGGATAAGTGTCTCTAGTGATGTATTGGATCAGGGAATGGTTCTATTGAATAAAGAATTTATTCAAGAAGAATCTTGTGGCTGGTAGTTGGTTGTGATAGCCTAGGGACGTAGTGTCCTTCCTGTGTATATCTAGGTTTTCTCTTTTTTTATAAGATTCCTATTACTAATACTTTATTTTTACTATTTTTAGGTTGTCTTACTAGGTATTTTTATACTCTCCCATATATAAGCTATACTCACTTGTGTAATATATTATCCAGGTGATGGACCATTTGATGATGTCCTGGGAGGACATGGAGTTGGTGAAGCATAGCTTGATCTAGAAATACTAAGGTGTTTTTTGGGTGATTTCATTTTGTCATAATAATCTCCCTTGGTGTAGTTTGGAATCTCTTCAGTTTTTTATTTGGATTGTATTTTCCCCCCCTTTTATCACTTTTAGTACTTTACTATTGTACTCTAATTGTGTGATCATGGATGTATGCATGAATTAGTTTCAATTCAATTACATTTCAGTATTGTATGGGGTGGTATGTGTGTGTGTGTGTGTGTTTGTATAGTTACATTAGTCTAAGGCCTCCCATTTGTATGATATTCTTACTTGGTGCTCATTTCCAACCCCAAGTTTATTAGAGGTGGTGTGGGGTAGTCGTAGTTCTGGTCCTATTGGGATGGGTCTTGATGGAGTGGTATTAGTGGGAGTTTTTGTTCCTCAAGCCTATGGTTTATTGGTTGGGCTTGTATTTGGACCCCTTTTATTGCTTCCATTACTTTATTTTCTTACTATAGTTGTGGTATAATAGTTGTATACATGAATTTTTATAAGTTACATTATATTTAAAAATTATGTTCTTAGATGTGTGTGTGTGTGTGTGTGCTGGTACATTAGGATAAGTCCTTTCATCAGTGTGATATGCCTACTCGGTGCTGGTCACTAGCCCCTAGCCTTTTAGAGACGATATTGTGGTAGTCTTGGTTCATGCCCCATTGGGTCGTGTCATGACAGGGTGGTATAAAAGGGGTTATAGGGGCACAGGTAGGTCAAAGTACATGGACACATCCATAGTATATGGAAAGGTGTACATGGGAACAAACATGGCTAGGTGTACACGAGCATGGCCAAGTGTACAAGGGGTGGTACACGGGCTTGTTCAATGATACACGAGCACTAGAAGACAGCATAGTCAAGGTATCAAGCATTCTATACACACCATGTACTATTCATACATGTTTTGTATATGTAGATTTACATTCCTTGTGAGGAAAAACCACATAGGTAGACCAGGATTTGGTTGGACACATCGTGTACCCCTAGTACACATTGTGTACCCCCTTTTAGGGTGTTTGTAGACCTTAATTTCTTCAATTTGGACCAGTATTGGTTGAGTGTGTTACCTTGGCCCATTCCCTCAAGGTTACAATGTGGAATTATGTCCACATATCAGGACTATGATCCCATCTAGAATATGAGTTTCAGATAGAGTTTGTGGTGTCCCTCTATGAGACTGGAGTGCAGTCCTCTATCATTTATACCCGAGGTGGGTTATGGAATAGGCTTAGCCTCCCTGAGTAGGGAATTGAACCTCCATCTAGCAGGTCATATCGGTATGGTTCACAGTAACATTGGTATATGATCCCCTATATATCCATTTGATCCAGATTAGGTTTGTGGTGTCCCCTAGCGGTCTTGTATGTGAACCCCTATCTAAGTAGTAGTATATTCTACAACCAGTGAGCCTTCTTGGGTGGGGCCCAAAAATCATAAACTCTTGGATGAGAGTCTCTGGTGATGGTATGGCTCATGGAGTAGATTCCTCTATAATGATAATTGATTTAAGTGGAATCATGTGGCTGGAAGATGGTTGCGACAACATGAAGGCATGGTGTCCTTCCAGAGTATATTTGGGTTTTCTCTTTTGTTATGAGATAACTATTATTAATTATTTATGTTCACTATTTTCATTGTTTCCTACTAGGTATTGTTATACTGACCCCTTCATGAGATCTTCCAACATGTTTCATGTCTTATGCAGATGATGGAAAATTTGTTGGTGTCCTGGGAGGATAAGGAGCTGGGGGATCATATCTTGAGTTAGATAGACCAAGTTGTTTTCTGGGTGGTTTCATTTGGTTGTAGTCTTTTCCCTTGGACAAAGTTAGATTCTCTGCAGTTTTTAGTTGGGATTGTATTTGGACCCCTTTTATCTCTTCCTGTACTTTATTTTCGTACTCTAATTGTGGGATCATAGATGTCTACATGCAATGGTATCAGTTTATTTACATTTCAGTATTATATCATCTTATAGATTTGTGTGTTTTTGGAGGTACATTAGGTTAAGGCCTCTCATTTATGTGATATACCTAATTGGTTATGGTTGTTAGCCCCTATCCTATTGTAGGTGGGATTTTGGTTGTTTCGATTTGGGCCTCGTTGGGTCATGTGATCACAGCTTCAATTCCCCAATCGATATGGCACCATTTAAGGCCTTTTATGGGTGACCCTATAGATCACCCCTTTATTGGACCAATCCAGGAAAGTTATCACTCATGGGCCCAGAGCTGGTGTGATATACTATAGAGAATTTTCAAATCATTCAAGAGAGGATAAGAACTGCATAGATCTGTCAGATGTCCTATACGGACTGACCATGGAGACCTCTAGAGTTCGATAAGGGAGACCATGTGTTTCCAAGGGTCTCACCACAACATGGATTGCGGAGATTTATCTAGGGTGGAAATTCACCTCTGATAATAATTGGCCCATTCTAGATACTGTGGAGAGTTATCAAGGTGGTGTACCACTTAGCTCTATCACCGTAATTAGACCAGGTACATGATGTCTTCCACATGTTGCAGCTATGGAGGTGCGTGCACGACCCATATCATGTTATTTACTTGGGAAAAACTGGACATCGATGGTGAATATACCTTTATTCAGTAACTGGTGGTGGTTTTGGATTTGCATTATAGGATCATTCATAGGTGATCGATTCCCCTAGTGTGTGTCTCATGGTAGCATTAAAATCTTTTGAAGAGCTCCTGGGGGAGAGAGAGCCATATGAGAGCCCAATATGATCATCTTTTTAGTACATTTTAATCTTTTTATGATGAAAATACCTAAGGTGGGGAGAATTTAACAACTCTTATTTTTTCATTTATTACTTCGTAATATTAAATGGAATATTTTTAGATCTAGGATTTAAGACGGCATGAATTTATGAAGCCTCATGTGCCCAAAATTAGTTTTTAAAATATATTAAATATAATAATATCACACGCATGTAGTTTTCCTGAAAAAGTAGAATAACTCCTAAATTGGATCCTATATCTTAAATATGAGGGTACAGTTGAGTTTATAATGCATGTTTTATCCTAAACATTACATAACCTTAGAGCACATCAAGTATTCAGGTTGAGTGTAGTCATGGGTTGATATTTGAATAAATTAATAGATTAAATTAATTTATCTAAAAAAATTAGATTACCTGATTTTTGGGTCATAAATATTCTCTTATAGATAATTTTCAAGGTTAGATGTATAACCCTACCAATCGATAGGATTTGTTGGAGAGCATTGGAGTGACTTTCATGGGTGAACAAAAATTGGTTTGTGGATCGTCGATTGGTGGAAAATAGAATGTGTGGATCTCACTAAAAATAGAAACATGAAACCTTTCATCTCATAGATCAATCCAAACTCTAGGTAGAATTTTTTATTTGTTATTTCCATCCCATTATTTTATTGTGGTCAGATACGGATCAATTTCTTAAACAATAATTGATTAATGCATCGGCGTTAGATTCAATGGTTGGATTTATTTTTGATCATTGAAAGTTATCCCTCTTCATTCATCTAAATCTATGAAAATGGATTGAGGAAAAATGATCAAATGTAGAGGTTCATTCCTCACATCTTTTGACTTATGTATTTCTTCCCCATTTATTCATGTTTTCATTGTAGGAATTTTTTTTATCCCATGGTTTGAAAATTACTTGGTATTTGATCATTGGATAGCTTTTGTTTGGTGAAATAGATCAATATCATAGGTATATATTGCGATGGAGGTTTTGATTTTAGGATCAGTGATGAGGGTGGATGAATAAAGGAGAAACGATATCAAATCCGACTAAGAGTTATTTTCATGTGATGGATATGTGATGACAGCTTGTGGTGGTGATAGATCATCTTGTATGACTGATTTCTGAGAGGATACAGGCCAGAATCTGGAAATCAAGTGACATCGAGGTCAACTGACCTCTGATCCATGGATTTTGGTGAGAATGTTGTCTCTAGAAATGTGGTGGAAGATATGGAGGATGAACCAGTAGATCTGGAAATTCCAAAGTAACACAAGGTGTAATTCAACATTACATGCCATGTGGGACCCCCTGGCTATAGTGATAGGGTTTCCACAAAGAGTAAAATATCAAATTTTGTGTGACCTTATCACATGACCATGACATGTGCTCAGCAGATCAGCTTGTATGTCATGGGAAACATGGTCATGGACATTCCAAGTACACAAACACAGAAAGAGTACACAAACAAGTGTACACAGTCATGGACACAGGAAATTATACATAGGAATGGGTATAGTCAGGTGTACATAGGCATTTCTAGGTGTACCTAGTGTGGTGCATGGGCATGGATAGTGGTACACAAGAATGGGATGATAGCATGGGAAAGGTGTTGGGTGATATCAACACACCTTAAACTATTCCTAAACATTATATATATGGACACTTACATACCGTGTGAGGAAACACCACAAAGGAAGACTAGGGGTTGTATGGGCATGTCGTGTACCCCATTTTTGGGTGTTTTTAGCCCTTCATTTTATCATTATGGACCATTATCAGTTTATTATGTTCCCTTTTTCAATTCCCTCAAGGGTATATTACGGAATTACATCCACATATAAGGATTGTGATCTCCTCTATAGGATGAGTCTCGAATAGAGTTTGTGGTGTCCCTCTGTGAGACCGAAGTGTGGTCCTCTATCATCTTTTTACACAAGTTGGAGTTTTTTAATATGCACTACCTCTATGATCAGGGTATTGATCCTCCATCTATTAGCCCATATCAATAGGGTTCATGATATTATTAGCATATGATCCCCTACGTAGCAGGTTGATCCATATTGGGTTCTTGGTGTCCCCCAGCAGTCCTCGATGTGACCCTCTATTTGAGTATCTGGGTATTTTAATACCATTGATATTTCATGGGTGGGTCCCAAAGATCTTTACCTCTTAGATGAGATTCTCTAGGGATGTCATGGCTTCTGGATTGGATTCTCCCAGAATGATAATTTCACCAAGTAGGATTCTAGGGCTAGCAATTAATTTGGATGGCATGGAGATGCGGTGTCCTTCCTAAGTATACCTGGATTTTATCTTTTGTTCTATTGTTACTATTATTGATACATCGTCTATAGTGTTTTTGGGGTTTACTAATAGGTATTGTTGTACTCACACTTTCATGGGCTCTTCTCTCACTTGTCGTTTCTTATACAGGCGACGGCCCATTTGACGGTGTCCTAGGAGGATAGGTAGATGGTGGAGTATAAATTGAATTAGAAATACTGATGTATTTTATAGGTGGTTTCATTTGATCATAGTCTTCACCCATGGAGTGGGTTGGAAACTTTTTATTTTTTGGTTGGTCTTGTATTTGGACCCCATTTTCCAGCTTTCAGTACTTTACTCTCATACTATGATTGTGGGATCATAGATATATACATGCATTGGTATTAGTCTCTTTAAATTTTATAATTTTATGTTCTTGTAGATGTGTGTGTTTTTTTTATATGTACATTCGGCTACAACCTCCCATTTGTATGATATACCTATTCCGCACTAGTTACAATCCCCTAGCCTATTGGAGGTGGGATTGGGGTAGTCGTGGTTCAGGCCCCGGTGCGCCGAGTCATGTCATTTCCATAATGATACTAATATCATATATACCCTATTATATACTTATATATATCTTCCATGTGTTTTGGTGTGGAAATTATAGTCATGTTTCTTCATGAAGGTTGTACACACGTACACAAATGATGTTATCATCTTTATATCCATCATTATACCCAACCTTGATATGTGGAAGTGGAAAAATGAATGACTTCGGTTTGAGATGTGGTAGCCTGTTGTACACATGAAAAATGATTTCATAACCTATTTGATGGAAGTGGAGATGAGTTTATGTGATTCCCATACTATAAAAATATCCCAATATATTTAAGATACTTATTTTATTATAAAATCATGGTTTAATAAAAATTTAATGAGGGGTCGAAATAAACAATGTAAAGACGCTCATTGAAGAACATTACCTCTTCTTCAGGTATACAATTTAGGTTTTCACTAAAGCCTTCATATGTTGGATTTCATAAAAAAATTAAGGATTATAGGATGATGCGATGTAATTTGGAAGGTTATTTGGGTATTTTTTTTCAAAAACAAAGTGGTTTGAAGGTTTGAAGTGGATAGGATAGAGTGTGGCCTTTTATAAGTGGGGAAGAGGACACACTTGGTATTTTTGAAAAGAATTGAGTGCTCCCATGTTTATCATTTTTCATAAGGGTATAAAATAAAAAATTATCAAAAATAAGAGGTTTAATAGAATAAATATGTCCTTAAAATTGTTTTTATAAAAATGTATAGGTAATTTTAATCCTTATCATTTTAGATTAACACCCCGGTAAACACATTTTTTCCTTAATCATGATAATTAATTTTTACTGCATTCACAATTAATTTTTATAAAAATTTAATTACACATTATTATAAATAATAAATTATTATTATCCAAAATATGGAATCCATTATTCTAAATTAAATTCATAGAAGAGGAAAATTTTAATTTAAAATTAATCCTATAGATGTTATAAAAAGGTGGGTTTTTAAAGGGAAATTTTCCAAAAGTTTACAAAAAATTTAAATCAAAATTAAATATGAAAATTATTACAATGAAATAAATTGGATTATTTAATAATGAATTTTACTAATTTTACATTTTTTAAAAATTAAAAATATAATTAAATATTTTAAATTATTTAAATGAAAATGCAGTTTTTAATTAAAATTCTGTATTTTTTACTATTCATCAAAAAAAGAAACTTTTTAGAAAAATCCCAAGAATTCACCCTAATATAATTTAGATATTAAAATTTTAAAAAATATATTTTTTAAAATAAATTTTCTTAAATTGTTAAAAATTAATTTTAAATTATGTGCACAAAACTGGACTAAATCATTTGTTAGAAAAAAACTGTTTTTTGGAAAGAATTTATTTTTCTTTTAAATGATTCTTATTTTATTTATAATTAATGGTTAATTAATAAAAATGTTTAAAATATATATTTTCATAAGTATTTTAATCATATTCATATCATCCATTCTGATGGCTAGGTGATAACTATCATATTAAATAATAATATTAATAGTATATTGTAGTTTGGTAAAACTCAGTCTTTCATGTAACGCAAGATATTGAAGAAACTTGTTATTGCATGTGTCTTAAGATATCAATGAAATTAAATTTGTTCAAGAATAAATATTTTTGAAATTATTGGTGTGTTATATTCTCTTCTAATCTTGGTGTTTCATTTCATATATCATATTGATTAAAATGTTATTCTTTTATAACTTCATAGTGTTACATTCTCCCCCCCCCCACTTAAATAAATTGAAGATTTGAAATTTATGCATGATCTTGATAATAAAGGGCTTGATATTTTAAAATATATTTATTAAAATCCATGATCATGAGAAGTTTGGGTAAAACATAATCTTGATAAGAGATAAAGGGAAGTGCAATGGTTATATGGAATAACCCATAACTAGGTTTCTTAGTAGGATAACATTAGTGGCAAGAGATGATATATACATGAAAGAAAAGTGTACATAATTATAGAGCGTGATAGTGGTCATTGATCAAAATATGTTTAATGGTCTATGGAATGTTAAGGTCTTGAAATCCCTTAATTTTTAGGATCTAAAATACAATGTTATTCATCATATATGAATATAATTAGCAAAAAAAAATTAAGATTATTTTACTGAAGTTGAGGAATTATTTTACTACCTAGGAATAAAATGAAATATACTCACATAATACATTTCTATTTAATAATAACATTTTCATCCTTTGGTTTTTCTTCAATAAATTTTTAGTTCACCACTTACTCTAAGATATCAATATGAAAAAATTGATTTTTTTATGCTAGAAAGAATAAAATTCACTTTTAACGGAATGTAAGATCAATAAAAGTGAGAAAATCCATTCTGTCTATCTATAACTATTTCTCAAATCCAATATGGTTATCACAAGTTATTAATTATAATAAACTAATAACTAAACCTCAAAAGTAACAATACTGGTTCATATTTAATATTTATTTTTTTCAAATTGATTTATAAAAACAATGACACATTAACCAAGACTTCACGTAGGCCAGTGGTATCTACTCAACCCTTATCGTCCTTTGGTCATGAGTTTAAACCCCACAGCCTTTATGGATGATATGGGTTATCACCTAGAAGATAGGTTATCATTTTTCTAACCTATATTAATATAATTTTTATGACATTCCCAAAACAATATGATGGAAATCCTTGAAATAAAATTAATCCTTAAACAACCCTTTTACTAAGGTTTTAAATACAACTTATTATTTTTTTCATAATTTATAATGATATTATTTTAATATTATTGCAATGTAATTAATGATCATATTAACCCCAAAGTATATCAATATCTTTAGACTTATTTCTATAAAATGTAAATTCATTATTCCTCAAATAATTCTTCAACTAAATCATATAATAATCTAATGGGTTTTATTGCCATAAATTCCTTCCAAAATATCCTTAATAATGCTATATTCCTACCAAAAAAAATTAAAAAGGGATGTTAATGACTTTGAACTTATGATCAACCTTAAAATAATAACCAATGATGGTATCCATAACTTTTAAGTTAATGAATAAATCTGTGCTTTTAAAAATTAAAAAAATCCTTAGATATTGTAGGATTATTAAACCAAAATACAACTGGTAAAAAGACTTATACAAATTAATTATATAATTACAATACATAAATACTTCATATTTTTTACTTCAACACATGTCCTTCCTTAATTGAGTGGTTAAACTAGGTCATTCATTTTCATTATCTATTCAAATGCTTCATAATGGTTTGTAAATAAAATGTAAATTAACCAAAGAATATCCCCCATGAGTGCCAAACTAGGTGCGTAGTGAGGCCCTTTTTGTGTACCTATAAATGCTCAATTCAATCCAGATGGACCTTTCATAGAGTTATTACCCCTAGGTACCTCTTTTCCAAAACCACATAAATTTGTAGTATCCATACAGGGATTTATTCCTAGGAAAAACCACATAATATCTACCTTATCAAAACATTGTGTTATTATTACAAGCTTATCCCCAATATTTATATTAGGGTTGTGTTTCCTAATCTTTTTTCCTAAATCAAGTTCTTGAGGTTTCTACTAATCATCCTCTAATACCAACTGTATTGACCCAATTAGTCCAAAGTCAGTGCCTGCTTTATTACAATGGCATAATATATAAAGAATTAAAACCCAAAGGACCGAATTGTTTATTAGTCATGGTAAACTAGATACATAATTGAGTATTGAAATATAATTGAATAGAAAAATTACAACATAATTTTTTTATGAGAATAAAATTATTCCCTCTAGAATATCCTTTCATATCAAACATAGTACTCTACATTGAATCTTGGGTAAAGTAAACAAAATAAGGGTGATCTTAAGTGCCAAGTAAGGGTTAAGTACAATGGAATCTATCATGAATAAATATTCATAATCAACATGGAAAGGTAAATAACTAAAAGCCCTAAAAATTTAGATAAATGGATATGGAATAATCAATATGAAATGTTAAATAACTGAAAATGCAAGCCATTTAAATAATAAACAAAGGATGAAATGAAGCCAGAGATAATATGATTTTGAAAATCTCATCGATAATAATAACTGAGCTCTTAATGAATGAAATTATTAATTATTCGATGTCATGATCTCAGGTATCAAGATACCTCTATTATCAAGACCTTTCACAAGACTATTTAAAACTACAAGTAGAAACTCATTTAATTATAGCTTAACATGTTTGTCTCGAGAAAACTACTGATGCATCAAAGGGGATATATTATACCAGGAACCACCCATCACTATAGTTCCAAATCATTCCTCATATACCAAGTAATTTATTTAATTAATTAATAATTTGACTTATCAGAAAATATCCATATTGAGAAAATAAAATGGATTTATGAATATTTCCCCATATGAACAAATAACTTTCAATGTATAACACCGTATGTAAAAATGATATACGATTTATGAAATTAAAATATCCATGATAAATAATATGTAAGTTTATGGGAAATTTAATATCCAATGATCATGGGAAATTGAATATTTCAAGGTAATTTTAATGACTACAAATATGAATCAAGAAAGTGAATATCAATACATTAATTTTTCTAAATGGTCATAAACCATCCATAGGATGAATAAGGATTTTATCAAGACAGCATAAACCAATTGAAGTAAAAGTAAATGTTGGTTTTCATTGATGAATAGAAATACCATAAAAATTATAGTAAAAATATTCATTATGAAAATATATTTTTCATATTCAAAATTTTTTTTTTAACATAAAATGTTTTTAAAATCCTTTTCATTAAAAATGACTTTTAAAAAAAATCACTTTAAAATGAAACTCTAAAACATACAAATAAAGCTTAAAATAAATGATTTTCATGATAGTGGGTACTTCCTTAAATGATTTAAATTTAAATATAACATTTCTTTTCACTTTAAGAAAGGATGGAAAATTTCCTTGTCGGGAAATTGATAAGAAGATTCCATTCACACTTTCAAAAAAAGTCAAATGGTCATTATTTTAAAAATGACATAAAATTACCCTAAAAACATTTTACAAAGAGTAAAAATGGGTAAAAATGTGTTTATTAAATCATTTTTATAAGGATAAAAATATTTCTTAAATGATTTTTAAAAAACATGGTCTTTGAAGAAAACTAATTTTCGACTGAAGAGAGAAATGAAGTCGAATTTTATTAAAAGAATTATTAATTATTTTAAGTAATGAATAGTGTTAAAATGTTACTATTGCTTTAAAATATTATGAATTACTATAGGATAATAAAATTAAAGGGTTATTAAAAAATATTAAATAATTTCCTTCAAATTAAATTTAATAATAAACAATCTTGATTAAAATGAGATTGTGAAATAAACTCTTGTAAAGATCATAACGTTTAAGTGAGAATCAACCAATGAATCAATTATGTGTGTTAACTATAAATAAAAATAAAACAAGTTTAAATAAAACTTAATATAATAAAAATACAATATACATATAATATTATAATATCAATGACAACAGAGAAGTAATATAGCCCAATGAAAAGAAATTGAGTTATGAAATTATTTTCCACTTAAAAAATTCTAATAAAAAAATCATTAGATGAGATAATTAAAATTAATACTTAAAATAACATTAATAATGAATTAATATTGATAATAAATGTCAAACAGTTAGTATATACACCACATAAAATTGAATTGGTGCATAATAAACAAATAAGTCTCAATGGAATGTAATTTGAGATGAAATCTCTAAACTTATGCTCTATTTTGGTTGAACGTGATTTAAAATCATGTATAGTAATTTTAAACACATAAATAACTTATTAAAAACCCATATTAATATTTATAATATCATATATTATCCTTTTATAACATCTTATTACCTTCTCATTAATAATATTTCATTATTTTCATTATTTCAGGTGTTAATTGCCTTGTTTTATCATGTGTGTTTCATCATTAAAGATATAGTACCTAACCATATTATATAGTTTTATCATCTATGAAATAATAATAGTGACTTTATTTTCATATTATTTTAATCAATTTTACTTTTAAAACCAATCATAAAATTTTTTCATGAAAAAATAAGTATGTTATGATCATGAAGGCGGTATCTCAAACGTACGCATGAGTAATGTTTCTAATTTACAATGATAATTAGGAAAATAAGGTAATTAATATTTTACCTTTAAATAAATATAATAATATCATATTTACCATATTATATAATTATATATATCATCCATGTGGATTGTGATGAAAATTTGGTCACATCACTTCGTGAAGGCGGCAATCCACACGTACACAAACGATGTTATCATCTTTCATAAAGAAAATGATATATATTATCATTAAATAAAGATAAATATGTCATATTTATCATAATTATTTCTTTTATATCACATATAATCATTAAATTTATCCTTATCACCTTCTATTTGAAGCGTTAGTGAAAGAAGAATCACATCACTTCATGAGGTAGTAGTCCATCATACACATGAGCGACGTTATCATATCTCTTATGTAATGAATGGTTAAAATATATGTGTGATATAGTTAATTAAAAGGTATAAATATTTTATAAATATCATATATATACTTTATATCCATTTTCATACCCAACCTTGAGAGGTGGAAATGGAAAAATGAACAACATCGGCTCACGAGGTGGAAGTCCATCGTACGCGCGAATGATATTTCATAACCCATTTGAGGGAAGTGGAGATGGTTTAAGGTCATGAAATTAATATAAAAACATCAAATAATATGTAATATACTAATTATATCATACCTTTATGGTTTAATAAAAATTTAATTATGTGGAAAAATAAATAAATTAATGACACTCATTGAAGAAGATTACCCCTTCTTCGGGTATCATCCTTAGTTTTGCACTAAAGTCTTCTTAAGAAATTTTTTTTCCCAAAATAAGGATTATAGGATGAGTTAATAGAAAATTTGAATTTATTTGGGAATTTATTGGTTGAAGACAATTGGTTTAATGTTTTGAATTTGAGAGGAGAGTGGGTATCCTTTTATAAGTGGGGAGAGGATACACTTGGTATTTCTGAAAAGAATTGAGTGCTCCCACTTTTTTAATGGGTTAAAAGGGTCCAAAATAGATAGTTCATGAAACTTAGAGGTTGAATGGTCAAAATATTTTCATAAAATAGTTTTTTTATTATTTTATAGGTCATTTTTATCCTTATCATTTTAGTTTAACCCCCGGTAAACTCATTTTTATCTTAACCATAGTAATTAATTTCTATTGCATTTAATATTCATTTCGTTAAAAAATTAATTTTAACTTATTAAAAATTATAAATTATTATGATTCCAAATATTTAATCTATTTTTCCAAATTCAATTAACATAATTGTAAATTTTGAATTTAAAATTTATCTCGTGGATGCAATGAGAAAATGGGTTTTTAAAGAGAGAAGGCCGAAAAGTTTGCAATGTATTTATATCAAAATTTAATATGAAAATTATATGAAGGACATAAATTTTATTAAATGGTATAAAATTTAATAATTTTACTTTTAAACCAATTAAAAATATAATTTAACATTATAAATTATCTAAACAAAAACATATTTTTCAATTGAAATTCAGATTTTTTCACTATTCCTTAAAAAATTGAAATTTTCAAAAAAGTCCAAAAAATGCACCCTATGATAATTTTTGTATTATTATTTAAAAAATGACTTTTATTTTATCATATAGAGTTTCTAAAATTGGTAAAAATAATTGTTAAATTATGTGCGCAAACTGACACTAAACCGTCTTTTATAAAAAAAACTATTGTTATTCAGAAATCATTTTTTTATTTTAAATGATTCATATTTTGTTTATAATCATTATATAATTAATAAACATGTGTAAAATTTATATATTTATAAGTTTTTTGATCATATTTATATCATTCATTCCAACATCTAGGTGATAATTATCATATTAAATAATAATATCTATTGTGTATTATTGTTTAGTAAAACTCGGTCTAGCATGTAACACGAGTTATCAAAGAAACTCACTATTGCATGTATCATAATATATTTAATAAATTAAATTTATTCTAAAATAAATATATTTTAAAGTCTTGGGTTTTTATATTCTCATATAAGCTCTGTGTTATGTGTCACATAGGTTATTGAATAAAATATCATTCTTTTAGAATTTTGGGGTGTTACATTATGTTTCTTGAGCATTAATATCATTAAAGTTATCATTATACCACTATATCCTTTGGATATGTGATCCTTTCTAATAAATATTTGATATATATTAACCAAAAAATTATAATATGAAAGATCATATATGTAATATAACTTATTTTCCTTAGGATTCACTTTAAAGATTCACATAGTTTCTCAAGGTGAAATATTTTTTTATGCAATAACCTTAACATAAAATTATCAACCCCACACTCTTACATGAGATAACATGTGTTTATTTCCATGCCTAATATGATGTGGAATAAATTATTCTTCTTAATTGGGCACTTATTTTAGTGTGTACATTGTTGTATTCAATAAATATCCCAAAAGGATGATAGTATACTTGCATGACTCATCATTGATATCACCATGTAAAATAGGGTGTGATTCCTGATTTCTCTTACACCATTCCATTATAGTGTATAAGGAGGAATTAATTCAGATAAAATCCTAAATTCCTATAAATAATCAATTAAGTCTTTATTAAGATATTCCTTATCATAATCTGATATGAGTTACTTAATCTTCTTTCTATACTGGTTCTCAACTTCATTCTCATGTTTCTTGAATATATCAAATAAAATATAACTTATACCTAATTATGTATACATTTCCATATCTACTAAATTCATTAGTAAATGTTTTAAAGTATGAGTACTCGCCCTTGGATTCAACTTAAAATGGTCTACAAACATTGGTATAAACCAACTCAATATGCTCAGTGGCCCTTTCACCTTTCCCACTAAATGGGTCTTTGGTCATTTTTTCTTTATAGTCATGAATGAAATACCCCAACAAGATTTAGTTTAAAAAATCCAAATTTCCATATTGGTGTAATATGGACAAATTCTTTTCATTTACATGACATAACCGGTGATACCAAAGTTGGTTGTGGCATGATTCATGAGAGTTATATCCATTTTTGATTTCCATTACTTGGTTTGTGTAATCCCACACATAAATACAATTATTTAAATATTCCTTTCCATAAAAAATCATTCTTTATAAATGAAGAAAAATTTATTTCCAAAATTGAAAATAAATCCATATCTATCAATTATGGATATTGAAATAATGTTTTCGCTAAATTGAGGCACATTATAAAAATATTTTTTAATAAAGATAATTTCAGTCAAAAATGTGTGGTTTTCCCCATTTGTTATAATAAAAAGTTTAGAACCATTTGTTACTTGTAGATCTACCTCACCTCATGCAATCTTACAGATTCTACTTGGTTCCTATATTTGAATACATATGTGAGCACCGTATGATATATATAATGGAAAATTATTTTGAAATATATTGATTACACTTGATAACAAACACACTAGAAGATTCCCCTTACTTCTTAGTTTTTGGGTAATTTTTCTTCTAATGGCCCTTTTTGACACATGAAAAATATACAATGTATTGTTCCCTTATATTCCCCTTGATCCACCTCTTCATTGAAGGGTGTTGTATGATTTTTCGACTTTGAATTAGCCTTATATCTATTCACCATACCATTTTATTATTCGAAAAAAAAGTAATGAAGGATTTTCACATGTCACAACCCAACCCAACGAGGCCCGACTCATGACTACCCCATGACCACATCTAATAGGCTAGGGGATGGAAACCAATGCTGAGTAGGAATATCTCATAAATGGGAAGAATTATAATAATGTAATTGTACACACACACACATCTCAAATCCAACAAAATGATGAAATGTAAAACAACTAAAAACAATGCATGCATACATATAAGATCCCACAACATAATATTATAGTAAAGTACTAAAGCTATAAAAAAGGTCCAAATACAAGTCCAACCAAAAACATTAAATAGTCAAACCTACTCCAAGGTTGAGGGCTAAAGTCAAATGCATCTCCTAATAAACACCTTGGTCTGCAAAGATCTAGCAACACTCCACTCACTCCCTATCCTCATGGGACACCATCAAATGTGTTGTCATCTTGATAAGGCAAGACACATGTAGGAAAAGCCAATAAAGGGGTGATTATAACAAGACCCGGTATGACACCCTGAAAACACTAAACATGAAGCAAAAAAAAGTGTAGTTAGCTCAATACAAGATATAATAATCAATATATAATAGAAACACCCAGATATATTCAGAAAAGACACTATGCCACAAGGCGGTCATAACCAACTACCAGCCATAGGATTCTACTCAAAGCAATGCTCATTCTAGGAGAACCCACTCCAAAAGACATGATAAAACTGGAGACTCTCGACAATGAGGTCTAGATCACAAATCCCCACACAAGAAATCTTACTGGTCTAAGAAGACCCTGATACCCAGATAGGGGGTCACGCTTAGAACTGTTGGGGGATACCACGAACCCAATCTAAATCAATACACTACGTAGGGGATCATACGAAAATGATACCACAAACCCTATCAATATTACCTACTAGATGGAGGATTACCACCCTACTCAAGGAGGTATTTTAAATTTCATAAACCATGCCTAGGGAACAAAGATGATAGAGGTTCTCACTCTAATCTCATCGAGGGGCACCAAAACTCTATCTAAGACTCAGCCTCTTGAGGGGATCACAATCCTATGATGTGGATATAATATTATAGTATACCCTTGAGGTAATTGACCAAGGGAACATGATCAAACTAAAATGTTCCAAACTAAGGAAATGAAGAGATACAAACGCATTGTAAGGGAGGTACACATCATTCACTAGGGGTACATGGCATGTCCAGATATCTGTAAGTCTTCCCATGTGGTAAAGCCTCACACGGCATGTAAGTATCAATATACACAGCATATAGAAGAAGTGAACATTGTGTAGAGATACCCGAAACCCTTCTCATATCACCTAGCTATGTCTGTTTCCTTTTCCTACCCATATACCAGCCTTTATATAGGTGGTCATGTCCGTGTTTGAGTACACGGTGTGCCATTGGATGTGTACTCCTTCTTGTGTATGTATACCCTCAGAGGTACTTGTCAAAAATCACAGAGGGGTCACACAACATGTGACTAAGTCACACGGCATGTGATACTTTACTCCAACCAGAACCCTAGCACCGCTTCAAGGTGGGGACAACACTGAGTGAAACACCACATTACACACCATGTAATGTGGGATTTTCTAGATCCACTAGTTCCTTCATCACATTTTCCACTACTTTTCTAGAGCCTTCATCCTCATCGGATTCTGGATATCGGGGGTTAGCCAAGTCCCTAGTAACTGTAGATCAAGATTCTAAGCTCCAAATCCACTTTGGAATCATCCACTCACACCATTCATAGTAGTACCAAGCATCGCTTGGGAAAAACAAAGAACACCCTATTCAGTCTCGTTCTCCCTCAATCAATCCATCATCATCGTCTATTATAGAACCACAACTTTCATTGTGTTCTATTACCACAGTTTTGATCTTTTTTGCAGATGAATGGTCTTGAAACGATCAAAAAGTGAGTATTGGTCAAACCCTTGATGAGAAATATATATTCCACAAAAGGTAAGTAATTAAACTTATCGGTTTTTTGGATGTCCTCAATCCATTTTAGCAGAAGAATAAAAATGAAGAGGGATAAATCCAAATGAAAAAATAAACAATTCCATCAAATTAAATCTACTAATGATATGTGTATAAATTTTATTGTTGTAATTGATCCACATTCATCCTAGATTAAGAAACGGGATGGAAATAAAAAAACATCCTACCTGGAGTTTGGATTGATAATTGATGAAGAACGTTTCTCCATTTCTACCATTGACAATATCTACGAACTCTATTGGCTCAAAGATCAATGATATGATCCTGATCTTTTTTCATCTCCAAGAAATATCTCCTCCATTGGTATCTAGGTCTTCAATGTTTAGTAGTGAAACTTAGACAAAAATCTATAACCACATACTTATAAGAGAAATCATTTACTCCATCATAATAAAAAAAAGTTATTTATTTTATTTAGTATTTTATTTATTTACGCATGTGATATATTTTTCACAAATGGCTAGTACCAAAAATGATTGTGTCGAACCTAGGGTAAAACTCACATTTTTAACTCAAATATGCCCATGGATTTCTAATTCGGTCCATCATTAGGGATTTATTCCATTTTTTTTAAAAAATGATGCGTGTTTTTGTGCTATTTAATATATTTCAAATATTTTAAATATTTATTCCAAGCCCATTTATCCTTAGAATCACACACCATCTCAGTACTTGATCTTGAAAATAATTCATATAGTGTCTAAAAAAATACACAGAAAATACAATTCATTAAATTCTTAACAACTTAGGGATTTTCATCCAAAAATTAGAGAAACCTACTCAAAAAATGAGGGCTTTGGGCTCTCATATGGGTCTCCCACTCCCAGGTTCTTTTCTAAAGATTCTCATGCTTCCACCATATAGGCATAAGGGAAATCGTTCACCCACGAAGGATCCTCACCTACCAATCCATGATCTCCATTGGTTACTCTGGAAAGGTTTCTCTATCCTTGATGTCCAACTCACCCCCATCGATAACATGTGACTGGTGATGCATTTACCTCTTCAGCTATGACACATGCAAGATATCATGTACCCAGTCTAACTGTGGAAGTAGAGCTAAGTGGTATTCCACCTCACTAAATCTATATAGTATTTGGAAGGGAGCAATGAAACTCATAGATAACGTGTCATCGTGGAAATATGTCTTCAATCCACGTTGAGGTGAGACCTACAAGAACACATAGTCTCCCTCCTTAAACTCTATAGGTCTCATTAATTGGTTTACATAAGACTTATGAGAGCTCAGGGTAGTCCTCATCCACTCCTGGATGATCTACACCTCCTCTATAGAAGTTCGCACCAATAGTGGGATCATGAGTGCTAACTCACCTAGATCGGTCCAACACAGTGGTGACTTGCAGGTTCAACTGTATAAATACTCAAATGGTTTCATTCCAATAGTGAAATGGTATCTTTTGTTGTAAAAAAACTCCACCATGGGTAGCCTATACTCCCAACTATGGATGAAGTCCATAATACTAGCCTGCAGTATGTCCTCCAAGACCTGAATGGTCCACTCTATCTAGCCATCATTCTAGGTGTGAAACACTGTGCTCAAGTGTAACTGAGTCCAAAAGGCCTCCTATAATTCTATCTATAACTGATATTTTAAGTGATAATTAGGGTTCGAGATGATCATTGAGGGAACTCCATAGAGTCTAACTATCTCCTATAAATAGAGGCATCTCATGCTATCTATTGAACTCTTCTCTCGAATAGCTATGATGTGACCTGACATGGTGAGTCAGTCTACAATAATTCAGATTGCATCATATCCCATAGAAGTATGTGGTAATCATGAATTCCATGGTCATCCCATCCCACTTCTACTTCATCACCTCAAAGGGTTGAGAGAAATCCACTGGGACCCGGTGCTCTGCCTTCACCTGCGGAAAAGTGAGGCATCAAGAGACAAACTCTGCAACTCCCTTCTTCATGCATGGCCACAAGAACTGGTTTCATATGTCTTGTTACATATTTTCCATACCTAGATGTACTTCCAAAGGGTATGTATGGAACACTCACATTAACTCCTTCTTCAACATCAAGGGTACCATCATCCATCCTCTAAAAAAGATAGTGTTCTCACCTCCTTCCACAACATCAAAGGTACCATCATCTATCCTCTGAAAAGGATAGTGTTCTCACCACCTTCTAAATATCCATTAGGATCATGTCCAATGGATATCTGTGTACTTAAGGTCTCATACTCAGTGTCTCCACACTAATTATTCCTAGAATACTATAAAAGTGATGGGGTAACAACCATCAACTAAAGATATGATGTACCATCCTTTCCCACTAAGGAAAATACAATAAGTCTAAGTAGTCAGACACCTCAGTCAACAATTGATAACAATATCTCCTAGTGAGAGCATATGCCACCATGTTCCCCTTCCCATGAGTATAGATAATATAAAATTCATAATCTTGGAGGAGCTCTAGACATTTCCTCTCTCTCTAGTTAAGATCCTTCTAAGAGAAGATATACTTGAGGCTCTTATGGTTAGAGTAAACTATAAATTGATCGCCCATATGGTATTGTCTCCACATATTTATTGAAAAGACTACCACTAATAACTCAAGATCATAGGTCACATATTTCTGATCATGTGGCCTCAACTAACATGAACCATAGGCAAAAACTACCTAACTCCACATCAGAACACAACCAAGTCTAGTCCCTGATGCATCATAGAACACTACATACTCAACACCCTCCTCTAGAAATATCATTATGGGAGTGATCTTCAACCACTTCCTCAGCTGTTGTCACCTTTCCATCCACACAAAAGGCTACCCCTTATGGTTCAAACCTATCAAGGGTACTTACACTCTGGAGAAATTGGGTACCAACCTTTGATATTATCCTACCAACTCCAATAAATGATGCACCTCAATAACATTCTTGGGAGGATCCCAATAAAGCATGGCCTCATCCTTCATCGGGTCTGCTGCTACTCGATCCTCAGAGATGATGTGTCTAAGAAAGCAGACCACTCGAATCCAAAATTGACACATTGAGATCTTACTCTAAATTTTTTTCTCTGAGAGTGTGTCCATTACCATTTTCAAGTGCCTCTCATACTCCTACTTGGATGAAAAATACACTAGGATGTCATCGATGAAGACCACCATGAACCGGTCTAAGAAAGGATGAGAGATCTAGTTTATGAGTCCCATAAACAGTGCTAGAGAATTCATCATTCCAAATAGCATCACCAAGTACTCATAGTCACCATAGAGACATCTAAATTTCATATTCGTTATATCCTCATCCTATACTCATAGCTTGTGGTGTTCTGATCTGAGGTCGATCTTTGAGAACCATCACGACCCTCTCAACTGATCAAAGAGGTTATCAATCCTAGGTAGGGGATACTTATTCTTTACAATCACCAAATTTAAACATTGGTAATCCACACATAACCTCAATCTCCCATCCACCTTCTTGGTGAACAACACTAGGGATGCCCAGAGGGAATCGTAGGGTCTCATAGAGCCATTCTCCTTGAAGACCTCCAACTACACTCTCAACTCATGAAGCTCTATGGGAGCCATTCGATATGGTGGTGTGGATATCAGTTCCATCATGGGATGCAATTAAATTCATAGGTCTAGATTTCGGTGGGTAGTTAAACCTGGTACTTCCTCAGGAATGACATCCTCATACTCTACCACCACCTCGTGAAAATGATACACCAAAGAATCCACTTCTCCATGAGTAATACTAGACAACTAGTGAGAAATCAGCTACACTCTCTTATTCCTGAGCTCATCTTATTCTTAAATGGTTTTCTTTTCACCCACAAAGGAATACATCATTCTATCACATCAGACACACTACATACTCCACCTAAAATATTCAATCTAGGCATGAACTATGGATAACCCTCCCATATATAAGATGACATCATAAGGCATCATTGCTAGTAAAAAGAGATCTCATTCAAAACTCTATCCTCAAAACAAGTGTGTAATCATTGAGTCACCACTTTTCAGAGTCTCAAACTACAAGGATAGAGCCAATTTCATAACAAGAATCTCTAAGCCTCAAACCAGAGAAGTGTAAAGGAAGGAATGACATACACATGTGTCTATTAATACTACAGCTAATGTAGAAAATACACAGATCTTACCTCACATCATCCCTGGAGCCTCAGGGTCATAGGGCTCCATTTCATGTAGCTAGAATCATCCCTATACACCAGCAAGCCATGGGTGTTGTGGAGATAATGGGACAACCCTTTGACAACCTCCTGTTGCCATATTGGTTGCTCTTCCACGTCTATAACACCCTAAGTTTTTGTGAACTAATTTTTTTCAAATAGATTACTTTTCATTGATGTCTTGCATCTCACAAAGTCAAACATTCTTTTCACATGGAACTAAAATGACTTACGATACCTACAACGCTGACATGGATTGCACTACACGCAACACCATCTTGGCATATGTTACACGCAACATCGATGTTTCTATGAAATGAAAATTTATTGTTATAATTATTTAAACGAGATAATTATAACATAGGTGTTAAACATATTAATATTAATATTAATAACTACTTTCAAAATAATTTTTAGAATGGTTTTATATATAAAACATATTGATAATGAAAAATATATTTTTTTTTAAAATCTTTATATGTTTAAAAATAATATTTTCTCAAAAGAATTTCTTTTCGTTTCCTTCTATAAAAAACAATAAAATTAATTTTATAAACTTTTATTAAATAAATTTGATAAAATAAAATTAATTTTTGAATTCATAATACTAAAATTATCTTAGGATTAATATTTGGGATATTTATGATAAACTTCATTTCTAGATGAATAGTGAAAAATACCGCATTTTAATTCAAAACTGGTTTTTTATCTAATTTATTTATATAATTAAATTATATTTTAATTTGTTTTTAAAGATTATTTATATACACTATAAATTATATAATACAACTTGGGCTATTAGAACCAATTTCATATTAAAATTGGACATAAAACCATTTCAAACTTTTAAATGTTTTCACTAAAAACCATGTTCTCGTGACATGTCTGCAATTGGAATTTGGAAATTTTGATTCCATAATTGGAATAAGAATTTTTTTTTATTTATAATAATTTCAACATATTTTTTGACCATAAATATTAGTGAAACTAGTTAAAATTAATTACAATGATTAAGAGAAAAAATAACTTAACAAAGGACTAAACCTTAATCTTAAGACCCAAAATGACCTAGACACTTGTCCAAAATCCATTTTCTAGACATATTTAGAACCTATACTTCCTTGTATAAACATTGGTCCACTATTGGATTCACTTTCCATGGGTAAAACATGGGTGTAATTCCCTATTCAAATATTTACAAGAGTGTCACTCATCCTCCACTAAAAAAGACCTCCTCTCCTCCCACTTCCTCACACCTCTCAAGTCCTTTGGATCAGAAAACCACTTATCAAATAAGATCCAAACTTCCCTCCTTTAAACATAGAATCATCTGTTTTATTAGGAATCCATCCATGGAATCCCTTTGGTTCAAACCAGAAGGAGTTACCCAAAGAAGAGGTAACACCCTTCCTCAAGCTTCTTTCTTTTACTTTCTTTCTCCACCACCCCAATTCTTCTTATTAGGTACTTATATAGAAACCTCAGTATCCTTAATATACTGAGATTTTTTTATACTAATATTTTGACCTACACTTACACACACATCCATATAATGGGTAATGAACTTACCATTCTTGTGCATGAAGGATTACCACCTCATAAAACAGAGTTGTTTTTTATTTCTTTACCACCTCTCATGTGTGAAAATTATGATGGAAACTATATTTTATATGATATATGTGATATTTATGATGTAATTATTCTTTTAAAATTTTTATATTAAACATACCTCTATACTTTCCATATTTTTATATATGATAACTTTGTTTGTGGACATGTGGACTGACGCCTCCACAAAGCGATGTGATTCGTTCACTCCTTAAATATAATTTATTGAAGATTGTTTTTTTAATAATATATTATATAAATTAAATATCAATGCTACTAGAATTATATATATTTATATATTTACAAACATTTCATTTACTTTTTTTTCTTCAATATGGCAAGAAGATGAAAATATCATCCATGTGTACGTACGGACTACCATCTCCATAAACGGTATATTTTTTATCTTTAATGATTATTATAAATAATTATATGATGAATATATAATATATTTATATCATTTTTTACATTCTATAAATAATAAAATAATGATTTACGTAAGAGAATCAAGAATAACAAGTCAAAACACTTACGATTAACAAATAAAATATCACCTGAAATGTAACTTTAACATGGAATTAATAAACAGGTAATATAAAGATTTATGTAAATCATAAATGGTATTAAATATATGAGTATGGTCCTATGATAGATATATAATAAATTTATATATATTATATAGGAGTTTTTAATTTGTACTATGAGAGTAAAGAAATAGGGTAAAGGAATTCCATCTCACTTTTTATTATCGTGAGATACATGCCTTATTCACCACTCACTTTTATTGTGTGGAGTATTCACTTCCCTTAAAAATGTTATAACATGAATTTCTTTATTTTAATTATATTATAAAATTAATTTAATTTCATTTTCTTACATAGGGAGTATGATTCCAAGTTACCAAGTGGTAAGAGTCTATTAAAACAATCTCATCATTTATCGAGATTGTTTATGATTATGCTTCAATTGATGACATCTCATGATCCATCTCTCAAGAACACTCATTAATTTTATTCTCCACTATTTATTAAAGATATCATATTTTATTAGTATCATTTTTCTACTCTTTGGTACATATATAATTAAGAAAAAAATTAAGAAAAATCTAACCATATTTCTATCTTCGGTCGAAAATCCGTTTTATTTAAAAAACTATGTTTTCAAAAAAATGAAAATTATTGTCAAAATATATTTGAAGATAATTTTCAAGGAGAAAGTATTTATAAAAAAATTTATGGTTTTCAAATAATACTTTATATGTTTTCAAATCTATTTTCAAAAAAAAAATTAAAAATGTTGTATGTTTTAAAAATCATTTTCAATACAGAAAGTATATTTTTCTCAAGTAATTTTTTTAAAAGATATTTCAAAATTATTTTCCACCCAAGATGAAATCCATTGATGTTACTCCTGACCTTCTAGGAAATGATCCAAAGGTTCTATTCATATTCTTTCTCTAAATGATTTAAGTTTTTATGGAATGATTCTTATGAAACCTATTCCTCTTCAATGGGTTATACCAAGATAAATGATTATGAAACCCACTTCCTTTCATTGATTATTCTGGGATAAAATGATTATGAAACCTAAATATTTTCCATAGGCTATGATATTATTAAGTTTTTATGATACTCATTTCATTTCATTGGTTATGATATGATGTTAATAAATCATATCTCTTTTATGGGTCATCATATGATTCAAGTATTATTATCTTGTGGAACATGTATGTATAATTTTCATATGTGATGGGAGTGACCTATATCTCCCACCAATGCATTGGGTAATGATAAATGGTATTTGAGATCAAATGGTACACAGGTTTTAGCCTAATCCTGAAAGCAATAAGGTACGCGGGTTTTAGCCCAAGCCTAAAAACAACAAGGTACACGGGTTGTTTCCCAATTCTGAAAACAAGAAGGTACATAGGTTGTAGCCCAATCCTACAAGTAAGAGGGTACACGGGTTGTATCCTAATCCCAAAAATAAGAGGTTACAGAGGTTATTAGCCCAAGCTCGAAGCTGGTACATGGGACATATCCCAATCCAAACATGTTATAAAGTCTTAGTCAGTATCCTTGACGTAGGATTTTCTATATTATGCCCCAATTACATGTCTTACTCCTATGTTATTATTTCATAGAATATATTCTTTATTTATTTTTGATTTATGTCTTATTAACTACCAATATTTATACCATTATTCATGTTTATGATCTTATGATATTTAAGCTATGATCTTTCCATGTTATGATCACATTCTCATACCCCTATACGCATGATTTTGCTTAAATGTATCCCTTATTTACCCTTACTAAGCATCTGAGATCACCCATTTTTATGTTTCCTTCCCTAGGTTATGAATATATTTATTAATTATGATGTGTCTAAGAAGGGTTTTTGTCATGAAGAACCTAGTGGTGGATAATGTAACTCACTTATGTACCGGTGTTTATGTTTCCAGGTTTCCAAAGGCACTAGACTAATATGATCTTTGGGTGTCTGTTCATGTAATTTATTAAGTATTCTGAAAAAGTGATGTAATATTAATTTTTGAAAATTGAGTTTCATTATAGTTAGTATCAGATAAAAATGTTTAGTTAACCTTTGGAAACTAGGATGAGAAAACCTTAGTGAGAAACCTATAGACATGTCTCATGATAAGTCTATGGATAAGGAAAATTATAGGAAAATATCCTAGAATTTTGGTAAAAGGATAGAGTAATTGGT
Organism: Viscum album; assembly: GCA_963277665.1. Taxonomy (NCBI): domain Eukaryota; kingdom Viridiplantae; phylum Streptophyta; class Magnoliopsida; order Santalales; family Viscaceae; genus Viscum; species Viscum album. The sequence continues at coordinate 1,308,438,421 of OY728134.1, read as the reverse complement.
TTCCTATAAATACATCTGTATCTAGATAATACAAGTGGATGTGGTTTTGGCATATTTATACCTAGGGGAAACAACTCTGACAAGGTGCGTCAGGACCGGCATGGCGTAACCTGATACATGAAAATATTCCTTACTTCACATCTGGTTTGACACTCCCTGGGGATATGCTTTGGGAATTCACAAACTCTTCATGAACCATTATGAAGGATTTAAATATAATTTGGTTATGAATAATCTAGGATAAATGTAAGGAGTTATAAATTAAATAAGGTGTCATAATTTATAAATCCTATAAGTGGTTTTCATGATTATATGGTTCCTCATTATGATAATTGTTTCTTACTCTTTGCTTTTTGGTTTTAGTGAATGGATGGAACCTAAAGGAACCACATTAATGGTGATTACGATGGACAATGCAATGACTATTCTCCTGAGCATCCAAATGCTATGGGATCTGAAATGAAAACCTCATTATTATGCTCACGTAGATTTCTTAAGATATGAATCATGGTACACTTCCAAATGAGAAAATAAGGAAACAAAATTCAGGTGAGTCCTTCATGAGGTGACGTCCACCTTCTTTTAGTGGGTCTTCTGGTCCACTTGTTTGTTCTCTAGTGTTCGGTTCATGAGAAATTCATTCCGGTTGTTTATCATTTAGATGGTAATGTGGATCAATAGTGGAATATAATCAATAATATGAGGAAGCAAGAGGAAATTGAATCCATGGATTGGGATGATTTCAAGAACTTATTTTTCAATAAGTACTTTCCTCAGATTCGTCCTTAAAATATGTAGAAAGATTTCCTCAATTTGAATCAAAGGGATGATGAATCTATTGGTAATTATGAGGATAATTTCACAAGACTTGTAAGGTTATGCTTCAGGAATTATCATTCATCCCAAAAGTAAATTTGATAAGTTCTTCAGTGGATTAAATACTAGCCTCCAAATGGAATTGGCCATTGGAGAATTTAGTATCTACTAATAGATTGTACGTTGTGAAATCAAAGTTGAAATGGAGGTTAGAGCCATGTATCAATCTCATGGTGTTGACAAGAAATGGAAGATGGAGTTCAAAAAAAACTTTAAAAACCATGGAGAAAAGAAGACGAATTTTCCTTTATGATCTAAATTTGGGAAGAAGCATGGAGGAATTTGTCTTAATGGGTCTAGTAAATGTTTTAAGTCCATAAAGGAAGTTCACCAGGAAATTTATTGTCAAAGTGATGGGAAGAAGTTAGCTAAAAATTCCAATGGAGAGAAAGCTATATAGAATGCACGTCCTCTGCTTCACTACTATAAGTGTAAGGAGAATGAGAATTATGTTAACAAGTTCCCAAACCCAAGGGTTGGTCATGATGATTGATGTCAGCAAACTCTTAAGCTGAGGGAAAAGGGTAAATCCCATGAGATAACTATTTTTGACGAGGGTTGTGATAATTATGTGGTAATAGGTACACATACCATCCACTCTAGAACTGCTAATTTCTTATTATATTTTGGATCTACCCAATCATTCATATCTAAAAAAATTTATATGGGTGTCAAGATTCCACCAAAGCAATTAGATGTAGAATTAGCAGCACAAACCCTTAATGGTAGGATGATTGCTTCCCATGTCTATGATTCCTCTCTGGTTGATGTTTGGTGGAATGTGCTTCCTACAAATCTTTTCCTTCTTCCTCTAGTTGAATTTGATGTCATCTTAGCCATGTATTGGATTTCAATGCATAAATCCAACATCAATTTTCGAGATAAGGAAGTTACGTTTGATATTTCAAACCAACCTATGGTCATCTATCAGTGTGAGGATAAGTCTGAACATCCTATAGATATTACATCTAGTGTATGGGTTTTAATTCCCATTCAAAAGGCGTGTTTATCTCAAATGGTTTGGGAGAAAATCGATATCAATGATATGCCTATTATTTAAGAGTTTGTGGATGTATTTCCAAAAAAGTTTCTTAGCCTTCCACCAAAACGTGAAGTTGAGTTCTCAATAGAACTCATACCTGGTTCCACACTAATTTCAAAGACTCCTGATAGAATGGACCCTATTGAGTTTCAGGAATTGAATAAGAAAATCCAACAAAACCTTGATGAGGGATTCAATCGGCCATGTGTGTCACCTTGGGGTGCACCTATTCTTTTTGTGAAAAATAAATATTGATCAATGTGACTATTCGTTGATTATATATAGTTGAAAAAGATCACAATCAAGAACAAGTATCCTCTTCCCCATATTGAGGAGTTGTTTCATCAATTGCATGGAGCTCAATACTTTTCAAGGATTTACCTTTATTTTGGATATCATCAATTGAGGTTCAAGAAGGAGGATATACCCAAGATGGAATTTTGTATAAGGTATCGACACTTTGAATATATAGTGTTGCATTTTGGTCTTATTAATGCTCCTTATATCTTCATAGATTTGATTAATAGAGTCTTTAGATAATACCTCGATCAGTTTTTGGTAGTCTTTGTAGATGATATTCTTATCTATTAAATGAGAAATGAAGAGCATGAAGACCACTTGAGAATTTTACTGAAGACCCTAAGGAAGGAGAAACTATATGAAAAATTTACAATGAGTGAATTTTGGATGAAAAGGGTTTCATTTTTGGGTCAAAAAATTTCAAGGGATGGTATAGTAGTAGATCCATCAAAGATGGGGGCTATAGAATATTGGCCTAGACCAACCACGGTAATTGAGATCCGTAGTTTTCTTGTTTTAGTTGGATATTATCTTCAGTTTGTGGAGAATTTCTCACAATAATCTAATCCTCTAACCAAGTTTACTCGAAATGGTGTCATGTTCCTCTGGATAGATGATTGTGAGGAAAATTTCAATGAACTAAAGAGAAGGTCGGTCAGTGCACATATACTTACATTACCCTATAGTGGAGAATGGTTTGTAATATTTATTGATGCATCCAAGAATGGATTGGGATGTTTTCTTATAAAAAACAACATCTTTATAACTTATGCCTCACATAAGTTCAATATTCATCAGAAAAATTACTCAAATTGTTATTTCAAGCTAGCAGTGGTAACTTTTTCATTAAAGATATGGAGGCACTATCTTTTTGGAGAGAAGTGTGATATATATACCGATCATAAAAGTCTGAAATATATATTCACATAGGATTTGAACATGTTCCATAAAATATGGTTAGAGTTGATAAAGGATTATGAATAATCAATACATTTCCACCCTAGGAAAGAAAATAAGGCGGTTGATGCTTTGTGTTGAAATGATCATGCTATCTTATCCATGATGAGGATCAAAAAATATCCAATATTTTGGGATTTTCAAAGGATTGACCTGAAAATCAAGAAGTAAGGGAAAAATATTATCTTTCTCAAACGAATGTCCAACCCTCTATCCATATGAAGATTAAGGAGGTGAATAAGGATGATTTAGAGCTACAAAATAAGGTTAGAAATGTTACAGGTTTTATCCTTGATTAGGATGGAATGATAAGTTTTGGGAACCATGTATGTGTTCTATCCATATAATATTTTAAGAAGGATTTGTTAAAGGAAGCTCATAGTTCTTCATTCTCTATTCATCCTGGAAGTAAAAAAGATGTATAGAGATTTGAAAGAATACTTCTGGTGGGATGGCATGAAGAGAGATATCATAGAGTTTGTATCTCATTGCTTGGTATGATAGCAAGTTATGGCTAAAAGACAAAAGTTTAAAGGGATGTTACATCCATTACCCATACCAGAATGGAAATGGGAGAACATCACTATGGATTTTGTCATTGGAATACCCAAAACCACTAAATGGTTTAATGCTATATGGGTGGTAGTTGATCGCCTTACAAAGTCAGAACACTTCAACTCTATCATATAAGACATTTATCTTGATCATCTTCCTAGGATATACATTGATGAAGTGGTAAGGTTTCATGGAGTACACCATTCCATTGTATCTGATCGGGATCTGAGCTTTACCTCGATGTTCTGGAAAAGTCTTCAGTAAGCACTTGACATAGAATTTAGTTTTAGAACTTCTTATTGTCCTCAGATGGATGTTCAGTCTAAAAGAACAATTCAAACCCTATAGGATATGTTGGCATCTTGTTCTATAGATTTCAAAGGTATTTGGGATCAACACCTTCCTCTAGTTGAGTTTTCTTATGACAATAGCTTTCACTCAAGTATTTATATGTCCCCTTATAAATCCTTCTATGGGAAGAAATGTATACATCCAATGTGTTGGGATGAAGTTGGAGAGAGAAAGCTATTGGGACATGAGATCACTAAGGAAATGGAAGAGAAGGTTAGAACCTTTCATCAGCATATCAAGGATACTCAAATTTAGTAGAAAAGTTATACTGATAATCATCGGTGTGATATAGAATTTAAAGTTAGTGAAAATGTGTTCCTATGAATTTATCTATAGAAGAAGGCTATGAGATTTGGGAAGAAAGGGAAACTAAGCCCTAGGTATATCAGTCCCTTTGAGATTCTTGACTATATTTGGATGGTAGCCTATCACTTGGAACTTCCTCCAAATATATCAAAAGTGTATGATGTATTCCATGTATCTCTCCTGAGGAAGTATATACCTAACCCTTCACATGTACTGAACTCAGAGGTCATACCGCTAGAACAGGATCGTTCTTATGAGGAATGGCTAGTTGAAATTCTGGATCATACAGAGAAAGTTCTCTGAAACAAGACCACTCACTTGGCCAAAGTTTTATGGAAAATAATTAGTTAGAGAAATAAATGTGGGAACTTTAGGATATGATGAAGTAGAAGTACCCTTATTTTTTGTATCCAAATGATGAATTTTGAGGGTGAATTTCATTTTAAGGGGGGTATAATGTAACACCCCGAAATTTTGTGAACTATTTTTTTTGAATAAATTAATATTCATTGATGTATTTCATTGAACTATATCAAACATTCCATTCACATGGAACCAACATGGATTTCTCTAAATTCAACATTAACATGTCTTGCACTATACACAGCACCGACTTGGTGTACAATACATGCAACATATATGTTTCTACGAAACATCATTTTATTATTATAAATATTTAAACAATATAATTATAACCTAGTTGTTAAACATAGTAATATGAATAGAACTAAATACTTTTCAAATATTATTTATAATGGTTTTATATATATAACATATTTATAATGAAAAATATAATTTTTCTAAAAGTATTTATATGTTTAAAAACACAATTTTCTCAAAAGAATTGTTTTTCATGTCCTCCAATGAAAAACAACAAAATTAATTTTAAAAAAATGTAGAAATTTAATTTTATAAAATAAAAAACATTTTGGAATTTAGAATTGTAAAATTATCCTAGGGTGAATTTTTGGTATTTTTTTGAGAAACATCATTTCTGAATGAATAGTGAAAATATAATATTTAAATTCAAAACTGATTTTCATCTAATTTATTTATATAGCTAAATTACATTTTAATTTAGTTTTAAAGTTTAATTATATACAATATATATAAAATAATACAATTTAGGTCATTGGAATCAATTTTGTATTGAAATTGGATATAAAATCATTTCAAACTTTTAAACATTTTCACTAAAACCCCTACATCGTGACATGTCTACGATATTTAAATTTAAATTAATTTTTTCCATTATGTTATTGGAATTTTCCAAAATGGATTCCATATTTGGAATATTCATAATTTATCATTTCTAATAAGGTAAAATTAATATTTGACCAAAAATATTAGTGAAAGTGATTAAAATTAATTACAGTGATTAAGAGAAAATTTTACTTAATAAAGAACTAAACCTTAATATTAAGACCCAAAATGACCTAGAAACCTATATAAAATCCATTTTTTATCCATATTTAAACCCTATACTCCCTCTGATCTAATTTTTACACTATTGGATCCATTTTCAATTGGAGAAACGTGAGTGGAATTCCCTCTTCAAATATTTACAAGAGTGTCACTCCTCCTCCACTATAAAAGGACTCCTCTCCTCCCACTTCCTCACGGCTCTCAAGCCCTTTGTCTCAGCCAGCCTCTGCTCAAATAATCTCCCATATTCCCTCCCTTCCTCAAGCTCCTTTCTTTTACTTTATTTCTTAGCCACCCCAATTATTCTTATTCTATGATTACATAGAAACATAATTATCCTCAATATACTGAGATCTTTTTATATTAAGGGTTCAACCTACACTTACACACACATCCACATAATGGGTAACGAACTTATCATTCTTGTGTACAGCGAATTATCGCCTCATGAAACAATATTATTAGTTCTTCCTCTACCACCTCTCATGTATGGAAATTATGATTTACACTATATTTATATATTATATTTATGATTTAATTATTATTTTTCAATTTTTATATTAAAAATACCTCCATACTTTCAATATTGTGTATATACGATAAATTCGTTTGTGGACGTGCGGACTACCAGCTCCTCAAAGTGATGTGATTCATTCATGCATTACATGGAATGTATTGAGGATTTTTTTAGTAAAAATATATAATATAAATAAAATATTAATAATTTTTAAATTATATATATTTATATATTTACATAAAAATCATTTACTTTATTTTTTTTAATAAGACAAGAAAACAAAAATAGTGTTCATGCATACGTATGGACTACCATCTCCATGAACGGTATATTTTTTTATTTTTAATGATTATTATAAATAATTATATATTGAATATATAATATATTTATATCATGTTTTACATTATTTAAATAATTAAATCATGATTTATGTAAGATAATCAATAATAACAAGCTAAAACACATACGATTAACAAAGAAAATATCACCTGAAACATAACCTTAACATGGAATTACTAAATTGGTAATATAAAGTATTAAGTAAATAATATATGGTATCGAATATTTGATTATGGTTCAATGATAGATTTATAATAATATTATATTTATTATACAGGAGGTTTTAATGAGTATGAAAATATTTAAGACATAAGGTAAGGGAATTTCATCTAACTTTTTATTATCGTCAGATACATACCTTATTCACAACTCACTTTTATTGTGTGGTGTATACACTACCTTTAGAAATGTAATATCTTGAATCTAAATCTTTTAATGATATTCTAACCTTCATGTAATTTCACTTTATTATATGGGGAGTATGATTCCATGTTACCAAGGGGTAAGATTCTATTAAAACAATCTCATTGTTTATCTGTATTATTTATGATTATGCTTTAATTGATGAAATCTCATGATCCATATCTCAAGAAAACTAATGAATTTTCTTATCCTCTGTTTATTTGAGATATCCTCATGTATTAGTACCATTTTTGGACTCTTTGGTACTTATATAATTAAGAAAATATTTTTAATAAAAATCTGATAGTATTTCTCTCATCGGTCGGAAATCCATTTTATTTCAAAAACCATGATTTTAAAAATGTTTTCAAAATATATTTGAAGTTTATTTTTAAGGTGAAATTATTTTTATAAATTTTGGGGTTTTAAAAGTATCCTTTATATGTTTTCAAATCTATTTTCAAATAAACATGTTTTTAAAAATGTTTTAAGTTTTAAAAATGAAATTTCAAATGTTGAAAGGATATTTTCCTCAAGAAATGTTTTTAAAATATTTTTCAAGATTATTTTCCTTTTAAGATGAAAGTTGTTGATGTTACTCATGACCTTCTGGGGAATGATCCAAAGGTTTTATTCGTATTCTTTCTATGAATGGTTTAATTTTTTATGGCATGATGCTTATGAAACCTGTTCGTCTTCAACAGGTTATACCAAGATAAATTCTTATGAAGCCTACTTCCTTTCATGGATTATTCTTGAATTAAATGATTATGAAACCTATGTATTTTCTTTAGGTTATGATATGATTAAATTTTTATGATACCTATTTTATTTCATGGGTTATGATATGATGTTTATGAAGCCCATCTCTTTTATGGGTCGTCATATGATTCAAGTTTTATTATCTTCTGGCACAATTATGTATGATTTTATTATGTGATGGGTGAGACCTGTATCTCCCTCCAATTCATTGGGTAATGATAAATGGTATTTGAGCACTAAGGATACATGGGTTGTATCCCAATCCTGAAAACAAGAAGGTACATGGGTTGTAGCCCAAGCCTAAAAACAAGAAGGTACAAGGGTTGTATCTCAATCCTAAAAATAAGAACGTACACGGGTTGTAGCCCAAGCGTGGAAGTAAGAGGCTACATGGGTTATAGCCCATCTAAAAAATAAGAGGGTGCATGGGATGTTAGCCCAAACCTAAAACAGGTACACGGGTCGTATCCCAAGCCTAACATGTTATAAAGGTCTTGCTAGGTAGCCTTGACATAGGATTTTCTTTGTTTATTCCACAATTCCATGTCGTACTCCAATGCTATTCATTCATTACTTATGTTTTTTATTTCCTTATGATTCATGTCTTATGAACTGCCAATATTTATGTCATGATTCATGTTTATGATCTTATAATATGAAAGGTATGATCTTCCCATGTTATGATCACGTTATCATACCCTTATGCTCATGTTTATGCTTACATGTCTCCCTTGTTTACCCTTACTGAGCATCTGAGATCACCCCTTTTATGTTTCCTACCCTAAGTTATGAATATATGTATTAAGTATGGTGTGCCTAAAGAGGGTGTTAGTCAAGAAAAACCTAGTGGGAGATAATTTATCTCACTTACATACCAGTGTTTATATTTCCATGTTTCCCAATCCACTAGACTAATACAGTCTTTGGGTGGCTGTTTGTGTAATTTATTAAGTATTCTGCAAAAGTGATGTAATGCTAATGTTTGAAAAGAGAGGGTCTCTATAATGTTTGCTGACCAATAGACCACCCATCTCCTACCTCTATCTCTATCTCGGCGGTCCCTCGATCATCTTACATTCAGCTATACAACAAGTTAGACAATCTCAAGCGAGATGTCCCAGACTGTCACAAGAGAAACACCTCCTTTCCCTCAGTTAATTTGAGCCACCCCGATAGCCCTACACTGTTGACCCTATGTCCTGGGATCGCCTCCTGAAGTGTCTGACATGCTTGGATCCCTATGACTATCTACAGGTTCTTGTTTTCGAGGTCTCAACTACTGGGTTCCCACTACTAGAACCCACTATCGGTGTCTTCTCTGTAATATATATCTCCAATACCAAGGCTCGCTCAAACACCCCCAGTATAGGTGGGGATGCAAAGGGATTCCACTAAATCCCTGATGTCCCGATGCAAGCCCTACTCAAAGACCTAATCTCTGAAGAATTGATCATCCACCATATCGAAGGAGTAACGAGAGAGATTTGTAAACCATGTTGAGTACTCTGAGATGGTCAAACTACCCTGATGCAAATAAAGAATCTCCTATATGCATACCGATCACAACGTGGCTAGATAGAACTCCCCTATGAATAGACACTCAAAGACTGATCAGGAGAGAGTTGTCTCATCGTGTGACTGAATCACTAAGCTCCACCATCACCTAGAAGAGCCCTGAAGAAGTCTCATTGTAAGGACTACCATCTAATATGTAGGCGTCCTCACAAGGCGGAAAACATGAGTGACTACCTCTATCCAGTCCTCAACCACCTAGGGATATGGCCCACCCAAAAACCTAGGATTTCGTTACCTCTGAAACCCATTCAACACACTCGAATTGGGTTTATCCTCATTTGGTACTGCAAGCGCTAGCTGCTGCTCAATGGGTGGTGGTATATCTGATAAACCACTTAGAGGTGATATCTCTGGTACAAGCCCTTGTACCAATGCCTCGTCACTAGGCAGATCATCCCCATGATCACACCATGGAATCCTAGATGGTTGTATGCGTGGAGTCATCCCAAAGTAAAACAAGATATACTATGGTCAAAAGAGTATATCTTGGGAGATGACTCAAGAAGGACGTGGAAAGCGCAACCCATTCCTATATGATGCATGTAAGAAAAAACATTCCCTACAACCAATGTTTACATGTACCGAGTTTAAATTCAAGAGATCTGAGCCCTGATGTATAGTTATGTCGGCCATTGCACCAACACTGGAGTCCCTAGCCTGAAATCCAAACTCGAAACACTAAACACTATTGCCCCAAATAAATCTCACTGACTCTGATCCAGAGGTAGAACCAACTCATCTGATACCACTATGTCACGACCCAAACCACTGAGGTCAAACCCATGACTACCCCAATCCTTCCTCCAATAGGCCAGGTAATGGAAACTAGTGTCGAGTAGGCATATCCCACAAATGGGAGGAATTAGCCTAAAGTACATGTATGCATGCACACATCTCTAAGACCACACAAAGCTGAAATGTAAAATAACTGAAAACAAAGCATGGATACATATAAAATCCCATAACAGAGTATGACAGTAAAGTATTGAAAGCGGGAAAAGGGGATAAATACAAGCCCAACCAAAAACTGTAAAGAGTCAAACCTAATCCAAGGGCGAGGACTAAAGTCAAATGCAAGCTCCCAATAAACACCTCAGTCTGACATGCTCCAACTATGCTCCACCCACTCCATGTCCTCCTAGTACACTATCAAATGATTTTTCATCTGCATAAGACACAACACGTGCGGGCAATGTCCATGCATGGTTGAGTATAGCATTACCCAATAGGCCACCCTAAAAACACTAAATATGAAGTACCATGTATATTCAACTCATTACAGGGTATAATAATCAACCTATAATAGAAACACCCAGATATACTTAGGAAAGACACCACGCCACTAGGAATTCATAACCAATTGTCAGTCACATGATTCTGCTTGAAGAAATGATCATTCCGAAATACCCACTCCACGATCCAAGCTAACATCGGACACACTCGAAAAAGAGATCAAGATCACTAGACCCCATCCAAGAAAGATAACTAGTCTAAGAAGACCATGATACTCAGATAAGGGGTCACGCTCAGAACTATTGGGGGATACCATGAACCCAATCTGAATCAACCCTCTATGCAGGGGATCATATGCCAATGATACCAAAAACCCTACCTATACGGACTAATAGATGGAGGATCAATGCCCTGCTAAGTGAAGTCATGTAGATTCCACAAACTCCACCTAGGGAATAAAGATGATAGAGGATCACACTCCAGTCTCATGAAGGGACACCACAACTCTATCTGAGATTCAGCCTCTAGAGGGAATCATAGTCATGTGATGTGGATATAATGCTATACTATACCCTCGAGGGGATGGAAAAAGGGAACATGCTCAACATAGAATGATCCAAACTATGGAAATAAAGAGCCACAAACACTATTAAAGGGGGTATGTGGTGTCCATCAGGGGTACATGGAATGTCTACCTATCCCCAAGTTTTCCCATGTGGTAAAACCTCACACGGCATGTAATTTTTAACATACACGATGTGTAGAAGAACTACATGGTGTGTAAAGAAACACGAAACCCGGATCATGTCTCCTGGTTGGGTCCGTGTCCTTGACCTTCCTATGTACAAACCTGTGTATAGGTGGTCGTGTCCATGTCTGATTACACGACGTAACACTAGTCATGTACTCCTACCTGTGTCAGTGTAGCCTCTAAGGTACATGTTGATCCTCACAAAGGGGTCACATGGTGTGTGACCGAGTCACGGGGTGTGTGATACTTAACCTCGTCTAGAACCCAAGCACCATAGCCAAGGGGTCCACACAACATGTAACGCCACATTACATGCTATGTGATTTGGGATTTTCTAGATCCACTGGTTCCTCCACCGCTTCTCCAAAGCCACGGTCCTCAATGGATTCTACAAATCAAGGGTCAACCAAGGTCTTAGTCATTTTAGATCAGTATTTTGGGCTCTGAATCCTCTTAGGAATCATCCACTCACACCATCTATAGTTGTGTCGTGTGTTTCTTGGAAAAACAAATAAAATCGAATTCAGTCACATTCTCCCTCGATCCATCCACCATCATTGTCAATTCTCAAACCGCAACTGTCATCACGTTATGTATCCTTGATTTCGATCCGTTGCACCAAAGAACGTTCATGCAACAATCAAAAATGGGGTATTGTTTGAACCATTGGCCAAAAGAAATACCAACGATGATGGAACAAAGAAATAGGGGAGAAATACATAAGCCACAAAAAGTGAGAAATGATCCTCGACCTTGTTTTAGTTGGATTTGATTCATTGTTGTAGAAGAAGAAAAACAAAGAATGATAAATCAAAATGAACAAATAAACAATTCCATCAAATTAAATCTATAGATGATGTGTGTATCAATTATATTAATGGAATTTATCTGCATTCATCCAGAATTAAGAAATGGGATAGAAATTACAAAACAAACATCCTACCTATAGTTTGGATCGATCGTTGACAATGAACGGTTTTGTGTTCCCATTGTTGATGAGATCCATGATATCCATTAGCACAATGATCCGCGATCCAATCTCAATTGGTTGTTGTCTCCAAGAAATCTCTCTTCCAATGATCTCTATGTCTCCATGGATTAGCAGCAAACCTTGGGAAACAAACCTATAACCGTGTAATTATAAGAGAAATCAGTTTTTCCCTCAAAATAAACTAAACAAATAAATTTATATATTTTATTTATTTAGTTACACCTGCAATAAATTTTTCACAAATGACCTGTGCTGACAATGATTATGTCACGCCAAGGGTAAAGTCTACATTCTGAACTCAATGGTGCCCTCAAAAATCTGATATGAGACCCCGTTCGGGAGTTATTCCGCTTTTTTAGAAAAACTTCACGTGTGTGTTATTTAATATTGTTAATATATTTCAAACATTTATTCTGGGAACATCGGGACTCAGAATCGCATGTCGTCTCAGTGCCTGGTCTCAATAATAATCCACGTAATATCCAAAAATAATACACAAAAAATCTAATTAATTACATCACACTTAATATCCTTGCCCACTTGGTGAATTTAAGTGAGAAGATTTAGTAGATACTTCTCTAGGTATTTCATATTGAAATTTATAATAAAACTAGATTAGATTTGAGGGAGTAATAAAATAATGAGATTTGTGTGTAAGGAATCTTAAACCCTAGAACCTCTACATTTTCAATGTAGAAAATATGTTTGACTAAGTGAGGCCTAAATGAAACACCTCCTCTAAGCATACTCATGAAAAGAACATTGTAGATCTCAAACTACTCTTGTGTTTCTCTCTATAGATAATGATCACGGAGATGATGGATCATGCTATTGATGTCCATGTTTTTATGTGACTTCGTGATTTATATAGATATGGATAAGAGATTTTAACACTAAATATTTGTTGCATCATTCAGGTGTTCCTCAATGATAGTGAAATCCTCGTCGTTTTCCTCCTTAACATGAGAATTGAGGATCGATGATTCAAGCATGTAAGATTTCTGTTAATGGAACAATACTACCCGTTGGCATCTAAACCATTCATGGAAGTTACTACCAATTAAGAGATGGCCTTTCTCTAGAATAGATCATAGGGATAATTTGGTTGATGAACTTGTTATTATTAAACAATAATATAGACAATTATTAGTACTTCTCTTTATTATAATTCATGTTAGACATAATAATAATAATTTTGATTTTATTAAGTCTCGTGCTATTTTATAAAGTCTCAAAGTCACTCATCATTGAACTAGGAATGTCCCGTCACATTAGACACTCATGTGTAAAGGATCCATATTTCCCTCCTTATAATCTAGACTATGGACATGAAAACCATTAGAAGGTGTTTAGGTAGGTGGTATTACCAGCTGTGGGCTTTCATATCCTTGTTCTTCCGATTGGACTCCCCAATCCTAAAATCTTGACTCGGATCTCCTCCATAATGGCCTCCAAATTTGTATTGAATAGACCATGGATGTTAAATTACATATAGGTATGGTTTAGTTGACTTTCCATCTTAGTTAAGACTCCCTAATAACTAAAAGTGTCCTAGATTATGGAATGTACCCACATCACATCATCATTAATTGTTTAATTTTCCAAAAGAGTTCAAAACAAAAACAAGAGAAAAAGATAACCAAGAAAATATGAGGCACTAGAAAATTAGGGAGGTCTAAAGTAATGGGAGTCCAAGTTTCACCCCCTCTGTGGTAGGGATTTCATGCTTGGGAAGTAAGTAATTCTGGTTCTTTGTTCCGGTATTGATGCAAGGAATTCTGCAACTTTGTTACCCTCTCTCTAAGTGTGAAGGACACTCATATGGTTGTTGATTAGACCCATGTACCATCTTATGATATAGGAAATTGACCAAGGGATTGTACCTGATCCATGCAGGGAATTGTGTAGCGTTTTGGAGTCCATTTTGACAGCCACCAAGTTTATATTATTCTGCATACATAAGAGAAGACATGTGTCCATTTCCATTTTTCTTCCTATAGAGATTTCCCACTACCAATTTATGCTTTAAATGCAAGAATTATAGCACCACAAGGATCCCTAAACACTCTGGCTCCACTCATTTCATGCATGAGGTTTCAGGTTCTTATAATGAGAGTTTTCCATGTGCAAGAGATGACTTCAAACCAAGATGTGTTCCATGCCTGCCGAATGCACCAACATCCTGCTGAAAGAACCACTGCTCTAGCCTTCTTCTCTGATCCCACTTCCCCAACTCCTTGGAACCAGCATTCAATAAAATTGTGAACCTACCGTTCCTGGGAGGAAATACCAGTGAAGTCGTTGAATGTTTTCCACACCGCTCTTGCCCAGCTTCATTCGAAGAACAGATGAACCGAGCTCTCCTCCGTCCCCGCAATATGAGCACCTAGACACAAGGTTAATACCTATACATTTTATATTCTCATTCATGGGTAACGCTCTATTCCTGATAGAGCATGAATTGGAATGGATGAAAGCACACTATTAACCTGAGTTATTCTACCACCAAAGGATAAATATCAATTTTTCAGTTAAATATTCTCCATGTGATCCTTTCCAAAAAAAAAATCAAAGTGTTGAATACGAGGCCTAGTCATATAAATGGGGGCACCTAGGCAATCCATAGGAAAATATCTTCTCTTCATATCAAGACTATTTATCAGGGAGGATACACTCTTGTCCGAGCACCTTCTTGAGATGTAGAAACTACTCTTCACACAGTTTATAATTTATCCAATCCATTTTCAATAATATTCAAGAACATTATTGATCTCATGGACTAATCTCTTACCGGTGTTCACAAAGATAATGGTGTCATCTACAAACATAAGGGGAGAAATGGTGTAGTAGTGCACCCTACATATGTAAGGGAGCACATTCCCCCATAACATACTGCTTTTAATGAGGCGATTGAGCACATCTTGGGAGATAATGAAAATGGTTGGGGATGGTGATTCACCTTGCCTTATCTCGCAGATATCTTTGAAAAAACCAAAAAAAATTACCCATGAATGAAATAGAGATCGAAGAGGAGATAAAGCACCTAAATATAAGATATGAGGCCTGGGAGGAGAAACCCATCTTTTCAAACACCTTGATGATAAAGTTCCACTCAAGTCGGTCAGAAGCTTTATCCATATCTAGTTTTATACACTTTTTTGAACCGAGGACCTTCTGTTTAATGTCATTGATCACTTCTTGGGACAGGTAAATTACCCCTAGGATTATCATCCTCTTCGCAAACCTGTGTTGCTCATATGATATCCAATGGGGGAGGTAGATGGATAGCCTCATGTTGATCGCACCGGTTATCACCTTGTAGGGATAATTACACATGCTAACTGGATGACCTTGTTGTAGGGATGAAGGGTCTTTGATCTTGGGAATTAACACCAGGGTAGTCGCACATGCTAAACGGTGTAGGGATCCACCCTCAATGAAATCCTAGACAACATTCACCATATCGCACCTGAGAATACTCCATGAGGCCCTATAGAAAGCTGTCGGAAAACCATCCAGTCCTGGCGCACTCTTTGGGATTAGACCACACAATGCCTCATAAATCTCCTTCTCTTAAGGTATGGATTCAAATAAATCATTTTCATGCATTGTAACTTCGTGAGGAAAAACATTGAGGATATCCTCAAAGCCACTTGGATAGCCTTATTGAATATGAGGATTTGGACTTACAAGAATTGATTTAAAATAATTTTCATCCATACATCCAACCACCACCCTATCGTCAGTGTAAGACCCATTCTCAATCAAAATGTTGGGTCAAATGAACTGCATCTTCTCTTTGATACATGCATGAAAGAAAGTGGTATTATGATCACCCTCGTGTATCCATTTTATCCTTGACTGCTCACGTGCAATCTGCTCCTGTATCAGAACCATGTCATCCAGAGTATCCTTCTTGTGAGTGAGGTCACATAACATGGTTTCGTCCCATCAATTTTCAGGGCTGGTTTCTAGGAATTCAATATCCTCCTTCATTACATCGATATCTTGGGAGTTGGGAGGATGGTTTTTGATCCAATGTTCAAGATCACCTTCGATCCTGTGTAGTTTGTAGTGGAGAACTATCCAAGAATTTCCTTGCACTGCCTTATTCTATGAGTCTTTATCCACTTCATGATATTCCAGGATATTGATCCACAACTGAGAGATTGAGAAATTCCCACCCCATCATTCCTAGGGGACAAAACTAGAAGTGGGGAGTGATTAGAGAGGCTTCTCACGAGGTGATTAACCTTCGTGTCTGGGTATGCAGAGACAGCATGGTAGTCATCAAGGAATCTGTCCAAATGAAACCAGGTGCAGAGGCCCCCTTTCTAATTGTTGCACCATGTAAACTGATCGCCAGTGTACCCCATGTCCAGCAACCCAGTGTGAGCCATGAATGAAACGAAATCCAGAATAGCCTTTCGGGGAATATCCCTACTCCCTTTCTTCTCCTTCAGATTAGCAACGATGTTATAGTCACCTCCTACAATCCACGGCAACTCCCCCATCTTGAAGCATCTTAGAGCATGACGCATTGATCCCCTAATCTGCACATCATGACTACCATAGACTGTTTGGCACACTGATATATTGGATTTCCAACAAACCCATTTGTGCTAGTTTTGGGGGTTAGCGTGAATGAACTCACACACCCTTACTCTACGTGTGTACTTTGGGTTCAACCACTACAACTAAGGAGGCACCACTATTTTTTAGTTCACTATCAATGGAGTCCGTCGTTACCCGAGAGCTCAGGCCCCAGGCATTCCAAATTATGAAAGAGGTCATTGAAACAAGACACGTCTGCCTTTGGCCATAGACTGTTTGGCACACAAGTACTGGGAAGATGACTAGTCCAGTAGAGGTTTAGATTTTGATCGGGTACACATTCACTTAAAATAGATGAGGAATACATAGCAGTAGAAGATGTATGCTCCTGAGAACATGTATTAACCCTCCTCGACACCCTAAAAAAAGATAGAGGAGAGGTGCAGGAAGATACATTCCTGTAGAGGGACCTCATGCACTTACTACTTGGTGGGGAGATTATGAGTGCCTTTGGCTATGGGGGCACCTCTTGTGAATCCTAAGAAGAAGGGTGGTCTAAGGGAACCTTGCCCTTCTGAACATGGGATAATGCATTGTTGCTGGTTTTCCAATGATCCTTCACCTACTCAGAGGGGCTGGGATCATGAGGGCATAAGAAACTGACTGAGGGCTTGCTGCAATCAATGGCCTTGCCTCGGTTCTGAGTCATTTAGAAGACAGGCATGTTCCTGAGAATGCCTTTGGGAGGGAGAAAGGGGGCCAGTGCCTTAAATAGAACCAAAGCCAGGCAAGGAGAGGCAGCACTGGAAGGAGATGCTTTATGCACTGACTTTGAAGACTCCGCGCTAGCCTGAGGTAGAACATTAGATGCAACCGAAGCATCTGAAACCCAGTCCACCTATGTCGTCCCTGGCTTGGGCTTGAGGGAGACCCCATCTCCTGGAGAGGGAGCCTCCCCACTGTATAGGGGGGATCCACCAAAGCCATCCAGTCTGTGTTTCCTGCAAACTGGCCGAGAGTCCCCTTGAAGGTGAAAAAATGAGCAAAACCTGGGAGGTGAGGGATAGACCAGATCCTGAGTCCAATCAAACGAATCCTGCACGCGGAGACATGTCCAATCTGAGAGGGGTGGAGAGATGTCCATGTCGACGCAGATTCGAGAAACCGAAGACTCTTCGAGATGTAGAGTGCACTCATCAGCATAGAGGAAAACCCCTAACAAATCTCCAATAGCACAAAGAAAAGATACAATCTGGAATGGGAGGGGTAAGCCTAGTAGATTGACCCACACCGCCGCACGGGGGGAGTCCCTTTTGCGGTAAATCTCCATCACCCAACGGGAGAGATTTAATCTCCACCTACCTACCGATCTGGGAGATTTGCACCACACCTGCACAAAATCCTCCTTTTGAGTCCAGCGCCACATAGAAGTATTTACTGTTCAGAGATGAAACTGGGGCTGGGGCGCCCAGCCCTAAAGATCCCACAAAATTCCTGAAGAGTGGAGATCTCAAGCTTCCTCGAAGGCAGATAGGGTAGCATCCATCACCGATAGAGGACCAGCTGGGGCCTTATCCTGCAGCTTCGTGGAGATTTCAGGAAATCATGGCTCGAGCTCCGGGAGGGCCAGCAAAGGAAATCCCAAAAAGATGCGGAAAGAAGCGGAGCCGAAGCAGAGAGAGGACCACCGTGCACTACCAGGGGGAATCGACGATCCGATGAGGTTCGAGAGGATGAGAGAGATTATTGGGATCCACCAGTGCTGCGAGCGCCGCCTAGAGAGAGGCGACCGACGAAGGAGCAATGGACGGAAATTTTTGAACTGCCAATGGCACGTGGAGTTCATTCCTTTGAGCAGTAGAAATATTATTTTACCATGGAATGTACTCACAATTTATCTATGGTTTTTTATAATTTAGATAATTAAAGATATAATGATTTAATATTTACTTGAGGATTTTGTTTATTATGTATAAATTTTCTTGTTTTATCTTTTACTTGTCTTATTCATATTTAGGGGATTTTATTTAATTGATTAACCATGTACCAATATAACATTTATACATAATCATTTCATTTTAATTTTAACTTTGGATATTGAATATTTGTTTAATATGATGGTGGCTTTTCATCCATAAAATAAATCATACATAGACATAAATCAAATAAATAAATAATTTACTTCATAATGAGCTTATCTAGTGAATGATTTATTGAGTGCAGAATAAATCAACCTATGACCATTGGAAAAACTCATTGTGTCGTTCTTAACCTAAATTTCAGCATTCCACCTATCCACATACGTATCACCCATGTTGGTTTCCTCTCAGTTCCATCTTGAACCACCTCTGCTTCATATCCTCCTCGAACCAACTACATGCGCCTTCAAATACTACTTTTATTAAATATGTTTTATAAATCACTCAAGTGAGGGGAACTAAAATATTGGTTAATGGGAATTTCATAAAACAACCTTGGACATGTAGTCCTATATAATAAAGGAGAGATGGATGACATGCAGACCATCAAATTTAAATTACTAATAATTAATTGCATACCCTTCCAATAAATTAAATCAAATTAAACAATCAGATACATAAGTTTGGTTAAAGCTCGTGATTAGTCATACATATGAAACAACTATGCATTTGGGACAACTAGATATAATTTATTTCAATTCATTCTTCGATAAGAAAAAAACACACTTGAATTAATCTGATTAATTTCCTTATTGACCAATAAAATTCATTTTAACTTATTCCATCCAATTTTAATGTAGATTCTCATCTGCTATGAATTTAAAAGAAATATTGTGTTTATTTTATTTAAAATTTAATAAAACATTTCATATCATTGTACTTGGAAGCAACTCGGTGAGTACTTATCCAAACTACTTAGTGTTTGTCCTTATTGTATGAATTGTGCTCACACGACATATTACATACACGATATTTTTCATAATTTCATAGCATGTATTTTCAAATTAATAACACATAGAACACATAAAAATTATGTTTCCTATACAATTTAATGAATGATTAGTCTTTAGTATGGAACGACCATACATGACTCATAGTTTTTAATATTATCTGGATTTAATTAAGCATTTCATATAATATAAAACCCGATGACCAGCGTGTACTATCAATTTAGTGAATCATGGAACTTGGTTCGAGGGTTTAATGGATTAATTAATTAAATTAAATATTTCTACATAAATGGATAAGTGCATGGCATGATAGCCATACAACACGCACATTACTTCACTGGATGTCCATAGTATATGCCTAGAGGCTCGATGTGTACTTATCATGGACATTAACGAGGTACACAACATAAATTAAGGTTACCTTGGGTGTACTTCAAGTTGCATGGATGACAATCTATACACACCATGTATTAAATGCACGCAGTGTATTAATTACACGACCCATCTTGAATCTGTGTTTTCAATCGCGAAGAGACATGGATAACATGACATTTTGGAAATCTACATGGTGTGTAAGCAATCTACATACCTTGTAGTCTGAAAAAATTGTGTTCCACCCAGGCTAGACAACATGTGGTGCACTTGATGCATACGGTGTGTATTCATCACATGATGACCTGGAGTCTATGTGGCTTTCCTGGTGCAATGAACAAGGGTACATGACATGTAAAAAATGAGTAAACATCATGTAACCCTGTGTTGTTCGGCTAGAGTTCCTGGAACTTCCATATGGGTTCTTCAAATTCAATCTTTCTTAATTTTTAACCAATCTTGGTTATGTAAGCGAGAAACAAATAGGAGGAGGAATAGATTTTGATGACCGGATAAATAAAGAATCGAAGATGAAATGAAATTTAACATTTAAATGCATAATTATCAAAAATAAAATAAAATAATTTAAATTATCAACATGGACACTCTAATATCACTAGATGGTTCCAGATGTAGTGGATGCTCCTATTAGGATAATGTAAAAATTCATTTTCTGTTGGAATTGATAGATCATTCTCAATGTACGATAAATAAACGTCATGACCAACAAAAAATATTTCAGATGAATATTGAAAAATAAAATGAAGAATCTAAGAGTGGATATTTTCACATCAATTTTATAATTATTTTAAGCACGAGAAGAATGATTTCCCTGATCTTGAGATATTTCTTTACTTAAGATGTTGATCATTTTCACCTGATCGGGGGTGCGTTATTGCATTTTGAGGACCCAAAATAGATCCTCTTTAACAGTGATCTATATATGCTCCTTCAATCTCCAAATAGTGCTAATTAATCACCAGGTGTTAGCATGACTGATTAATAATCTTGTGTTATTTTCCTTTAATCACTGCACATTACTTTTGCATTAAAGGAATATCTCAAGTTATTCTCATTCATGAGAGGATGCTTTAATGGGGAGCATCTTGAGAGGAATTTTTTGTACATAATGATTAATATCCTTTAGAATGTGAATGTATTCTATTTATTGATTGAGGGTTAGGGTTTAATATTTAATTAATTTCACAAGGACCCTTTAATAAAATATTAATCCCTGAGAAACCACATGACATGTAATAGGATAAAAAAAATATTTTATTCAACGGTGTACGCAAAATGGTGCAATGATAAATATTATTTTATGGAATTGAAAATTAATATTTCTCATTGGACATATACTTAGCCCACTCATAATCCTAAACATTTATCAAATAAGTAATTAAATACTGTTATTAAATATTTATTCATTTAATAAATATATATTATATTGACAGACTAACGAATAAATATTTATGTAATATTTGTATGACAAAATTAATTATTTATTTAATAAAAAGATATTTATTTATTATGGAATGAATAAAAAGATATAAATAAATATTATAAATTCACGTAATTAAACAATTACCTTGTGAATAAATATTTATTTAATATTTGTGATCATTTAATAAAACTTGAATAAATTTTAACTCTCGGTATGGAGAATGATATTTATTCTAATTGTTAAATATAAATAATATTTAACTAAGATAAAAGGAAACACTTTGTGTGTGAATCGTATGCCTCGTCCTTGGCGAAATTAGGTGGGATTGCCTAAAGTCCAAGATTGTTGCCTAGTAATGAGTCAAGACACCCATTGAGGAAGAAGTTATGTCGCAACAGCAAAACCATGTATGAATGATCACTATGTAATATAATCTATTTTTCATGATATATCATCAAGAACATTTTATACTTGTGTAATCAACCTTAATGCCTGACAATATTTCATGGATTATCGGTAATGAACATGTCTACATCACCATGACCATGGAATTGATTTTGAAAATTTCATTCTAATCAAAGGGTTGAGATATCAACTTCCATAAATATGATAGGGAAAAATCCTTTTTCGACTTATTCATTAATAACACATCATTCGTGATGAGCTCAAGGTACCCAACTTTGCCACTATCATATGTCATCATGGTATATAGCTATACATAAAAGTGTGCAAGTCATAACATTAATTAATAATAATCATAGTGTATAAGGGCCATTACACATGCTCGTAGATAGGAATATCCAATGTCACATAAATGTGTGGAATTTCTATAGGTGGGTTTATTCTCATAATCACCTATCTTGGAGATTACCATGTATGAACATCATGAGTTTAAGTCTCGTTGACATAAGACTACTCACACCTAAAATTCAACATAATATGTTCCTCATCATTGAATATTATCCAAACGTAGAACAATGTTTAATAATATCATCATGGATTTCTAGGAATCTCATCATATTGGGGAACTACTATTCCATTTTCAATTTGATAGATACACTAGGGAATTATTACATTAATGTCACACAGAATTGTGAACAAAGTATAATAAGGTATTTTAATCAATATTCACTTATTTGAATATACATACAATCTAGAGTACAAACATTTTTTTTCTAGGATACCAACTCCAACACTTTATGCCCTTAGCCTCTTTGATTTTAGGGACTTTTGGTGATTATGTCATGATCCAACATGGATACCCTGGTATACTAATACCCAAGCTAGCCTTGACATGTCCTGAAGGGCGTTATCAATCCCCATGGGATGGAGAATAGAATATGGCATCATATCAACATCAAATGGAATGTTTTTTCCATTGGCATGATAAAATAACAGAAGATAAAATAGAAACTAGTCTACATGAAAAACACTCATTATTGAGAAAATTACCATAAAAATCTAGTTAAACATATTAAGGTAAACATATATCAAAGGAAAACAAGAAATCCATTAAGAAAATGCCTCATAATCCCTTTGTAACAAGTTGACCATAGCTCCACCGGTCACCACCCTCACTTCAGAGACTCATAGATCAAGCACAATTACATCCTCCAAGTGGTGCTTTCCCTTTCCCTAGACATGGAACAATAAAATCTATAAATTCACAAATAAAAAGTTAAGGTGTGTGCTAAACATTCAAATATGGTATCACCAAGATTTCCATAAGAAATTCCATAACAGGAAACCATTTATGCTTTCTAATATAAATAAAACAAGGCATGGAATGACGTTTACATATTTTTAATTTAAAACATGATTTCAAATCAAAGATATAAGATATATCAAAATAGGTTTAAATGAAAATTTTATATAAAACAACTAGAATAAATAAATTTTTTCTTTTAATAATTAAATGCATAATCAAGTCAATACCCAGCCCAGTGTTCATATTCCCTGAGTTATGTTAGTTCTAGGATCTATGATCCTTTCACTAGTCAATCATCAATAATGGATCAAGTATGTGTGTACACATACCAAGGCTCGGGAAAATATTACTAATCAATTAAAATCACATTGGGTATAATCATGTCAAACTGGGTTTAGTCATAGTTATCATTTTCAATCC
The DNA here is from genome assembly GCA_963277665.1 of Viscum album. Classification (NCBI taxonomy): domain Eukaryota; kingdom Viridiplantae; phylum Streptophyta; class Magnoliopsida; order Santalales; family Viscaceae; genus Viscum; species Viscum album. The sequence continues at coordinate 1,308,414,612 of OY728134.1, read as the reverse complement.
ATTTTTATGGGGTCAGAATCTTATTGTGTTTTTCCTAATCACCCACTAACTACTCAGACTCACATAAACTTTAATAAAACGTTCATTCAATCATGGTAACATCAACCATTTCAAATTAATTCATCATTCATAGTTAATTTTCCCAATTTTAAGTTCAACATGCCTTTTCTATTTCAAAAACAAGTCATGAGTTAAAGGGGCATAAGATCAAGAAGGAATCCCTAGAAACACGAACCATTGGATAAAGGTTGCAATCCATCAACATCATGAGGATTTTTCACTCTCAATGAAGAATAGAGGGAAAATAGATGATTAAATATGAGAGAATATTCACTTACTGGAGAGGGATCAAAGACATCAATTGGTGATTCAATTTGAGAAGAATGGAGGCTGGAAGAGACAAAACTCCTCTTGGGATCCATCAAAATAAAAATAGTCGATGAGGATCGAGAGGGAGGATGTTGGAAAATAAAATAGGGTTTTGGGAGTTTAATTATATAAAAACTAAAAAAAACACAGCCCTATATAATGATGATGTAGAAGGTTGAAAATACTACATAACAAGGTGTAATTATCCCAAACCACATCATTACCCCTCCTGGTCAACTGAAATCCTGAAAACATGATTCAAACCTCACCTAGTTCCACTCCCCCCTAGGGTGAGGATATGGTAAGGATCAAGCACCATGCCACAGCTCTGCCTGAATTGGCAGAAACTGTAAAACTCACCACATCACAGCTTGGTGGTCCATATCACAGCCATACACACATTATGGAATATCCCCTTACCTCTATGTCACATCCCAAAAAACTCCAAAATCTCCCTAAAAATCTTGAAAACTCTAAAATACAACCAAACAAAAGGTGGATCAAAGACAAGGGAACAATGTAGTGCCTTAAAGTGATAAGAAGATGTTACAATCTCCCACTATAAAAAAAATTCTTCCCTCATAAAGCATATCAAGAAGGATCCATGTCAAAGAGATGAGGCCATCACTATCTTGTTAGTGTTACATGATCTCATGTCTCATGGGGAACAAAAAAATATTTTCATGGTGCATAGACCAAAGGTATAGATGTCCCATAATGAACCATTGTCTCAAAATCCAAAATTTTGATTGGATTCTTAGTCCTAAATAAATCAGGTTCCACATCAAGCTCTTCCCAGATCAAGACATGTGAAGGGTCAGAGTGTTACTTCATGAATCATGATACATAAAATTCACTATGGATTGACATCAACTACAATGTCATGGCTAAATGTTAATCCATATTCCCCACCCACCCAATAATCTCAAAAGGAACAAAAAATCTCTGTGCAATCTTAACCTATTTTCCAATATGTTGATGACCATACTGAGGTGAAACTCTCAAAATCACTTGGTCACCAACCAAAATCTACAATGATATATGTTGAGGATCAACATATGATTTTTATTGGATCCTAGCCACCACTATTCTCTAGAAAATCAACTGAATCTTCTCCATCATCTCTTATACCAAGCTTGGTCCAACCAAGGAATCTTTACCAATATCTGGCCAACACAACAAAATTCTAAAAGGTATGTCATATAAGGCATCATAAGGATCCATTCAAATAGAATATTGGTAACTATTATTGTAAGAAAACTCAACCACTTCCAAATAGACATCTCAATCTTTAATAAAGTCAAGAATGCAGGTACGTAGCATGTCTTCCAAGATCTGTATAGATCATTATGTCTAACTATCTATCTATAGATGACATTTCATGCTCAATCTAACATGGTATCTCATTTCCTCTTAGTGGCCTCTCCAAAAATGAGATTTGAACCATGGATCCCTATCAAAGACTATAATAGGTGGACCTCCATGAAATATGACAATCACTTCTACTAGAGACTTCTCAAATCCTCAACTATTGTTGTGTTTTTGAATGGGTGTAATGTGAGCCTATTTAGTCATCTTATTGATCACTACCCATATCGGATTCTTCCCTTGATGGGTACACGACAACCCAACCATGAAATCCATTTATATTTCATCTCATCTCTATGTTTCCAAAGGAAGGGGCTGAGGAAAATCTGAAGGTCTTTGATGTTTGGATTTGACCAGTTGATTTGTATAACAATGAGAAACAAATTCTAAAATGTCTTGTCTCATACATGGACATCAGAATCATCACTAAATATCATAGAACATCTTCATGGTTCCTTGGTGCACCTCCCACTAGGAATTATGGAAACCCCCCCATCACATCCTTTCTCACTAGAAAAGGTACAATATACATTTTTTGAAAACATAGGACACACTCATATGAGAACAACCACTCCTCAACTGTCTCCCCACCATAAGTAAAGTCCCTAATTCCATGGAATTCATAAGCAATCTTCTACTCCTGAAGAATCAACTCGATAAGAGAGGAGGTAAACTGAATTCTAGTAAATACAACATCAGTGAAATCCTCATGGACTCCTAAATGAAACTAAGCAAAGAGATCCATAATATTCTACTCTTCTGATGATTTTTTTCACGGCATGGGTTAGATGTTTTATGCTCAATGCATCAGTAATAGAATTCCCCTTTATAGGGATGTAGGAAATGTTAAAATGAAAATACTGCATATGTTCTACCCATCACATCTTCTGAAGTTTAAATTTTTTTGAGAGAATATATAACTCATCATTTTTTAGTCATAATAAATGGTAAACCTTTATCCATAAAGGTAATGTCACCAACTCTTAATAGCACGCATCATGGTAGTGAGCTCAAGATCATGAGTCAGATAGTTCTTCTCATTTGTCTTATATTGTTTGGAACCATAATCTATCACATGATAACCCTACATAAGAACATAGCTAAAACCTGAACTGGATGCGTCACAAAAGACCACGAAGACTTTCCCATCCTCTGGAAGAATCAACACTAGTGTATACATGAAAAGTTTCTTCACCTCATCAAAAGAATTTTTACATTTTGAATCTCAAAGTAAATTGACCCCTTTCTGAATTAGAACATTCATTGGAGAATACATCTTCAAGGAATATTTAATGAACCTGAGGTAATAGTCCACCAATTCCAAGAAGCTCTAAATATAGAAAACATTATGTGGATTCCCCCATGTCATAACAGAATTCAACTTTTTAGGTTCAATTGAAGTATTGTATTATGAGACCATGTGTCCTAATAAATTCACTTCTTGAATCCAGAAATTACATTTTGAAATATTCTCATAATGTTGGTGATATCTCAAGACTTATAGAGTTTCCCTTTGATAACATACATGTCCTTACTTGGTTTTGGAGTAAACTAAAATTACATACAAAAAAAACACTATGAATGAGTATATGCACTCATGGAATATCCTATTCATTTGTTCCATAAAACTATAGGATCATTTGTTACACTAAAAGGAATAACAAGGCACTCGTAATGGAAATACCCATTCTTGAAAGCAATCTTCTGAGTGTTGGATTCATTGATTCTCAACTTTTGGAAACCAAAATGAATGTCAATATTTGAGAACCACTTTACCTCATTTATATAGTCAAATAGATCATCAGTATAATGCAATGTATATTTTTTCTTCACCATGACTCGATTGAGTTTCCAGAAATAAACAAAATGTTGAAGTGTTCCATCATATTTCTTTGAAAAAAACACAGGCACCACCAAAGGTGACACACTCAATCGTTTGAATCCTTTATCCAAAAAAACAACCAAAAAAAATTTCAACACATTTAATTCAGATGTTTCCATATGGTATAAAGTAATAGACACTATCTGAGTACTAGGTACCAAATCAATAAAAAAATACACCTCTTATATTGGTGGAAAGTCATAAAAATTACCCTAGGAAACTGATACATGTTCCAGCCCTAACATTTCCTAAATATAGTTCGTGATCCCCATGGGTTGGTGACTAGAACCTGACATCATATCAATATCAAATGGAATTGTTTTTCCACTAGCATGATAAAACATCAGAATATAAAACAGAAACCATTTGGTATTCCAATCACTACTCATGGATAAAATTACCATAATTAGATAATTAAACATCCTAAGGTAAACATAAACCAATGTAAAACACAATATCCATCCAAGAAAAGTCTTACAATCCATGTGAAACAAGTATACCATAGCTCTACTAGTCACCACTATCACTCTAGAGTCCCATGGATCAAGCAAAATTACCACCTCTAAGTGGCGCTTTCCCTTTCCCTAGACCCAGAATAAAAAAATCTACAAGAACATGAAGGAAAAGGTAAGCTATGAAATAAATAGTCTAGTATGTTCTCACCAAGTGTTCCATAAGAAATTCCATAATAATAAATCATTTATACTTCCAAGATAAATAAAACAAGGAATGGAATAACATTTGCATATTTTTAATCCAAAACATGAATTAAAATAAAAGATGGAAGATATTTCAAAATAGTATTAAATATACATTTTATATAAAACATTTATATAAAATAACGAGCATTAATAAATCAGTTCTTTAAACAATATTAATCAATTCAAAACCAAGGACCATGGTCATATGTGTTGAGTTATGTTAGTTCTAGGCTCTCAGATCCTTACACTACTCAATCATTAATCATAGATCAAGTATGTGTGTGCATGTCCCTAGGATCAAGCCATTCGGACTAATCAATCAAAAATCCATTGGGTATAATCATGCTAAAAAAGGTTTAGTTAGAGTTATCATTGTCAATCCATTGCAAGGGAGTCAAAGTGTTAGTGTTCTTGTCTTAACCACCCACTAACTACTCAGGCTCACATGTGCTTCAATCAATCAGTTAGTCAACCAGGTGAAAATAAATCATTTCAAATCAATTCCTCATTAAAATTTTAATTCCCAATTTCATGTTCATCATGGCTTTTCAATTTCAAAACCAAAATAGGGATTTTCATCAAATTCAGCCCTTTCAAATCATTTTTTATTTAAAGGCCAATTTTCTCAAGAATCGAAATAAAGAAATTTCATAAAATCATTTATCATTTCAAGAAATATTTTTTTATAAAAATATAACCTTAAATTTCAAGTCCATTTATATTAGTTTTTTTTATAATTTCCATGCCCTTTAAAAATCAAACATCAAATCATATCAAATCAAGATATTATACCCAATCCACTTTTTTGTATTTTTTTAAGATCCATTTTAAAGGTAAATAGAGAACCCGACCAATAAACAACCAGAAATAACAAAATTGATCAAAAAACCATAAGCAAATCACAGCCCCAGTACAAAAATTAAAACACCACAAACCATATCCATATAAATCTACCTCAGGCTAAGAGCTCTTGAAGCACAGCCACTTCCATTGACTGTGATAAAACTAATAGAAACTATCACTCCTCACACCCTTGAATCTACTTTATAATGTCATCTCAACACACAAAATTGGGAGACGTTCTCCAAAAAACATCACCGTTGTTGATAACTAAGATACCATCATCAGAACTCACTGCCACCAATGATCAATATAAAAAACTAGTGCATCATCACCAACACCAAGAACCTCTACACAGCCACACCAGGAACCTAAAGAACCACCAAATAATGATCAAATCCTTGTGACCCAACCTCCACCACCATCTAAAAAAGATAGATCCTAAACAAGGAACTACATGACTGGTTTTCTTTTAAAATAAAATCATCATCAAACAATTTCCCCTAAGAAACTTATTTATAAAATTATTATTTTAAAGTACATAATAAAATCACGAGTCATTATATAGTAATAAAAGAATAAATTATTGAGAAGTATTAGAGTCTACCCTTGGATCTAGGATGGTTCTGCTAGAATCCCTTTGACTAACTCCATCTCGAGTCTACTCCGGTTACAAGCTTGATTAGTTTTTCTTCAGCTTCAAGTAAGTTTCCCCTAGTTTATAGTCTCACTAACTTTCTCTAAACTGTTTCCTTTTATCACTATTGTAGTTCCATCATTCCTCACTTTTAAAAATGATCTATACATACAAAATATCATGATACAACTACCTTGAACTTCACCAACAAACACTAGCTTCTAGTACATCACATTGGACTGGTCTAGTCTCCATGTATGGTTGAGAAATTTACACATCCGCATGAGTTACTTGAGTAATATGGATCATCATTTGATTCATTTATAAAACATATTGAAGGAATCATCACTCTACTTCATATTTAACTTGAATTTCATGGGAAACATGTCTCCAAGAGCTGCCACATTTTTTGTCTCCTTCAATCTCCGTGACTTACTTGAATGACTACAACAAGTTAGAAGGAAAACTCCATTAATGCAAGACCATACTAGAATCAGATGACTTGTAGCTTAAATATGAATAGTCCATATTTCTCCATAAAGAATATCAAGCCATATTTGATATCCAGTCATGTATAAGTTTTCTTCCACCTTGTGAATTTATTGGAACATATGACACATAGATCCAACCATAAACATCAGTTCAGGCTAAAAAAACTCTCGAACAGATTGGTTGTACTTTGTAACAAAATCGAAACATGTAATGTCATACATTTATCTTCACCAATATTTGTAACCACTTGAAAAATATCAATGGATGATACAAGATTCTACAATTAACTATCATCATTCCCTAGTAAGCTTGAATTAGGCACAATAACAGGTTTCTCCCATATAGATTTCCCAAGTTATATAAATCAATTGAAAACTCATTTCAATTGAATCAAGAAATTTAGGCTTTCAATTATAGGGTAAATTGACAGGAAAAATATTTTAAATGATTTTAATTTTAATTTTAATGTTTTTAATCCCACAAAAGTGTTATTTTAAGGTAAATTCTTGCGTTATATGATTTTAGTGATATTTTGAGTTGAATCGGAAAAATGGCCTATTTTGAATTTTAACTCTTTTAAATTATTTATTTATTTAGGCCATAAAATATTGTATAATTATCCAAATCATGAATTTATTTATTTTAGGGATTGTATACATATTTATCTTTATTTCATTCTTATTGACACAAAGGCAAATCTTCCATTTGGAAGCTCAAAACCAGCTCACAAGTTAGGCCTTCAAAATTGTTCATTGATCTAGATATTTTTTATGGTGGGACCATATCTCTTGATTGGAATGCCCAAATTTCCTGAAATTTTTTCTGTAGATGATAAATGATATTCTTAACAACATTAATTAAGGCGAATATGCATTAATTGGCTATTTTCAAATACATTAATGCATTCCAATTCGGAGATAGGAAATATAGAGAGTCAGTCTGTACAAAATATATTCTTGGAGTAAAACGGACATAAGTCCCTCTAAACATGTCCAAATATGATGAAATTTTTATGGGATATGCAAACGATATTTTAGAACAATGTTCATGAAGTATTTCATGTGTGAATCGACCATTTAATGGGTTTAACATGTAGAATATTTCAAATGAAAAATCTAGCCTATAAATGGACTAGAGCTCCTCATTCCCAAATAATTCCAATCAATCCCATTTCATCTTTGGTAACAAGGAGGAGATATCCACTCATGGAGGCTGGATGATTCATGTTCCTCTTCCTCCTTCATTTCTTATTCTTCTACATTTTTTTTATTTTTCTTTATTTTAGTTTTGTTTTCAATGGTAATTTAAATTTTAGTTTTATTAAATCAATCCATGAATTTGTGTTTCTCCATTAATTCTACAATTCTTCTTATCAATTTTCTTATTTTTATTATTATTATTATTATTATTATCATCATCATCATTATAATTATAACATTCTTATTTTAAAATTGTTTTATCCTTTTTTTCTCCCTCTTATTTTTCAAAAAAATTTCCTTTAATTATAATAATAATAATTATTATTATTATTATTTTAAAATTCTTTATATTTGATATATTTTATTATTTTATTTTATTTTATTTTGTCTCTCTCTCTCTCTCTCTCTCTCTCGTATCATCCTCCATTCTTCCATTTTTATTTTACTTCTCTCACCCACTATTCTTTTTTATTTTATTATTCTTCTTTTTTTATTCTTCTCCTCTTCCACCAAATCCACCAAGTAATCTCTTACTCTCAGAAATGATAAGATGGCCCCGAGGCTTGGATCGGGGGGAGGTGAAGGTGTTCTTGAATTTTCTTCAATGTTTCTTTTTTAAATTTGTAGATATAATTGAGTATCATTCATATGTGTGGTGAATGTCCCTAATGTAGTGATTTCACCCAATGACATTCAACTCAATATATCTCTATTATTTTATTTAATAAAGTTTCCCTCTCTCCATTGGTTAGTTCCCCATATGTTGGAGTTGAGATAATCAATGCATGAAATAACATCGATGAAGATGGGCCCTGGAAGATGGAACCTCCTAGACCAAAGAGTGTCATCAACCTTAATTAAAGGAGGAGGTGAAATTAAGAGTTCTTTGACATTCAATGATATTCCACGATTTTTAAATAAAGAATAGTAGTTCAAACATGATATTTCATGTTTGGATTATCAAAATAAAAACAAACATATAAAAGGTAATAATGATTAAACCTTAAGTTAAACCCTAAAACCAAGTTATTTCTTGTTAAATCATTCTGTTTAAATTTTCATATTAGTTTAAATTATTATTTTTCATGTCATTTCACTAAATAATGAAAAACACAAAATAGATATCATATGTGATATAGAATAAGTAAGTGAAAAAACTGAAAGGCTCCTCAAGTGAGACAACCCTAGTCATCCACTATATTACACTAGGAAAAATATAATTGCTTTTGACCACACCCTACGATATGCATGCGTCATAAATCCTTAAAGAACCACTAACCTTTAATCAAAATAACAATCAATAAAACACCTTAAAAAAATTCAAATAGAGAGTTAAAGTCATGAAATATCAAGATAGAATTTTTAGAAACATATCCAATCATCAAGGTTCCTATCCATAAAAACAATGAGGATCTTCCACTCTAAAATAAGAAGAGAAGAAAAAATAAGGATTTTATTAAATCTTCAATGCATTCTTTTGATATATTGCAATTTAAATTTTCATATATGTTTTATATGAATTTCATGTGCATGATATTGTTTATAGAGGGGTTATTTTTTATTCTCTCTTCTCACGGTGCATATTTGGTTTTGTGTTTTGGTTTTCCTTATTTGTGGTTTTAACCTAGACCATTGATCACATCTAATCTAATAGTCATGATTTTTGGTGTTTGTGTTTATTTACCATGGTGTTAATCCATGTATCCTATTTTTCTTCAATGTGGTTCCTCCAAATTTTCCTATCAGTTGTGTCCTCATGGTTATCCAAAATGCCTTATTCATCTGTGTCATCCATGTGGACATCATCTGACGGTTCTGTGCTTGCCGCCTGATGCTCATTGACACCCCACAATTTCACTATTCATATTCCTCTACTAGGTCTCTAGATTTCTTCAATTATATTTTTTGGAGTTCACAGAGAGATATAAAAAAAATAAAACCACATGGTCTTCTATAGATCTTGGAGAATACAAGAGATAGAGGTGTCGACTTCCGCTTCTAGTTTCCTATTGTTGTTCTAAGTTTTGATCTTCGAGAACTAGACATCTCATCCAGTTGAGATTTGATGGAGTCTTCAGTGGGAACTTGGTCTAGACTATCCTAGAGCACAACATGGTTACTGATGGTCTGATATATTCATCGTAACAATATTTTAGTAAATAAATATGGCTCTGTAAGTGATTTATTTCTTTCTATTTTCAATCCATCTTTGTATCCTTTCAATATCGGGTGCGTGTGTGAGTCCGTCCAGGATTGGACGGTGCTAACTCCATGTTATGTAGTTCATCACCTCCACCTGGTCTAGCAAGGAAGGAATCCTTGGATAGTTTCTCTAGTCTTTTTTCCTTTCATTCACAACATCTATAATTTTCTTATTTTCATTTGGTAAAAAGAAAGTCTCACCTAGTGGTGTTCTCGCCCTACACATAGGATCTCTTGGATCCAAAGCATGTTACATATATGTGTTCTTTCTCATATTTCTTTTTATGTTCTAACTCGATAATTCAACCTAATCTATAAACTTATCTTTTCTAAAGAAAAAATATTTCTCTAAATCAATTCGTAACTATAAAAATTCCTCAATAGATCATAGTTTTTGAGTAGGGACAACCACGTCAATGTTGCCCCTAAAAATTGGTATTAAATCCTTTTCTTAAGCGTTTATAATGGGTTCAGTGAAGTTTGAAATAGAGAAACTCGATGATGATAATGATTTTAATCTATAGAGTATTAATATTAATGTTATGTTAAGCCATAATGAATTAATTAATGCCCTAAGTGGTCCCATGAAAAATGTGACCACTCTGTCCACAGATGGATAGACTATTGTTGCTTATGTTTATGTTTCTAATGATATTCTTATGAAATATCATAGCCTCATTTTGTTTTCTTTAGGGGATAAGGTTCTTAGGGAATTATATTTTGATCCATCTATAACCGGTATCTGGTCCAATATAGAATCCTTATATATGAATAAGTCTTTAGTTGGAAATTTTTATAAAAAATGAAACTTTTTACCTTTAAAATAAATAGTGTAACTACAGTTTGGTCACATCTTGATGGTTTCAATAGGATTATGTTAGACATGTCCATAATATATGTTGTAATAGGGGATGAGGATCGATCTATAATTCATTTAAATTCATTGGATGAATCATGAAGTTTTTTAAAAGATTTATTGATGTGCGGTAGAGACTATTTAACCCTTGAAGAAGTTAAGTCTTATTTTTTAGCCAAAGAAATTAAAAAGGAAGGTATTGTTAAAAATGAAGATGAGGGTTTAAATGTAAGAGGAATAGGTGAGAAGAGAGATAAGAGGTGAGAGATGAGTCAATATAGAAAATATAGGTCTAAATCCAATAATAGATAATCTAAGACTAAAGTGTTCAAGTGTTTTCACTACAAACAACCTGGGTACATGAAAAATAATTGTTCTAATAGAAAGAATTTATATAATTAATATCTTAGTGATCATTATTTATTAACTGTGCAATAATTCGACCCGACCGATGTGTTTAATGTTAGTGATCATCCTATCTCTGAAGAATGAATCCAGGAATTATGTTGATCATTCCATATGTGTCTGAATAGGGATTTTTTCTCTGAGATAAGAGAGATTTAATTGAGTAGTGTCTACTTAGGGGATAACAAGAGTTGTTGCATTATGATTATAGGTTATATTTCTTTAGAACTTCTTGATGGGATGATTAAAAATCTTATAGAGGTTGGGTGGGTACCCGAGCTTAAAAGAAACTTCATTTCAATAGGAGTTATAGACTAGAAGGGTTACACCTTCAAGTTTGATTCTAGTTGTCCTAGAATCACCTGTGTCTCTCTTATTGTTATGAAATGAAACCTTAGTAATGGTCTATATGTATTATAAGGTAGGACTCATATAAAATAGTTAATTGTTTTAGGTGTTCAAGAATTAGATAATACTACCTTATGGAATAGATGACTAGGTCACTTCAGTGGAAAAGGTTTTGATGAAATTAGAAAACAAGTTTTGTAAACCAATGTGTACCCCAGAAGTTTTCCTTTATATGAGAATTGTCTGTATGGTAAATCCAAACTGGTTAGTTTCAATAAGTCATCCTAAAAATCTATAAATCATTTAGAGTGTGTACACTCTGACCTTTGTGGACCCTTTAGGACCACCTCTCATGGTGGAGGCTATTACTTTGTGACATTTATAGATGACTACTCCCTAAAGGTTTGGATATACATACTAAAACACAAATATGATACATTTTAAACCTTTTGTAATTTGAAGGATAGTATAGAAAATGAGTCTGGTAATAAGTTAAAAGCTATTAGAACTCATAATGGTTTGGATTATATATCCACTAAGTTTGTTGAATTCAATAGCTTTGATGGTGTTAATAGTTATAGGAATGTTGTGGAAACCCCATAACAGAATGGGTTAGTGGAGAGAATAAACAATAACATCCTAGAAAGGGTTAGGTGTATGTTATCATATTACTCCCTTCCCAAGTCCTTTTGGGATGAAGCAATTACCATAGTCGTATACCTAATTAATAGATTTCCATTCTCAGCTAATGCCTTTAAAACAATGGAAGAACTCTGGATAGGAAAACCTCCTTGTCTTGATCACCTTAGGGTTTTTGGATCCACATCTTATGCACATTCAATGAATGATAAGCTGGAACCTAGGGCTATCATGTTTATATTTTTCAGTTATCCATTGGGTGTTAAGTTAAATAAATTGTAGGTAGACAAACTAGGGTATCAAAAGTGTATCATTAGTTGAGATGTTGTGTTTAGAGGGTCAAGTCTTCCCAAAGGAAAGACTGATGCGTCTATAGAGATCAGTTCTCCCTATCCCTTGGGATTTGAAGTTGGACTTGCCTCTCAAGCCACTTCAGAACCTAAAAATACACCTTCTTCTCACCCCTGACAAATTGAGGGGGAATCAGAATCTGATTCTAATTCTGAAACCATAGTAGGAGCATGTGACCTTAGAGGATACTAATTGACCTAAGACCGATAAAGGAGGGTTATTAGACCTCTTTCTCATGTTCATTCATGTTGATATGGTTGTGTATTCTTTTAGTGTTTCTCGAGATGTGTGTAATAATGAACCTAAAACCTTTAATCAAGTTTTAAAATAAAAAGAATGATGGAATTGGCTAACTGCTATGAATAAAGAGATGAATTAGCTTCTAAAGAATAAAACCTATACTGCTGTAACTAAACCTCAAAATGAAAAGATTATAGGTTGCAGATGGATTTTCAAGAAGAAACAAGATAACACTAGGAAATTAAAAATCAAATTTAAAGACTAGTTAGTCACTAAGGGGTACCTCCAATATAAAGGAGTGGACTATGGTGAGATTTTTTTTCTATATGTTAAATATTCATCTATTCGTGTTTTACTTACTTTTGTTACTAAATATGATTTTCCATATTGAACATTTAAATTTTAAAACTATTTTTTTTATGGTGAATTGGATGAAACAATTTATATACGACCTACAGAAGGTTTTTCAAAGAATTTTAAAATGTATCATGTTTTCTTATTATAAAAGTAATTGTATGGTTTAAATAAGTCCTCTAGAAAATGGTACAAATGATTTGATTATTTTTTTAGTGAAAATGGTTTCAATAGAAGAAATTTTGATTCATGTTTTTATTAAAAACATGTTAATAATGATATTATTTACCGACTTTTTATGTTGAAGACATGCTAGTTATTTGTAAGTACATGAAATTAATTTTCCATATGAAAACCCAATTGAATTCTGTCTTCTAAATGAAGGAATTAGGAAATTAAAAAGAGATAATTAGAATGGACATAATTATGTATATAAAATAAATATTTTTTTCTATATTAGAACGATTATGTAAAAAAGGTTTTAAAATGGTATTTGTTTCAGCACATTAAATTGGTAGGCATACTCGTTGGCCAAAACTTTAAATTATCTTTAATCCAATCCCATGTTAGTGAACTTGAGATTGATTTTACGAGTATAATCTCTTATTATAATGTTATTGGGAGTATAATTTATGAAATGGCTTGTTCTAGACAAGATATTTCTTTTTTTTGTACTCTAAGTAGGTTCATGGGAAAACCTAGGAAATAACACTAGAATGCTCTACAATGGCTTCTTAGGTGCGTCTCAATGTATTCTGTTTTATTTATTCATTTTGGAAAAAATACAATTTATGATGATGACATTGTAGTATTTTTAAACTATGACTATGAAGCTAATATAGACACTCATAAATCAATTACTTATTTTGTTTTCCTTTCTTATGGTGGTCCTATTTCATGGAAATGTAATATACAGTCAATAGTTTCCCTTTACACCATAGAGACTGAGTATATAGCCTTTAATGAATGTATTTAGGAATCTATTTGGTTGAAAGGTATTATTCATGAGTTTTTATTATTTGTTTCTTCTATTGTAGTATGTTATGACAGTCAGTCTTCTTTAAATTTAAAAAAAATCCATCGCAAATCGAAGCATATCAACACTAGACCTCACTTTTTTAGGGATATTATTGAATCTGGGGCTGTGTGTGTCACTAAGATGCACATTGGAGAGAACCCAGTAGATAGTTTGACCAAGTCTATCCCCCTTTCTAAATTTAACCATTGTTTAAATATTATGAACCTTGTCCTAGTTCAATAATAATAATTGCAAGAACACCATCTTTCACATTATCCTTTTAAACTACAAGGTGGAGATTTATTAAATTTTCCATGAATTCTTTTGATATATTGAAATTTAAATGTCCATATATATTTTCTATGCATTGAATGTGCATGATACTATTTGCATAGGGGTTATTTTTCATTATCACTGCTCACGATACATATTTGGTTTTGTATTTTGGTTTTCCTTATTAGCAGTTTTAACCTGGACCATTGATGAACTCTGATCTAATGGTCATGATTGTGGGTGTTTGTTTTTATTTAATGTGATTTTGATCTGTGTCTCCTCTTTTTCTATAATGTGTTACTCTAAGTGTGATTACTAGTGCTGTCCTCATAGTTATCTAAACTTCCTTATTCATCTGTGTCGTCCACATGGCCTTTATCGGATGGTTCTATGATTTCCACCATACACTGAATGATACTCCATCATTGAACTATTAGTCTTCCTTCTCCAGGTATCGTGCTTGTTTCACTCAGCTTTTTCTAGGGAGTTTTTAGAGAGCTTTGGAAGAAGAAAACCTCATGTTTTTCTAGAGATCTTGGAGAAGTCAAGAGACCGATGATCCAACTTCTGATCCTGGTTCCCTATTGTTGTTCGGAGTTCCAATCTTCTATAAATGGACATCTCTTCTGGTGTATATTTAGTGGATTCTTTAGTGGTAACTTTCCCAGGGTGATACTAGAACATGACATGGTTTCTGATGGTTTGATATCTTCATTATAACAAGATTTAGGTAAATAAATCTAGCTCTGTAAGTGATTAATTTCTTTCAGTTTTCAATCCATCTTCGTATCCTTGAAATGTTAGGTGCATGTGTGAGTCTATCCCAGAGTGGACGGTGCTAACTCCATGTGTCAGAGTTCATCGCCTCCAACTAGTTTAGCAGGATCAACCTCCTATTATAGATTTTATATTCCTCTTACTTTATTTCACAATGTCTATAGTTTTCTTATTTTCATTTTTCTAATAAGAACTTCTCAGACTATCAAATTTAATTGACTAATAATTAATTACATACCCTTGCAATAAATAAAATTAAATTAAACAAGTAGATACATAAGTTTGGTTAAAGCTCATGATTAGTCATACACATGAAACAACTATGCATTTGAGACAACTAGATATAACTTATTTCAATTCATTCTTTGATAAGAAAAAACACCCTTGAATTAATCTGATTAATTTCCTTATTGTAAATAAAATTCATTTTAACTTATTCCATCCAATTTTATTGTAGATTATCATCTTTTGTGAATTTAAAAGATACATTGTGTTTATTTTATTTAAAATTTAACAAAATATTTCACATCATTGTACTCAGAAACAACACAATGACTACTTATCTGAAATACATAGTGTTGTCCTTATTGTATGAATTTTTATCACATGACATATTCCATACACAAAATTTTTCATAATTTTATATCATGTATTTCAAAATTAATAACACGTAGAACACATAAAAATTATGTTTCATATTCAATTTAATGCATGATTAGTCTTTAGTATGAAATGAACATACATGAAGTGTAGTTTTGAATATTATCTATATTTAATTAAGCATTTCATATAATATAAAACCTGATGATCAGCGTGTACTATCAATTTAGTTAATCATAGAACTCGGTTTGATGAGTTTTAATGGATTAATAAATTAAATTATATATTTCTACATAAATAGTTAAAGTGCACGACATCTGCTGGATAACTATACAACATGTACTTTACATCACTGGATGTCCATAGTGTATTCCTAGAGACTCAGTGTGTACTAATCATAGACATTAACAAGGTACATGTCATGAATTAAAAATACCTTGGGTGTACTTCAAGTTGCACGGCTGGCAGTTTTTACATATCATGTAATAAATTCATGCATTGTATTAATAAAATGACACTTCTTGAATCTGTGTTTTCAATCATGAAGAGACATGGATAACATGATATGTTGGAAATCTACACAACATGTAGGCAATCTACATGTTGTGTAGTCTAAAAAAATTATGTTCCACCCTAGACAAAAAACATGTGGTGCATTTAATGCATGTGGTGTGCATTCATCACATGATGACCCATAGTCTATATTGGTTTCCTGGTGCAATGAAAAAGGGTACACGACATGTAAAAAGAAGTACACATCATGTAACCCTATGTTTTCTAGCCAGAGTTCCTGGAACTTTCATATGGGTTCTTCAAATTCAATCTTCCTTATTTTTTAACCAATCTTTGTTATGTAAGAAAGAAACATATAGGAGGAGGAATAGATCTTGATGGTCGAATAAATAAATAATCAAAGATGAAAGGAAATTTAACATTTAAATGAATAATTATCAAAAATAAAATAAATAATTTTAAATTTCAACTTGGCCACTCTAATATTACTTGATGGTTCTGGATGTAGTGGATGCACCTATTAGGATAATGGAAAATTCCAATTTTTGTTGGAATTGGTAGATCATTCTCAGTGTATAAGAAATAAACATCATGATAAACAAAACAAATTTGGATAAATATTGAAAAATAAAATTTATAATCTAAGATAGGATCTTTTCACGTCAATTTTATAATTAATTTAAGCACAAGAAGAATGATTACACCAATCTTTAGATATTTCTTTGTTTAAGATGTTGATTATTTTCACCTGATTGGTGTTGCATCATTGCATTTTGAGAACCCAAAATAGATCCTCTTAACAATGATCTACACATGTTCTTTCAATATCCAAATAGACTTAATTAATCACTAGGTGTTAGCATGACTGATTGATAATCTTTCTTTATTTTCCTTCGATCACTACACATTACTATTGTATTGAAGGAATATCTCAAGTTCTTCTCATTTATGAGAGGATTAATAAATGAGGAGGATCTTGAGAGATTTTTTTTGTGCATAATGATTAATATCCTCTAGAATTTTAATGTAGTCTATTTATAGATTGAGGTTTAGGGTTTAATATTTAATTAATTTCACAAGGTCATTAAAAATGTTATTTTATTCAATAGTGTTCGCAAACTGGCACAATGATAAATATTATTTTATGAACATGGAAACTAATATTTCTCATTGGACCTATACTCACCCCACACATAATCCTATCCATTTATTGAATAACTAATTTACTATTGTTATTAAATATTTATTCATTCAATAAATAAATATTATATTCACAAACTAGCGAATAAATATTTATATAATATTCGCATAACAAAATTAATTATTTATTTAATAAAAAGATATTTATTTATTATGGAATGAATAACAAGAGATAAATAAATATTATAAATTAACTTAATTAAAAAATTACCTTCTGAATAAATATTTATTTAATATTTGTGATCATTTAATAAATCTTGAATAAACCTTTACTCTTGTTCTGGAGAATGATATTTATTTTAATTGTTAAATATAAATAATATTTAACTGATATAAAAGGAAACAATTTGTGTGTGACTCGATATGCCTCTTCATCGGTGGAATGAGGTGGGATTGCCTAAAGTCCCAGTTTTTTGTCTAGTAATGAGTCAAAGAACCCATTGAGGAAGAATATATGTTGTAATAACAAAACCACTTATGAATTATCACTATGTAATGTAATCCATTTTTCATGATATATCATCAAGAACATTTTATACTTGTGTCATCAACCTTAATGATTAACATATATTTCTTGGATTATCTGTAATGAACATGTCTACATCACCATGACCAAGGAGTTGATTTTGAAAATTTTATTCCAATCAAAGGGTTGAGATATGAACTTCCATAAATATGGTAGGGACAAATCCTTCTGCAACTTATTCATTAATAACACATCATTCGTAACGAGCTCAAGGTATCCAAATTTTCCATGATCAGATGACATCATGGTATATGGCTATACATAAAAGTGTGAAATTCATGACATTAATTAATAATAATAATGTATAAGGACCATTACACATACTCATAGATAAGAATATCCAATGTCACAAAAATGTGTGGAATTCCAATAGGTGGGTTTATTCTCATAATCACCTATCTTATAGATTACCATGTGTGAATTTCATGAGTTTAATTCTCATTGACATAAGACTACTTATACCTAAAAGTAGACATAATATGTTCCTCATCATATAATTTTATCCAACCATTGAACAATGTTTAATAATATCATCATGGACTTCTAAGGATCACATCATAATGGGGAACTGATATTCCATTTTCAATGTGACAGATACACTAGGGAATTATTAGATTAATGTCACACAGAATTATGAACAATGTATAATAATGTATTTTAATCAATATTAACTTATTTTAATTAACATTAAATCTAGAGTACAAACAATGTTTTCTAGTATATCAAATCCAACACTTTATGCACTTATCATCTTCGATTTTAGAGGCTCTTGGTGACCATGTCACGATCCATCATGGATAGACTGGTATACTAATACCCACGCTAGCCTTGACATGGACTGAATAGTGTTCTCGATCCCCATGGTATGGAGAATAGAACGCGGCATCATATCAACATCAAATGGAATGTTTTTTCCACTAGAATGATAAAATAGTATAAGATAAAATAGAAACTAGTCTGCATGCCAAACACTCATCATGGAGAAAAGTACCACAAGAAGATAGTTAAACATATTAAGGTAAACATATACCAAATGAAAACATGACATCCATCAATAAAATTCCCCATAATCCCTTTTTAACAAGTAGATCATAGCTCCACTGGTCACCACCCTCACTCTAGAGTCTTGTAGATCAAGCACAATTACCACCTCTAAGTGGTGGTTTCCCTTTCCCTAGACATGGTACAATAAAATCTATAAATTCCCAAAGAAAAGGTAAGGTGTGAGATAAAAATTACAATAGGATATCACCAAAATTTCCATAAGAAATTCCATAATAGGAAACCATTTATGCTTTCTAATATTAATTAAACAGGTCATGGAATGATGTTTACATATTTTCAATTTAAAACATTCTTTCAAATCAAAGATATAAGACATATCAAAATAGGTTTAAATGAAAAATTTATATAAAAAATTTATATAAAAGAACTATAATAAATTAATTTGTTCTTTTAATAATTGAATACATAATCAAGTCAACACTAAGCTTGGTGGTCATATTCCCTGAGTTATGTTAGTTCCAGGATCTCTAATCCTCAAACTAGTCAATCATCAACAATGGATCAAGTAAGTGTGTACAAATACCAAGGATCAAGAAAATATGACAAGAACCACCCATGGTGACAAACTCAATCATATGAATCCTTTATCAAAAGAAATCAACCAACTAAATTTTCAACATTTTTAATTCAAATGGTTCCATACGGTATAAAGAAATAGACACTAGCTGATTACCAGGTACCAAATAAATGGAAAACTCTACCTCACATACTAGTGGAAAGTCATAAATTTACCCTTGGAAATGGATACTTGAGCCAGCCCTAACATTTCCTAAATGAAGTTCCTAATCCCCATGGGTTGGTGATTAGCACCTGACATCATATCAACATCAAATGGAATAGTTTTTCAACAAGCATGATAAAACATCAGAAGATAAAATAGAAACCATTTAGTATTCCAACCACTACTCATAGAGAAAATTACTATAAGTAGATTGTTAAACATCCTAAGGTAAATATAAACTAAAGTAAAACAATATATATATCAAGGAAAAGTCTCAAAATCCATATGAAACAAGTATACCATATCTCTACTAGTCACCACTATCACTCTAGAGTCCCATGGATCAAGCACAACTACCACCTATAAGTGGCGTTTTCCATTTCCTTGGACCTTGAATAACAAAATTTACAAGCACATGAAGTAAAAGGTAATCTATGAGATAAACCATCCAGTATGTTCTCACCAAGTGTTCCATAATAAATTCCATAATAATAAATCATTTATTCTTTCAAAATAAATAAAGCAAGAAATGGAATAACATTTTCATATTTTTAATCCAAAACATGCATTAAAATAAAAGTTGGCAGATGTATCAAAACTGTATTAAATGTACATTTTATATAAAACATTTATATAAAATAACTTGAATTAATAAATCAGTTATTTAAACAACATAATGCATAATCAAGTTAAAACCAAAGACTATGGTCATATGTGTTGAGTTACATTAGTTCTAGGCTCCTGTGTCCTTACACTACTCAATCATCAATAACAGATCAAGTATCTCTGTGCACGTCCTAGGATCGGGCCAATGGGACTAATCAATCAACAATACATTAGGGATAGTAATTATGAACAAGGTTTAGTTAGAGTTATCACTGTCAATCCATTGAAAGGGGGTCAAAGTGTTAGTGTTCTTGTCTAATCACCAACTAACTGCTCAGGCCCACATTTCCTTCAATCAATCAATCAGGTGAAAATAAATCATTTCAAATCAATTCCTCATAAAAAGTTAAATTCCCAATTTCAATTTCATCATGCCTTTTCAATTTCAAAACCAAAACACGGGTTTTCATCAAATTCATCCCTTTCAAATCATTTTTCATTTAATGGCCAATTTTCCCAAGAATCAACTTAAAAACATTTCATAAAATATTTTATCATTTTAAGAAATCATTTTTTCTAAAAAACTAACCTTCAATTTAATTTCTATTTATATTGGGGTTTTTTATAATTTTCATGCCCTTTAAAAATAAAACATCAAATCAATATATTATACCCAATCAACTTTTTTATTTTTTTAAGATCCATTTTTAAGGTAAATTGGGAACTTGAATGTTAAAAAACCAGAAAAGACAAAACAGATCAAAAAACTATAAGCAGTTCACAGCCCAAGTACAAAATTCAAAACCCCACAAACCAAATCCATTTAAATCTACCTCAGGACGAAGGTCCCAAAGCACAGTCACCTCCATAGACCGCAAGAAACCTAATATAAACCATCATTCCTCACAACCTTAACACACCTTCATAGTGTCGTCTCAACACACCAAATTGGGAGACATTCTCCAAAAAATCCATCGTTGTTGAGAACTAAGAAACCATCATTGGAACTCACTACCACCAATGATCAACACAAAAAACTAGTGCATCGTCACTAACAAAATGAACCTCTACACATCCACACAAGGCACCTAAAGAACCACAAAATAAGGATTTAAGCCTCATGACCCAACCTACACCACCATCCAAAAAAAGATATCTCCTAAAAGAGGAACCATAAGACTGATTTTCTTTTAAAATAAAATCACCATCAACTAATTTCCCCTAATAAACTTGTTTAGAAAATTATGATTTTAAAGTACATAAGAAAATCTTGATTCATTATAGAGTAAGAAAATAAAAAAGTATTGGAAAGTATTAGAGTCTACCCTTGGATCTAGGATGGTTCTACTTGAATCCCTTCACCCAACTCCAGCTTAATTCTTCTTCGGTTGCAAGCTTGATTAGTTTGTCTTCAGCTTCAGGTAAGTTTCCCCTAGTTTATAGTATCACTAACTTTGTTTCCTTTTATCCCTTTTGTAGTTCCATATATCCTCACTTTTATAAATGATCTAGAAATGTGAAATATCATGATACAACTAAATTTAACTTATTAAACAAACACTAGCTTCTGGTTCATCACTTCGGACAGGCCTAGTCTCCAAGTCTGGTTGGGAAATTTACACACCCACATGAGTTACTTGAGTAATCTACATCATCATTTGATTCATTTATCAAACTCATTGAAGGAATAATCACTCTAATTCTTGTTTAAATTAAATTTAATGGGAAAACATTTCTCCAGGAGTTGCCACATTTTTTATCCCCTTCAATCTTCATGAATTCTTTGAACGACTACAACAAGTTAGAAGGAAAAACTCCTTTAATGCAAGACCAAACTAGAATCAGATGACTTATAGCTTAAATATGAATAGTAAAAAAATAATATATAAATAATATCAATCCATATTTGATATCCATTCATGTATATTTTTTATTCCACCTTGCAACTTTCTTGGAACATATGTCACACTAATCTAACCACAAACCTCAGTTCAACCAAAAAAACCCCCAAACAGATCTGTTGCACATAGTAATAAAATTGAAACATGTCATATCATCCATTTATCTTCAAAAGTATTCACAACCAGTTGAAAACCATTAATGGATGATACAATATTCTATAATTAACAATAACCATTCCCTAGTAATCTTTAGTAGGTCTCAATAACATGCTTCTCCCATATAGATCTCCCAAGTTATTATAAATCAATTTAAAACTCATTTAAATTGAATAAAGAAATTTAGGATTTAAATTATAGGTTAAATCGATAGAAAAAATATTTTCCATAATTTTAATTCCAATTTTAATGTTTTTAATCCCACAAAAGTTTTATTTTAAGGTAAATTCTCACATTTTATGATTTCTGTTGTATTTTGAGGTCAATCGGGAAAAAGGCCTATTTTTAATTTTAACTATTTTAAATTATTAATATATTTATGAAATAAAATATTGTATACTTACCCAAATAGTGAATTTATTTATTTAATGGATTCTATACATCCTGATATTAATTTCATTCTTCTAGACCCAAAGCCAAATTCTCTATTTGGAAGCTCAAAACTAGCTCACAAGTTGGGCCATCAAAACTGTTCATTGATCTGGATATTTTTTTATGGAGGGAACATATATCTTTACTACACATCCCAAATTCAATTAAATTTGGTGTGTATATGAAAAATACGTTTCTCAACAACTTTAATTAAGGTGACCATGCATGAATTGGCTATTTTTAAGGCCATTAATTCAATGTAATCCGGAGATATGGAATATAGAGATTCTATCTAGAAAGAAACAATTCTTGGATTAAAATTGTCATAACTCCCTATAAAAATTTCAAAAGATGATAAATGTTTTAGGGAAGACACAAAATACATTTTATAATAACTTTCATGAAATATTACATGTGTTAATTGTCCATTTAATGGGTCTAACATGTGGAATCTTTTGAAGGGAAAATCTGACCTATAAAAGGAAGAGAGCTTCTCCATCCCAAATTATTCCAATCCATCCCATTTTATCTAACACACCATAGGGGTGATCTCCACCTAGGGAGGATAGATGATTCATTCTCATCTTACTCCCTCATTTCTTTTTCTTTTTCATTTTTTATTTTTCTTTATTTTAGTATTATTTTCAATTGTAATTTAAATTTTAGTTTTCTTAATTTAATCCATGCATTTGTGTTTCTCCATCCATTTCACAGTTCTTCATCTCAATTTTCTTATTTTAATTATAAGTATATTTTTTATTGATATTATTATTATCATCATCATTATAATTATAACATTCTTATTTTAAAATTAGTTTATCCTTTTCTTTCTCCCTCTTCTTTTTCAAAAATTCTTCCCTTAATTATAATTATAATAAAAATTATTATTATTATTATAACATTATTTATATTTTATATATTTTATATATTTTATTATTTTATTTATTTTATTCTCTCTTTACCCTCTAT
Organism: Viscum album; assembly: GCA_963277665.1. Classification (NCBI taxonomy): domain Eukaryota; kingdom Viridiplantae; phylum Streptophyta; class Magnoliopsida; order Santalales; family Viscaceae; genus Viscum; species Viscum album. Next base: position 1,308,390,972 of record OY728134.1, on the reverse strand, counting down.
ATATCCCTCTCTCTCTCTCTCTTCTCATCCCCCATTCTTCCATTTTTAATTTACTTCTCTCATCCACCATTCTTTTTTTACATTATTATTCTTCTTTTTTTTCTTCTTCTCCTATTCCAACCACTACACCAGGTAATATCTTCATCTCATAAATGAGAGGCTAACCCCAAGGCTTGGCTAGGGGGGAGGTTAAGGTGTTCTTAAATTTTATTTAAAGTTTAATTTTAAGTTTTAAATAGAATTGTGTAGCATGCATGGGTGAGGTGAATGTCCCCAATGTAGTGACTTCCTCCAATGACATTCAACTCAATATATCTATATTCATTTATTTAATTACTTTTCCCTATCTCTATTAGTTAGTTCTCCACACATTGGATTTTATCTAATTAATGGATGAAATAACATCGATGGAGATGGGCCCTAGAATATAGCAACTCCTAGACCAAGGAGTGTCATCAACCTTGCCTAAAGGAGGAGGTGAAATTAAGAGTTCTTTGACATTAAATGATATTCCAAAATTTATAAATAAATAATAGTAGTTAAAACATGAGATTTTATATTTTGATTATCAAACTGAAAACAAACATATAAAAGGGAATACTGATTTAACCTTAAATCAAACCCTAAAACCAAGTTCTTTATTATTAACTCATTCTATTTAGATTTTAATATTAGTTTAAATTTTTATTTTGTATGTCATTGCCTTAAATAATCAAAAACACAAAAATAGATAGCATAGGTGATTTAGAATAAGTAATTAAAAAACTAAAATGCTCTTTAAGTGAGATGACCCTGGTCATCCACTGTGTTGCACTAGGAAAAATATAATTGCTTTTGACCACACCCCACGATAGGCATGCATCGTAAATTCTTATGGAACCGGTAACCTTTAATCACAATATCAATCAATAAAACACCTAGAACAGAAATTACAATGGAGGGTCGAAGGCATGGAATATCAAGATGGAATCCTTAGAAACATATCCCATCTTCAAGGTTCCAATACATAAACACCATGAGGATTTTCTGCTCTAAAATAATGAGATAAGGAAAAAATGAGGATTCTGTTAAATCTTCCATTAATTCTTTTGATATATTTCAATTTAAATTTTCATATATGTTTTTTATGCATTGCATGTGCATGATACTATATACATAGGGGTTATTTTTTATTCTCTCTTCTCATGGTGCATATTTTGTTTTGTGTTTTGGTTTTCCTTATAGGAGATTTTAACCTCGACTGTTGATCACCTCAGATCTAATGGTCATGATTGTGGGTGTTTTTGTTTCTTTACCACAGTGTTGATCCATGTATCCTCTTTTTATTCAATGTGGTACCTCCATGTTTCCTTGTCATTTGTGGCCTTATGGTTATCCAAACCGCCTTGTTCTTCTGTTTCATCCACATGGGCTTCATCTGATGGTTCTGTGCTTTTCTCCTGATGCTCATTGATACCCCATCATTGCACTATTCGTATTCCTCTATTAGGTCTCTATATTTCCTCATTCAGTTTTTTTGGGAGGTCATAGAGAGATATAGAAGAATAAAACTTCATAGTTTTCTGGAGATCTTGAAGAAGGCAGGAGACAGTGGTGTCGGCTTCTGCTCCCAGTTCCCTATTGTTTTTTGGAATTTTAATCTTCTAGAATTGGACATCTCATCCGGTTGAGATTCAGTGGAGTCTTTAGTGGGAACTTGGCCGGAACTATCCTAGTGCACGAAATGGTTGCTAATGGTTTAACATCTTCACCATAACAAGATTTTAGTAAAGAAATATGGCTTTGTAAGTTATTTGTTTCTTTCTATTTTCAATCCATTATTGTATCCTTTCAATGTTGGGTGCATGTGTGAGTCCATCCAAGAGTGGATGGTGCTAACTTCACATGATGGAGTTCATCACCTCCACCTGGTCTAGCAAGGCAGGACTCCTTGGATAGTTTCTCTAGTCCTTTTTCTTTATTTCATAGCATCTGTAATTTTATTATTTTCATTTTTTAATAAGAACATCTCACCTAGTGGTGTTTTTTCCCTATACATAGGATCCCTTGGATCCAAATCAGGTTACATCTATGTGTTCTTTCTCATATTTCTTTTTATGTTCTAACTCGATCATTCACCCTAATCTATAAACTCATCTGTTCTAATGAAAAAATATTTCTCTAAATCAATTTGTAACTAAATAAATTCCTCAATGGGTCTTATTCATTGAGTAAGGACAACTGCATCAATGATTCCCCAAATAATTGGTATCAAATCCTTTCTGAAGCATTTATAATGGGTTCAACGAAATTTGAAATAGATAAATTCAATGATGATAATGATTTTAATCTATGATGTATTAAGATTAATTCAATGTTAGGAAAAAATTAATTAATTTATACCCTCAGTGGTCCCAAGAAAAAGTTTACCACTCTCTCCCTAGATGGACAAACTACCGTTTCTTTTATTTATGTTTCTAATGATATTCTTAGGAAAGATCGTTGCCTCATTTTGTTGTCTTTAGGGGATAAGGTTCATATTGAATTATCTTTTGAGTCATCTACCATTGTTATCTGGTCTAATATAGAATCCCTATATATGACTAAGTCTTTACTTGGAAGTTTGTATTAAAAAATGAGACTTTATACCTTTAAAATATTCCCTGTAACTATAGTCAGGTCACATCTTGATGGATTCAATAGGATTATGTTAGACCTATACAACATAGATGTTATAATAGGGGGTGAGGACCAAACTATAATTCTTTTAACTTCATTGGATGAATCATGAACATCTGTAAAAGATTCATTGATGTATGGTAAAGAATCCTTAACTCTGGAAGAAGTTAATTCTGGGTTGTTATCCAAAGAAATATAAAAGAAAGGTATTGTTAAAAATGAAGATGAGGGTTTAAATGTAATAGTAATCGGTGATCCGAGAGATGAGAGGTGAGAGAAATTCAATCTAGAAAATATAGGTCTGAATCCAGGAATAGATAATCTAAGACTAAAGTATTCATGTTTTTTCACTGTAAACATCCTAGGAACTTAAAACATAATTTTCCTAAGAGAAATAATGTCTATAATGAAAATATTAGTAAAAATTCTTTGTTAATTGTGAAAGACTTAAACATGGCTGATGTATTCAATGTTAGTGATCATCCTGTCTATGAGGAATGGCTCCACAATTTAGGATGATCACTCCATATGTTTCCAAATAGGGATTCTTTCACTGAGATAAGAGAGATTGAATTGGGTAATGTCTACTTAGGTAATAACGAGATTTTTCGCATTATGATTATAGGTTATGTTTCTTTAGAACTTCATGATTGGATGATTAAAACTATTGAAGAGGTTAGGTGGGTACCCAAGCTTAAAAGAAACTTATTTCCCTAGGATTTCTAGATTATAAGGGTTACACCTTTAAGTCTGGTTTTGTTTGTCTTAGAATCTCATGTGTCTATCTTTTTGTTATGAAATGAAACCTTAGTAATAGTCTATATGTGTTAAAAGGTAGGACTCACATAAAACAGTTATATGTTTCAGTTATTTAAGCCTTAGATAATACTACCTTATGGAATAAAAGACTAGGTCACGTTAGTGGAAAAGGTTTAGATAAACTTAGAAAACATGTTTTGTTAACTGATGTCTTCCCCAATAGTCTTCCTTTCTTTAAGGATTGTGTGTATGGTAAATCCAAACATGTTAGTTTCATTAAGTCATCATATAAATCTAGAAACCCTTTAGAGTGTGTACACTGTAACCTTTGTGGCCCCTCTAGGACTGCCTCTCATGGTGGAGGCTATTAATTTGTGACCTTTATAGATGACTACTCCTAAAAGGTTTGCATATACATACTGAAACAAAAATGTGATATGTTTCAAACCTTTACGAATTGGAATTATAGTATAGAAACTGATTCTAGTAAGAAGTTAAATGCTATTAGAACTGATAGTGGTTTGGGGTATTGATCCACTGGGTTTTTTGAATTCTGTAACTTTAATTGTGTTCGTGGGTATAAGACTATTATGGAAAATCCATAATAGAATGGGTTAGCTGAGAGAATAAATAGGACTATCCTAGAAAGGGTTATGTGTATGCTATCATATTCCTCCCTTCCCAAGTCCTTTTGTGATGAAGTTTTTAACACAATCGTATACCTAATTTATAGATTCCCATTATTATCTAATGCATTTAAAACACTATAAGAACTCTGGATAGGAAAACCTCCTTGTTTTGATCACCTTAGGATTTTTTGATCCACATATTATGCACATTCAGAGAATAATAAGCTGGAACCTAGGGCTATGAAGTTTATCTTTTTTGGTTATCCATTGGGCATTAAGGGTCACACTACTAGAAAATATGTTATTTGCGATGGGATATTTGTGATGGGATCTCGTTGTAAATGAGATTTTGCGACGGGACCTCGTCACAAATAGCCCATTGTAGAAAATAGCGTCACAAATAGTATTTTTTGAGACGGACCATCGCAAAAAATTACTATTTGCAATAGAAAATTGTCCTGTCGTAATTAATTCTCAATTATATAGATTATATATATATATATATATATTGTGATGGGCCCGTCTCAAATACTTAATAAAAAAAATATATTCCATAAAATTATGATAAATTAATATTTGAAAATAATAATAATAATAATAATAATATAAATAATAAAATATTATATAATAATAATACTAATATTATATAATAATAATACTAATATTAATAATAATACCAATTACCACTAATTATTATTAATTACGGTTAGTTTGTACAAATTATTTTTAATTAGAATTGGCACAATTTCCATTGGATTGGCAGAATCTCTTCTTCCCAACGACTCATCTCCTTGCAAGAAGATGGGTTGTCAGAAAAAAGAGCATATTTTGGCCGACGACTCATCTCCTTGAAACTTTATCCCGATTGAAATCAGTATGAAAAACCTGCTCTGACATACGTTAGAGCACATTTTCATACAGATTCTAGTGGGAGAAATTTACAAGGAGATGAGATGTTGAGTAAACGGATGCTGCCAATCTGCTGGAAATTATGCCAATTTATAAAAATGTACTCAAATTTATTAAATTTTTGAAAATTATTCGTAATTAATTCTGATTATTACTAATTAATACTAATTATTATTAATTTATCCTAATTATTTCTAATTAATCCTAATTAATCCTATTTAATCCTAATTAATCCTAATTAATCCTAATTATTCCTAATTAATTCTAATTATTACTAATTATTACTAATTAGTCCTAATTAATCCTAATTATAGTAAATAATCCTAATTAATCCAAATTATTACTAATTAATCCTAATTAATCCTAATTATTACTAATTATTACTAATTAATCTCAATTAATCCTAATTATTACTAATTATTACTAATTAATCCTAATTATTACTAATTAATCCTAATTAATTCTAATTAATCCTAATTATTAGTAATTATTACTAATTATTACTAATTATTACTAATTATTACTAATTATTACTAATTATTACTTATTATTACTAATTATTAATAATTAATCCTAATTATTACTAATTAATCCTAATTACTACTAATTATTACTAATTAACCCTAATTATTACTAATTAATCTTAATTATTACTAATCATTACTAATTATTACTAATCATTACTAATTATTACTAATCATTACTAAATATTACTAATTATTACTAATTATTACTAATTAATCGTAATTATTACAAATTAATCCTAATTATTACTAATTAATCCTAAATATTACAAATTAATCCTAATTATTACTAATTAATTCTAATTACAACTAATTAATCCTAATTATTACTAATTAATCCCAATTATTACTAATTAATCCTAATTATTACTAATTAATCCTAATTAATACTAATTAATACTAATTATTACTAATTAATCCTAATTCTTACTAATTAATCCAAATTAATCCTAATTATTACTAATTAATCCTAATTATTACTAATTGTTACTAATTATTACTAATTATTACTAATTATTACTAATTATTACTAATTATTACTAATTATTACAAATTAATCCTAATTATTACTAATTAGTCGTAATTATTACTAATTAATCCTAATTTTTACTAATTAATCCAAATTATTACTAATTAATCCTAATTATTACTAATTAATCCTAATTATTACTATTTATTAGTAATTAATCCTAATTATTAGTATTTGTCCTTAATTAATCCTAATTATTAGTATTTATTAGTATTTATTATTATTTATTTGTATTTATTGGTAATTATTAGTAATTATTAGTATTTATTAGTAATTATTAGCATTTATTAGTATTTATTAGTAATTATTAGTATTTATTAGTAATTATTAGTATTTATTATTATTTATTAGTAATTATTAGTAATTATTAGTATTTATTACTAATTATTAGTATTTATTGCTAATTATTAGTATTTCTTAATATTTTTACTGATTATTACTATTTTTCCTAATTATTACTAATTACCGCTAATTATTACTAATTACTGCTAATTATTACTAATTACTGCTAATTATTTCTAAATATCGCTAATTACTATTAATTACTGCAAATTACAACTACTAATTACTAATTACTGCTAATTATTTATCTTCATTACTAATTATCATTAATAATTCTTAATTACTACTAATTACTAATAATTAGTACTAATAATTAGTACAAATAATTTCAATTTATTATTACAAATAAATACTGATGACAAAATAATCTAAATCTAATTTAATTACTACTAATTAATAATAATTAAAATTAATATAAAAAAATGAAATAAATATTAAATTAAATAAAACATAAATACCTTTAAACTTGATCTCTTATAAGTGTAGACGGTGTCAAAACTTGTTCCTAAAAAAATTAACCCATAGAAATTTTAACTCTAAAATTAGAGTTTAGAGAGAGAAATAGAAAGTAGAAATTGAGAGGAAGAATTAAAAAAACGGATGGGAGGTATATATAGGTTAGATTATCCGCGACGGTATTATTTGCGATGGGATGCCCATTGCAAATAGTACTATTTGCGACGAGACCCGTCGCAAATACCTTCGGCCGCATTAATTACTGTCGGCGGGTAAAAGGGTATTTGTCGCGGTTCCCATCGCAAATTGTGACCTGCCGACACAGTTTTTGCGACGGAGGAATATCTCCATCACAAATAGTATTTACCACCGCCAGATATTTACGACGGGGAGGCACCCCCGTTCACAAATACCCTTCCAGCGGTTTGGCGTGAAAACCGCGCCAAACCTTTTGTGACAGGACCCCTTATCCCATCGCAAATAATAAGCTTTTTGTGACGGGACCCCTTATCCCGTCACAAATAATAAGTTATTTGTGATGGGATAAGTTCCTCATCGCAAATAGCCCGTCGCAAAAAGTCATTTTCCCCGTAGTGTTATAAACTGTGGGTAGAAAAACTAGGTTATCAAAAGTGTATCATTAGTTGTGATGTTCTGTTTAGAGAGTCAAGTTTTCCCAATGGAAAGTGTAACGCCCCGGTTCCGGGTGCCACACAACGGGGGCCCCGAACCCGGTTCACCACGTGACCTCAACCGTGGTGAAAGTTTTCTATGTCTCCTGATCCGCTTGTGTCCCAGCCTTGGAGAAACACGTAGAAAAACCCGATCCCCGACCACGAACTCCAAAGGTCGTCTGTGGCGATTAGCATATGACTTCTGACGAGACTGTGTGGTAGCCATCCGCTTCTGAATCAACTGGACCTGCTCAGATGTCTCTTGCACGAGTTGTGGCCCTAATAAAGCTGCCTCACCTGCCTCTAACCAGCACAAAGGTGATCGGCATGACCTACCGTATAAATCCTCATATGGTTCCATCTCAATAGTAACCTGGAAGCTATTGTTATAGGCAAACTCGACTAAGGGTATATGATTCTCCCAAGATCCCCCAAAGTCTAGGACGCATGCACGCAGCATGTCCTCTAGCACCTGTATCATACGCTCTGAAAGACCATCGGTCTGAGGGTGGTAGGCTGTGCTCAGAAGCACCTGTGTACCCAGCGCCCTCTGAAAACTCTTCCAGAAACGAGACGTGAAGCGGGCATTCCTATTAGAAACGATAGAACAAGGGATACCATGATGACGTAAAATCTCTTGGATATACAGCCTTCCGAGCTTGTCAACACCAAAGGTCTCCTTAATCGGCAAAAAGTGAGCTACCTTCGGGAGTCTGTACACAACAGCCCACACGACGTCATTGCATTTAGGTGACCTCAGCAATCCCATTACGAAATCCGTCGCGACATCATCCCACTTCCACTCCAGAATGGGTAACTGCTGTAACAGCCCAGCTGGTCTCCGATGCTCCTCCCTCACCTGCTGACAGGTGGAACACCTCGTAACAAAACTAGCTACATCTCTCTTCATACCCGGCCACCAGTACTAACGTCTCAAGTCACGGTACATCTTTGTAACCCCGGGATGAACTTCCCAAGATGAAGCATGAAACTCTCGCATCAGATCCTCGCATATATCCCCTAGAACCCATACTCGTCCATGGAAATGCAGAACTTCATCATCGCTTATCATCCAACCAGGAGGAGGGCCCTCACTTGCCACCGACTCCCGTAGAACTAGGCATTCTGAATCCGATAGTTGTCTCATCCTCACTATGTCCAGGAGGGTAAAAGTCACAGCTAAAGATGAAAGATAAGTCTGCCCTTGACTGTCATGCACCTCCAGATGCATCTCAGAGAATAAGGCCATGAGATCCCACTCACCACTGGCCTCCTGCACTACCTGTATCTGAGTCTTCCTACTCAGTGCATCAGCTACTGCATTACCTTTACCAGGTGTATAGGCAAGCTCAAAATAGAAGGACTGTAGGTATTCAACCAACCTCCTCTGCCTCAGATTCAAGTCACACTGAGTAAAGATATACTTGAGGATTTTTTGGTCGGTGAAAACCACAAAATGTTCCCCCAAAAGATAATGTCTCCAACAGCGTAACGCATGTACAACTGCAGCTAACTCGAGATCATGCATCGGGTAATTCCTCTCATGTGGCCTCAACTACCGAGACCCATACGCCACAACTCGGTCGCCCTGCATCAACACTGCTCCCATCCCAATACCTGATGCATCACAGTAAACTGTATAGCTCTTCCCCAGCTCTAGGAGTATCAGGATCGGTGCTGATGTCAACCTTCCCCTCAGGTCCTGAAAAGCTGTCGCGCAAGCTTCCGACCAAACGAACTTCACACCCTTCTTAGTCAGACCTGTCAACGGTGCTTCTAAGTGGGAGAAGTCCTGTATGAAATGTCTGTAGTAACCAGCCAGCCCTAAGAAACTCCGTATTTCGAACATGTTCTTAGGCTGCTCCTAGGAAACCACTGCTCTTACCTTCTTTGGGTCTACTGAAACTCCTGCCTCAGAGATGATATGTCCCAGGAAGTGAATCTGTTCCATCCAAAAGTGGCACTTTGAGAGCTTTGCATATAGCCGATGCTCCCTCAGTGTACTCATTATGATCTCAAGATGGGTGGCATGGTCGTGTCGAGTGTGAGAGTACACCAAGATGTCGTCCATGAATACTACCACAAAAGAATCAAGATACGAATGGAACACACGATTCATCAGAGCCATGAAAACTGCTGGTGCGTTCGTGAGTCCGAACGGCATAACCGTATACTCATATAGACCATACATTCTCCTGAAATCCGTGAGAGGTATATCAGATGGTCTCACACGCAGCTGATGATATCCTAATCTCAGGTCAATCTTCGAGAACACTCGTGCTCCATGAAGCTGATCAAAAATATCATCAATCCTCGGTAAGGGATATCGGTTCTTAACCATCAAATTGTTCAGCTTCCGATAATCCACGCAAAGTCTGAGGGTACCGTCCGCCTTCTTTGCAAAAAGGACCGGTGAACCCCGAGGAGAAGTACTGGGTTGGATAAAACGCTTTGACTGTAACTCCTCTAACTGCCTCTTGAGCTTCTGAAACTCAGGTGTAGCCATCCTATATGGAGGAATGGACACCGGTGCTGCTCCTGACACAAGCTCAATGGAGAAATCCACCTCTCGCTCTGGAGGTGGACCCGAAAAGTCATCTGGGAAGAAATCCCTGAAACGATCAACCACTGGAGGGAAATTCGTCTGACAAGTCCCCTGATCATCCAGATATAAGCTCGCAATCTGGGCTGTGACTCCACCTCGTCCATGATACTCTAGTCCAGCTCAACTTTCCAGAACATCCCACTCGCCCTTGTATAGAAACTCTCCACCCACTGGTGACGTGAAACGCACCCTACGACGATAGCAATCTACAAAGGCTTGATAGGGAACCAACTAGTCCATCCCGAGAATGACGTCATAGCTCGTCATCTCTAAGACATAGAGGTCCCAAAGGAAGTGACACCCACCAACCTCAAGGGGAACTCCTTGCACTGATTCACACCAGCCGTTCTAGTTCCCTACGGAGTGTCTATCATCATGATATCGGAAGAAGTAGAAACACAGAGCCCAAGGCTCTCCACAACGGGTACATATTTGAAACTATGTGTAGCACCCGTTTTGAAAAGTACTGAAGATAAAACAGAAGCTACTAGAATAGTACCTCTGACTGTAGAAGGTCCGGGATCCTGCTCCTACTGGGTCTGTTGCACTGCATATGCCTGCCCAGTGTCACGGCCCTGCGATATAGCCTGGCTACCCTGAGTTGTCCCTCCCTTCTGCCTCTGAGATCTTGGTGTCTGGCTACCACAACCACGAACACCATCTCTAACTACACGCCCTGACGTATTCCAGTTCCTAGACTGGTAAGAAGCCACTGGTCCTTCTCCCGCATGCGGAGTCTGTACAGAACCCCTCTCACTAGCCATCGGTGGAAACGCCTTGCAGAAGTGTTGCAGATGACTCATCTTGCCGCAAGCTCGGCACTCCACTGGGTCTCGTGGACACTGTGGCCTCTTGTGCCCCTCTCTACCACACTGGTAGCATATAACCTGGCCACCTGAAACATTCTTCTAACTGGTACTGCCGCCCTGAGAGAATTCCACCTGTCTCTTCCTCTTTCCAGCAGAAATAGTACCAGTAACTGGTGCTGAACCGCCCTAGCCCACACCACTAGATTCCCGCAGGTTCCTCTCTGTGATCAGCGCCTGGTTCACAATGGCGTGTACAGTAGGCAACCTAAATACATTCACCAGTTCTTGGATGTCATACTGAAGACCATCCTCAAAACTTCTGTCTCTCAACGTCTCATCACCCACCAGCACGGGTGAAAAGTGCTGAAGCTCCGTAAAACGAGCAGAATAGTCCATCACTGACATAGCGCCCTGCTGCAGATTCATGAACTCTCGAGCTCTATCTTCTCTCAACATCTCCGGGAAGAAAAAGTCATAGAATTCTACCTAAAAGTCTTCCCACTCCATGTCCCTGTGATGCTCGGACTGGGTGGTAACATCCCACAACCTCTTGGCGGAATCACGCAGCATGTAAGTCGCGAGCTTGACCCTTCGCCCTGGAGGCGTCTCAAGATGCTCAAAAATAGTCTGCATCGACCCCAACCAAGACTCTGAAGCCTGTGGTCCGCCATCCCCTGGGAATGTAGGTGGATGCTGCTGCTGGAAGATACGTGTCATCTCGGCCATAGATGTGGCAATCTGTAGTGCTCCCTAAAAGGTCTGCATGAACCACAATAAACCTTCACGGAACTGCGCCTCCACACCAGTGTCCGATATAGTAGCTGGTGCCGCATCTGGCTCTGCTCGAGGATCAACTGGTAGCCCATGGCCCACCATCTCTAGAGTATTCTCGTTGCTGCTCTCCTGGAAAACAACATGTGATTGTCTAGGTGGCATGACACTACAAGGTCAAAAACACGCCTTAAAACAAGATTATCTATGACAACCCTGCTTTTTATTACAACTTAAACATGATTTATTACATAAAACTTCACTTGATACAATAAAGAAGATCGAGAGGTTTAGTGTCTTTGGGGCTTAGGATCATTACAAAAAAACTTAAAACATGAAATACAACATCTTTATTGAAAACTTCCTTTACATGACCACTACATTCCTTTGTACTTAGCATTAGATGGGATAACCTGAGGACATGCATAAGAAAAGGGTGAGCTATAAAGCCCAGTAAGGGAGTACACATGGAATAACATGAGGAGTAAAATACATGTTAGAAAATAGGAATATCAATATATCATAAGAAAAACATGAACATAAAGGCATGAAAAAATCCTGATAATCATAACATTGAAATGTGGCAACAACACTTAACATGGAATTAGCATGAGCCAAGGCTCATTGCACATAGAACATGAGTAAATCCTCATTGCACATAAGGCAAGAGTAAACCCTCATTTCACTTGAATTAGCATGAGTATACACTCATTGCACATGACGTATCATGATACTATACTTTACCCAATGCATTGTAGCGCTATAAGGGCACACCCTTCTTAAACATTTCATTTCATGCATAAGTGTGCCACATGGATCATAAAATATTGATTCATAAAACATAATCATTTATTCCATGATAAAGGAATGTGGAATTCATACATGAAACTTTATAATCAATAAGTAAATGTGCATAAAGGTGAATACCCTATATGGAGAAATGGGCATGTTATTCACTACACAATTGCATTGGCTTAGAAAATCGATGCAATTTCGGCAGCGTAACTGTGTGACATAAGAATTCATAAAAACGGTTGATGAGAGAGAAAGGAGTTCCTCATAATATTTACATGTAATGGAAAGTAAGGAGGTCATATAGATACATGTCCTAACAATTGTAATGGAATTTAGATTCATGATACAAAAGTATTGCTTGAATGTAAAAGAGGAGAGAGAAGTTCCTTTCAGAATTTCGGCATAGTAACAGGTGTACATGGGAGGCATTTAATGAGAGAGAAAGGGTCTCCCATTATTCAAACATAAAGAGGTCAGTATGAGGGAGGTGTGAAACCATACCCCAACATTCATAATTGAAATTAAAAGGTCAAAACAACTTAAAGAAAATTGGAAAAAAATGAGAAAGGAAGAAAAAACTCTTACTTGGAAGTGTGCTTCCAAAGACTAGAGAGAGGCTTGTGAGAGGCTTATTGGGAGCTTGGGGCACCTTGGGAGGATTCTAGATAGAGTAGGGTAGAGGTTGGACGAACTCAAAAGGATTTGAGTGAGGAGGAAGTGGGAGCTTGGGTGGGTTTATATAGGAAAGGTGAGGGAATTCTTTATTATTTAGGTTTGGGACCCCTTATATTAAATTAATCCAAAACACAAACCATACCATGGTTTTTGCCCATGGTTTTTGGAAAAGGGAAGAGGAAAACAATATTTTATAAATCCAAAGTCCGAACTTCTTAAAATAATATGGTTTCTTATGTGGAGGTGAGTTACACTCCCATGGAAATTAATTTAAAAAGACAAGGTGTTTAATAAGTCTTGAGGGGTCCATTAATGCTTTGAAAAGTAATCCAAATAAACTCAAAATCACATTATTTTAATGGTAAAACATATATTGGCCGAAAACAAAGATTATAGTATTTTATTACATCACTATTGGGTCATTATGATGTCATAAAACACATTATATATTTAAACAATATTTAATTTTTACTCAAAAATTTGACTGTCTCAGAAAATTATGAAAAATTCACCGTCGAATAATTTCGACATACTGATTAAAAAAATAACATTTATTTTATCTAAATAATTTTCTAAATATGTTAATTTTCACTTTTAAAATAAAAACCTACATTTATCGAAAATTCACGGGTTTTGACAAAAATGGCTTTCAAACCTTAATAAAAATTATAATTGCATTCATACAATTATATGATCATTTATATATAATAAAATTAATCTAATAATAATATTTTATTAAAATATTATTTAATTCAAAAATACCTTAATTTAATAAAATATATTTCTTAATTAAATAATAACTAAAAACACCATTTTTACTTTAAAAACTATTTACAATGTATCAATAATGACAAGAAATTATATTCATTATTATATACAAAAATAATGTACATGAACATAGTACTATAGATTAGTTACATAACCCCTTAAAATAGTCGCATAAGACCTAAGGGTAAGGTGTGTGATGGTGACAGACTCTTGGGGTGGCTCGGATAACATCGCTCAAGTGGTAATTTCTATCAACTTCCACTTCTCCCATAGATGGTCCCGTTCGAGCTTGACATGGTGAATCTCAGCTTGGGCTTGGTCAAGAGCTAAGCCCAAAGACGCCACCTCTTTTCTGAGCTCCGATAAATGGGCTTTGTATGGGGAAATTCTACTGGATGAAGCCATCGCTTCCTTTGTCTAAGTAAAATTTGATGTGTTAAAGCCCTATATTTATACTAATCATGTGATCACTGTTCAACGTCTATAAAAGTAATGGTCATAATTCTTATCATAAAACCAATGAAGTTGACATTTTATAAAATTATTTTATATAAATATACATTTAATAAGATCAAGAGGGATTTTCCATTAATGAAACTTTAGGTCGTTACAATATTCCCCCCTTAAGAAATTTCTCCCTCGAAATTTTCCTTTTCCCACACTAAAACAGATGTGGGTAACTCAGCTTCATCACTTCCTCAGATTCCCAAGTTGCTTCTTCAAACTTTTGGTTTCTCTAAAACACCTTGTTGAGGGGCATTGTCTTATTTCGTAGAACTTTTTCTCTATGATCTAAGATCTTCACTGGTTTCTCCTCATAAGAAATATCATCTTCCAATTGTACCACCTCAGAAGAGAGTACATGTGAAGGGTCCGGTATGTACTTCCTTAAGATGGATACATGAAAGACATCATGTACTTTGGCCATAGTAGGCCGAAGTGCTAGTCGATAGGCCACAGCCCCGACACGATCATGAATCTTGAAGGGGCCGATGTACCTTGGACTTAACTTCCATTTCTTTCCAAACCTCATGACCTTATTCCACGGAGATATGCATAGAAAAACCATATTCCCAACATTAAACTCAAGGTCTCATCGACGATTATCTGCATAACTCTTCTGTCAACTATGGGCTACCTTGATATGCTGCTGAATGGTTTTCACCTTCTCCACCATTTCCTCAACCATTTATGGTCCAAGCAGCTTACGTTCACCGACCTCATCCCAACATGCTGGTGTTCTGCACCTTTTCCCATACATGTCTTCATATGGTGCCATTTGGATGCTCGAGTGGAAACTATTATTATAAGAGAACTCAACTAGAGGAAGATGTTGATCCCATCCTCCTTTAAAGTCCATTGAGCACGCTCTCAACATATCCTCAAGTGTTTGGATAGTCTGCTCGAATTGGCCATCAGTTTGAGGATGATAGGCCGTACTGAAGTTCAGTTTAGTATTCAGAGCATGTTGAAGACTCTTCCAAAACTTAGAGGTGAATCTTGGATCTCAGTCAGACACAATAGATAGTGTTACTCCATGAAACCTTACCACTTCACTGATATATATTCATGCCAGTTTATCCAATGAGAAATCCTCCCGAATAGCAATGAAGTGTGAAGTCTTTATAAGACGATCCACAACAACCCAGATTACATTGTTGCCTTTGGATGTCCTCAGAAGTCCGGTGACAAATTCCATGGTGATGTTTTCCCATTTACATTTGGGTATGGGCAATGGTTGCATCATCCCCTTAGACTTCTGCCTCTATGCCTTCACTTGCTGAAACACCAGGCACTTTGATGTATATTCAGAAATATCCTTCTTCATATTATCTCACCAAATGTTTTCTCGGAGATCTTGATACATCTTTGTGCTCCCTGGGTGAATAGAGAAATTTGAACTGTGTGCATCATAAAAAATTTCCTTCTTCAGCTCCGAAATTCATGGAACACATAGTATTTTCCCAAACCGCACAATTCATTCTTAATTAACATTAAACTCCGATGATTTCCCTTTTTCGATAGCTTACACTTTTTCTTGAATTCCCACATCATCCTTTTGAGCATCCTTTAACCTTTCCAAAATAGACGGTTGATAAATCATTTGTGAAAGGATTGATGATGTTCTCTTCTCTATGATTCCCATGTCCATCTTCATCAAGTCTAAGAATATTGGATCCTTCTCAATTATCATCATTGATAGAATCGCTGGATCCTTTCTACTTAGGGCATCTTCCACCTTGTTCGATTTCCCTGGGTGGTAATGGATTGAACATTCATAATCCTTGATGAGCTCTATCCATCTTCTCTAGCGCATATTAAGATCTTTCTGTGTGAATATATATTTAATACTCTTGTGGCCATTATATATCTCACATTTCTCTCCATAGAGATAACACCGCCATATTTTCAAGGCAAAGATCACCGCCGCCAACTCCAGATCATGCGTTGGATAGTTTCGCTCATGGATTTTCAACTGCCTTGAGGCATAGTATATCACTTTATCATTCTGCATCAGCACACAGCCTAATCCCTTCTTTGAAGCATCACTGAATACCACAAAAAGTTCCCCACTTGTGGGTAAAGTGAGCACGGGTGCAGTGATAAGCCTTCTTTTCTACTCCTTGAAGATTTCTTCTCATTTATCACTCCAAGAAAACTTTACTCCCTTTTGATTTAGCTTGGTAAGAGGGTTGGAAAATCGTGAGAAATTTCTCACAAATCATCGATAATATCCAGCTAACCCCAAGAAGCTACGGATATCTGTTACGGATGTTGGCCTCGGCCATCCCTCAATTGCATCTGTTTTAGAGGGATCCATAGATATCCCATTACTTGTGATGATATGGACTAAGAATGAGACCTCCTTCAACCAGAACTCACACTTTCTGTACTTTTCATAGAGCTTCTCCTTGCGCAAACTCTCTAGTATAGTTCTTAAATGCTCCTCATGATCCTCCTTGGTTTTGGATTATATTATAATATCATCTATAAAGACTACCAAAAAAATTTCTAGGTAATCTCTAAAGACTCTATTCATCAAGTCTATGAATATTTCTGGAGCATTGGTGAGTCCAAAAGGCATTACTATGAATTCATAGTGCTCGTATCTTGTGCAAAAAGCAGTCTTGGGTATATCTTCCTTCTTCAACCTTACTTGATAATATCCCGATCGCAAGTCCACCTTGGAGAAGTATTGTGCTCCACGCAGCTGATTGAACAAGTCATCAATTCTTGGGATAGGATACTTGTTCTTTATCGTGATTTTGTTAAGTTCACGATAATCGATGCAAAGCCACATTGACCCATCCTTCTTCTTGACGAAGAGGACTAGTGCACCCCATGGTGAAGCACTTGGGCGTATAAACCCTTTATCCAGATTCTCCTGTAGTTGTTTCTTCAGCTCTTAAATCTCTACAACATCCATTCTATATGGAGTCTTGGATATTGGTAAAGCCACGAGTATAAGTTCAATTGATAATTCAACATCTCTTCTAGAAGAAAGACCAGACATTTCCTCAAGAAACACTTCATCGAATTCCCTCACAATAGGCATTTCTTCAAGGATGGTTTCTTCCTTGGACTCAATCATCTAAGCCAGATACGCGTGCTCATAAGGCAGTAATATCCATGCTTTGGATGATGGAGCTAAATGAGATTCATCTTCCTCCTTACACTTGTAAAGAAGCAGGGTTTAATTCTCCATATGGAGTGTGATTTCCCTCTCCCGACAATTTATGTTGGCTCTATATAAGGAAATCCAATCCATGCCAAGAATTTCATCAAATTCCACCAGAGGGAGTATGATGAGGTTCACCGGGAAATTAAATCCACAGATTATAACAGGGGAGGACTTATATTCATGGGATGCAATGATTTCCCCATTTGTCGTACTCACCAACATCTTCACTTCCATGATTTGTGGTGGTGTTGGGATTGTTCTACTAAACTTTAGAGATATAAAAGAATGCGTAGAACCTTAATCAAAAAGTATGTTCGCTATTCTTGAATGAATAACTAGCGTACCTATCTCCACTTCGTTGTCGGGGTTCACTTCAGCAGAAGTGATGGAAAAAGATCTTCCTTGCCGCCTTTGAGGTTGTTGGTTGCCTCCAAAAACCCTTGGATTAGGGTACTGATTTGAAAAATGACCCGGTTCTTTGCATTTGTAGCATTGAACAACGTGTTGAGGTTCAAACGGAGCGTTCTACTCCTCTATCGCAGCTGCGGGTCTTTCTTGCCGATAGTTAACAGCTAGGTTCCCTTCTCTTCCACACCTGAAGCATTTCCTCATCCCCTTAAGGAAATTTCTAGGGTGATTCTTTCTGCACTTTTGGAAAGTGGGGTGCTGGATCTTCTTAGAACCGTTGGATTTATCCATCGGACTTCCAGCATTGAATTCTACCTTACGCTTCTTGTCCCCATGATACCCCTGTGATTCTCTGATCTCCATTTCGACCTTGAGGGCACATCGGACAATTTCCTCATAGCTGTCGAAGTCACGGATCACTAATGCTTTCCGCAGGCTAGGCTTCATCCCACCAAAGAAGCGGTCAACCTTTCATTCGGGGGTAACAACAAAGCCGGAAGTGTATCGTGCAAGCTTTGTGAAGTTTTCCTCGTACGATCCAATAGATTCTTCGTCTTTTTGCTTGAGGGAAAGGAAGTCCCTTTCCATCTTAATCCGGAGGGTGCATGGAAAATATTTATCAAAAAAAATATTTCAGAAATCCTTCCATTCTAACGCCTCGATATCCTCCTCAAGATTCGTATTTTTGATCAACATCCACCATTGATCAGATTCACCCTCCATACGATAAGCTGCCAGGAGAACCTTCTCTTGTTCATAACATTGAAGGATGGAGAAGATCTTTTCAATAGAATTGATCCATTGTTCAGCGATTGTGGGATCAGATGATCTACTAAAAGTAGGAGTCCTTTGTCTCATAAAGCTCTCGATAGTGACTTGTTCTTTCTTAGGGGGGGTTGAACGTTCCTCTTGACCCATGTTTCTATTCAAAACTCGTGTTATATGAGAGAGAAGCATGACAAAGTTTGCGATTCCTGCTCCCATTGGATTGGGCATCTCATTAGTACAGTCATCACACTGATCTTCACAACGATTGTTAGCACGAGTTCTCCTATTACCAGCCATTGGCTGAATAAAAGGAATGTTATGGGTAACACATAAAGGGTAATCTAAAGACAAAAGTTGATGACTTATAAATAAACTTTCATTTCCTTAACTCATGAGTCTATAGGCTTCAATCTAGGCTTTTCCTGATCTACTTTCTAACATATATTCTTAGGGGCATTTTTTTAATTCCTTTAATAAGGGTTCATACTAAGATTGTGAATTTATCAAAACATATCCCTCGGGAGTGTCGTAACCAAGAGTGCAGCAAGGCCCGTTGTCGTGCACCAGTTCCCATTCGAATCTAGCTCAAAGCGGTGTTTTCAGGTTTTACCCCTAGGATACATTTGTGCTAGAGCCGCCTCTACCTGCTCGTATCCAGACAGGGATGTATTTGTTTGATAAACCACTTACTCAGTACTTACCAAAACTTAGGGATGTTTTTATTATACTTAGTATTGTCTCTAAGGCTTTACTAGGGTTTTCTAATCCTAATCCCAAAAATAACCAAACCTATCCTCTGATACCAACTATGACAACCCTATTTTTTATTACAACTTAAACATGATTTATTACATAAAACTTCACTTGATACAACAAAGAAGATTGAGAGGTTTAGTGTCTTTGGGGCTTAGGATCATTACATAAAAATATAAAACATAGAATACAACATCTTTATTGAAAACTTCCTTTACATGACCACTACATTCCTTCATACTTAGCATTGCATGGGATAACCTGAGGACATGCATAAGAAAAGGGTGAGCTATAAAGCCCAGTAAGGGAGTACACATGGAATAACATGAGGAGTAAAATACATGTTAGACAATAGGCATATCAATAGATCATAAGAAAAATATGAACATAAAGGCATGATAAAGCATGATAATCATAACATGGAAATATGGCAACAACAGTTAACATTGAATTAGCATGAGCAAAGGCTCATTGCACATAGAGCATGAGTAAATCCTCATTGCACATAAAGCATGAGTAAACCCTCATTGCACTTGAATTATCATGAGTAAACACTCATTGCACATGACGTATCATGATACTATACTTTACCCAATGCATTGGAGCGCTATAAGGGCGCACCCTTCTTAAACATTTCATTTCATGCATAAGTGTGCCACATGGATCATAAAACATTGATTCGTAAAACATAATCATTTATTCCATGATAAAGGAATGTGGAATTCATACATGAAACTTTATAATCAATAAGTAAATGTGCACAAAGTTGAATACCCTTGATGGAGAAATGGGCATGGTATTCACTACACAATGGCATTGGCTTAGAAAATCGATGCGATTTTGGCAGCGTAACAGCGTGACATAAGAATTCATAAAAATGGTTGATGAGAGATAAAGGGGTTCCTCATAATATTTACATGTAATGGAAAGTAAGGAGGTCATATAGATACATTTCCCAACAATTGTAATGGAATTTAGATTCATGATACAAAAGTATTGCTTGAATGTAAAAGAGGAGAGAGAAGTTCCTTTCGGAATTTCAGCATAGTAACGGGTGTACATGGGAGGCATTTAATGAGAGAGAAAGGGTCTCCCATCATTCAAACATAAAGAAGGAAGTATGAGGGAGGTGTGAAACCATACCCCAACATTCATAATTGAAATTAAAAGGGCAAAACAACTTAAAGAAAATTGGAAAAAAATGAGAAAGGAAGAAAAAAACCTTACTTGACTGAAAATTATTATTTTTATTAATAAAGACACTTTTGAGGTAAAAGTGAGAAACCAAAAGTTTCAACAAACCTAAAAAACACTAAAAAGAAAACCAAAAACCACCTCAACCAAGCATAAGCAGCAACCGCTCACTACAAAGAAGGACCACTCAGCGATCCCATGCAAGTATGGTCCCTCCCGATGGCAAGCCATCCCTCTAAGTCAGCCACATCCCAAATGAACTTCCAAGGAAGAAGCAGCGTGCTCAAGCCCATCTGAGCCGATCTAGCCCTCCAAAATTTCCACACACAAATAAGATAATAACTCAATAAAGCATTAGTTAGTGAAAGAGTAAACAGAGTCATTGAAAACAAGTCGAATTCTACCAGAGACTGTGTCCCTGAACAGCTTCCAGGATAAATTTGAGACCTGCAAAAGGGGATCCCCCCTTATCAGGGATTCTAAGGAAGTAGTCAGTCTATTCCAAACCTTTATGTACTCCTCGATTCTGATCAACCCCTTATTGAAGCCTCCAACCAGGATCGTATCCTTCTTGTCAACCCAGACATACTGCTCTGCATCCAGATCCACTTCAAGATTCCGGCCCATCATCTTGGCTACATCCTCTTTTGAGGCATTGAGAAATAACACCTGCTTTGTCACCACATAATCCGAGCTTAAAACCATATCCAAGGAGAGTTCATGCTCTCCAAGTGATTTTAGGTGACACCTGATCTCCCTGTCCAGCACCTCAACCATTGGCTTCTTTGCTGACCGGGTCCTCATAGGAGGAGGTAAGGAAGAGTAATCCTTCCTACCCCTCCTCCTCCTCTTACTCCTATTACCCCTTGAATCGGGTTCGACTTCAGAAAAAACTTCTACAGATATCATCGAGTTATACTTCCCCTCCACCATAAACACACTCTGGGTAAACATGCCCCATGATCTAGCCTTCCAAAATGGGGCCATCTGTGCTCCTCCTGTTATCTTTATCTTCCTCAACCAAGGAAGATGATTCAACTCTCAATTCCACCTCAGCCAATCTTTCAAACCTGTTGCTCAAAACAACTAGGGTCCGGATTGGCAATACAATCCCTAGCAGAATGCCAGATCCCAAACCCCATGTGTCTCAAAGGTTGGTCTGAGCCTGCACCTCCACCACATTCCCAATCAGTTGACCAGGTATGCTATCCAGTGCAGGCCCTACCCCGCTAACCCCTTCCTTCTCCTTGACACAAGTTTCCTCATCCCCTAAACCATCTTGAAAGGCTGGTTGATCAAAACCCCTGCCCATATATTGAGGCTGAGGATTCTGATCCTCCCAGCCCCTGATCGAGACACATGTGGCCTCATGCCTGATGCATTCACCTGTGGGCAGAGAGGGCCTCGCCAAGTCCTCATCTGCATGGCCCTGTCCCTCCTTCCCTGTGTTGCTGGCCGCCTGGACTCCACCTAATTCCATCCTGTGGTGATCAAACACAGCCTCCACCTGAGGCTCTGAGACCCTGAATGCCTCCTTCAAAACTGGACCTGTAGACCTCTCCCTCCCTGAGCCTGAAGAATCCACCACTGAATTATTGTAAATACGGTGCAACCCCACCCCAGGTTGACAAGGAGACCCCTTCTCCTGATCACCCCGAAGTATCTCGACATGGTCAAGGGTATCCAATGGTACCTCTCTTGACCTCAGGTTGCATGCAGCAGGCTCAGAACCATTGCCAGAACCTATTCCACCGCCCTCAACATGCACTAAGACACCCTTTCCCACCAAAGAAGTATCAACCACAACTGCCGAAGCCCTTTTGCAGCACTCCTCAAAACGGTGTCCCTGTCTATGGTAGAAGGAGAAGAACGAAGACCAGGATTCATAGAAAACACTTTTCACGTACCTGTATTGCCCCTCAATCACAATCCAAACCTTGTCTGGTGGAGGACGGTAGAGCTCCATTTCCACACAGATGTGCGCAACAATCGGGTGCACCATGGAATCAGTTTTCCAATCCGCACAGAGGAAATGTCCCAAGGAGTTACCTATTGAACGTAGGAGAGTTGGATTCTGAAAGGGTAGTGGCAACCCTGGAAGTTGATTCCAGATCGCCGAAGAGGAAGAGTCACGATTCATGTGAAAATCGAACGTCCATCGATGAAGATGGAATGGAAACCCTCTAACAGATTTGCTTGCTCGAGACCAGGGCAACGCCAGGTCGTCTTCATCAACAAGACAAACAAGAATTTGATGCGTCCCGAGGAGTCCGACAACCACACGATGGCCTAAACCCCATTCCTGATTAACGCACCTCTCGAAAATCTCAACTAGAGGTCTACAGTGAGTGAATTTTGCGACCAAGGTCGTGGAAAGAAGCGACGAAGCTTCGGAGAATTCCTTGGACGAAACTGGGACAATAGGATGACCATTACAGATGCCAGGTACCTTTGAAGAAACATCAATGCCAAGGAAAAAAGAGATCCTCCTGAGTATAACCTCCCCAGGTGAAATATCCTGCCCCTCCCCCTGAGGGGGAGGGGCCATCGCCACCACCATGGAAGCTAGGGCATCAGATCACCCATCGCCCACACCAATTTGAAATAATCCTTACTTGGAAGTGTGCTTCCAAAGGCTAGAGAGAGGCTTGTGAGAGGCTTCTTGGGAGCTTGGGGCACCTTGGGAGGATTCTAGAGAGATTAGGGTAGAGTTTGGACGAACTCCAAAGGCTTTGAGTGAGGAGGAAGTGGGTTCTTGGGTGGGTTTATACAGGAAAGGTGAGAGAATTCTTTATTATTTAGGTTTGGGACCCCTTGTATTAAATTAATCCAAACCACAAACCATCCGATGGTTTTTCCCATGGTTTTTGGAAAAGGGAAGAGGAAAAAAATATTTTATAAGGCCAAAGTCCTAACTTCTTAAAATAATAGGGTTGCTTATGTAGAGGTGAGTCACACTCCCATGGAAATTAATTTAAAAAGACAAGGTGTTTAATAAGTATTGAGGGGTCCATTAATGCTTAGAAAAGTAATCCAAATAAACCCAAAATCACATTATTTTAATGGTAAAACATGTATTTTCCAAACATAAAGATTATAGTATTTTATTACATCACTATTGGGTCATTATGATGTCATAAAACACATTATATATTTAAACGGTATTTAATTTTTACTCAAAAATTTGATTATCTCAAAGAATTATGAAAAATTCACCGTTGGATAATTTCGACATCCTGATTCCAAAAATAACATTTATTTTATCTAAATAATTTTATAAATAAGTTAATTTTCACTTTTAAAATAAAAACCGACATTTATCGAAAATTCACGGGTTTTGACAAAAATGGCTTTCAAACCTTAATAAAAATTATAATTGCATTCATACAATTATATGATCATTTATATATAATAAAATTAATCTAATAATAATAATATTTTATTAAAATAATATTTAATTCAAAAATCCCTTAATTTAATAAAATAGATTTCTTAATTAAATAACAACTAAAAACACCATTTGTACTTTAAAAACTATTTAAAATGTATCAATAATGACAAGAAATTATATTCATTATTATATACAAAAATAATGTACATGAACATAGTACTATTGATTAGTTACATAACCCCTTAAAATAGCCCCATAAGACCTAAGGGTAAGGTGTGCGATGGTGACAGACTCTTGGGGTGGCTCGGATAACATCGCTCGAGTGGTAATTTCTATCAACATCCACTTATCCCGTAGACAGTCTCGTTCGAGCTTGACATGGTGAAGCTCAGCTTGGGCTTGGTCAAGAGTGAAGCCCAACGATGCCACCTCTTTTCCAAGCTCTGATAAATGGGCTTCGTATGGGGCAATTCTACTGGATGAGGCCATCGATTCCTTTGTCTAAGTAAAATTGGATGTGTTAAAGCCCTATATTTATACTAATCATGTGATCACTGTTCAACGACTATAAAAGTAACGGTCACAATTATTATAATAAAACTAATGAAGTTTACATTTTATAAAAACATTTTATATAAAGAGACATTTAATAAGATCAAGAGGTATTTTCCATTAATGAAACTTTGGGTCATTACATTATCAAAGATCGAATACGAAGAAACCCTAAAGGGAACAGGAGGAATAAGGCATTCAAAATTTTCAAAACAAGACTAAACGACGTGTATACTGACTACACGACATGTAATTGACTTCCCTTCCCCTGACCAGTTCCTTCTGCACGGATAAGTCACACGGCTCCCGTTAAACAAAACTACACGGTGTGTATGGTGTTATTTTCCAACTGCCCACGTCGTTTATGACACGGATGACTACTCGGCTTGAAACAACACCATGTGTTACACTTGTACACAGCGTGTACACCACCCCGCTTCCCTACCCACACGGCTAAGTCCAAACGGTCTGTCCTCGGACAAGACTACACGGTGTGTCCTCAAAGGTACACGGCGTGTTCAAGGAACGGTGACATCGACCCTTGTTGTTAGTTACATGGACGAGTCCCCAGGTCACACTACACGGCATGTTCATCATTGACACGGCGTGTTCTGTACAGGAGTTCACTGACCCGTGTTGTTAGTTACATGGCCGGACTCCAGGTCAAAACTACACGGCGTGTATATCTGGTACACGGTGTGTTTTACCCAAGCCCTTCCCTACCCTGTGTCGCCGCCCACACAGTTTATGACACGGAAAGAGACTACACAGCCTGTACTCTGGGTACACGGCGTGTACTCAAAAAGTTCATTTTTCTTCCCGAACAGAAGGCCATACACGGCGTGTGTAAGGATACTACATGGCGTGTATACTGGGTTTCCGGACATTATGCCTCATAAACATCTCTAGAACCCAGAAAATACTGAAAAACAACACCTAAGTGTCAAATTCCGACCCGCAAGGTCCCATACTCCCCACGAATCAAAGTTTGACATCTTATCTATGTTATAACTAATAAACAGTCAATGATCCACCAAATTCCGTTCAATGGGGGCCCATACTCCCCAAAAACCAAAGTTTGGCGTCCATTCTATGAACATCTTACACAAAAGTTACCCTATCACAAGGTAGGTATTTTTATCAAAGAAGCTATCACAATAGCATGCTTTTCTAGCAAAACAACTATCACAATAACATGCAATTTTCTAATGCACCTACATGGCATGGAACTATGCATGGAATGTGATTTCTAGCATGTGCCTAAATGATGCATGAGATGGAATACCCTCATATCCTTGGGTTGCAGCTAAATAGAACCCAAAAATAAATTATAACAGCACAATCTCAAGTGCGTCACCCAACAGTGGAAACATATCAACTGTAAAATTTTCAAAATCAGAAAAATTGAAAAGTATGAGGTAGACTAGTTTTTCCCTGTACGCGGGTTAGCTACACCCGGGCACAGCTTATTACCAACTACTGTTCGTCCTATACCTGAATAAGCCTCCAAATAGTAAGTCAAAGAAAAGAACCCCCTTTGATACCACTTTGTAACGTCTCGGTTCCGGGTGCCAAGCAACGGGGGCCCCGAACCCGGTTCGCCACGTGACCTCAAGTGCATTTCCCCAAACACCAGAGGCTGCTGACTATCAGTGAGGGCCCAGGTCTGATAGTGGGGAAACTATGCCCTCATTTTTCAAAGTGTAGCACAACAGAATACAAAATAAAACATACAACGAACAACGGAAGCATTAAACCATACACAACTGAAATACACAACAATAGTGGATATAACCAGCAGTATATAAATGATGATGCTACATGTCTCACATTCTAAGAAAATAGCCAGAACATGTTATACATCAATACAGTACAACCAAAAGCAGAGTATAACAAAACAAAGCAAAACAACTGGCAGCGGCATCGCGAGCCTAAGCCCGGTCCCATGCCCTCCTACTCCTCAGCAGCAATCATGTACCTATATAGGGACTCTAGCCCCTATCCACACCTACAGAAACGTAATCTGTTTGGGCCAAAAAGTGTGACCCAAATAGGGTGTGAGAAATATGTCTCAATAGGCACCCACCAAAGACCCGTTCCCAACTGTGTGTAAGCATGCAACGACAATGTGCAGTAGTAAAACGCAATAAAGTAAGCAGTACTCAAAAGTAACTAATTACCAGTTATATTTCCATTTTATTATCCATTTAATCCATTAAATTTACAATACCACCATAGTGAACATTCTAATTAACCAACTCATGTCCTCAGACACGTAGACTCCTACCCTCAGGTAAAGAGTATCCAACATAAGAATATGCCCTCAGGTATAACAGAGTTTTCCCTTATGCGTAGGTAGTGTCACCCACAGTCATAGAGTCAGCTGCCCGCAGGCATGGAAGAAGTTTCCCATAGGCTAAGTAGTACAACTCCCACAGGCTAATCACAACACCGCCCTCAGGCTAAACAGGTAATCATGCTATGCCCAACATTTAAATATGCTGTAAACAAGAAATTCTCCTCGATGCAATTCTACAATCACTAATTTTAAGGCATACCCTTGGGTATCCTGGCCAAACGGCTAAACAGTGTAACACACCCACGGGGTGGTTCTGGATCCAAGAAACGATCCCAAATATCATTTTAATATCATAATTAAATTCCTAATCAATTCTAGGCATTTAATATAGCAAAGGCCTCAGCCACACGACACCCCAACATGGGTTCGTGGCACAAAAACGCACAAAACGCACAGTAGTTGGAAAAATTAACACCAAGCCAACTACCTTAAATGCCAACAAACGTTATACCCGAACGCCGACTCCAGAAATTCCCAAGAACGACGTATATCTGACGAAGAACAAAACCTGCTTAACCTCAAATAACTCTTGTTAGGAGAAGAATTGGTAAGAAGCAACCAAGGAGATGGAAACCCTTACCCGTGCGGTTCCAATGAGATCGCCCGAGGTGGAAACCGATTCCAGACGAACACTCGGTGGATCTTCAAAGGTTAGGCCTCCTCCTTTGGCTCCAAAATGGCTCAAATGCCTCCTCTACCAAATGAGGAGGCTACTACCTGTTTTAAGCTGAAAAAACAAAGTACACGACATGTACTTCTGAGTACATGGCGTGTACTTCCCAAATTTTAAACTGTTCCTCCGGCGGCCTCCCGCCAGCGCGACATTGTTCGCCTGCCAACATGAGTACACGACATGTACTCCTGAGTACACGGCGTGTACTGCCGCCCAGCTGGCGACTACTCCATCGCCTTACTATTTTGGCCTGCCGACTGACTACATGGCGTGTAAAGGACCACTACATGACGTGTAGTCGGTTCCTACACCCTTTGTCCCCGACATGGCTACACACCCTGTGTACTCATCCCAACATGGTCAAAAGTACACAACATGTGGAAAAAGTACACGGCGTATAGTTCAAAAATTTAGTATTTTTCCCCATTTTCCATATTTTATTTAAAACACTTAAGAAAAATAGAAAAGAAGAACCCGTACCTCAAAGAGAAGAACCGGGTTCTTACAGAAAGATTGATGAGTCTGTAGAGATTAGTGCTTCCTATCCCTTGGGAGTTGAAGTTGATCCTGCCTCTTAGGCCACTTTAGAACCTGAACCTACACCTTCTTCTCACCCCTCACAACCTAAGGTTGAATCAAAATCTTATTCTTATTCTGAAACCATAGCAGGAGAGGGTGACCTTAGACGACACAAATTGACCTCAGACCAAGAGATGAGGGTTATTAGATCTCCTTCTCGGTTCAGTCATGTTGATATGGTTGTGTATTCTTTTAGTGTTTCTCGAGATGTGTGCTAATGATGAACCTAAAACCTTTAAGAAAGTTTTAAAATCAAAATAATGATGGCATTGGCTGGCTGCTATGAACGAAGAGATGAATTCCCTTCTAAAGAATAAAACATGGATTTTTGTAACTAAAACTCAAAATGAAAAGGTTATGGGTTGCAGATGGATCTTCAAGAAGAAATCAGGTAACACTAGGAAATTAAAAATAAAATTTAAAGACCAATTAGTCACTAATGGGTACCTCCAATGTGAAGGAGTGGACTATGGTGATATTTTTTTCCCAATTGTTAAACATTCATCTATTCGTGTTTTACTTGCTTTTGTTACTAAATATGATTTACATATTGAACAATTAAATGTTAAAACTGATTTTTTCATGGTGAATTAGATGAAACAATTTAAATGCGACCACCACAAGGTTTTTCAAAGAATTTTAAAATGAATCAAGTTTTCATATTACTAAAGTAATTGTATGGTTTAAAGAATCCCTCTAGAAAATGGTACAAATGATTTGATTATTTTATGATTGAAAATGGTTTCAATAGAAGAAGATTTGATTCATGTATTTATACCAATAATGTTAATAATGACATGATTTACCTACTTTTTTATGTTGATGACATGCTAGTTATTTGTAAGTACATGAAATTAATTTTCTATATGAAAACACAATTGAATTCTACCTTCTAAATGGAGGACTTAGGAAATGAAAAAGAGATACTTGGAATGGAAATCATTAGGAATATAAAAAGAAAGAGTTTTGTTTTTGTATTAGCATGACTATGTAAAAAAGGTTTTAAAATGGTATTTGTTTCAGCACATTAAACCAGTAGGCATGCCCTTTGGCCAACACTTCAATTATCTTTAATCCAATTCCTTGTTAGTGAAACTGAGATTGATTTTATGAGTATAATCTCTTATTATAATGTTGTTGGTATTCTTATGTATGAAATGGTTTGTTTTATACCAGATATGTTTTTTGTGCAATATTATAAGGTTCATGGAAAAACCTAGGAAACTACACTGGCATGCCCTAAAATGGATTCTGAGGTATGTCTAAATGTCTTCTGGTGTATGCATTCATTTTGAAAAAAAATCAACTTATGATGATGACATTGTGGGATTTGTAAAATCTGAATATGATGCTAATATAGACATTCATAAATCAATTACTTATTTTTTTTTCCTTTCTTATGGTGGTCCTATTTGTTGGAAATGTAACATGTAATTGGTAGTTGCCCTATTCACAATAGAGGCTAAGTATATAGACTTGACCGAATGTATTGACGATGCTATTTGGTTGAAAGGTATTATTTATGATTTTTATTATTTGTTTCTACTATTTTATTATGTTATTATAGTCATTCTTCTTTAAATTTTTCAAAAAAATGCTTCCCATGGTAGATCAAAACATATCGACATTTGATTTCACTTTTTTAGGGATATTACTGAATTTGGGATTGTTTATGTCACTAAGATACACATCGGGGAGAACCGAGTAGATAGTTTGACTATGTTTATCCCCATTTCTAGATATAACCATTGTTTAAATATTATGAACCTTTCCCCAGTACAATAATAGTAATTTCAAGAACACCATCTTTCACATTAACCTTTTAATCCGCAAGGTAGAAATTTGTTAAATTTTCTATGCGTAATTTTTATATATTGAAATTTAAATGTCCATATATGTTTTATATTCATTTCATGTTCATGATAATATTTACGTAGGGGGTATTTTTTAGTCTCTCTTCTCATGGTGCATATTTGGTTTTGTGTTTTGGTTTTCCTTATTAGCGGTTTTAACCTGGACCATTGATCAACTCAGATTTAATAGTCATGATTATGGGAATTTTTGTTCTTTATTGTGATGTTGATCTGTGTCTCCTCTTTTTCTCCAATGTGGTACCTCCATGTGTGCTTTCTAGTGGAGGCCTTGTAGTTATCTGAATCACCTTTTTCATTTGTGTCGTCCATGTCACCTTCATCCAGAAGTTCTAAAATCACCATCTAACACTCACTGACACCCCATCATTGAACTACTAGTCTTCCTTCACTAGGTCTCTGGCTTGTTTCATTTGGTTTTGTCTGGGGAGTTTTCATAGATCCATAGAAGAAGAAAAACTTCTGGTTTTATGGAGATCTTGGAGAAGCTAGGAGACCAAGGTGCCAACTTCCAATCCTAGTTCCCTATTTTTGTTCAGAGTTCTGATCTTCTAGAACTGGACATCTCATTTAGTGGAGATTCAGTGGATTCTTTGGTGGGATCTTTCCATGGATTGATGGTTTGATATCTTCAAAAAAACAAGATTTAGGTAAATAAATCTATCTCTATAAGTGATTTATTTCTTTCTATTTTCAATCCATTGTTATATCCTATAAATTTCAAGTGTGTGTGTGAGTCTATCCCGAAGTGGACGGTGCTAACTCGACATGACGGAGTTCATCACTGCCACTTAATTTAGCAAGTTAATCCTCCTCAGATAGTTTCTCAATCCATTTTCCTTTCTTTCAAAATGTTTTTATTTTTATTATTTTCATTTTTCTAACAAGAAAATCTTTCCTAGTAAAGTTCCCACCATGCACATAGGATCCCTTGGATCCAAATCGCATTACATCTGTGGATTCTTTCTCATCATTATTTTTCTGTACTAACTTGGGGATTAACCCTAATCTATAAACTCATATTTTCTAAAGATAAATGATTTCTATAAATCAATTTAAAACCAAATAAATTCCTTAGTGGATCTTGGTAGTTGAGTAGGGACAACCACATCAATGCTACCCCTAACATATTCTATATGATAGAATATTTACATAATAGATAGGGATCTAGCACATCCATTAATGCTTCGATCCTAGAAGAATGGAAGTTAGATGATCAAAACCTCCCCTTGGGAGCCTTCAAAAACCAAAAAGTACAATGAATCTTGGAAGGGATGAGGTTGGAATATAAAACAAGGTTTTGGGTTTTTAAGTTTTTTAGAACACATACCATGTTACAACCTCAAATGGACACAACATAGAAGGGTAAAATTACCCCAATCCATGACGCAACCATCCCAAACCATGACACAACCCCTCCTGGTCAACTAATCTCCTAAAAACATGTGTTATCTCTCACCCATATATGATTCCCCCAGGGTGAGGCTACGACGTAGCCCAAGCACCATGTTGTAACTACCTCTAAAATGCCATAAGCACCAAAAAGCTCCACGCCGCAACCGTTCGTCCACACCGCAACACTGCCCAAATTGGAAGAGACTTGAAACATGCTTAAATGAAATTTTTATATAAAATAATTATATTAAATAGTTTGCATGCATAAATCACTTATTTAAATAATGGAATGCATAATCAATTAAAAACCAAGGACTATGTCCATATGCCTTATGTTACGTTAGTTCTAGACTCTCATATCCTCATACAACTCAATAATCAATCATGACTCAAGTATGTGTGCACACGTCTCAAGATTCAGGTAAATGGTACTGATCAATCAACATCCCATTGGGGATAATCATGCTGAACTAGGTTTAGATAGGGTTATCATTATTAATCCATTATAGGGGGTTAGACTGCTAGTGTGCTTGTCCCAATCACTCACTAACTACTCAGTATCACATGTGGTTCAATCAATTATTTAATCCAATCATGGGAAAATCAATCATTTCAAATTAATTCATTATTAACAATTCAATTTCCCAATTTCATATTCATCATTCTTATTCAATTTCAAAACCAAAACATGGGATTTCATCAAATTCATTCCTTACAAATCGTTTTTCATTTAAAGGCCTTGTTTTCAAGAATCAATATTAAACCATTTCGGCAAATAATTTATCATCTCAATCCATTATTTTTCTCAAAATTTACCTAACTATTTCAATGCCATTGAAATTGGGGTTTTCCACAATGTCCTTGTCCATTTAAAATTAAATGTCAAATCATCTCAAATAAAGGTTTTATAAGTCAATTTAAAACTCATTTTGATTTAATCAATAAATTTAGGGTCTCAATTATAGGGTAAATCCTTATTGAACCCCTACCTTTAATCACAAGATCAATCCATCAAACTTCCAAAATAAGAATGTCAATGGAGAGTCAATGTTCAGAAGATCAAGAAGGAATCCTTATAAACATAGCCCATTAGATCAAGGATCCAATCCATTTACATCATGAGGATTTTTCACTCGAAAAAAGGAGATAATTAAAAAAAATGAGGATTTCATATGAGATAAGATTCACTTACTAGAGATGGGTCAAAAGAATTCATTAGTGCTTTGATCAAAGAAAATGGAGGTTGGATGATCCAAAAAACCTCTCGGGAGCCTTAAAAAGACAAAAGGTCCAATAGTATTTGAGAGGGAGGATGTTCGAATATGAAATAGGATTTTGAGATTTCAAGTTTGTAAGAACATAGACCACACTACAGTCTCACATGGCTATGGTGTAGAAGGGTAAAAATACCCTGGACCACGGCACAACCATCCCAGACCACATTGCAGCCCCTCTTGGTCAATTGGACTCCAAAAATAAGTTGTATATCTCTCCCATATCGGCTTACCCTGGGGTGAGGCTATGATGTATCCCAAGAACCATGCAGTAGCTACCCCCAATATGGAAGAAGCACAAAAAATCTCCATAACACGGTTATCCGTCCACACTACAGTGCTGGCCAAATTGGTAAATAATCAAAAACCCACCACATCACAGCCTAGTGGTCCATAGTGCATATATAGAAACTCCATGGTGCATCCCCCTTTAAAAACTTCATAATCTACCAAAAACTCTAGGAAACTATATACTACACCCAAATAGAAGGGGGATCAAAAGACAAGGGAAAAAGTATCACTTGAAAGTAGTAATGGGATGTTACATCCCAATTTCTTAGCATGACCCAAAGAATTTCCTTGGATAATATATTTGTAGAATGATTATCACTAAGATCCTTTCGACCATTAAAAATGTCCATGAATTGTGTAAAAATTTCAATAAATGATTTTATTTGGCACATAGAAAACTCTCAAAGTTATCTCTAAACATATATAGTCTTATATCTTTGATTTTTTTCCATCAAGAGTTACTTTTAATAGATTCTATATTTCATGAGTCATTTTTCACCTAGAAATTAAATTAAATTCAATTTGGTTTAATCCTGGTTGAAACCATAATTCAAGGCATTCATTTCATTACCATTTAATTCAAAATTAGAAATATCATCGGGTATCCATTTTTGTTCTTTTTCATTTTTAGGAGTATAACCATGCATGGATAACTTCTATACGAGATAACCAACTGATCTAAGAAAGGTAGAAATATGTGTCTTATAATAACCAAAAGTTATACCATTAAAGAGATTTAATCCCTTTCCTTATAGTAGTTTGGGAAAGAAATGTGAATCTATCACACAAAAAGGTAGAATGAACCAAAATTGTGGAATCACCACTATACATATTACCTTTAACATCACAAAAATAGGCTTTTAATAATGCTTAAAAAGCGATGTTAATCACAACACTGATAATGGGGGTCCCCTTTATCAGTGCTAAAAAAGCGCTCATAAAGGGGGTCCTTTATCCATGCTAAAAAAGCACTGATAAAAAGGCCCCCTTTATTAGCACTATTTTAGTGCTGATAAAGGCCTGGATAGCTACAATATGCTGTTAATATAACAGAACACCTGACAAAAAAACCTGAAATTTCAAATAGCAATAAAAAAATTTTCAATTTCAAAAAATGCTATATATATTTAATTGACATCATGAATACAAAAATGTCTTCCCATGGTATATAAAAAACACTACTATATACATTTCAAACAAGGTTTTTTATAATTACATTTACAATTATCCAATAAACATTTTAAAACATTAATATATTCTATTTTGATGCCAGTGATCCCCTCTCAAAAATGTCCACCCATGGTATCAATTTCTGAAAAAATCATCTCAACCTGAGAAAAAGATTCCACCTATATAAGAAAACAAATATTATGTTTATAATACTATAAAGAAATAAATTAAACATTAATATGGAAGAATACATTGATAAAAAATCAATATTTAATAAAAAAACACATTTAAAGTTATACCAGTCACACCATGCATCATATTGAGGTGTGGTTGATTCATACATGTCAAAAATGAGTTATGGATCATTGTCCTAAAATATAAAAATAATCCAAATGTGTTTTCTTGGTTTTGAGTATGTCACTAGTTATTTTACTCAAATTAATGTCAATTTTAAATAATGAAACATTTGAAGTTATATCGGTCACACCATGTGTCAGATTGAGGTGAAGCTAATTCATACTGGTCACAAATTAATGATGGATAACTGTCTTAAATTATCCAAACAATCTGAATGTGTTTGCTTAGTTTTCAGTATGCCAGTTGTGTTTTTTTACTAAAATGTCATTTCAAACTAGAAACACGCGTGAGTCATATTAGTCACATCATGCATCAGTTTGATGTGAGACTACTTCATACACATCAAAAATGACATATGAATCATTACCCTAAATTATTAGTACAATCAGAGAGTGTTTTCTTGGTTTTTGGTGAGTGACATGTTTTAAACTAAAATATCAATTATAAACTGATAACAGACACTTTTAGTCATACCGGTCACACTGTATGTTGTATTGAGGTGTAGTTGATTCCTATATGTCACAAATGACTCATGGATCATTATATTAAATTATTAAAATAATCAAAAAGTGTTTTCTCAACTTTCAATATGTCACTTGTTCATTTTACTTAAATTAAGGCAAATTTTAAATAAAAATACACACTTGGAGTCATACTGATTACACCATGCATCGTATTGAGGTGATGTTGAATCTTACATGTCAAAAATGAATCATGGATAATTTTCCTAAAATAAAAAAACAATATGAATTTGTTTTCTTGGTTTTTAGTATGTCACTTGTTCTTTTTACTAAAATTAATGTCAATTTTAAATAAAAAGAGGCACTTTGAGTTATACCGGCCAAACCATGCATTATATTGAGGTGTGGGTGATTCCTAATTGTCTAAAATGACTTACATATAGTTTTCCTAAAGTATCAAAATAATATGAATTCGTTTTCTCAGTTTTCAGTATGTCGTTTGTGTTTTTTACTAAAATGTCATTCCAAACTAGAAACATGCATTATGAGTCATACTGGTCACATCGTGCGTTGGTTTCATGTGACACTACTTCATACATATCAAAAATGACTTATGAATTTCTATAAAAAATTATCAATACAATCAGAGCATGTTTCCTAGGTAATCTGTGAGGGACACATTTTAAACTAAAATGTCAATTTTAAACTGATAACGAACACTTTTAGTCATACCGATCACACTATACATTGGATTGAGGTTTGGTTGTTTTTTAAACGTAAAAAATGACTCATGGATCATTTTACTAAAGTTTCAAAACAATATTAATGTGTTTTATTGGTTTTCAGTATGTCACTTGTTCTTTTTTACTTAACTTAAATGTCAATTTTAAATAAAAAGACACACATAGATTCATACAAGTCTCATTGTGCATCGTATTGAGATGCAGTTGAATCCTACATGTAAAAAATGAATCATGGATCTTTTTTCTAAAATATAAAAACAATATGAATGTGTTTTCTCAGTTTTTAGTATGTCACTTGTTCTTTTTACTAAAATTAAAGTCAATTTTAAATATAAAGATACGGGTAGAGTTATATCGGACACACCATGCATTATATTGAGGTGAGGGTGATTAATACACATAAAAAATGGCTTATAGATCATTTTATTAAAGTATCAAAACAATCCAAATATGTTTTATTGATTTTTAGTATGCCAATTGTGTTTTTTACTAAAATGACATTTCAAACTGAAAACATGTATTATAAGTCATATCGGTCACACCATGCATTGTTTTGACATGAGACTACTTCATACACATCATAAATGACTTATGGATCACTTTCCTAAATTATCAAGAAAATTAGAGTGTGTTTTATTGGTCTTCAGTGAGGTACACTTTTTGAACTAAAATTTCAATTTTAAATTGATAAAATAAACTTTGATTCATACCGATCACATCATGCATCGGATTGAGGTGTGGTTGATTCCTACACATCAAAAATGACTCATGGATATTTTTTCTAAAGTATCAAAACAATCTAAATTTGTTTTCTCGATTTTCAATAAGTCACATATTCTTTTTTACATTAATGAATGCCAATTTTAAATAAAAAGACATGCTTGGAGTCATACCGATCACACCATTCATCATATTGAGGTGTGGTTGAATCTTACACATCACAAATGACTCATGGATAGTTATCCTAAAATATTAAAGCAATACGACTACATTTTCTTGGTTTTCATTACATCACTTTTTCTTTTTACTAAATTTAATGTCAATTTTAAATAAAAAGAGACACTTTGTGTTATACCGGACACACTGTGAATTATATTGAGCTGTGGTTGATTCTTACATGCCAAAAATGACTTATAGATCATTATCCTAAAGTATTAAAACAATTTGAATGTGTTTTCTTGGTTTTTATTTTGCCGATTTTTTATATTAAAATTCTATTTCAAACTATAAAAACACATTTTAATCCATACTAGTCATATCTTGTGTTAGTTTGATGTGAGACTACTTAATACACATCATAAATTTATTCTGAATTTTTCTGCTAAATTATCAAGACATTCTAATAACATTTTCTTAGTTTTTAGTGAGTGACACTTTTTAAATTATGTATTCAAACATTTAATTTAGATTATTTTAATTTAGTATAGAATAGATAATATTATGAGGGAAAATGTAGTGTAATAAAAAACATTACCTTCTTATTGAATTTTGATTTATAGGCTCAATGTCCTATATCTCACGAGAATGAGCATCTTCGAACAAACCACCCTAACTCAAAAAATGGAATCTACCTATATAAAATAATTCTTATGTGAGTAACACTAAAAAGAAGTAAATTAAACATAAATATGAAAAAAATGAACTACTTCTACGGAATTCACATCTTCATGCTATTTGTGTACATTCTTCTATTAGGTATGCTCCCTATTTTTTTCTAAGAACATCTATATTGTCTTGTGAATATTAGTATTTTTTAAAGTCATAGTCATACTAGAAAAATATAATTACAAAAAGTATTAATAAATATTTTAAATGAAATAGTAATTATCTTCAAAAATACCTCTTCAGGTATGTTAGTTTGCTCAGGAAATATGATCTCTCTCATAAATTTACAAAAATAATAACCATAATCCTTTCCACTTATTTATTTTAGACACAGTAGAAACATTTATAAGAAAAAGTAATTTGTTTTTATATGTGTTTCGATAGTGAAATATTATTACATATAACCTGATACTTGTATAGTCATAGAACTTATTAGGGTCTTTATGCTTAGCCCCTAGCCTCATTCCTTGTTTTTCACAATATTGATGCACCTTCCTATCATAACATAATCCACATTAAAAGATAATATAAATTATATAACTTGATGTTTAGTTCTAAAATGTTCTATATAGTGTATTACTAATTGAAAAATTCCATCCTGTGTGGTCATTTTGTTGGATATCTATGCATTTAATCCAGGAAATAAATCTTTAGAGTATCCAATTTGACCACAATGATCACCCAATGTTTCATAAAAACGCAGAAAGTAATAACCAATGAAAAAAATTAAAATATATTTGATATGATTAAATTATATAGTTTTACCCCTACATCATTGGTATTAAGAATATTTTGTCATATGAAAGTATTCTTTCAAATGATCCGACTAGACATGCCACTATTTCATCCTTTTTTTGGAATCTATTTTTGGTTGTTCTGTAGAGGTGATGTGAGGAATAACGAGTCCAAATTCTTTTCATTAGAAAATCCCTTCAATTGTTTTTGATATATATACCTCCAAAAATATGAGATTTATTTATTCATACTTAACACAGTATATCAGCTTTTAGAAAATAAAATCATGAAAACATACCACATGTATACATTTACAACTAAGGCACCTAGCCAATAATTTTCAAGGATTTCATTTACATTATCAACACCAATGTAGTATCCAACTTTCTATCCATACTTATATTCTTAAAAATCAACTATGTGATTACTACTATCTTTTAAATTTGTATCCACAATAACTTTCAATTCTAGTAAATGTGGATATAGAACGGGATGGGTAAAGGTGATTTTCTATAGATATTTTTGATCAGTTGGTCGATCCTTTAGATGGTTTTAAGTAAGTATTTCATTTCACCAAATTTACTTTGTTCGTCTGTAATAACATTTATCAGTTCAGACTTTTTTTCATTAATTGTTAAAGTTTTATATTGAAAAATAAATTAAAAATTAATACCTCCTTGTTGACATGTTTTTTACAAGATGTGACAGCCATGCGAGGAATGATCCAAAAACTTGTTCAGCATTATGAATATCTTCCTCATTAATTAGAATAGGTATCTCAGTTCTCGGCTCATAGTCTACGCTAATAGACACTCTCACATGACCTGTTGGAAGTGGTCTGCTGTGTAGTATGTCGTTTTGGACATTGAACACTATAGCCTTCGCTAGTATGTGATAGGTGAGTGTTGATAGATATAAATCATAGTCATTATCACCCTGTAGAATATTAGTATAGGAAATATATCAGTGTCTATATGATTCAAATGTTAAAGAAATAATTATTAGAACATTTAATACCCCACCTAAGAAATATCTTTGAGGGGAATGACTCACCTGAAAGCTGGTGGGGGTGGAGGGAATCATTAGGAAATGGTTGTTCTTGAGTTTTTTCTTATCCTTGCTTCCCCCACTATAAAAGTTTATAACATCTCTATATTACATTAGAATTATTATTCAAGGGTAGATAGTCTTTCTTTCATTAGTTTTATTTCTTTATCATTATCCTCTTGTTTTTTTTTTCTCAAAATATGTTTGAGGGGTCACCCCAAAACCTGCACCTCTGACACGACCATACTGTTCTGGCCACTTCAAGGCCACCAATAGTATGTGTTCATCTTGTACAGGTTTTGATGATTCATGTGTTTATGTCGGATAGAAAATATAGAAAAATCAGTAATCATTGTTATGTAATAGAAATTTAAATTAAAACAAAATTTTATTATGTCATATTTATACATGTTTCCCACAATTTTTGTGTGTTTTAATCTATTAGTATCACATATTTATTTACATGTTCCTTCTTCCATAGAACATGGAATGGGAAGGAAGTGGCTTTGTATTTCGAGTAATCAATATGCATATAAACAAAGGAAAATAATTATGTTCTTGTTTTATGTTGCATAATAACGATAGGTTTAAAATATGTACCATTTTTT
This sequence comes from Viscum album, assembly GCA_963277665.1. Lineage (NCBI taxonomy): Eukaryota > Viridiplantae > Streptophyta > Magnoliopsida > Santalales > Viscaceae > Viscum > Viscum album. The sequence continues at coordinate 1,308,351,153 of OY728134.1, read as the reverse complement.
CAAGTGAAGCATACACCATACTTACTTTAAAGTAGAGTTATGTTGGTTTTTCTACCCGTTCCTTATTTCCATCACCCAATTACTTTTTCATAAATAAAAAAAATTCAATGAAAGTGATGAATCCACATATAGTCAAACAACATAATACTATCCACAATGTACCTGAAAAGACACATTCGTATGACGACCATTAAATGCATCCCATGCTTCTTGGGTTATCAGGTGTGCTTAGATAACTGGTGGGTGTGGGTTTATTTTCCCTTCAACATCTTTAAGATGATGTCTCGTTATAATTGTGTGAAATCCTCTGTGAATCCTTCTAGAAAAAATTAATACATATTTATTGTGGGAGTCATCTACTATAAATGCACTCTACAAGGGATAATCAAGATTAATTTAATATTTCATTATTATTTTTAGTAAAATAAAGAAATGATATCATAATGTTACTATAATCTCTTCCCACATTAGTGTCTTAAGCCTGAACATGAGTGTCAGTTCCGGGTGCAGCGGAAGCACGGATTTGGGTGGGCCTAACTTTGCTTTTTTTGTAACTGATGATCAATCTGGGATCAATACGACAATAAATGATAGTATCCACGGATTAGATCAAGGAAATAGAAAAAGAAAGAAATCGCTATAATTGAGAGTTAGGATCTTTCATATCTTGTTTATAATTAATTTAATTAATATGTGAAGAAATTAATCTCCCAAACTTAGGTAATTTATTCATTAAAGATAATTGGTTGTCCAAAATGGCCCTTCCGAATTTCCTTCATTGCTCTTGGAAATATCCAAGGGTAGAATCCCTATAGTGATGATCCACACATGGTCTTTGTCCGTTCAAACTCCTCTTGCATTTACTGAATACCCGAATAAATATTTTATTCTCTTAATAATTATTTTATTCACAATCTAGTAAATAAATATTTATTAAATGTTAAATAAAATAAATATATATATTTTATTCATAATCTGATGAATAAATATTTATTTAATTTATATGATCATTTTAACTTGAAAATAATTATTCCTCGATCTTGAGAATAATATTTAATTCATTAATTAAATTCGAATAGAATTTAATCAAGACCACCTAAAACACTTAGTGTGTGACCCTCTAGGATTCTTTCTAATTGGCATTAGGTGGGCTTGCCTAAAGTCCAAGATTACTGTCTGGAAATAGTTAAAGGAACCAAATAGAAATAACTTTAAGTCAAAATGATGAAAACCACACATGAACACTCATTGTGTAATATAGTCCCTTTGTCACAATATCTCATTAAGGAGGTCGCACGATGGTGGCATCAACCTTTATGCTTGATACATCATACTTTGACTACCTAAAATAAACTCATCGTTACACCCTAGCCATGGAATTTAGGGTGAAAATTCTATATCAATCAAAGGGTTGAGATATAAACTTCCATAAATATGGAAGGGAAAAATCCTTCCTAGACTTATCAATTAATAATAAGTCATTCGCAACACACCCAATGTACCCTACTTCTCACCAACATATGGCATGATGGTTTTTGTCAGCAAATCTAAGTGTGTGATTCATGTCACATATTAATGATAATATTAAAGTCTAAGGACCATTACACATGCTAGAAGATAGGAATATCCAATGACACCAAAACATGAAGAATTTCTATTGGCGGGTCTATTCTCATAATCTCCCATATTGGAGATTACCAAGTACAAACTTCATGAGAAGAAGCCTCATATGATTATGAGTAATCACACCTAACATCCTATGTACTATGTGTCTCATCGTAGTACGTTATCCAACCACAGAACTATATTCAGAATATAGTCATATCACTTCAAGGTTCTCATCATAGCGGGGCGATCCTTTTGAGATATGAAAAACCAGGTTATCACCCCATCCAAAACCTAGTTATCGACCCATATGATGAGAACCTTGAAGTGTTATGATGAGAACCATAAAGTTCTATATACTATGTTCCCCCTCCATAACCTGGTTATAGCCTTGTCTAATGATGTATTTTTCTATGTTCCAAAACTAGTTTATCACCCCGTCCATAACCTGGATACTTGTTTTAATCCATAAATGGATTTTTGCAACTTTCATATCTTATTAGAATCCTTTGGAGTCACAAACCCTTAAAGTTGTTCCATGTAGACATTATTTTAAAGGTTCCCATTAAAGAAGGATATTTTGACATCCATTTTCAAAATCTCATAGTCATGGTAAGCTACAATGGCCATTAGAATTCTAATGGATTTTAGCATTGCAACTGGTGAAAAGGTATTATCATTGTAAATAACTTGACTCTATTTAAACCTTTTTGCAACCAGTCATGCCTTATAGGTACTAAGTTTTCCTTCCATGTCTAGTTTCTTCTTGAATGCCCATTTTCAACCAACATGATTTACATCTACTGGAGGATCTACCAAAACTCAAACTTAGTTTTGGTACATGGAATCCATTTTAGAATTCACAACTTCTTTACACTTGGAAACATTTGTGCCACTTACTGCTTCCTTGTAGGTTATAGGATCATTGTTATCAAATAATAATGAGTCACCATCCTCAGTAACTAGAAAACTGCACCATTCCAGTTCTTTAACCTCTCTTGTAATCCTACATAGTTCTTGTGTCTCTGGAATAGATTCTTCTTCCATGGGGCTTTGTGGAATCTTCTCATGTACCAATTGTTGTGTTCCTTGAGCCTCGACATCATTGAAGTCTATCTCACTCTCACTATCTCTTTTAAATATGTTCTCCCTCTCAAGTAATATGGTGTATCTTGCCACTATAACCTTTTTGTATGAGGGGTTTTATAGGTAATATCTCCTTGTTTCCTTGGGGTATCATATAATGGTACACTTTGTGCCTTGGGGTGAAAGTTTGTCACCTAAAGAGGCCTTAACAAATGCTTCTCTTCCCCACACATGTAAATTTGATAACATGGATTTTCTTTCACTCCAAAACTCATATGGAATACCATGTATTGATTTAGATGGCATTTGGTTTAGTATGTATTCCTCTTTTTGTAATGGTTATCCTCAAAAGGACAATGGAAGGCTTGTATGACTCATCATTGATCTCACCTTGTCCAACAAGGTACGATTCCTCATTTCGCTTACACCATTCCACTAAGGTGTTTAAGGAGGAGTGAGTTGGGATAGGATGTAACATCTTAGAATTTCGGTGTAATTTTTTTTAATTTATATGGAATTATTTCAACATCAAAAAATCTGACGACACGTGATTCCGAGGTTCGGAGGGCCCAGAATGATCCGTCGAAATTTTGTTAATCTTTAAATAGTGTGTGTGAGTTGTTTTCCTAAAAAAGTGGAATAACACTTAAATGGGTGCATAGATAAAAAATCTAGGAGCACTGTTGCATTTAGGATGGAGGGTTTACCCTAGCCGTGACTTAAGTTTAGCCGACGTAGGCCTCCGGTGAGAAAACCCAAAAATGTCATAACCGTAAATAAAATTATTTTATTATTCAAATTCTTATAACTCACAAATGGTGACTCGGATTAAAAATCCGCAAGCATCACTGAACTCATTAGGGTATGCTTTCCTTAGGCAGATACTAACATTGGCCAGTGTGGTCCACCAGTGGAAGGAAGTTTTGGTTGTAAAATAAAATAATTATGTAACAATTATTTTATTGTAAAATACTTAACTTCTAAATGGTAACTCAGATTGAAAATCCAAGAGTACCGTTGAGTTCGTGAGGGAGTTTTTCCTTTAGGAGGAGCCTAACCTTGATGGGCATATGTTGAAGGTGACTGTTAATAATTTTTGAACTTTTTTTAAGGTATGTTCAGTAAACATGCGGGCGGAGAATTCAATCTTTTGAACCGGTGCTCGGATTAAAAATATGAGGGCACCATTGAATCTGCAGCACCGAGATTCACTTAAGGGAAGTTTAACTTATACCAGCAAGGGTCAGATGAAAAAGTTAATTTTTGGACATTACAAAAAAAATAACATTTGGTTATTTTTGTGTGTGCAACCATTGGACAAACGGTGGTGGGACCATAGTGCAACATCAAACAATTTAATGGCTTCAGTCATAATTTCTATAACAACACCACTGGGAGATTTAAATGAACATGTAACCACACCATTGAGATAATAAAAGAGGTTCATTAATTATACTCATTAATGAACCTCATTAATTTTTCGGTAAGTTGATCCTCTCCTCGCCTTTATTTAAATGAAGCTCGAGAATGGGTTTTCAGCACGCAAGAGGGGAACCTCTGATGAAGTTTTCTGATGACTTCCACCAACCTAGAATAAAGCTTTGAGTGACGAATGTTTGATGAATCGAAGGGTTATGAAAAGTGCCAACGAACACCTTAGGAGGTAGATACTTCTTCCTCATCTGTAGTGCCTTTCAATGATTACAAGGTAGGGGTTATACATTTGATTCCTCCCCTTTTTACCGCGTCCTTGAATATTATGAAGAACACGAGTCAACTGTAACACCCCGACCCTAGTTACCTAGAGTCGGTACATTATTACATAACATTGGCATGATCACAAAGGATCAAGTCTTGAAAGACCAATTAGTTTAGTAGCCTTGAAACACTAGATACATTCATAAGTTTTACATTACATCATGAAATAAAACAACAACAACATCATGTTCCCTTTGAACACACTTATCCCTTAGACTATCCTTGCAGGTCAATCATAATATACTTCTTCACATCCTGGGAAATATAAAACAAAGAAAGGGGTGAGATCAGATGCTCAGTAAGGATAAAAATATAGTGGAAACTTTCATAAACAAGTATAAACATTTAAGGCAATTTTATAACTACAACAAAATCCTTTTAAACATGAATTTCAGAATAACATGGAAAAAATAAAAGGAAATAATGCCATTTACTTATTCACATGTATATTATAATAGTCGAATAATCACATGCAATATAAATAACCACTTTCATAATAATGTAATGCATAATGCAGGACTATCATAACCACATATTCAAGGCCTTGTGCCAAGACTACAAATAAGATTTTTGTCAAGGCCTTGTGCCAAGACACTAGTTTGTCTCATGAGACCTACCGATGCATCGAGGAGCTATAGTGGGATCCACCCGTCACTTACTAAGTCCAATTCATTCCGTATATGAAAAGTTTTAAACATATCATAAACAATTCCCAAGAACCATAACATAATTGTATCATATAAAACATTCATAAAGGAAACATAACATTTCCACATTTCAATCACAAGATATCAATACAACACATTGATATAATCAAAACATTATCAAAACCATTTTCAATACCAAAATACATAAAATAGTATATGATATTTATTTTCCTTTTAAAAACTTTATGTCTTGTTAAGGAATCCAAAGATCAAATAATACTCATGGCAATGAAAAGGTCGTTATCACTGCGTACGTTAAAAAGAAACATACTTTTTGTCATTTAGTAAAATGCTTCATAGAGAAAATATTCCTTTTGAAATAAAAGTCAAATGTGTTTATACAATGTATAAAGAAAGTCTTGTATAAAAACAAAATATGCCTCAATGAAAGGATATTGAGACGACGTCCCTTACCTCGTGTCTGACTTGACTCGATCGTTCTTTAATCTCCCTTAAATCGGGTAACTCCTCTTGGTTTGAACCAAAAGGGTTTCTTGAAGATCTTTCTGCCTAAGATAAGGCTTCTAGAATGAAGAGAGGGATGTGTAGAGATAAAATGAGTACATTTTGGTCGATCCAATGGCTTGAGATGTGTGAATAAGGTGGTAGAGGTGGGGGCTTTTTATAAGAGGAGAGGAGGGGCTCTTTTGGAAAGATTGAAAATATTATTTTATTATAAAATGGTTTTCAGATTATAAAGGTCTCACAATGATATATTTAGAGGATAAGGTGATAAGGGTTCAAAATCCACTCATCCAATAGGTCTCTGACGAGTGTAGGTCTTAGATTTTACCTTATCTTTTCATTTTATTTAAATCGTTCATTAATGAGGTAATCGTTGCATCATCATGGTGTCATAAATAAATTTATTTATTTAAGGTCTAAAAATTATAAAAAAATTACCATGATGTAGGAAATATTTTTATATTTCTAATGAATATTTATAGTAGAAAATATAACTTGTATAACCCCTTGTAAAATTGTTTTAGTAAAACAATACATGTTTGTGATATTTTTATTTTTACTTTAAATAAAAGGTATTAATGTCATTATCTTACCCAAGTGGCTCCATGGGGTCCCAAAAATCGTCCCATGATTTTTCTTGGTCGGCCATGACTCATCCAATAATATTATTATATGTTTCAAGATATTTTTATATTTTTATAATATTATTTTTACCTTAAATTACCCTAATTACCTCTAATCGTGGTTAATAAAACTCAAAAGTTACTATTCACCAAAAATTATTTTCATCCCATTGAACCAAATTTTACATACTAATGACAACCATGTATGTCGTATTTTTGAAATTAATTTCATATAAGTGGTAAAGTTTCATTTAAATGAAAAATTAGTTTTTTTAACTACCACTTAGTGGTTTCACTATTCATCAAAAATTGAAGTTTTTCAGAACAATACCAAAACTTCACCCTAACCTATAATTAATATTCCAAATTAAAAAATTAGGTCTATTTTACAAAATTCAAAACATATAAGTTTCATTAATTAAATTTATAATTAATTCTCATTGTCAAAACAAATAGTGTGTTTTTAAGAAACAATATCAATAAAAAGATCGACAATTATTTATGTCCAATTTCAAAGTGAAATTAATTCTAATGACCACAATTGGATAAAATGATAAAAATATAATCTAATTATACTTCCAAATCATTCAAATTTATAATTGAACACTATAAATTATTTTGATTAAAAAAGTTGTTTTCAGTTAAAATTTAGTATTTTTCACTATTCACCCAAATATGAAAGTTTTCAGAAAAACATCAAAAATTTATCGAAACTAAATTTTTATGTCTCGATTCTAAATAAGAAGTTTATTTTGTCAAATTAAATATATAAAAGTTTCAAATATTGTATTTAAAAAGGGTTCTCCATTAAAAGGCGGAGAAACTGTATTTTTATGAAAAACACTTCTTTTATTGAAAAATTGAATTTGTCTTCATATTATGTCTTTGAAACAAAAATAATGAATGTTAAGATTATATGAGATATATATAAAAATCAAAATGTGGTTATTACTATTCATAACTGCTTTTAAAATGACTAGTTTGATAGGTCATGGTGTGCTTGAACTCGGTGTTGCATACGTCGCACGATATCATATTATTCGAAAAGAAACGTATCGTGGAAGATTGGGGTATTACATCAACCGTCCAACAGGTTGACCCACGTTTCACTCTTTAACGCGGGAGGATAATGCAGGGTTTCATTATGGGATTTTTTATAATATAATAATCCTTCCTATGTTATAATGATAACGTGAAGGGTGGGGGATGAATGAAAAAGGCTCAGACCCTCCGTCGAACCTGTTATAGTTGCATTCTACGTGGGCGACCAGAAGAAGCAGCGGTGTGACGGCGGTACACGGTGGGATCGGAGACCGAGGGGGGCGGTGATCAGAACCTGCTGACTAAAAAAGGAACGGCGGTTCCTGAAGGAACCTCGGAGTACAAGGGGTGGTCAGACAACATCGACCGCATTGAATCGTGGTGGCGTGTTGCGGCAGCGCACCGCGGTGGAAGGTCGCGGCATCGAGCCGCGACGGAGGGCGGACCTGCGTCCGTAGGTTCATAGCAGGTCGGTCTACATGGACTGGCCAAGAGATGTGGTGCCACCTAGCACCATGACTTTGAAAACCTGAATAGATTCATCTGTTTGGGAGGGGATAGGTCCCCCACGCTCAGCCAGTGGGCCAAGCAATTCTACAGCCCGGTAGGACACGCCCTGTCGGGTGGGTTGGGCTGAACTCGCGGCCCAGTGGGCCCAGTCGGCCGAGCCCATAGCCCAATAGTCTGATCCCGTGGCCTAGAGGGCCTATCCCGAAATCTAACATGTTGGACCAGGCCCAACCAAACCGGTCCGGGTCGGTCTGACCGTGTCGAACTGGACCCAGACCCACTTACGGCCCAGTTCGCTTAAACGACCGTATCTTCTAAACCAGACGTCTGTTTAATGAACTGTCTGCGACAATGGAACCCTTAGGATTGGGGGATCCTTTTGAGATAATCCATTTTAATTTTAGAGAAATTTGGAGTTTTATCGGGTTGGATCGTACCTGAATCCAACCGGGCCCTCGGCACTAAAATGCCTATAACTTTCAGATCGGGTGTCCGGTTGACACGTCGTCTGTTGAATTTGAACCTTATGTCATGATGGATCTCTGGGTTACTTCATTGTAGAACTTCATGGTGGTTGAGGTATGACTGATAACATGAGGAGAAGAACTAGGGTATTTATTGTAGTGAGAGTTAGGATGGATACTCCCTTGGTAACTCAATGCACGAGTATTCCTTACACCTCTGCTCCAGTAGAGACGGGACTCCCAACATCATTAGTGTGGGTTATTTTTCCTCTGAGATGGTTTTTCTATATTTAGAGTCAGTAAACCCCTATTGGACCAGAGTGTGGGTCCTCCATACTTAACTCAAATAGAGTCAGGTACTCCCTTAGCGTGTAGGGTGCGAGTCCTCTATGTTAGGAGTAGGTACTCCCATGTCAACCTAGGGTGCGGGTCCTCTTTATGCAGTGCTATAGTAGAGTCGGTACTCCCTTTCCATGCCAGGGTGTGGGTACTCTAGCCTGGGGTCGGTACTCCCCTGACGTACTAGGGCGCGGATCCCCCACAGTGAACAAACTACCAGAGTTATACTCCCTTATTGGGTAGGGTGTAGGCCCTCACATATAGAGCAGTACCCCCCCCCCCCCGTCTCCGAGTAGTGACAGGGAGTGGGTCCTTCAGGGGAGTTGGAACTCCCTCAACTGCAGGATGTAGTTACGTGGAGTGGTCCCCTCCACTTGATGTAATTGATACCCAGGGTAGAAGTTAGTACTCCATCGACGGACTGAGGTGCATGCCACTTCTTACTGGGGAAACTGAGATATCGTGGGTTAGACTGGAGCAGTGCTCCCCCAACTGAATGCAATGTAGAGGAGTGGGCCTCTTCACTTTGTTTCCCTTAGTCCTGCCTCGGGCACAAGACTGTGACTACGAGACCTCTAGTGTCGGGCACTAGAGTCAATTCTAGCAGAAAGTTCTCGATGGAGCACATCCTTTCAAACATTCCATTAGGAATGGTAAAGTTGTACCTAATCGATTACATCTCTCATACGGATGACATCAGGGATGGACAGTTCATGGAGCGTCTACTCCTAATCCTTGAGTTGCGCTTTGAGCCTACTTTGGAAATCCTGGAAATGGATTGAGGTCGGGGCCTTATGTTTCTTTGTGGCTGAGACGAGTATATCTAAATGACCTAGGTATATGAAATGGAAGATACCTAAGTAGATATGACTATGTATAATCTTTTTGGTTTACTTCATGGTTGTTTTGTGATATTTTTCCTTTGTGGATTTCTGAGAGACCATTGAGGGTCTCGGGGTCCCCTTCTGAGTACTGAGTTACTCACCCCTGCACGGGTTTCGCCCACACAAGTTGTGTCTGGTGCAGACGTTTGACATTTCGATAGGGGTGCTCAGGGAGATGGGACCGACATACATTACGATGGTGGAATTGGTGGCCTAGGACCATGAGAGGTCTAGTAGGACTAGGTAGACATGACATACTACTTCAGTTTCCAGTAGCTTCGCTACTCCAACAATCAGGTCGGATCTTCCGCATACGGTCTTCGGTGCTCCCTTTGTACCTTGATGTTTTCAGTTCTTTTGTTGGGCTTGTATACTAGCCTAGTTACACCACTCAGTGCTTTACTTGTTTTTGTACTCTTGTTTCTGATTATTTAGTGTTCACCTTTCAGATTTTTGTTTTTTTGATAGTGCATGTGTGTACAGGTCTCTAGGAAAATGCCTCCCACTTGTAGGTTGATGCCTTCGGTGCTAGTCGCCAACCCCTGGCCTTCGGGAGGTGAGCTTGGGGTATGTCACGACATGGGACCCGAGGGACAGGTCATGAATAAGTGGTATCAAAGGTGGTCGGTTCTACCTCAATGACCAAGGGTATGTTTTTTTGTTGAGAGAAATAGTGTTAAGTGTTTCTAGTTTGGCTTTTAGTCCAGAGACTCTAGTGTTGGTGCGGCGGCCGACGTATCCATACACCAGGACTCTGGACACCTGTTACCCAAATCAGTACATGGAAACACCGGTTGCATGGAAAAGAAGGGAATATGAATCTTGTATTGATGGTTGTGATTTCCATATTCCTTCTCAAGTAATCTCTCCAGATATAACCTTCTAACTATGGTATATCTTGATCTATCTCAGGATGCCTCCACATGGACGACCGAACAGGATCCTGATATGAGATCTTGAGGACAACAGCTTAGTGACAATGTGTCCGTTCAGGGACCAGTGATTGAGATGGACCCACCAAGTGGTGCACCAGTGTTACCACCACCTGATGGTCAGCATCTACTACCGGAAGTTCTGGAAGAGGACGTTCGTAAGCTCAGTTCCCTATATGAGTTCCATAAGAAGAGACCTCCCAGGATCTGTGGAGAGACAAATCCTTAGGTAGATGAGGATTGGATTGAAGCTGTTACGCGTGTTTTCTACCTAGTGGGGAAACCGCCTGTCCAGATGGCAGTCCTGGCTGCAAGATTTATACCGGGCCCAGCATGAAGATGGTGGAGTCTGGTGATTCAGACTCATGATGAGGTGACCCTCAATTAGACATACTTTGAGTGCCTCTTCAAAGATGAGTTCTTCCCAGCGACTTTGTGTTATGTATGCATACAGAAGATGTTGCACCTGCGGTAGGGCAGCATGAAAGTAGTAGTGTACTCAACGAAATCCACATATCTTTCTCTCTACTTTGCAGATATGGTGCAGGACCCTTACTTCATGGTTCAGACGTTTGAGTAGGGACTGCGTCAGGAAATTAGGGCATCGGTGATACCTCTCAGCATTCTGATGCATGCTGGGGTACTAAAACAAGCCTTGGTGGTTGAGAGATTCCTAGCAGAGGAGTAGGTGGATGTGACCTACAGCAGAGGTCACAAAATAGAGGTGTCTAATGGATCTAGAAAACAAATGATGATGGGATCGCGGTATAGGAGGCATACCTATGCCCGGACACAGACACGTGGGTCTGTGGCACAATAGCAGTGCCAAGGAGAAGATCAGCTATAGGAGAGGCAGTGTTATGCTTATAATGGTTGGGGTTATCTTGCCAGATATTTCTCAACCCGTCGTACTATTGAGAGGGAGATGACAGATGAACCTCCTTGGTAGAGACAACGCTTGGAGAATAGAGTTCTGCAAGTTGGAAGGCTGGTTAGAGGAGCTGGACGAGAAGTAGGGGTGGTATCAGCTAGGCTCAGGGAGTTGGAGGACGTGGGCGAGGACAGCTACACGTAGTCGTGGCTCATGACCAAGAAACTCTAGGATGTGTTATAGGTATGAATTGTGTCTTTTCTTTTTCTGCCTTCCTAAATAGACACAGGTTCTAGACATTCTTTTTTCTGTGTGTACTATTCGAGACTTTGAGGTTCTGGTTGGACCGTGGACTTGACCCTCACGTTTAGAGACTCCTAATGGAGGAGACCCGCTGATAGTGTAACCAAGATCTTGGAGGTGATACTTTCGGTTGGGATCTCTTATTCATGGTGTCGATACCTTACGACATCAATATGAGTATGGACTACTACCATTCATGCCTAGAAAGATGATATTAGGAAAGCAATGAAGTATATTTGTAGCGACCCCCAAATACCAGGGTGCTTAATGAGACATACTTAACATTACATCATTACAAACAAAATATCATGTCTCATCACAACATAGGATCGTGAGGCTCGGGATTCTGGGAAACCAGCTGCTTCTGTTTAGCTTCATTAATATCAACTGTGCCTAAAAATTTTTAAACAAAACGTAGGGTGAGAAAAAATGCCCAGTAAGGGGTTTTAACATCATTTTTAGGAAAATCCTTTCATAAATAAATCCTTTGAAAAGAATACAAATACTTTTCTAAAACATTATCATTTATTAAAAACATGAAATCCAACTTTCTTTGAAAACCACTTGCACAAAGAAGAACGTACTTGAAATAATGTGAACATGATCAGAGTGCGCAATATAAACAGAGTAAGCAATGCATAATGTTAAAACAAGGTTACTATAATTCCAAGGGAATTTCCATGGCTAAGCAGTAAAACATGCATATCAGGGTTTGTGAGTAGAATGCAGTTCATTTTAATGGTTTACCACCTGAGAAACAGTTCTTGTCACATAAGTACATTATCATGATCATGGGAGATTTCAACTAGGGGTTGTCCTGTTAGTTGAACTATCCCCTGGTTCACCATTAATCTTCATATGTGGAGGGAAAATATAATGCCGGACTTTTTCAAGACCTTGCGTCAAGACCGTAAAAACACAACTTAATACGGGTCAAGGCTAACCGCCAATCCCGTTTCCATAGCAGCAAAAGCCGAGGCTAACCGCCAAGACTGTAGCACATAACGTCTCATGAGACTCACCCTTTACCCAATGCATTGGAGCGCTGTATAATTCCGGGCGCACCCGTCCATAACATGTAAGTCCAATACTTCCCTCTCATACTTAGACATGGTCAAACTTAGGATTTCATATATTCATAATTGAATCCTTTTTTTTCACATATGTGTTCATAACATGAAAACAGTTCTATCATGAAAAACACTATGACATGCATACTAAAACATCAAGCGCATAACCAGTTATCTTATCATTTAAAGAAAATTGTATTTTCAAGAAAATAAACATAACACATAACATTACATAACATCATAATACCCAATTAAAGAAGGGTTGTTCACAACTTACACTTATGATGATAAAAGGATATCGAAAGTGTTTAACATAATCAGTTAAGGTTACAAAGTGTATAACCAAATTCATCTTAAGAAATCATATATATAATTGTGTAAACCTTTCCATTATCACTTTAGATAAACGTGAGTACCTATCTATTAATACATGAATGCATTTATAAAGAATTCAAGAAGTCTGTACTATTCATTCTAAGAAAAATCCTAATTATCTAAAACAGTGATAAATGAAAATTCTCAATTTCACAAATGAATTTGAAGTCCAACTAACCCATAAACCTCGTAATGCTTAATAAAAATTGTAAGCATGGTCTCTAAATTCATACTGGGGTATATACACATACGTGTATGTATATACCACAATAATATACATCATTCACTTGCACAATTTCACATATTCTCCCATTTACTTAAAATATCCATTTTATAGAAGGAACGAAGAAATCATGGGGTATAAACATTTAGAAAATACTGTTTATCATCCTACTATATGTGTGTTTGAAAGTATATATTTATATATATCGAGTATATATAAATATATACATATTTATATAAAAACTGATTCTTGTAAAAGAGAAACCCAACCAAAAATTATAACAGAATTCTCTTCTTGCTTGGAGAGGGGATACAGTCAAGGTAAAAGAAACCGATGACAAAATAAATTAGATGGTATACACATATATATATTTATAACGTATACATATATTTATATGAGAACCGTAGCTTTCATAAATAAAAATAGAGAGCAGATCTTTACCTCGGCTTGGGTAGGAGAAGAAGGAAATAAAAAAAACGAGGTATGAGAAAACATGGGGGTTTTTCACCCATATATATATATACACAACTCGGGTAAGCGTATATATGAATTAAGACCAAAGTTTAAAACAAAAACTTTAGAATCGGTTGTCCCTTTCTTGCTCGACGGGAAGGAGGAGGAGGAAGAGTAGGGTGCAGTTGCGAAATCCAGAAACCGAAGGTATAAACAAAGAATATAAGCATACATATAAGAGGTACGAACATGTATATAACCATATGCAAGCCCGGTTTTTACACAACTGAAAAAAAACAAACGACCCTTACTTGTTCTACGAGGAGGAGGAGAGGAGGAAGGCCGGAGCTGCGTCAGCGTCGCCTGAAGGTCGGAGAGATCAGGAGCTGATCTTTCGGTCCTCGGTGCAACAGGGGGTCTAAATAAAAGAAGAAACATAGCAGGAGAAGAGGAGGACTTCAGGGGAGGTGGAGTGTCGGCATCAACCGCGTGGAAAGGGGAGGCTACAATGGGGTCGCTTCGCCGGTCTAGGGGAAGAAGAAAAAAAAAGCAGCAGGTTGCTGGTTCGGCGCGAGGGAGAAGCGCACGACGTGGAGAAGGAGAAACAAAATCGATGGCTGATATTTGACGAGGATTTAAAAAAAAGGACGGTTGTGATCGAAGGGAAACGATCTGATGGCTGGGGTGAGTTGCGGTGCAAAGAAGGAAGAAACACGGGCTTATTTCCCCCCCTACCCACGTTTCAATTTATATTTTTTTTATCATAAAACTTTATCATTATTTAACATTCAATTATTTACAACTTTAATTATTTTAAGGATAGTCAAGATTCTTTGGTGATTCATAAGCGATTATTATTCTTATTTAACTTTCAATTATTTTTAACTTTTATTAATTAAAAGTCATGGGTCATTTAAAATGGTTGTATTTTAATTAGTTCATTCCACCCTATTTTACATTAACATTGTTTACACCATTAACATTCAATACAAAACATTAAATAAACTACACCATTAAATGTGCTTTAACGTAAATTTCAACATTAAACCACAAGAATTTGTAAAGCAAGAAACCAAAACATCAACATAATTTCAAAAAAGTATTAATTATAAAATCAAGTTGAGAACATTTGTATTATTATTACTTATATATATAATTTAGAAAAATAGGTATAATTCATTTTACATACAGTTTATCACAACATAAATATATGTACATCTACAAACCGAGAGTTTGCACAAATATATATTTATAAAGGAAGTAAAACCTCACCAATTTCAGTATAGTCCACCATTTTAAAAGAGAAAATAAATTAAACAAATAATTACTTGCTCAAATTACATGTATATATATATATAACAAATAGTGGAAGAAGACAATAATATTAATTCTCTCCTTTTAAAACATAAAATAAAATTCTTATTTTGGAAAACAAAGGATAATTAACATTGAGGCCATTTTAAAACATTAAAGAAAAACTACACATTTATCAGTCGGATCATTTTATTTCCAACGGTCAAAACGATCATTGGATTCTTTGGGAACCAACGGTCGGATTTATGGCCGTTTGAGGTCCAACGGTCATCTTTGGTGCTTATAAAAGGGTTTGGTCTCGGGTGTCCCTTACTCCAAGTGACCGAAGAAGAACGGAAGATGGTTCGTGTGATCCCCTTGGTGTTGAGCACGGTCGTGGTGGCGTCAGCCATACTTATGTTCCTTATGATGGATGCTCGGAATCCCTACCGCATACTCGGGCTCCTAGTGGTTCTAAGCAGTCTTCCCATCGTTGTGATTGGGTTCTTGGTTGGGATCTTTGGTTAGTGATGTTTGATCGTGGGAAGTTGTAATCGTCAAGGTGTTTCTTAATAAATGAGTACTTCATTCATGCTTGTTATTATGGGTTTTCATTTATTTTCATTTTTTTTAGAGAAAGATGGTCCAATTAAAGGGAAACATATCATTACACGAAACATGAATTCTCGGGTTGTTACTTTATCTCCCCCTTAAACGAATTGCGTCCTCGCAATTCTATTCGTAAAAAAAAACAAGAAAAAGACTTCGGTCATACAACGTTACCAAAACTGAAGGCCTGGCTCGGTTAACGGAACCCCTAAACTGTTACACAACTCCGCTGTTTCCCTGACCCAGATACACTTTGAGCAATAAGACTTGTACTCCTGCTCATGGGCACTACACATAGACTTCCACAGGGAGGCCCGTGCAATAAACAGCTCTGAGACGTCTGAGCGGACGAATCCCCTAGCAACCCTTCGAACTTCATCACGCTCGAGGTAGTCGAGGGGGACGATGCGATTGAGAAGGCTGACATTCAGGATCTGGAACATGTAGGCGGCTCTGAGGTTGCCGTCCTGAGCTGCTATGAGAAATCAAGCTCTGGCGAAGAAGTTCCGTGCCATAGAGAAACACTGAAAAAGCCCTTCATAGTATCTCCCCCTTCGCCTATAGTAGGGGAGTTGGGTGGTGGCAAGGAGGTGGATCACATGTTCATTCTCCTGACATGCGCGAAGAATTTCCGGACTATTTGCTATGTCCAGAAGACGTTGACAGGACCCTCGTAAGTGGAGAAAAGAAGGAAAGTCCACCATACAAGTTCTGATCAAGATAACCTCTATTAACTCATCAGGTAGAGACGAGAGATTCATCTGACCTGCCATCTGGAAGAAAAGTTAAACAAGAGAGGTCACTTAACAACACTGAGAAGGAAGAGATCATAAACTTTTTAATTAAGAAGGTTTACATATTAAAGTCTGATTTTTCCAGACGGACACCACAAAGAGAGGAGAAACTCTCTAACTCCATAAACCACACACAAGATGAACATACAGGACTAATCTCATGGGAACATTTATATCGCCTCTTGAGTTTCGCGTGAGGGGTGTGAAGTTTGGAAACGTCGGTGTACACTTCTTGCCTAAGAGACACACATGTGGACTCATTCTCCAACGCTCCGAAGTCCATTAACTGACCCTAGAAACCATAGTGCAGGACCTGGCACAGATAAGCCGCTCGAAGATCTCTGGCAGCAGCAGCTTCTTGGAAAGGGTTATCTAGCATTGTGCCAAATTCCTCGCCCGTAGTAAACACGCGGAAGAGTCCTTCGTGATACCTTCCTCGACGTGCATACGAGGGAAACTGAGTCATCATCATTAGGAGATAGTCCATCCCCATTCCTCGGTGAAGACTAAGCACCCTAGATGAGTTCGATACATCGTATAGGCGCTTACACGTCATGTGAATGTGAGCATAGTTCAGGAAGTTATCACGGCTAGCTAGAGATATGATTTTCTCTAGAGCCTCGGTGGGAAGTGACAAAAGGTCGGTAGGTACATCAGCCATCTGAAAATTATTTTTACTTAGTTAGTCTTAGCAATATACTTATATCACCTGGTTTTCCAGAGTTTCCTGAACCCACCCTCTGATACCAACTGTAGCGACCCCCAAATACCGGGGTGCTTAATGAGACATGATACACTTAACATTACATCATTACAAACAAAATATCATGTCTCATCACAACAGAGGATCGTGAGGCTCGGGATTCTGGAAAACCAGCTGCTTCTGTTTAGCTTCATTAATATCAACCGTGCCTGAAAAATTTTAAACAAAACGTAGGGTGAGCAAAAATGCCCAGTAAGGGGTTTTAACATCATTTTTAGGAAAATCCTTTCATAAATAAATCCTTTGAAAAGAATAAAAATACTTTGCTAAAACATTATCATTTATTAAAAACATGAAATCCAACTTTCTTTGAAAACCACTTGCACAAAGAAGAACGTACTTGAAATAATGTGAACATGATCAGAGTGCGCAATATAAACAGAGTAAGCAATGCATAATGTTAAAATAAGGTTACTATAATTCCAAGGGAATTTCCATGGCTAAGCAGTAAAACATGCATATCAGGGTTTGTGAGTAGAATGCAGTTCATTTTAACGGTTTACCACCTGAGAAACAGTTCTTGTCACATAAGTACATTATCATGATCATGGGAGCTTTCAACTAGGGGTTGTCCTGTTAGTTGAACTATCCCCTGGTTCACCATTAATCTTCATATGTGGAGGGAAAATATAATGCCAGACTTTGTCAAGACCTTGCGTCAAGACCGTAAAAACACAACTTAATACGGGTCAAGGCTAACCGCCAATACCGTTTCCATAGCAGCACAAGCCGAGGCTAACCGCCAAGACTGTAGCACATAACGTCTCATGAGACTCATCCTTTACCCAATGCATTGGAGCGCTGTATAATTCCGGGCGCACCCGTCCATAACATGTAAGTCCAATACTTCCCTCTCATACTTAGACATGGTCAAACTTAGGATTTCATACATTCATAATTGAATCCTTTTTTTTCACATATGTGTTCATAACATGAAAAAAGTTCTATCATGAAAAACACTATGACATGAATACTAAAACATCAAGCGCATAACCAGTTATCTTATCATTTAAAGAAAATTGGATTTTCAAGAAAATAAACATAACACATAACATTACATAACATCATAATACCCAATTAAAGAAGGGTTGTTCACAACTTACACTTATGATGATAAAAGGATATCGAAAGTGTTTAACATAAGCAGTTGAGGTTACAAAGTGTATAACCAAATTCATCTTAAGAAATCATATATATAATTTTGTAAACCTTTCCATTATCACTTTAGATAAATGTGAGTACCTATCTATTAATACATGAATGCATTTATAAAGAATTCAAGAAGTCCGTACTATTCATTCTAAGAAAAATCCTAATTATCTAAAACAGTGATAAATGAAAATTCTCAATTTCACAAATGAATTTGAAGTCCAACTAACCCATAAACCTCGTAATGCTTAATAAAAATTGTAAACATGGTCTCTAAATTCATACTGGGGTATATACACATACATGTATGTATATACCACAATAATATACATCATTCACTTGCACAATTTCACATATTCTCCCATTTACTTAAAATATCCATTTTATAGAAGGAACGAAGAAATCATGGGGTATAAACATTTAGAAAATACTGTTTATCATCCTACTATATGTGTGTTTGAAAGTATATATTTATATATATCGATTATATATAAATATATACATATTTATATAAAAACCAATTCTTGTAAAAGAGAAACCCAACCAAAAATTATAACAGAATTCTCTTCTTGCTTGGAGAGGGGATACAGTCAAGGTAAAAGAAACCGATGACAAAATAAATTAGATGGTATACACACATATATATATATATAACGTATACATATATTTAGATGAGAACTTTAGCTTTCATAAATAAAAATAGAGAGAAGATCTTTACCTCGGCTTGGGTAGGAGAAGAAGGAAATAAAAAAAACGAGGTATGAGAAAACATGGGGGTTTTTCACCCATATATATATATATACACAACTTGGGTAAGCGTATATATGAATTAAGACCAAAGTTTAAAACAAAAACTTTAGAATCGGTTGTCCCTTTCCTGCTCGACGGGAAGGAGGAGGAGGAAGAGTAGGGTGCAGTTGCGAAATCCAGAAACCGAAGGTATAAACAAAGAATATAAGCATACATATAAGAGGTACGAACATGTATATAACCATATGCAAGCCCGGTTTTTACACAACTGAAAAAAAAACAAATGATCCTTACTTGTTCTACGAGGAGGAGGAGAGGAGGAAGGCCGGAGCTGCGTCAGCATTGCCTGAAGGTCGGAGAGATCAGGAGCTGATCTTTCGGTCCTCGGTGCGACAGGGGGTCTAAATAAAAGAAGAAACATAGCAGGAGAAGAGGAGGACTTAGGGGGAGGTGGAGTGTCGGCATCAACCGCATGGAAAGGGGAGGCTACAATGGGGTCGCTTCGCCGGTCTAGGGGAAGAAGAAAAAAAAGCAGTAGGTTGCTGGTTCGGCGCAAGGGAGAAGCGCACGACGTGGAGAAGGAGAAACAAAATCGACGACTGAGATTGACGAGGATTTAAAAAAAAGGACGGTTGTGATCGAAGGGAAATGATCTGATGGCTGGGGTGCGTTGCGGTGCAAAGAAGGAAGAAACGCGAGCTTATTTCCCCCCTACCCGCGTTTCAATTTATATATTTTTTTATCATAAAACTTTATCATTATTTAACATTCAATTATTTACAACTTTAATTATTTTAAGGATAGTCAAGATTCTTTGGTGATTCATAAGCGATTATTATTCTTATTTAACTTTCAATTATTTTTAACTTTTATTAATTAAAAGTCATGGGTCATTTAAAATGGTTGTATATTAATTAGTTCATTCCACCCTATTTTACATTAACATTGTTTACACCGTTAACATTCAATACAAAACATTAAATAAACTACACCATTAAATGTGCTTTAACGTAAATTTCAACATTAAACCACAATAATTTGTAAAGCAAGAAACCGAAACATCAACATAATTTCAAAAAAGTATTAATTATAAAAGCAAGTTACGAACATTTGTATTATTATTACTTATATATATAATTTAGAAAAATAGGTATAATTCATTTTACATACAGTTTATCACAACATAAATATATGTACATATACAAACCGAGATTTTGCACAAATATATATTTATAAAGGAAGTAAAACCTCACCAATTTCAGTATAGTCCACCATTTTAAAAGAGAAAATAAATTAAACAAATAATTACTTGCTCAAATTACATGTATATATATATATAACAAATAGTGGAAGAAGACAATAATATTAATTCTCTCCTTTTAAAACATAAAATAAAATTCTTATTTTGGAAAACAAAGGATAATTAACATTGAGGTCATTTTAAAACATTAAAGAAAAACTACACATTTATCAGTCGGATCATTTTATTTCCAACGGTCAAAACGATCATTGGATTCTTTGGGAACCAACGGTCGGATTTATGGCCGTTTGAGGTCCAACGGTCATCTTTGGTGCTTATAAAAGGGTTTGGTCTCGGGTGTCCCTTACTCCAAGTGACCGAAGAAGAACGGAAGATGGTTCGTGTGATCCCCTTGGTGTTGAGCACGGTCGCGGTGGCGTCAGCCATACTTATGTTCCTTATGATGGATGCTCGGAATCCCTACCGCATACTCGGGCTCCTAGTGGTTCTAAGCAGTCTTCCCATCGTTGTGATTGGGTTCTTGGTTGGGATCTTTGGTTAGTGATGTTTGATCGTGGGAAGTTGTAATCGTCAAGGTGTTTCTTAATAAAGGAGTACTTCATTCATGCTTGTTATTATGGGTTTTCATTTATTTTCATTTTTTTTAGAGAAAGATGGTCCAATTAAAGGGAAACATATCATTACACGAAACATGAATTCTCGGGTTGTTACAATATTCTCATGGTGGATAGGGGATTTTCTTTTCAAAAAAAGGGGGGAAGCCCAGGAGGCACGGTTTTTACTCTTGTAAAGAGTCACACTTGAGTTGTTCTGTGGTGGAAGAGTTAGACCACAAGATATTTTTGTAGTGAGTAATGGTTCTTATCCATCCATACTCAATGGAGATTCCACAAGTGTGAGTGGTCGTGTCTTGTGTTGGCTTTTGGTGAGGCCGCTGGAGGTTCTAGGCAGTGTGCCGCTAGACCCCATGATTGCAGATGTATCGTGATGCTTAGTGCTTTCTCCACTTGTTGTAGCTAAAGAAACATGTGCCTATTGTAGCACTATATTGACCTAGAATGAGATGAACATAAGAGTGGTTGATCTTGGTTTTCCCTCATGGTGTGTTCTTGTAAGCAGCATAGGAACCTTTGTTGGACCTAGTTTCTTCCAGTGAGTTTGGACCTTGGATTTTCAGTGATGAAAAATCTAAAGGTGGGGAGAATGTAATGTCTCTAAATTTCCATGTAATTTTTTTTATTTTATATGGAATTATTTTGATTCTGTGAAATCTGGCGACATGTGATTCTGAGGCTCAGACTGCCCCAAAATGATCCATCGAAATTTTGTTAGGATTTAAATAGCGTGTGTCAGTGGTTTTCCTGAAAAATTGGAATAACACTTAAATGGGTGTCCAGATCTGAAATCTAAGGACACTGTTATATTCAGGATGGCGGGTTTACCCTAGGTGTGACTTAATTTTATTCTGTGCAGGCCTCCAGTGAGAAAACCAGGAAATGATATAGCCGTAAATAAAATAATTAAATAAAATTATTTTATTTTTCAAATGATTATAACTTGCAAATGGTGACTCAGATTAAAAATCCAAGACCACTTCTGAACTCGTGAGGGTATTCTTTCCTTAGGAAGATACTAATATTGGATGGCATGTGCCGCTAGTGGAAGTTATATTTTGGTTGTAAAATAAAATAATTAAGTAACAAGTATTTTATTTTAAAATCCTTAACTTATAAAAGGTAACTCAGATTGAAAATCTGAGAGTACCATTGAGATTGTGAGGGTGTTTTTCCCTTAGTCAAAGCCTAACCTCAACCGGTGTGGGTCGAGGGTCACTGTTAATAATTTTTGAAATTTTTTTTACGTACGTTCATCAAATGTGCGGGCGATGAATTATATCTTTTGAACCAGTGCTCGGATTAAAAATACGATGGAATTGTTGAATCTAAAGTGTCAAGATTTTCATAAGGGAAGATTAACATAGACTGACATGGGTCAGACGACAAAGTTAATTTTTGGACTTTACAAAAAAATATTAAATTAACTTTTGGTTATTTTATTTTTCTTTGTGAAACCTTTGAACAAACTGTGGTGGGACCATAGTGCAATGCCAAACCATTTAATGGCATGACTCATAATTTATGTAACCTCACCATTGGAAGAGTTAAATGAAGGTGTAACCACACCATTGAGATCATAAAAGAGGATTATTAATTATACTCATTAATGAACCTCATTAATTGTGTGGTGTGTTGATCCTCTCCTCCCCTCTTTTTAAATGAAACTCGGCCATGGTTTTTCAGCACAAAATAGGTGAACCTCTGAAGAAATGTCATGATGACTTCCACTAACCTAGAATGAAGCTTTGAGTGACAGATGTTGGAGGAATCGACGGGCGATGACAAGTGCCAACGAACACCTTCGGACGTGGACACTTCTTCCTCATCCGCAGTGCCTTCCAATGATTACAAGGTAGGGGTTATACATTTTATTCCTACCCTTTTTACCCTGTTCTTGAATATTATGAAGAACATGGGTCAACCATCCAATGGGTTGACCCGCATTTTTCTCTTTAACGTGGGAGGATAATGCAGGGTTTCATTATGGGAGTTTTTATAATCTAATAATCATTCCCATGTTATATTGCTAACGTGGATGGCGTGGGATGAATGAACAAGGCCCGTACCTTCCAACAAACCCATTATGGTTGTGTTCTACGAGGGTGACAGGAAGAAGCAGTGGTGTGACAGCGGCACACGGTGGGACCGGTGATCGAGGGAGGCGGCGACCGGCACCCGCCGGCCGCAAAAGGAATGGCGGTGCCCAAAGGTTCCACGATGGAAAAGGGGAGGCCTGCCAATTCCGACCATGTTGAAGAGGGGCGGTGCACTGTAGTGGTGTTCTGTAGTGGTAGGTCGCGGCATCGAGCCGCAGCGGAGGTCGGACCTACGCCTACGGGTCCGTAGCAGGTCGATCCACACAGACCGGCCAAGAGATGCGACACCACCTAGCATCATGGCTTTGAAGACCTGAAAAAATTCAGTATTTCAGTAGGTTATTGGTCCCCTGTGCTTGGCCAGCAAGCTGAGCAATTCTGAAGCTCGGTGGGCCACGCCCCGCCGTGTGGTCTGGGCCAAACTCGCGGCCAAGCGGGCCTAGCCCGCGGCCAACGGGTCGAGCCCCCGAACCAGCAGTCCGAGCCCATAGACCAATAGGCTGAGTCCACAACCCAGTGTGCAAGACCAGGCCCAACTAAACCAGGCCAAGCTCAGCCCCTTCGGGCCGGGTCGGGTTGGTCTGACCGTGTCAGACCATACCCGAACCCACTTACGGCCCAGTTTGCTTAAACGAGGGTATCTCCTAAACTGGACATCCGTTTGACGAACCTTCTACAGAGTCAGAACCCTTAGGACTAGGTGATCCTTTTGATACACTCCATGTGACTTTCATATAAAGTTGGAGTTTGGTTGGGTTGGATCGTACCCGAATCTAACTGGGCCCTCGGCACTAAAATGCATATAACTTTCAAACCAGGTGTCTGGTTGACGTGCCGTCTATTGCGTTGGAACCCTTACGACATGAAGGATCATCGGGTTAATTCCTTTTGGAACTTTTTGTTGGTTGAGGTATAGCCAATAACCTGAGGAGAAGAACCGGTGTTTCTTGTAGTGAGAGTTAGGATGGCTACTCTCTTGATGACTCAAGGCGCGGGTATTCCTTACTCCTCTGCTTTGGTAGATATGAGACTCCCCACATCATGAGTACAGGTTAGTTTTCTTCGGAGATGGTTTTTCTATATTTGGAGTCAGTACTCCCCTATTAGACTAGGGCATGGGTCCTCCATACTTAACTCACATAGAGTCAGGTACTCCCCTACCGGTTAGGGTGTGGGTCCTCTATGTTAGGAGTAGGTACTCCCCTGTCAACCTAGGGTGTGGGTCCTCCTTATGCAGTGCTAAAACAGATTCGGTACTCCCCTGTAATTCTAGTGTGTGGTTCCTCTAGCTTGGGGTCGGTACTCCCCTGACGTGCTAGGGCACGGGTCCCCCACAGTGAACAAACTACCAGAATTTTACTCCCCTACCAAGTAGGGTGCGGGTCCTCACATATGGAGTAGTACTCCCTTATCTCTGAGTAGCGATAGGGAGCGGGTCCTTCAGGGGATTTGGAGCTCCCTCAACTACAGGACATAGTTACGAGGAGAAGACCCCTCCACTTGATGTAATTGATACCGAGGGTAGATGTTAGTACTCCCTCGATGGACTGAGGTGCGAGCCACTTCTTATTGGGGTGACTGAGATATTGTGGGTTAGACTGGAGCAGTTCTCCCCCAACTGAATGCAGTGTCAAGGAGTGGGCCTCTTCACTTGGCTTCCCTTGGTCTTTCCTCGAGCACAAGACTATGACTATGAGACCTCTAGTGCTAGGCACTAGAGGTAGTTCTAGCAGAAATTTCCTAATGGAGCATGTCCTTTAAGATGTTCCATTAGGAATGGTTGAGTTGTACCTGATAGAGTACATCTCTTAGACGGGTGCCATCAGGGATGTCCAGTTCATGGAGCATGTACCCCTGATCCTTGATTTATGCTTTGACCCTTCTTTGGAAATCCTGGAAATGGATTGAGTTCAGGGCCTTTTGTTTCTTTGTGGCTGAGACAATTATATCAGGATGACCTAGGTATATACAGTGGCAGATACCTGAGTAGAGATGACTATGAATAATCTTTGTGGTTTACATCTTGGTGTTTTGTAATATTTTTCCTTTGTAGATTTTTGAGAGACCACTGAGGGTCTCAGGGTCCCCTACTGAGTACTGAGTTACTCACCCCTACATAGGCTTTGTCCACACGTATTGTGTCTAGTGAAGAAATTTGACGTTTCGATAGGGGTGATCAGGGATATTGGACCAACGAATGTTACGATGGTGGACTTGGTGGCCTAGGACCAGGAGGGGTCTAGTAGGACTAGGCAGACATGACATACTACTTCGGCTTCTAGTAGCTTCACTACTTCTGTGCTCCCTTTGTACCTTGTTATTTTCAGTTCTTTTGTTGGGCTTGTATATTGGTCCAGTTACACCACTCAGTGCTTTACTTGCTATTGTACCCTAGTTTCTGATTACTTAGTGTTCACCTTTCATCTTTTTGGTTTTTTTGTGAGTGCATGTGTGTAAAGGTATCCAGGAAAATGCCTCCCACTTGCAGGTTGACACCTTCAGTGTTAGTCGCCAACCCCTGGACTTCAGGAGGTGGGATTATGGTATGTCATGACATGGGCCCTGGGGGATAGGTCATGACATAGGATCCCAAAATCCTATAAGTGATCAATGAATTTTTTATTAAGATACTCTTCACCTCGATATGAGTGGAGTTTATTAATATTCTAACCAAGCTGTTTCTCAACTTTATTCTTGTATTCCTTGAATTTATAAAAAGAATCTGAGTTATGAATCATTAAGTAAATATATCCATATCTACGAAAATCATCAGTAAAAGTTATAAAGCATGAGTAACCACCCATTTCGTCAACTAAAAATGGTCTACACACATCGGTATGAACTAATTCAAGAATCTCTTTATCCCTTTCACCTTTCCCACTAAATAGGGCTTTGGCCATTTTACCTTCTAAACATGTGTGACATAAACCAAGTGTTTTTAGTTCAAAATAATATAAATATCCATCTTGATGTAATTTTATCAAGCGTTACTCATTTACATGACCTAGATGGTTATGCCAAATTTGGGTGTGGTATGAGTCATGTGATGTAACTTTGTTATCAATTTCTATTACTTAGTTTATGTAATATAACATCTAAAGACCATTATATAAATGTGCCTTGCCATAACAAATTTTATCTTTATAAAATAAGAAATATTCATTTCCAAACTTGAAAAATAAATCCATATGTATCTAGTCTGGATACAGAAATAATGTTTTTAGTCATAGAAGGTGCATAATAACAACCCTTTAAAACCAAGATCATCCTAGTTGGAAATGTGAGGTGGTAGTCCCCGACAGCTACAACAACAAGTCTAACTCTGTTGGATTCTCATAGATCTACCTCCCCATGGTCATTTTTTCTGAATATATTTGGTTCCTTTATTTTAATACATATATGAGTACCATAAGCTGTATCTAATACCCAATTTGTAGAAACAAATTAATTGCACTCGATAATAAACTCACCTGAAGCTTCCCCTTGCTTCTTTGGATGGGTGTAATTTTTCTTCCAGTGGCCCTTCTTACCATATGGAAAACACACAGCTTCATATTCCCTTGCCTCTCCTTTGATCTTCATTTTCTTGGAAGGGTGTGAAGAAGATTTGGGATTAAATATCTTTTCATTCCCTTTCCTTTTTTTACCATAAGGATATAAGGATTATCATGGTTTATATCTTTATCTACTTGGTGAATCAGGATAAGAAGATCTGATAGAGACTTCTCAATGTTGTTCATATTAAAATTCACAAAAAAAATGGAGAAGATCAGAGTGAGTGATGCAAGAATGAGATCAGTGCTCAGTTCTTTGGGAAGTTTAAACCCTAAAACATCCAGATGCTCAATGTAGACAATGAGCTTGACTATGTGAGACCCAACTGGGGACCCCTCTCCAAGTTTTCCTTGAAATAGTGCCTTGGAAATCTCAAACTGTTCCTGTCTATCTCTCTCATTATAAAGACCACGGAGGTAATCAAGCATGATATGTGAATCCATGTTATCGTGAGATTTCATGAGTTCATTATACATCGGTGAAATCATCAAACATTGAACATCGACTGCATCGTTCATGTGTTTCTCATAGGCTAGGAACTCTTCATCACTTTCCTCTTGGGAAAGCAGATTTGACAATGAGGTCTTTAGCACATAAGATTTCCATTCATGGAATAGTATAACCCGATGGCATTTAAACCATTCCTGAAAGTTTCTTCCAATGAGGATGTTGTCTTTATCCACTATTGATGGAAGGGATAATGTGGATGATGAGTTTTTTATTATTATTCTACAATTGAAAGATAATATTATTAGTAATTTTCTTGATTACAATTTTTAAAAAAATAATAAATTAAATTTTATTAAATCTCTCACCATTTTATCAAGTCCCAATATCCCTCACCATTGAACTTGTAATGTTTAGTTTCTAGGACATTCTAGTGGAAAGGATCCATATTCCCCTTCACATAACCCTAACTAGTGTTGGTCAAGCTATTTGAAGGTATTTAGGTCGGTAAGTCTTTTCCAAATACGGGATTATTGCTCCTTGATCTGTTGAGTGGACTCCCCAATCCATAAATCCTGACTTGTATTTTCTCAAAACTTGCCTAAAAATTACACCAAGTCTAAAAAGTTATACTCTGATTGATGTAAAATGGTTAATTCAACCCGAAACATTCATAAGAACTTCCTTTATATGTCCCAACAAGGTTTGTTCAAACACATAGTTTTATTGAGTCTTTCTCTTAATCAAGTAACGAAAGTCTTTGTTTGACTTAATATTTATTTGATGGATTTTGTTTCATTATGCATAAATTTTTTTCTTGTTTTATCCCATACACATATTGTTAACATTGAGTGGATGGTTACTTAATTAATTAACCATGTTCGGATAAAACATTTACGTATAATATATTTTATTTAAATTCCATATTTGCATCTTAATTCATTCATTTATGTGATCATGAAAACACATCCATAATGAAATAATCATAATACTGACATAAATTAAATGAAAGGTATGATCATGAGTTTATTTTAATGGTTATTTTATCTAACAGTTGATAAACTAACTGCTTGACCTATGGGAGAAACACCTTGAACCAAATCGAGGTTCGTGTTTACAGCTTTCCACCTGTCCACCTTTGTATTTCCTTATATTGGTTTCGCCTCAGCTCCTTAACTTGAACTACATCCTCTATATTGGGAGCTCCATCCATTACATATTCTTTTACTCACACGTGAGTGAGGGGTAAAAGGGGGATTACATAAAAGAAACCATGGGCATGAATACCCTACATATTAAGGAGTAGAGATGGCGCGCATGCCAAAAATTTAATTTAATAATAAATTAAAAGGAAACCAATCACATACAAAGGTCTGGTCCAACTCATGATCATCCACATACATGTAATGAATTATTCATTTCATAAAAATAGAATTCAATTATTTAATCATTACTATTTAAGATAAATCACACTCAAATTGATTAATTATTATCTTTAATTAATCAATCCTTTAATCTTAATCTTTTTCTAAATTTTCTTGAGATTGTCCTCCATAATAATTTTAAACAAATTAAATAAATCCATTTAAAATTAAACTTGTAGATAAATGTACATTGGAGGTAACATGGTGAATACCCATCCAAATCTACCCAACATGTATTATATTCATATACTATTTTACTCTTGTGACACATGACATACACGATTTAATGCCTATTATCACAATGTGTACTTCACAGATGATTACAAGAATCACATGATTTTTGTGTCCATGTGTTATTCTTCAATGTAATTGAGTAACGACATGTAATATGACTTATACATGATATAAAGTTTGAAACATTACCCAAATATTAAAGTTTTAATTTTGTGTAATTTGGCAACAGTATGTTGCGTGTAGTTTCAACTACACGACATGTACTACCTTCACTGTCTATCCGAATTACATGCCTAGAGACTCGACATGTGAGGCATACTTCAGAAATTTTGGAGTACACAACATGTCCAGTGGGCCACATGTCATGTCTACTCCGAGTTACACAGTCACCAGTCGGCTGAGCCACATATGGGATACATGGTTTTTCCTTAACCCGAAAAGTACTACACGTCTTGTCCAATGGGCCACACAGCATGTAATCTGGTAACCATGTGCCAATATGTCCTAATCAACACATGATGAAATAATTAACTACACCGCGTGTCATTAGTGCACATGGGTTGAGTAATTTTGTGGATTAATCTAGATGCATTCAACACAACTACACAACGTGTTATTCTAATTACACAGCATGTACTGCTGTGTTACCTGGATAAAATCCTTGGCACCTCTGGATGATTTTATCAATTTAATTTTAATCAATAAATTAATTGTTTCTGTTAGATCTTTGAGAAATGATAGAGGAAGAAAATATATCATAATTCATATTTAAATAATGACCAAACTTGAATTGAAATAATAAATTTAAAAAATAATAAATTACCAACAATTATTAAATAATCATAAATAATGATATGCCCCGCTCTAATACCACTTACTGGTTTTGGGCGCAACAGAAGCACGGAATTTGGTGGGCCCGGATTTTATTTTTCCATAACTGATGATCAATCCATGATCAATACGATGATAAATGCCAGTATCCATGGATTCGATCAAGGAAATAGACAAAGAAAAAAATCACCAAAACCAGGAGAGAAGATCTTGCACATCATGTTTGTAATTATTTTAATTAAGATCTGAAGAAATTAATTACCTGGACTTAGGTACTTTATTTGTTAATGATTGTTGGTTTTCTAAAATGGACCTTCCAGATTGCCTTAATTTTTCTTGGGAGGATCCAAGGGTAGAATCCCTGTAGCGGTGATCCACACGTGCTCCGATGGTCTCCGAGCAATGCCATTGGATCTCCGGGTGCTAGCGTGGTGAATCGGATGTCTTGTGTTGATCACTCTTGATCATTTTTTCTTTGGTCTTGAAGAAATTATCTCTTGAGAATCGCATTCTTGAGAGCGAGAGAGTAGAGAGGAGTCGAGAGAGAATTAGTTGCACTTAATAATTCTCTATTCCCTGACTTGGAATTGGATTCGCATGTCCCCACACAATAGACATATCCATCTATTAATAGAGGTGAGATTTCGATTATAATATTTTATTGTATAACTGCCATTAAATGCAATTATAACCATTAATGGAATCCCATGACACATAATAATAACAATAGTATTATTATTTTGTGTTATTCCAACTTGCACAAAATGGAAACAATAATAAAATCCCATGCCAAAAAATAATAATAAAATTATTATTATTTTGTGTGTGAACCAACTTACACAAAATTGATAAATAATATTTACCGTCTTGTAAATAATTATTTTTCCACCAGACATAGTCTCAGTCTATTCGAACTCCTCTTGTGTTTATTAAACACCCAAATAAATATTTTATTCTCTTAATAAATATTTTATACAAAAACTAGTAAATAAGTATTTATTAAATGTTCAATAAAATAAATAAATATATTTTATTCATAATCTGGTGAATAAATATTTATTTAATTTATACGATCATTTTAACTTGAATGAAATTATTCCTCGGTCTTGAGAATAATATATATTCCATTAATTAAATTCAAATAGAATTTAATCGAGACCACACAAAACACTTAGTGTGTGACCCTCTAGGATTCTTTCTCATTGACATTATGTGGTCTTTCCTAGAGTCCAAGACTATTGTCTAGCAATAGTTCAAGGCACCCAAGAGAAAGAACTTTAAGTCGCAACCTTTAAAACCACATGTGAACACTCACCATGTAATATAATCCTTTTGTCACAATATTGCATCAAGCAGGTTGCACGACTGTGCCATCAACCTATATGCTTGATACATCATTCTTTGAGTACTTGAAATAAACTCATCATTACACCATGGCCATGGAATTTAGGGTGGTAATTCTATTTCAATCAAAGGGTCGATATATCAACTTCTATAAATATGGAAGGGACAAATCCTTCCTCGACTTGTCCATTAATAACATGTTATTCATGATGTACCCAACGTACCCTACTTCCCACCAACATATGGTGTGACAGTTTTCATCAGAAAATCTAAGTTCGCATGTTGTGACACGTATTAATGATAATCTTAAAGTATAAGGACCATTGAACACTCTAGCAGATAGGAATATCCGATGACACCAAAACATGTGGAATTCATACTAGCGGGTCTGTTCTCACAATCTCTCATCTTGAATATTACCAAGTGTGAACATCATGAGAAGAAGTATCATATGATTACGAGTACTCACACCTAATGTTCTATATACTATGTGTATCATTATAGTACTTTATCCAACCACAGAACTATATTAAGAATATTGTCATAGCACTTCAAGGTTCTCATCATAGCGGGGAACTACTATGACCTTATCAATGCGACAAATACTCTAGGAAATTATTACATTATAGTCATGAAGACAACCAATATGTAATAATATTTTTAATATTTAATACATTAAATATTCATGTAATCAAAGTACAAACAGTTGGTTCTAGGACACCAACTCTAACAACAATATAGAACCATGAATCTACATCAATCGACACGTGTTACCGAGTGACAACTCCAATGTAACTACTAAACATGGCCTTATTGGGGTAAACATGTTGGCTCCGCACATTCCATCTGACCTCATATTTGATGCCTTTGATTTTCTACTTAATGAATTTTTATAACACCGTCAAACTATAACGCTTCTATTTTTTATGTGTCGTTGGTCCTTCATCGCCTACCATTTCCTCATTTCAACATTGTCAATATGTTCATTTGGAGGGTAGCATCAACATGTATATATGGTCATTGTACCTCTGCACTGGGAGAAGCAACAGGTTGAGAAACCTATTGTTCCTCAGGAATGGGAGCACTAACACGTGCAGAAGGTCGTTGTTGATCTGCACTACGAGTATCAACAGGTTGAGAGACCTATTTGTGCCTCAGGATTGGGAGCACCATCATGTGAAAAATTTATTATCTGCAGAAGTGGTTTAATATTTAATTTAGAGTAAAAAATTTTAGTAATAACCAAATAATAACCTGAGTTAACAAGATATATATTAAAAAAACAAATATAACCTATTTATTACAACATTTATAACTTTGATCTATTCCATGATAGATGGAGTGTTCTTCCAACTCCTCTGGACTAATTTGTCTTGAATAACAATAGCATAAATATGGACAAAGGATTTGAGAATGGTTATATTCCCGATCTTTTGCAAACTTGATGAACTCTTTCACTCAATCTTCATACTCTTTTGTTATATGATTGACATCCATCCATTCTTTATTCATACCCATCCAATTTGATTCAGTAATATTATTATTTAAGAAAATAAATACACAAAAGGGGCCTTTCAAATAAGGGGAACTCAACATTTGAATGATATTTATTATTGCATTTTGTTGTATGAGACTCATCCGCTTAATAGATAACACCAATCCATAAAGAAGATGTAGTTGTAGAGAAATTCTCTAATTTAAACCATGCATGTGATGTTGGATGCAAAGTAGGTTTAGGAGTTGAAATGGGGTTAAACATTAATTCATCTTTTGTGGGAGTGAGGTCATGATGGATATCCTATGGGTTTGATAGAGTTAGTGACATTCCCTTTCAATGGTGTTATTATCAATCTAATTGCCTTACCTATATAACGTAATGGTTTTACTAATTCTATAAAAATCTATACTTAATATTATGGAACAACTATATTTCAGATTTCCTTTGAAAACTATTTATAAAATAACACTTGAAATCCCATTAAAAAAACTAACCATTCACACAAATTCCTCTTTAAAATAACACACCCTTTTTAAAATAAACCAATAAGTTTCAAACACTCTTTCACAAAACCACAATTCCTTTTTAAAAGTATTCATGGAAACTTTGTGACCCAACAGTCTTAATCATGTAAAATGAGCGACAACCCTCTATGTTTTAAAAATTTTCATTTAAAACTTCACAAACCCCATGTTTAAATGAAACCAACATTAAATACACTTTCAAAAAAATAACATCCCTTTATAAAAGCCAATTGGCTGAGTTGACAAACACTTGACATGAAACCTAAGTCCATGGAAAGTGTTTAAATCATTTTAAATCTATTTGAAACCAAAAAAGGGTATGTTGAACACAGATAATTTTTTAAGGAAAATTTCAAAACATGTGAATCATTTTAAAAGATCCACTTAGGAATTTTAACAAATACATAAATCCCAAGAGTGACACTTTATAAAACATACATGAATAAAAAATAACCAGCATTTGATAAAATATAAATCTATAAAAAATTTACACATTATCCAAAATATAAATGTAAACCAAAATCAAATTTATTTTCAACAGAGGAACTTTATAATAAATATCTTAAAATAACACAAAATTAATATTGTCTCTTTATTCCATATGTTGGCCTCAACATCCCAATATCATTATATCTTTAACAGGTGACTATGGAACACCGCTATAAAAGTGTGACACTTTCCTTTTACCTATATCATAGAAAACTAAGACTATATACGCACCAATGTGTATATGTATGGTGTGAGAAAAGAGCCTAGTTGGATATCAGAGATTTTATACTATTCATTTTATAAGACAAACCAAAAAATTCTAGTTTTAGGGAAAATAATGAAAATAATTTTATTACATTGGGTTGAGTAAATAAAACTAACAAAACATATATTTTTCTTTTAAAGAAAGTACAATTTACCAAGATACAACCATAAGATAAAATAATAATAAAATATCAAGCATAAACCATTAAGGGGTACCTACCAAAGGCCTAAGAAGATAATCTAAGTTGAAAAATTAAGGGAATCATCACACTCAAATATTATTGCAATACAAATGCAACATAATCAACTCACTATTAATGGCCTCATCGAGAAGGAAAATTCCAATAGCTGGTGTGAGACCTAAGACATGGGTACTATAAATGTGTGATCATAATATTATAACTCATGTCTCTAGAATTCCTACATCTCTACCAAAATATTCCCATTATGTTTTTTCTAAAATCCTAACACTAATAATCGATGAAATACATTTATAAAACTATAATGTCAATATGGAATAACATCCATCGAAGCATCCACATACACATCAACACCCATAATTAAACATGATAAAATTTCAAATATATATTAGAAAACTATACATAGAAAACACCTCGATTCATCCCAAATCAACCATCAAAATGTTAATCAAAATCCAAACATAGATCCCACTTTCATTATAAGTTCCAACTCAAAAAGTGTTTTATCTTATTTATCCATTGAAAAAATTATATTTTATCCAAACTACTCTCCAGAATCACTCCATTGTAATACCAATCATGACACTTTTCACCTAAAAAAATCCCCATAATGTTTCTAATATATCAAACCACCTCATCCAATCATGTTCTGACATTTAGATCAATCTAAATTAAACAATTTTAATTGCACCAAAGTCCTATACAACTATGCATTACAAATTAACAAAAGTTTCATAGAATATGCCCAAAAAAACAATCAAACACTTTACCAATCAAAAAACCATTGTCGCACACTAATGAATCAAAGCAAACATATAATTCACACATCAAAATGATTTCAAACACTAAAACCCTATAATTAATCTTTCACTATCTAAGCATTCCAAATAAAATAAGAACATACCTTAGATTTGAAGGTCCGGCGGCAGCAGTAGGGTATGACGGTGGTGGAGTCGGGGTAGGCGGTGGCAGCGACGGTAGCAGAGGCCATGGAGGGGTTCACGATGGAGGAGAGGTTTGCGGCAGAGGTGGGGTTTGGTAGCAGAGGTGGGCTTTGCGGTGAAGGTGGTTTCACAGTGGAGGAGGGGTTCACGACGGAGGTGGGGTTCACAGTGGAGGAGGAGGGATTTGCGGCGTCAGAGGTGGGGTCGGGGCCAAGGAGGGGTCGGCGGGAGAGGAGGGGTCGACGACGGCAGAGGAGGGGTCGGTGGTGGCAAATATCGGCTTCCACGAGAGATCGAGGTGTGCAAGAGAAAAAGCCGACTATTAGGGTTCATTTATAAAATTGGGTAAAACTTTTATTAGTGGTAGTTAAAAAGCACTGATAAAGGTATGTTTTATCAACGCTTAAATAGAAATTGCTGATAAAACATGCCTTTATCAGTGCTAAAAAAGTGCTGATAAAAGGTTTCTTTATCAGTGCAAAATTTATAGCGCTGATAAAGGCCTATTTTTATCAGCACCGAAAAAGCGCTGGAAAATCTATAATGTTAATAATTTATTTATATTATTATATATATATTTATAAAATTATATATATAATAAATATATATTTATTCATTTATAACTATAACTATAAATAAATAAATATTTATTTATATTTATATATATATTAAATATATTTATATAATTATATACATATTTATAAAATTATTAATATTATAAATAAATATTTATTTATTTATAATTATAAATTTATAATAAATATATTTATTATATTTATAATTATATATAATAATTATATATAATTAATATATTAGTTATAAATAATTATAAATATATATTTATTTATATTTATAACTATAAGTTTTTATATATTTATTTAAATAATTATAAAATTATAATAACTCTTTGACCTCATCCTTTCTCCGTGTCTTTTACTTTTCTAAAAAAAATTAGGAGCAGGTTTTCCTACCTCCGGAACATAAAAACTGTAATAAATGTATATTTATAAATATATATTTATATAAATATATATTTTTAAAAACTGTAATAAATGTATATTTATTTATAGTTATATATATATATATATATTTAAATCATTATAAAATTAACAGAATTATATTTATTATACTTCTAACTTTATAAATATATATAATTAATATATTTATTATAATTTTATAATTATTTAAATATTTTTATATTTATTTAGAATTATAATTATAAATATATTTATATATTTATTAATATATTTATTTAATTATAAATATTTTTAACATTATAATTATAATAAATAAATTTATTATAATTTTATAGTTATTTAATTATATATATTTATATTTATTTATTTACAATTATAAGTATAAATAAATATTTATTTATTTATAATTAAAAATGTATAAAAATATATATTTACTTATAGTTATAATTATATATATATATATAATTATAAAATTATAAAAAATATATTTATTATATTTTTAATTTTATTAATATATATAATTTAAATATTTATTATAATTTTATAATTATTTAAATATATCTGTATTTATTTTGAATTATAATTATAAATATTTGTATTTATTTATAAATATATGTATATATTTATAAATATATTTATTTAATAATATATATTTATAACTTTATAAGTATAATAAATATATTTATAATAATTTTATAATTATTTACACACACACACACTCACATATATTTATTTATAATTATAACTATAAATAAATATATTGTAATACATTACAATATAATAGTTTTCTATTTTAGCAAAACAATAATGAAACCAAAGCACATCATACTACATATAAGGAATAAAATTTCTTCCATTCAATGAAAAAACCATTGAAAGTCCAAATTAGTGATTAAACACTTTTGAAACACGAAATGAGGATACTTACTTTAATGAAAATAAGAAAAAACATATATTTATAAATATATTTATTTAATTATATATATTTATAACTTTATAAGTATAGTAAATATATTCATTATAATTTTATAATTATTTACATATATATATATTTATAATTATAAATATAATTATAATTATTTATATATAATTATAAATTTATTAATATATTTATAATAGATTTATCTATTGTAATTTTATAATTATTTAATTATATATATTTAGTTATAATTATAATTATAAATAGATATATTTAAAAAGTATTTATATATAACTAAAAATTTATAATTATAAATATAATAAATATATTTATTATTTAAATATATTTATTCTAATTTTATAAATATTTATGAGAACATAATAGATTCATGGGTATAACATGAAGGAATCATACACCTAATAAAGTATAGATAATAAAAAACGAGTCATCACATATATGGGCAACATGAATAACAAGGAGGGTGTAATGTATAAATGAATATGGATGTTAATTATACCCACACATCAATATATTTATTGACCAAATTCATTAGAAACATATAGTTATTTAAATAAATAAATACATATTTATAATTATAATTATATATATAAATATATATTTAAAAAATATTTATATATAATTATAAATATATAATTATAAATATAATAAATATTATTATTATTTCATAAAATTTATTTTAATCTTTTAATTATTTAAATATATATTTATTTAATTATAATCAAATAAATACTTTTTTATAAAAGATTATATATATATATATGAATTATTAAAAAATATATATTAATTATAAACTTTCATTTTGTATCTAATGTACATAAATAAACATAATTTTGAATATAAATATAATAATTATATACAAATTAATAATATTATTTATTAAAAACTTTTTACAGCACTAATAATAGCGCTGATAAATCGATTCTTTATCAGCGTGTTTTTCTTAGCGTTGATAACAGCCGGCGCTGTCCTTGCGCCGATATATGGTAGTGAAAGAAGAAAAAAAGAGTGGATTGGTAGAAGTAATCTAGTTTAGGCATGGTCTCTATTATCTTAAATAGATAATAAGTAGGAGAGAATGAGAGATCGATGTAGAAGAGTGGTGCAGCGATTTACAAATGTTGTTGACTGCCCCCCCCCCATCGGGACATCATTATGTTTTTTTGGTAAACATATGGTGTATTAAATATTTTTAAACTTTATTATGAATGGTTTTATATAATTTCAAATTCGTAATTTTTTAATTTATTTTAATTTGATTTGTTCTTTTAATTATTTGTGATAGATTATCGAAACCAGTGACATATATTTTAGGTGAATAGTATTTGCGACATAGTTTTATTCCGTCACAAACATCATTTATAAAAAATCATTAATTATTTCACAAAAAGATTAGATCTAAACGTATTATCAACATTAACTTGCATTATCAATATTTTCATTATTAGGGGTGGAGGGATGAGATAATTGAAAAGGGAATTAAAATCCAACGATTTATTTCAAACTAATATTTACATAAATTTAAATAACAATCAATTGTAAAATAAATATTTACTGATAAATTAAAATTCCAAACAAATATTTTTAACAAATTCATTCTTCTTGAGATACATTTTTAGATTTGTGAAAATCGGGTTTCCTTTTTGGAAAAAGGAAGTCATTTAATGGTTTAAATGATACCGGTTTCAAAAGCATTTATAAGTCCTCACCCACGCTTCCCTCTCCATTCACACGCACCATCGGTGTTGATGGAGATCACTGCGGGTGGGCGGCGGAAATCCGGGCGAGAGATGCGGTGGGAGATTATTTACGAAATCCTGAGTCGAACGTCGTTACAGGTGCTGTACACATGCCGTGTTGTTTGCAGAGAATGGAGTACGATGATCCGAGATCCCTCCTTTAGGAACCTCCACTCACGCAGAACCCTAACCCTATCGGGGATTTTTGTTCAGTACAACGAGGTTGGGAGAACAGGTCGTGGCTTCATCTCTCCCGCAGCCTCCCGTAAGAACGAGGTACTGTCATTGAAGTTTGCGCCTGATGCACGCGATATCCGTGTATTGGCATCATCGGATCTTGGGCTGCTATACTGCTTCAGCTATTATTTTGACGACTTTGGCCGTCGTGTGCCTGATCTTGGGATCTGCAAACCGACCACTAAACAATGGCAGTCCATCCCGTTACCCAGATTCGACGTGTTAAATTATGCCAATTTTGCCGCCTTGGTGATTACCGACACAAGCCCATTGCAGTATAAAATCATACATGCCGTGCCATCCAATCCGAAAAACCTGACGTTCCATGTTTTCGATTCCAATACATGGGAGTGGAGACTTCTGTGGCATCTATTATACCAGGATATCCGATTGGAGGCAACAGCAGCAGGGGTTTTGATCAGAGGGACGGTTCACTGGCTAATCTCCCGGTTCCGCATCCTGACCTTTGATGGGTACAGTGACATCCCTCTAATGAGGCCGTTGCCGTCTGACATGGATCCAGCCCTAGGTTTAGAGCAGATTGTGGAATATCATGGGATGTTGGGATACGTTCGCATACAGACGACCAAATATATTGTTGGGGAAAAAGGGAGTGCAGCGGAGGTGTCGGGGAAATTGTTTATCCAATTATGGGTATTGGAAAATTCCGGTCAGCATGGCAGGTGGGGGGTATGGAATAAAAGACAAGCAGTTGACGTAAATTTCACCTCCTGCACCTCACAGGACCCGCCGGTAATATCGCATGGAAACACCCTCGCACTGGTGTGTAGACGACGTATTCCAACGCTCCTCTATATTGATTTCACTGCCGGTCACGCAATCTTCTGGATTCCTCATGGAAGATGCTCCACTAAAGTCATGAGTTTTCGTTCTGATTGGGAGGCATGCCATCTTGCAATGCAAACCTATCCGGGTGGGAAGAATATAGACAATTTGAGGGAAGATGGATAAGATGCGGTCTCATTTTTCCATTTTTTTTCTTTATCCCATCCTTCATGCTACCTTTGTTTCTATATTTCCCTTCTATCCACCTCGAATCCAATCCGATTTTGGATTATTCTCTACATATATATTTCTTGTCCGGTATTATAAATACTGTTTATTGAAATTTGCTAATATATATATTTTCTGTCTTCTGGTATGGAGAAAGAAATTTGCAGTGTACAAATTTTTTGTTTTATGTTTTCAAAACAATAAAATATTGTCTAATCATGTTGTCTGTCTCATATTGTTATTCCACAAAACCAATCACAACATTATCGTTGACTTTGCGACAAAGTAAAGGATGACCTACCTCTGTTCTTGGAAAAACTAAAATTTCTTGTACAACTGTCATTGTTTTATTTTTAACACCTCAATTATTATTATTATTATTATTATTATTATTATTATTATTATTATTATTATTATTATTATTATTATGACTCTTCACAAAAACTAAATCAACATAAAATATCTCTAATTCATTGACATCTGAGTGGAATGGTTGAAAATGCTCGTAATGACTGAAAAGGTTGATATGTGAAATAGTTGTTTTTAAAAATGATGCACAGAATGATGGATTACATCAAGTTGCTTCACTTCATTGTGGAGTAAAACTTGAAGAAAGCTTCCAACATTCGAATAATAGAGGATAGTACACATTATTGGGGGAGAATCCTGATATTGGGATGAAATTGCTTGCAAAACAATTTGTGAGAAACCCGATGAAAACTGGAAGTGAAGAAATCACGTGGCATTCCAAAATATCCACTATGAATCCGAGAGTGCAGAATCAAAGTAATGCCTGAACTTGAATTACAATGAGAGCGTAGAGAAACCTATGTGAAAACCACATCCTCATACATCTCCCTCCTCTCTGAAAGAACATCTCACCAATGTCATACTCGAAAGATCCATCTATGAAAAAACATCACCCTTTTGTCCGTGAAACGCCACAACCTTGAGGATCCTTATCTGAACATGCATCATCCTCACATCGCCTTACGACACTCGAATGATTTTATCTCATGATATTGCCATCAAAATGTACCGTTGATCATTAATCGGGACATGTCGCTTGATCTCCACAATCAAGAAGACTTTCGATGCATGACCCCAATCAATAATCTCATTATTGCTGCTTCACACCTGTTCAATGTCGATGTGCTGAACATGCTACCACAAATGTGGTATCCCATCCCATCGTAGATCCACTGTAGATGCATCATTCTCATTATCGACGAGTCACACAGGCTACCACAAATGTGACGACCCATTTCCCCTTCAAACCCCCATTTAATTGGGAGAAACCCTCAACTCCCTAATAAATGTGGGGGACCCTCTTCAACTACTCCACATTAATTGTGTCAACGCACGTACCTTTAATTTGTGTGAACCTAGTTAATTGGTTTGCCTCCTATTAAATTAAGTAACAGTGTCATTGGAATTTAGGAAGATTCCTAATAAATGAACCGTCATAAATTCCACAATCGTTACTTACCTTCTCCCCTCTCCTATATATATGGAGCTTGGGAAAAGGATTTGGGACAACTTCACCAAGCAACGAAGCGCTGGTAAAGTGATGCAACGCCCAACACTTGGTGGTTTACGCTCTCCGACGAAGAACGCTCCACCGACGAGGAACGCCTTCGACCACGAAGAACGACCTCGACTTCGAATATCTTCCTTGGAACTTTCTCCGACATAGGATGTGTTCATCTACAACGAATCAATGTCTGCCTTCTCGCGCTCAACCAACAACGAGCAAGGTAGGGGGTTGTTTTTGAATTCTTGAATATTCTCGATTGTTATCCTCGTTCTTGATTCATGATTAAAGTTGAGCCGCTTGCTACCACTCTAAATGCAGAGGGTGCGGGCCAAACTAACATGGCCTGACCCCTCCGTCGATCTCCTTTGGTGTTCTTCGCGATGGAGAAGGACGACAACCAACGCGGAGGAGACAAGAACAACGGCCGACACCACCGCCAGTGTCACACCCTGACCCGTGAGTATGAGTTTATTTAATTATTTTCAGCTGTAAATAAATTTTTTTTTCTGTGGTTCGGGCGTGTCCTGGATGTTTTCTTTCTTTGAGGTATGTTAAAACGTGTGCTCTTTGGTGTCGACGTCGTCGGGTGCACGGTCGGAGCGAGAAGTTGGAGCCGCACGACCTCACCCTAATAACTGCGCATCCCGTTGTCTATGGCAAATTGAAATTAAATGTTTTTTTATCTAAATTCACATCTGTTAGAGGGTCATTTAAATTTTTATTGTGTTAAGAATTTTGTTACTATTGGAATAATATGAATACTTTTATTATTTTCATTTTATTTATTATGATTCTTATTATGATTATTTCTATTATTATTATTTAGAGAATTATTGTCACTAGTTTTGCAGAATAACTTTTATATTAAGTTTTACTTTCAACTTCATTATTATTATTATTATTATAGATTATCTTTTCTTTATTATTTTATTTTGCTTTATTTTTCTTTCTTGTTTTTATTTTTATTTTTATTTTTCCTCTCTAACCCTAGCGGCCCCCCTTTTTATTTCTTTTCTCTCACCCGGCACATGCAGTGCCGCCATCCTCCTTCCTTGGCCTCTCGTTGCACCTCGCTCCCCGTAGCCGCCTCTCCTCTCCTTGCCGCGGCGACCCAGTAGCCGGCTCCTCCTCCTCCTCTTCGTATCCCGGCGCCTGTTTCCCTACAGCCGTCAGCCTGCACAACAGCTTCCTGGTGTGC
Source organism: Viscum album (assembly GCA_963277665.1). Taxonomy (NCBI): domain Eukaryota; kingdom Viridiplantae; phylum Streptophyta; class Magnoliopsida; order Santalales; family Viscaceae; genus Viscum; species Viscum album. The sequence continues at coordinate 1,308,308,719 of OY728134.1, read as the reverse complement.
GACGCGAACAGGAGGACCCTCAGACCCCCCTTCTTCCAGCAGCGCTCCCTCCTCCTCTCCTTGTCGTAGCAACGCAGCACCTGGCGCGCTCCGCCTCTGGCCAGCTGAAGACCCAGTCGCCTCCTTTTTTTTCCCTCCTCATCGACCCTTCCTACTGCACACAACCTTTTTTTTCTCTCCTCGCCGGTCCTTCCTTCTGGCCACCCAGCGCTCTTCCTTGCTGCGCATGAGCAGGCCGACGCGGCCCTACTACCCGGTGCGACACCACCCCCCGCCTTCTAATCTCCCTCACCTCCGACCTGTCCCCCTGCCTGGCCTTCGGCCGGCTGACCCTCAGCGGTGCGACTCCCCCTCCAAGCGCCCTCCGGCACGCCCTCCTCCCGACACCCGCAGCACCTCCGGCGCGATCCTCCCTCCAGCCGTGAGACCCCCCTTGAAATGTTCTTTTATTTTTATTTTTACTTTTACTTTTATTATTATTCCTCTTCTTATTATTATTCTTATTATTATTATTATTATTATTATTATTGTAGTTGTTATTATTATTATTATTATTATTATTATTCTTGTTGTTGTTGTTATTATTATTATTATTATTATTCTTATTATTATTATTACTCTTATTATTATGGTTATTATTATTATTATTCTTATTATTATTGTTATTATTATTACTATTATTACTATTATTACTATTATTATTATTATTTTTATTTTTATTATTATTAGTGTTATTATTATTATTATTATTATTATTATTATTATTATTATTATTATTGTTATTATTATTTTTATATTTATTATTATCATTATTGTCATTTTTATTATTATTACAATTATCATTATTATTACTCTTGCTTTCGCCTCTGCTTTTATAGGGAGTTTTATCAACTTATGTTTGTTTTTGGTAAGATTATTGTTTCAGAACCTGCGTGGAGCGATTTCGAGTTTGCGTCGTTGTCGCGCTTCAGTTTTGAGGTGAGTGTTTCTCCCCGACGCTTGGTTTCGCATGCTCTAGTGGGTTTTTGTATGTGTTTTCAGTCCTTGATATTTATTATGTAGGGCGTTGGACTTTACCGCACTTTTTCGAACGTGCGTCGTTTCATCGCGTCATGTATCTGAGGTAGGTTCCCTTTGCACTGCTTTTAAAATTTAAGTTACATTATTTCCTGCTGTTTGCACACACTATCTGTTCAAATAAAATATTTTATTAATTTTAGTAAATGTGAAATAGTATTAGAGAATTGTTTTTTTTATAATTACTCAGTGTAAGAAAGTGTTGTTTATTTTATACACGACACATGAAATATTTTCTTGATGAGTGGACACCCAATAATGAAAGAATGCCCGTTTGGCTTTTAAACATAATTCACGGAATGTAAAATAGAGTTCTGGTTTAATGAGAAATGATTTCCTTTTGAAGCGTGAACAAGTACTTTTGTTCTTTTGAAAAATTGTCTGGTTGACTCTTAAAGTTTATTTGGAAAAATGAAATGTTCTGGTTTGGTTTATAGAAATATTGTTAGCCTATGAAGTAGTGTTTTGGAGGTTCCTTAAATGGTTTTAAACGGGTTTTGGTCTTATAAAGAAGTTGTATTTTTTTTAGAGTAGTGATTGTGAAATATATTTAATGCCCGTTTGGCACTTTATGTAAAGCGATGAAAATGTTTTGATAAAAACCCTCTTAGGACGACTCTCATGCCTTGGTTGCAATTGATTGTTTGGGAGGTCGTGCTTAGAGGCTCCCGGGTACTTGAGTAGTTAAAGAAAAGAGGTTGTCCCATGGAGTGCCTCGGGGTGATGCCTGTTTTTCTTTATATATAGATATATCTGATTGGATGCTCAGTTGGCATCAGTTGGCTCACCCCCTTTTTAAGCACTTGAGACATGAGAACCTGACATATTGAGAGAATATTCTAAGAATGATTGCTGCACTGGTCAGTTATGGTTCTGACCAATGGCCCATAGTAGGTGGATATATTGGGTTTATTACTATGGGATTTGCCCTCGACCTGCCTGAGAGAGGATGGTTGAGCGTATTGTGCATTTTGATTTCATCATGACATGTCGATAAGGATGATTTCTCATGTATTGGTGTCTTCTGGTTTATTATCGATCTCCTAGGTTCACCCATGTCTATTCAGATTTTGTTGCTTGCAGTAGTGATTATGATGCTCACATATATACCTACATTGCCCTTGCTGTGTGTTTTACTTTGTGCATTCTGGTGTATTGTTTTCCTTGGAAAGTGGTAAATTGCTTTTGATTAGGTTTCTAAAAAATTATTTTCAAATGAAAGTGTTTAATCCTCTTTGTACAAATTTGAAAAATATAAACATCACTTTCCTTTTTCCTAAAATGTCATTGACACTAATGAATTGAAACCAAATTTGGAAATGGTTAAGGGCAATGGTTCTTACTTTGGTTTTAAGTAGAATATTTAGAGAAACATACTTTTATAAATTGTAGTTCAAAATTGAAATGATGTTTCTTTTATTTTAAAGGTAGTGCATTGGGAATAGATATCGGGCTAGCCTACTGAGTTTTAATACTCACTCCTATAGTTCTTTTCTGTTTTTAGTGTTTGCGCAGGCTATATCTTGAGTGCGCTCTCCTAGGGAGACGCTTGATTGTTGAGTCGGAGAGCGACCCGCGAAGTCGCACGGAGTTTGTTCGGACTTCGTGTTTAGTCAGTTTTATTTTTCTCCTATTCCTGTTTAGTCACTTTGTTTGGTTTATTTTTTCTACACTACTTTGTATTATCTTTGCAGTCTTATTTATTTATATTGTGTGAAATTGTTCCCACAACCTCTATTGATGCCCTGGCGCTTGTCGCCAGCCCGGGAGGATCGGGAACGCCTCTCGGGTCGTGTCGCGGACCACCTCGGGTGACCGGTTCAGGGTCGACCCTGGTTGGTTCGTGACAAAATGGTATCAGAGGAGGTCAGCTCTTAACAGACCTCACTTTTCAGAGCGCCCTTTATTATTTGGGATGTCAATGTAGATGGAGTAGGATTGTCGGGACTTGAGGGGTAGGTGCGAGAAGAGCGTCACGAACTCTTGCCCGTACTGATCCTCAGGTTTCCATGGGAAGTCTGGTTTAACTCGTTTATTTGGGTTTTTATGGAAATGTTTTGTGATTGGGATACGACAAAGGGAGTTTGGGCCTCTAGTCCTCCTAACCCGCACGGCCTGGAAAGCCATGCAGAGCTAGGGGCATGGTCCAAGAAGGCTCTCTGTGTCAGTGACGTGTTTGGCATATGGCCGCCAACCATATGTTCAAGTCACCCACTAACACTAGTTCCTTGTTTGAGTTGTTTTGGGTTTCCCTTTATTTCTGAAAGTGGTTTGAATCAGAAAAGTTGGTTTTGAAAAAAAAATGGTTGTTTGAAATGACATGTTTAATTTGTATATTGTTTGAAAAGAAGTGGTATGAATGAATTGTTTTTGGAAAATGAAGTTGCTTTGTTTTGACCTTGGTGTTCCGATGAGTGTTCACATGCATTGTGGTATGTTGGAAATGTGGATGGATTTTTGGTACGGTGGATGGATGCTCAGGGGGCACAAATACATGCATGTGAGTGAGAATCAAAGGGATACCAATGCCGAGGGATTAACCCACTAAGCTTGTTTTAAATTAAAGATGTTTTCAAATAGAAAAGTTTTGATGTTATGATAACTTGCTTCCTTGTGTTTTGAACTTATCACCTATGCAGTGTTTCATTTTGAGGGTTTTATTCCCTCATTGAGTTGTCCTTGATCGGGTTCTTGGATATTTTTGTCCAGCGACTTTTCCCTTGAAGCTTCGATGGGTGATCGTAATACGGTTGATCAACCTAAGGATTTTATACTTGAGTTTCGGAAGTTGGATCCACCTCTCTTTTATGGTCAAGCAGAAACTTCCATGGCAGAGGAGTGGATGCAGAAGATTGAAAGGGACTTTAACCTCATTGAGTTGCCCGATTTTTTGAAGGTCAAGTTTGCGACCTTCATGCTTGAAGGTTCACCGTGGATTTGGTGGAAGTAAGTGTCTCGGAACAAGCCCCATAAAGAGATTACTTGGGAGTTCTTCAAGGCTTTGTTCATTCACCAGTATTTCTCTGAGGAAGAAAGGGTGAGAAAGGGTATGAAGATGTGTTGTCTGCAGCAGGGTGACGGATCCGTGTTAGAATATTTCCATCGCTTTGTGGAGCTAGTCCCTTATGATTCAGAGTATTCCATGAATGAACCCATGAAGGCTCGACGCTTCGAGGCGGGTCTCCGCCCTGATCTACAGTCAAAGGTGTTAGAGTCCAACCTAACTTCTTTTGTCGATGTGTAAAGACAAGCTTTTCATGTTGAAGTCGCGATGGCAGGAGTGCTCAAAGTAGTTCTCCCTCCTTCGATCCCTATGAGCAGTGGTGAAGATTCTGGAAAGGAAATGAGTAAGAAAATAGAAGTGGATGGATCAGGTCGTGGAATCAAGAGGCCTCAGGATCTTTCATCAACCTCTTCGGAGCGAGATATTATTGTGTGTTATCAGTGTGGCAAGAGGGGTCACAAGAAGTCATCATGCCCAAGCACTCCGAAGCCCTACCAGGCATGTGGACACTTGGGTCACTTACGACGATTTTATCGGGGCGTTGCAAGGAAGTGTCGTAGAAGAAGTTCTCAGAAGTAATGTGTTGTTGGGTCTTTGTTCAGAGTTTCTGGTGTAAGTTTCCTTTCAGTTTAAGGGATCTTTTTTCGTTGTAGTTGTACTGATGATGTTAGGGGTTTGAAATGTATGGGAATGTCATGGGTCTTTTGACGAACTCCAGTTTTCAATGCTGGTATGTTTTTAAATTTTAAAATCTTGTCCTTTCTTTTGTCAAATCAAAAGATGTATGTTTCTCATTGGGATTATCAGAACCTGACTGTGAGGAAGAAGATGCTTCATCCATCAGAGCTCCTGCCAAAAGGCCTCGGAGTGAAGCCAACGCGTGGTCAGAAACCCCCGGGAGAACTTTCAAGGGGTCTGGTTAATGTTGTGCCTCTACTATGTGGTGAGACAGTTTTGGTGTTGTTGTTCTGGTTTCTCTGTCGTTGTAATTTTTTTCTCCTATCGCAAAGTGTGTGATAGAATTATACCTCACGTAATGTCAGTAATGGTGCATTTTTGGGATGTTAGTCGCCAATTAGTGGCCTTGTATGGACCACCGATGTAAATCGGCTACAACTTTGGTTTCTTTCCATCCCGAAGTGGTGAGCCGTGAATAATTGTCTGTTGTAGTTTCATTGATCCAATCCTTGGGCCCTTCCTCCCCGCCCGTGGTGTTAGGGTTTACAGTTCGTATGGAGTTTCGATTCATCTCTTATCCCTTTCGGATGGGAGTAAGTGGTTTAAATGTCCTTGTTGTTCTCTTTCTAGCTTGAGTAAGGCCTCGTGCATGTCTAAGTAGGTTTTCCGTTTGGTCGCTAGTAGGTTGGTCCTTTATGGTGAGGAGAGCCACCGTTACTCTAGGTTTTCTCTTAAGTCGTTATCAGATGATAGTTGAGTGCTTATGGTGGGGAGCCTGTTCAGGCCTCCCCTCTATTGGTGATTTATTTCGGGAAATGAGGTTGTGTCCCACTGGTCTTCGATGGAATGTCCTTGGGTTAAGAGGTTGGATCGTGTTTATGTGAAATCCTTAGGTGTTGATCGATCGGCTGGGTGATGTTGTGGCTTTCCGGGGGCGGAAAGCGTTATAGTGGGGAGAACTGTCACACCCTGACCCGTGAGTATGAGTTTATTTAATTATTTTCAGCCGTAAATAATATTTTTTTTTCTGTGGTTCGGGCGTGTCCTGGATGTTTTCTTTCTTTGAGGTATGTTAAAACGTGTGCTCTTTGGTGTCGACGTCGTCGGGCGCACGGGCAGAGCGAGAAGTTGGAGCCTCACAACCTCGCCCTAATAACTGCACATCCCGTTGTCTATGGAAAATTGAAATAAAATGTTTTTTTATCTAAATGCACATCTATTAGAGGGTTGTTTAAATTTTTATTGTGTTAAGAATTTTGTTACTATTGGAATAATATGAATACTTTTATTATTTTCATTTTATTTATTATGATTCTTATTATGATTATTTCTATTATTATTATTTAGAGAATTATTGTCACTAGTTTTGTAGAATAACTTTTATATTAAGTTTTACTTTCAACTTCATTATTATTATTATTATTATAGATTATCTTTTCTTTATTATTTTATTTTGCTTTATTTTTCTTTCTTGTTTTTTTTATTTTTATTTTTCCTCTCTAACCCTAGAGGCCCCCCTTTTTATTTCTTTTCTCTCAACCAGCACATGTATCGCCGCCATCCTCCTTTCTTGGCCTCTCGTTGCACCTCGCTCCCCACATCCGCCTCTCCTCTCCTTGCCGCGGCGACCCAGTAGCCGGCTCCTCCTCCTCCTCTTCGTATCCCGACTCCTATTTCCCTATAGCCGTTAGCCTGCACAACAGCTTCCTGGTGTGCGACGCGAACAAGAGGACCCTCGGACCCCCCTTCTTCCAGCAGCACTCTCTCCTCCTCTCCTTGTCGTAGCAACGCAGCACCTGGCGCGCTCCGCCTCTGGCCAGCTGAAGACCCAGTCGCCTCCTTTTGTTTCCCTCCTCATCGACCCTTCCTACTACACACAGCCTTTTTTTCTCTCCTCGCCGGTCCTTCCTTCTGGCCACCCAGCGCTCTCCCTTGCTGCGCATGAGCAGGCCGACGCGGCCCTACTACCCGGTGCGACACCACCCCCCCGCCTTCTAATCTCCCTCACCTCCGACCTGTCCCCATGCCTGGCCTTCGGCCGACCGACCCTCAGCGGTGCGACTCCCCCTCCAAGCACCCTCTGGCACGCCCGCCTCCCGGCAACCGCAGCACCTCCGGTGCGATCCTCCCTCCATCCGTGAGACCCCCTTGAAATTTTCTTTTATTTTTATTTTTACTTTTACTTTTATTATTATTCCTCTTATTATTATTATTCTTATTCTTATTCTTATTATTATTATTGTAGTTGTTATTATTATTATTATTATTATTATTATTCTTGTTGTTATTATTATTATTCTTATTCTTATTATTATTATTACTCTTATTATTATGGTTATCATTATTATTATTCTTATTATTATTTCTATTATTATTACTATTATTAATATTATTATTATTATTATTATTATTAGTGTTATTATTATTATTATTATTCTTATTCTTATTTTTATTATTGTTATTATTATTATTATTTTTATTATTATCATTATTGTTATTATTATTATTATTATTACAATTATCATTATTATTACTCTTGCTTTCGCCTCTGCTTTTATAGGGAGTTTTATCAACTTATGTTTGTTTTTGGTAGGATTATTGTTTTAGAACCTGCGTGGACTGATTTCGAGTTCGCGTCGTCGTCGCGCTTCAGTTTCGAGGTGAGTGTTTCTCCCCGACGCTTGGTTTCACATGCTCTAGTGGGTTTTTGTATGTGTTTTGAGTCCTTGATATTTATTGTGTAGGGCGTTGGACTTTACCGCGCTTTTTCGAACGTGCGTCGTTTCATCACATCGTGTATCTGAGGTAGGTTCCCTTTGCACTGCTTTTAAAATTTAAGTTACATTATTTCCTGCTATTTGCACACACTATCTGTTCAAATAAAATATTTTATGAATTTTAGTAAATGTGAAATAGTATTAGAGAATTGTTTTTTTATAATTACTCAGTGTAAGAAAGTGCTGTTTATTTTATATACGACACATGAAATATTTTCTTGACGAGCGAACACCCAATAATGAAAGAATGCCCGTTTGGCTTTTAAACATAATTCATGGAATGTAAAATAGAGTTCTGGTTTAATGAGAAATGATTTCCTGTTGAAGCGTGAACAAGTACTTTGGTTCTTTTGAAAAATTGTCTGGTTGGCTCTTAAAGTTTATTTGGAAAAATGAAATGTTCTGGTTTGGTTTATAGAAATATTGTCAGCCTATGAAGTAGTGTTTTGGAGGTTTCTTAAATGGTTTTAAATGGGTTTTGGTCTTATAAAGAAGTTGTATTTTTTTTAGAGTAGTGATTGTGAAATGTATTTAATGCCCGTTTGGCACTTTATGCAAAGCGATGAAAATGTTTTGATAAAAAGCATCTTAGGATGACTCTCATGCCTTGGTTGCAATTGATTGTTTGGGAGGCCACGCTTAGAGGCTCCTGGGTACTTGAGTAGTTAAAGGAAAGAGGTTGTCCCATGGGGTGGCTCGGGGTGATGCCGGTTGTGCTTTATATATAGATATATCTGATTGGATGCTCAGTTGGCATCAGTTGGCTCACCCCCTTTTTAAACACTTGAGACATGGGAACCTGGCATATTGAGAGAATATTCTAAGAATGATTGCCGCACTGGTAGGTTATGGTTCTAACCAGTGGCCCATAGTAGGTGGATATATTGGGTTTATTACTATGGGATTTTCCCTCGACCTGCCTGAGAGAGGATGGTTGAGCGTATTGTGCATTTTGATTTCATCATGACATGTTGATAAGGATGATTTCTCATGTATTTGTGTCTTCTGGTTTATTCTCGATCTCCTAGGTTCACCCATGTCTATTCAGCTTTTGTTTCTTGCAGTAGTGATTATGATGCTCACATGTATACCTACATTTCCCTTGCTGTGTGTTTTACTTTGTGCATTCTGGTGTATTGTTTTCCTTGGAAAGTGGTAAATTGCTTTTGATTAGGTTTCTAAAAAATGGTTTTCAAATGAAAGTGTTTAATCCTCTTTGTACAAATTTGAAAAATATAAACATCAACTTACCTTTTCCTAAAATGTCATTGACACTAATGAATTGAACCCAAATTTGGAAATGGTTAAGGGCAATGGTTCATACTTTGGTTTTAAGTAGAATATTTAGAAAAACATACTTTTATAAATTGTAGTTCAAACTTGAAATGATGTTTCTTTTATTTTAAAGGTAGTGCATTGGGAATAGATATCGGGCTAGCCTACTGAGTTTTAATACTCACTCCTACAGTTCTCTTCTATTTTTAGTGTTTGTGAAGGCTATATATTGAGTGCGCTCGCCTAGGGCGATGCTTGATCATTGAGTCGGAGAGCGACCCGTGAGGTCGCACGGAGTTTGTTCGGACGTCGTGTTTGGTCAGTTTTATTTTTCTCCTATTCCTGTTTAGTCACTTTGTTTGGTTTATCTTTTCTGCGCTGCTCTATATTATCTTTGCAGTCTTATTTATTTATATTAGGCGAAATCGTTCCCACCGCCTCTGTTGATGCCCTGGCGCTTGTCGCCAGCCCGAGAGGATCGGAAACGCCTCTCGGGTCGTGTCACGGACCACCTCGGGTGACCGGTTCGGGGTTGACCCGGGTTGGTTCGTGACAGCCAGCTGCGATAAAGGCAACGGTGCACGACACCACTCCGTGACACCGCCACACTCTCACGACAACCCCGACTGAGCCACCCGCACCCTCGTGGTAGCCTCCAGCCGAGCCATCGGCGCGCTCCGCACGCCCCGCCGGTTCGCGCCGCCTGCCGGCCTCCTGAACCGCCCCAGCCGCACCAGCACGCCAGCCCCTCGCGACGCCCTTTCGGCCAAATCAGCCGCGCGATGCCCTCCGGGATAAACCACCCTCGCCGCCTGCTGGGCTGGGTCGGTCCGACCGGGTCGGACCAGACCCGGGCCCACTGCGACCCTTTGATTTCTTTGGGCCATAACCTTAGCACCGGACGTCCGTTTGACGAACCGTTAGCGGCGCTGGAAATCTTGGAGCATGATGGTCTCTTTGAGTATACCCCATTGGAGTATGGGGTATAGTTGAGATACACTCAGGTTGGATCCTGCACGAATCCAACCGGGCCCCCGAGACTAAAAGGCTAATAACTCACAGACCGGGCGTCTGATTGACGCGCCGTCTGTTGCATTGAGACCCATATGACGTGGCAGACCTTTGAGATACTTCTTTGTGGGACTTCGTGATAGTTGGAGTATCGACCAGTAGCTCGTGGAGCGGATCCTCCTAGAGATGAGCGAACTTACGTCTGGAGACCTAGTAGCTGGCTGGGACTTGACGACTGCTGACCTTTTCGACTCGGAGTGACTTGCACGGGCCCAGTGGGGAGCGCCTTGGTGACGTGGCAGAAACACGATGGGGAGCACCTTCTGTGTGATGCGGTAGACCCACGACACTCGACAGGAGGAGTCACTACTACAAAACTTGCTTTTATCAGCGCTGAAAAAACCCCTTTATCAGTGCTTTTATGAGCGTTGTAAAGCGCGACGCTAATATAGGGGGGTCCCTTTTATCAGCGCTCAAAAAACGCTGATAAAGGGTACATTTATCAGCGCTAAAAATAGTGCTGATAAAAGTGGACATTTATCAGCGCTATAAAAATAGCGCTGATAAATGTCAAAAAATTGAAAAAAATTAAAAAAATATATAATTCCACCCCGCTTCGCTGTGCCCGCGCCCCCCTCAACCCACACGCTACACCCCGCTTCGCTGCGCCCGCGCAACCCTACTGCCACTAGAATTCGAAAACAGGACCTCCCCCCTTGCGCACTGCAACTTTACCACTTGGCCATTTTGTTTTGTTCTCCCTTTAATGATATATCAAGTTATATATATATAGTTATATGTATTCGTATATTAATACAGATCCATATTAATATAAATTTATTTAGTTATATTAATATATATATATATATATTAATACAGATCCATATTAATATAAATTTATTTAGTTATATTAATATATATATATAGTTATAATTTTTTATCTGTATGTTTATTCGTATATTAATATATATATATAGATATAGTTATAATTTTTTATCAATATGTTTTTTTGTATATTAATATATATATTTATGAGATTAATTTCAAATAAATTTATAGAATATGTTTTTTTACGTGTGTTTATAAATAAATAAATACATACATACATATATAAAACAGACACACACTCACACACACACACATATATATATATGTATATAGTTATGAATGAATACATAGAAATGTGGTTGTGAAAAGTCATCGAGAATGTTAAAAAAACTATAAGTTCTAATCCAGAAGTCCGTTTCAACTCCAAAACCAGTCAAATTGACAAACATGAAAGGATCTTCGATATGATATGTGGTACAAGAAAAACGGACATCCGGATCAAAAGTTAGAGGCGTTTGAATGTTAAAACGACCATAACTTCTAATCCAGAAGTCCGTTTCAGCTCCAAAATCAGTCAAATCGAAGAAAATGAAACGATATTTAATATAATATATGGTACACATTTATCAGAAATCGGTATCAGAAGTTATATCTGTTTGAATGGTAAAACATTGGGGTACCCCAACTAAAAACTCAGTTTTGGAGGCCTTCTGGGCCTTTTTTGGCCTTGAAAAAACCTTGGACAGGGTTTATACATCCACAAGGCTGTAGAGCTCATCCCAGGCTTCAATTTGATATTCTGTAGAGCATAAATGGAGTCTCAGATCAAAATTTATGGTTGTTTGAAGTTTGAGTTATGTTTTCAACATGTTTTTGATCTTTTATTTATTTATTTATTTTTTTTATACTCAAAGTGTTATTACATGACTATTGGTGGATAAAAATTACATTATTATTAATTAAACATATTTTTTAAATTATTTTATAATCCTCTTTTACTAAATATCATATACATTCATATTTAATTTCCACTCATCATTTCTATAACATTTTTAAAAAATAAATATTATATTTATATCAATATAAATAGATTTAAAGATTTATATATTAATAATTTTTTTTTAAATTTTACCCTTTATCAGCGCTTTTATAGAAGCGCTGATAAAGGGGGGTCTTTATCAGCACTTTTTTTAGCACTGATAAAGACCCCCTTTATCAGTGCTTTTAAAAAGTACTGATAAATGTGTAGCACTTCCCTTGCCCCGTTTTGTAGTAGTGAGTACCTCAGCAGGCTATGAGGGGGAGCGACTTCTATGTGACACAGAAGACTCATGGTACTCGACATGAGGAGTACCTCAGTAAGTCACGACTTGATGCACTACTACAAAAATGGGAAAGGGAAGCGCCTCCTTATATCAGTGCTAAGAAAAACCGCTAATAAAACAAACCTTTATCAGCGCTTTTCTAGCAATCATAGAGGGCCTCTTTATCAGCGCTAGAAAAGCGCTGATAAAGAAACCCTGTATCAGTGCTAGAAAAGTGCTCATAAAGAATCGCTTCATCAGCGCTAAAATTTTAGCACTGATACAGGGTAAACTTTATCAGCACTAAACAAGCGATGATAAAAAGACCTTTTATCAGCACTAGAAAAGGGCTGATAAAGAATCTTTGTATCAGCGCTAAAATTTTAGCACTGATATAGGAAGGATTTATCAGCGCTTTTTTAGCACTGATAAAGAAGACCATTATCAGCACTAAAAAAGCGCTGATAAAGGATACCTTTATCAGCGCTAAAATGTTAGGGCTGATAAAACCTTAGTCCATTTTTTATAAAGTCGGTCGCACAATGCCCTCATTTTATCACGACCTAAAGCTCTCGTGGTACTGGAACCCTGTGACTCCCCTCTGTCGCCCGTTGAGTTCACATTGATGGACCTCCGACGCCCTCGCTTCTCATTGCCGGACCTCCGCCTCCCACTGAGTTCGCGTTTCCAGACCTCCGCCACCCTCGAGCTTCAGTTTGACAGACCTCCTCCGCCCGCAATGCCCTCGAGCTTCGGTTTGCTGGACATCCCTTTAAGGCATGTTTTCCAAATCATTTTTTAATATTGTTCTCCTCTCCCATCACACATAACCATATGTTGATTTGGCATGATAGATTTAATGGATATTTGAGATTGTGATGGTTTTAGGCTACATGATTCATCCTTTTCTTCTTCATGTTTGTCTCTAGGGTAATGCCCCATGTCGAAGCTCGAGTTTGGTCCAACTTCTTCTAATGATTCTAGAACTATTATTCGATAAATCATATCACACTATTAAAACATTGTTAATTAGAGTTTTGGGATGTGAGTCTTTCCCATAAATGGCGTTCTAGTGGATTTTGTATTGAATTATTTCATCCCTAGGTTTCATTTCCTCCGGTGGTGATGATTCTGCTTCATCGTAGATTCACGAGTGTTCTTCCTACATATTGTGATGGGGTTTTGGGGGGCGATCATCCAATATATTTCTATTAATCCTAAGGTATCACCTTTTTTCTAATGACTATGGTGGGTTTTTAGGTGATTTGGTATTTTTTTATTCTAGATCCTAGAAACCATTCAATTTGATGGTGGTATGGATGGATATGTTATATAAATTCTTCTGACAATTACCTTTATGATAAGGTTTGGTTTGAATTATAGAATATATATGCTTTGATTTAATTATATTATTAGGTTATGTAGGGTTGGAAATGGGTGATGAGGTTCCTAAGGTGATGAATTCTAGTTTGTTATCTTGTTAGTGAAGTTGTTGATGATGATGTTGATCAGGAGCATCATGGTGCAGGTATCAAGGAACGAGTATCATCATGAATTGAGGCTTGATTCAATAGCATATTTTTGTTTGAAATTTTAATTTAGTGGTGTTTTATGGGGTATTTTTTATAATTTCACATACTATTTGAAAATATGTGGCTATGACATATTTATTTTTTCTTTTATCATTACTCCATTATTCTAGGATTTTCTATTAGTATAGTTTTTTTACTGTAAATAAAAATGTGGAATCTTTGAGGAATGTTTGAAATGGGTTGATTTTCTTTAAAAGGGATGGTTTATTCATGTAAAATATCTCTTGAGAAACCTAGTATTGGTGGAAAGATTGATATGCTCATCATCAATGACGATCAATGAGTTTACACTATCAGAGTGAAGTTTATGAAAAATTTAAGGTCCTTCACACTTGGAATCTAGTTTCACTAGATTCCTCCTAGGTATCATCGATTCCCTTAGATCCAACACCATGTCACCATAAAGTAAGGAATTAAGGATAACCTTTTTCTTTAAGGACAACACCACCCGGTTCTGATGAATTTCTAGGTCATCCAATGCTTAAACCCTATTTTCTTAGAGGGGTTCCCCCCTTCTTTCCTTAATTCTATCTAAGTGACTTTGTCTGGAAGTGCACTTGTATGTCATGATTCCCAGACCACCAAGCTTTCTAGCCTTGCCACCCCTACCTCCATCTCTGTCCTTCTCCCTCGCTGAGGTTACTGACTGCTTCTCTGTAGTGGCCAGGCCCCTTCCTAGCAGTGTTTGTTCTGTCTCCCTTGGCTCTGATCCTGTCATCCAGCTCCAAATACTTATTGATCTAGAGAGAACTCCCTCACCAACCCCCAAGTTTCATTACCCACCCTTCCCCTTCCCATTTGTATCCTCATCTCCCACTCATATGAAGCTTACCAACCATAAGGGATTATGAACATGTTCAAAATCAAGGGACCTCAATGAGAGATCATCCCCCCACTTCAATAAGGCTACTATCTCTAGATCCAATGCCAGAGCCCTGTCCTACCCATCATTATTATCTTCATATATAATGATCATGGTCTTAGTGCCCATGTTAAATTGGACTTCCTCACTATAGAAATCAAAAAGCATAATTTTATTGTTGTTGTTGTCAAATAACACAAATAACCCTATAATAATCTTATAATTCTCCTCGAAGATTAAGTTGCGTGGATTTCTACACTATGAACCCTCCAATAGATACAAATGAGTATTTTGGCATAATAAATATGTTGTTGATACTGTTCAAGATTGCAATCAATTCATCACTACTAAGGTGTCCAACGACGACACCTCCTTTCTTATGACTTTTTGTTTTTTAGAAGCTATGATCCTCTTCAAAGGGAATCTCTATGGAGTGAAAAAAATACATTCTTTCCCGGCCACCATCCATTGTTTGTTGGGGGTGAATTTAATGTCATTTCAAACCCAAAGGAAAGGAAAGGTAGAAGCCCATTCCAGAGGAAGGACATCATGGAGTTTGTTCAGTTCATGGCTGGGAAGGGCCTCATTGATCTCAGCTTCTCAGGTGACAGTTTCACCTGATGCAACAACTGTAGGGGCCATCACCGCTTGTGGAGTCTATTGGATAGGTGTCTATACAACATGAAAGCCACTAACCTATTCTCAAATACCATGTTTTTCCATCTTGCTTGAGGTATTTTGATTCACTCCCCCCCTCTTGGTTTCCATTTCTTCTTGGCATGATCATCAGGAATGGTTTCACTTCCACCAGTAGTGGGTTAACATCCTAGGGTACCTGGACATGGTTTGTGAAATATTGAATGAAACCTTGTAGGAGTATCAGGCCACCTTCAACCTCAGTGACCTGACCTCGAACCCTGATAGGTGCGTGTTCACCCCTTCCTCCTTAGGAACCTTCACCACCTGGGACTACTGTCGCATATGGGCTCCTTCAGAGTATTCTGATAGATAGAATGATACCTTTGGTTTATTGGATTATTAACACCAGTTTGAAATCCCTATTGGTACTTTGGTTTGGATGTGGATATGGTTTTTTATGTGTTTGTGACATGTGTATGTGTAGATATATGGGTATTTAGGCATGATGATATTGAATGTAGGGCTGAGACCTAGGAGTGGTAGATGTATCCGTCTTGATTATTCTTGTATTTGGTCTGGGGTGATTTGAGGAAACTATAATGAATCTAAAGTAATTATATTTAATGAATATGAATAAATACTAATGGTTAGGCTCTATTAATCTCTATTTTACATGGAAGTGGTTCTCTTCTACTATATTTGGAAGTCTTGTTTTGTGTACTTGGACCATAAATACTAATATTTGAGATTCAAATAGGATGAAAATGAATAAATATTAGATGGACACTAATCGTTGGACAATAGAGTACGAGAAAGGAGTGAAAGAGTTCATCAAGTTTGCAAAGGATCACACAAAGGATCCTTCTCAAATCCTTTGTCTGTGTTTACATTGTTGTTATTCTAGACTACTTACTCCAGAGGAGTTGGAAGAACATTTGACATGTCACGTAATAGATCGGAGTTATAAATGTTGGAATAAACACAGAGAAAAAGCGAATGTAGCTACTGGCTAGGATAAAACTGCATTTTATGGATCATCAGATATGAATACAAATATGGATAATGAAGAAGACCATATAGAGGATGTGATTACAGATGTCAATGATGATGATGATCATATTGAGGAAATGACAAAGACAATTGAAGATGAACTCCGTGATTTCCCAAAATTGTTTGAGAAGTTAAAGAGTTGTGCAAAGATTCCACTGTATGCTGGTTGCACTAAGTATACAACATTGTCAGCTGTACTGAAGTTGTATAAATTGAAAGCAGGAAACGAATGGAGTGATGTCAGTTTTACGGAACTACTTGCTCTCTTGAATGACATGCTCCCGGAAGATAATGAGCTCCCAAGCTGGACATATGAAGCTAGATGAATGCTACGCTTGATGGGTATGACTTCTGAAAGAATACATGGCTTCCCGAAAGACTGTATATTTTTTCTCATGGAGAACAAATCACTTACATAATGCCCAAAGTGTGGTGCTTCTCGATACAAGAAAGATAAATCCAATCCTACGAAAGTTGTATGGTACTTTCCAATCATTCCAAGGTTTAGGCATCTATATGGAAGTGAAGAAACTGCAAGACAATTTTCGTGGAATTCAGATAAAAGAAATAAAGATGGTAAATTACATCATCTGGCCGACTCTCCTCAATGGAAGAAAATAGATCATGAGTATCCTGAATTTGGAAAAGAGCCGAGAATCCTTTGTCTTGTGTTATCTATAGATGGAGTGAATCCTTTTGGTTTTCAAACCAGTACTCATAGTACATGGCCTGTTTTGTTGGTAAATTATAACTTACCACCCTGGTTATGCATGAAGCAGAAATTCATCATGTTATCTATGCTTATATCATGACCAAAACAACCAGGTAACAATATTGATGTTTATTTGGCTCCTTTGATCTAGGATTTGAAGTTATTGTGGGATTTAGGTGTTATGTTGTATGATGCTTATAAAAGTGAATACTTCACGTTGAGAGAGATGTTGTATGGGACAATAAATTATTTCCCTACTTATGGAAATTTTTCAGGCTATAGCATTAAAGGAAGTCAAGGGTGTCCCATGTGCGAAGAAGATACAGAATCAATTAGGTTGAAACATTCATCGAAATTTGTGTTTCTAGGACATCGTAGATTTCTACCTCGTTGACATAAGTATCGATCTTGGAAGACATCATTCAATGGAAGTTCAGAATAACGTGCAGCACCATCTCCATTAACAGGTGATCAACTGTTTGAGAAAGAAAAATATCTAAACACTGTTTTTCGTAAACCATTTTTAAAAAACCTTACGAAAATCGGTTGGAAAAATAGATCAGTTTTTTTTGAATTACCATACTGGAATTGTTTGTACGTCATACATTTTCTTGATGTGATGAATGTGGAAAACAATGTATGTGATAGTGTTACTGGAACATTTCTAAATGCCCTTGGAAAAACAAAAGATGGAATTAAGGCAAGGTTGGACATGGTTGACATGGGAATACGAGAAGAGTTGGCTCCCGTGAAGGGTGAAAATCGAATGTTTCTTCCTCCAGCTGATTATACTCTTTCTAGGAAGGAGAGATATCAGTTTTTCAACTTCTTCAATGATGTAAAGGTTCCAGAGGGGTATTCATCAAATATCAAGAACATTGTGTCAATGAATGATTTGAAGTTAAAAGATTTGAAATCACATGATTTCCATGTTTTGATGCAAGATCTAATTCCTATAGCTTTACGTTGAATTTTTCCCAAGAATGTTCGTCATACGTTAACCAAACTTTGTTTCTTTTTCAAAGCTATATGTAGCAAAGTTTTAGACCCGACGAAATTTACAGCTATAGAAAAATAAATTTTCATCATATTATGTGAATTAGAAATGTTCTTCCCGGCAACATTCTTTGATATGATGGTTAATTTGATGATTCACTTGGTGAGAAAGATTCGACTTTGTGATCATGTGCACAATAGATGGATGCATCCTGTTGAATGGTATATAAAGATTTTGAAAGGGTATGTCAAAAATCGAAGTCATCCAGAGGGTTGTATAGTGGAGCGATATATTGTTGAGGAAGCCATTGAATTTTTTACTGAATACCTATCTGATATGGAAAGCATTGGTCTCCCGAAATCTCATCACACTGGATGCATTGAGGGTGAGGGAATTTCTTGAAGAGAAGTTGTGACAATCAGTACTACAGATCAGGAGCAGGCCCATCTCTATGTTTTGCATAACAGTTGGGAGGTTACTCTATATATTGAAACTCACAAATAAATTCTTAGGCAGTTGAATCCATCAAGGGATGAAAAATGGTTATCAAATACACATAATCATCAGTTTATAGGATGGTTTCAGGACCATATTTTTAAGCAGTTGGATGAAAATCTGAATTCAATTTCAGAAAGACTTCGATGGATAGTTGCTGGACCAAGTGTGTATGTATTATCTTATAGTGGTTATGTAATTAATGGTTATACATTCTATACAGATGAACATGATGAAGATAGTACCATGAAAAATAGTGGAGTTACACTAGTGGATGAAGCGATGCATGTTTTTGGTAGTAAGAACAAAAATCCAATTTATGCAAATATGTCATACTTTGGTATTATCAAACTAATATGGGAGTTGGATTATACGACATTCCAATTGCCAATTTTTCAATGCAAATGGGTTGATAGTAATAGTGGTGTTAAAATAGATGAATGAGGATTTTTGAAAGTTGATTTTAGTAAAGAAGGGTACAAAGATGAACAGTTTATAATGGCATCACAAGCGGTACAAGTTTTTGATGTTCCAAATCCCGCAAAACGAAAGTGGTCGATTGTTTTGTTATTTTCCAAAATTATAGAAGGTTCTGATGAAAATTCAGTTGAGGATGATCCTTTCAGTGGTACGTCGCAATCATTTCGGAGCGGTCCCAATGTAGATGATGTTTTTTATGTTAGAGGAGACCACAATGAAGGGATTTGGATAATCGATAGAGGTGTCAAATCCCTTCAACCTTTGAAAAAAAAATAGAGTTCAATAAATAGGTTATATTTTGTTTGTAATATAGATCTTGTTATCTCATGTTATTATCTTATCATTACAGAATTTATGTAATCTAAATTAATAGTTCAACCACTTTTGTAGATAATGACTTCTACACATTCTGGTGATCCTAACCTTGAGGCTGAACAAGTCTCTCAAGCTGCTGCTGCTACTGCTCCTGCTGCTACTGCTGCTCCTGTTTCTCCTGCAGCTGTTGCTGCTACTCTTACTGTGGCTCCTGTTGCTCCTGATGCTCCTCTTGCTGCGGCTCCTACTGCTCCTGCTGCTATAGCTCCTACTGCTTCTAGTGTTGAGGTCCAATAACCATCAGCACATGCCGCTGATACCATTTCAGATGAACATATAGATGATGTTGATATCGATGAAATGGTCGGTAATGAAGGAACGACGTCATAGAAAACACAGGTGCATCGTAGTTTGACGGTGTTAGCCAAAGTTCTTAAGGTAAAAAGAAAAGGCATCAAATTTGAAGTCGGATGGAATGCATGAGGCCAACATGTGAATTTCAATGAGGCTATGTTTAGCAGCTACATTGGAGTTTTCACTCAGCAACGTGTGACGATTGACATAGATTCATGGCACCATGTTGTTTCCGGGCTGAAGGCTGTGATCTGGGAAGAAATTATGGTAACATTATGAATTTATTTCTTCAATTTACTAGAAAATAAAATAATGAAACAATGTCTTACTCTTCTCAATCTCTTGCAGAGTACATTTATTGTAGACGATTCACACAAGGATTATGTACTAAGGCTTGAAGGAAGGATTCATCAAGGTTTTCGCACTATTTTAACAAGATGTCACCTGAAAGATTCCAAAGGTAAAATAAACCCGCACCCACCCATTGTCTACGCTCACCTGATATCCCAAGAAGCATGTGATGCATTTATTGGCCGCCATGGGGATGAGAAGTTTCAGGTACATTGTGGGTGATAATGTGTTGTTTGAGGATACCTGTATTCATCACATTGATTTTCAATATTTCATTCATGAAACAGAAACTCTGTACTGAAAATAAGAAACATTCATCAAAACCAGCATACCCCTATCGTAAAGCACAGATGGGGTACGCTTCATTAGAAAAGAAAATGGTACGTATTTTAAATTTACAATAATATTTTTAGGTTCCAATAAATAACCTCATAATTATCTTTCTATGTTTATATGTAGATTGATGAGTCTCAAACCAAATACACTTCCATCCCACATCATGTGCTATGGAAGGAGGCACGTGTGAATAAGGAAGGGAAGTTAGTAGATGAGAACACACAAAAAGTGTGGTAAATATGTGTAAGTATGACACGATGATAAAAAGATTTGTTTTAAATTGCTATTATATAAAAATAATTTGTTATTTTATTATATCTGATAGTCACAGGAATCAGCTACTCCTGTAGAGGATATAGACATGTTATAGACAGATTTGAAGCAGCCGGAAAAATATGGTCGTGTCAGAGGTGCAAGGTTTGGGGTGACACCACGAGTATATTTTGAGAAGAAGAAAAAAATGGATCATACAGATGAAAAATTGGAACAAATGAGCCAAAAAACAGCAACCCTTGAAGAAAGATTGCAAGGTACGGAGAGTTTCTAGCAACTTTTATGGGTGGGAAGAAAAGGGAAGACATAAGTCAGGAACAACCAGCGCGTGAACATCCCATCCCACCCCTCACCAGCTTTGAGGAAAGCCATTCCCCTCAAAAAACTATCTTAGCAGTGGTAATCAATATTCTAATAATTGTTCCCATGAAATGTGAATCAGAAAAACATTAATAATTTTTCTATACTGATCTTCTACAGGGTGATAATGATTGTGATTTAAATCTGTCAACACCCACCTATCACCTTGTAGTGAGGGCTACAGTGTTCAATATCCCAGATGCCACACTACATAATAGACCACTTTCGAAAGATCATCTGAAAGTGATGATTACTGTAGCTCATGATCCAAATACAGAGCTACCTATTCCACTTGTTGATGATGATATTCATACGGTCGAAAAGGATATTGGGACATTCATTGCATGGCCGTCACAACTTGTAAGAGTACATGCAGAGAAAGAGGTATTTATTTCCTTTTTTTCAAGATAAACCATTAACAATTAATGAAAAAAGGGTCTGAACCAATGATTGTTGTTATATACGGAGAAAGGGAAGGGGGTGACAAACATCGGCTCAAAACCATCCAAAGGATCGACCAACCAATCCCAAGGAGCTACTTAAAGCACAATAACACCACCTGTTCTCTATCCACATTTACTAGCATTGAAGACTCATGTGGATACGAAGCTAAAAGATGGTAATAGTCATATAGTGGTTTTCGAATAGAATATATACAGAGAGGAAAGTCAATATTTCATTGCTTCTGAAAATGTAAATGAGATCCTTGAAAACAGTTGGCTAGGCATCATAGTTGTAAATGTATATATGAGGTATGTTTCCATGAATTGATTTTCTAAAAGCTGATCTAATGTGAAAATTATGACTAAATGAATTTTATATTGTTGAAAGACGCATTTATGAAAAACAGTTGAAGGAATTTTCCCATGAGCCAAGATTTGGACTCGTTAGTCCTCATACCGCATCAAAACACCTAACAAAATTAGAGCCATAAAAAAGGGATGCAATAGTGAATGGCTTGCTGAAAACATTTGAAATCAAGATTATAGATGACAGACTCTTCCTAATACCAACCATGCAGGGGTAAAACTCTACGATTAAAGCATATCAATTATATTTTCACTTCTTTTATTACTTATTCCTTTTTGTGTTTTTAGGAAACATTGGTTGCTAATTGCAGTGAACTTGAATACTCCAAAGATTTATTTTCTGGATTCAAAGCAAGAATATCCATCAAACCGACCACACATGATGGAGTTTGTGAATCTGTAAGACACTACATCTTACGTTTTAGGTCTAAACATCAAGTAATATAATTTATATTATCTTTTATTGAGGATTCTGTTATAATAGAGCAGTGTATCATTATCTTCTAAAAAAATGAATGAGGACATGGGCTAAGCATAGGGAGGTGAGAAAGTACTATGTCTGGACAAATATCAGGGTATATATAATAAAATGTCACTATCCAAACACATCTCAACACAAGTTACTTATTCTCCTAATGATAAATTTTTTTGCAGTGTCAAAAACAAAAAAACGATAATGATTGTAGTTATTATGTTTGTAAATTTATGAAAGAGATTTTTTTCATCAAAAAACTAGCATCCCTAAAGAGGTATTTTCAAAAACAACTACTAGTTCGTTTAATTTATTTATTAATTATTTATTTTTATATTTTGCAGTACTAATCTGACTGCCAAAAAGACTCATACTCAAAAGATGATATAGATGTGTTCAAAAACGAGTGGGCCACATACCTGATGGCAGATTGTACACAAATACAATGAAGATCAGGCTTGGGGACATGTACAATTAGTGGCCATTTTTGAAAGGGGTTAAGGGGATCAAAAGATGAAACATTGTTGTATGTAAATGTTCATAGGAAAATTGTAATTGTTATTAAATAATTCATCTTATATTAAATGAGTAATTTTCCGATTTTAACATATGATATGCACCAGCAACATGCAAGAATGCTGAACCACTCAAAGAGCCTCTATTTTGTTTAAAATGGACACAATTTTAAGTGAAAACAACAACTGACCTACGGAAATCCAACCAAACACATTTGGATTGTGTTTATCATTTAGGAGAACGATCCAAAAGTACTTTGTGATGTGTAAGAGTTATCCTTGCCTCAATCCGAGGCACAGTGTGGCCGGTATCACTCAAAGGGTCTCTATTTTGTTTAAAATGGACACAATTTTAAGTGAAAAAAACCAACCTATGGAAATCCAACCAAACGCGTTATAATTTCCTTGATATTTTATAAGAATGATCCACGGGTCCTTGGTGACATGTACGAGTCAACCTCGCATCAATCTGAGGCACGGTGTGGCCGATACCACTCAAAGGGTCTCTATTTTGTTTAAAATGTAAACAATTTTAAGCGAAAACAACAACTGACCTATGGAAATCCAACCAAAAGCATTCAGATTGTGTTGTTCCTTTAGGAGAATGATACAAGGGTCCTTTGAGACGTGTATGAGTTAACCCCTCCTCAATATGAGTCACTTTGTTCCCCTATCACTCAAAGGGTATCACTTTGGTTTTAAATGGACACAATTTTAAGTAAAAACAACAACTGACCTACAGAAATATGACTAAACGCATTTTTATTGTCTTGATCTTTCATAAGAACGATCCAAGGGTCCTTGGTGATGTGTAGGAGTCAACCTCGCCTCAATCTGAGGCACGATGTGGTCGGTATCACTCAAAGGGTCTCTATTTTTGTTTAAAATGGACAAAATTTTTAGTGAAAACAACAACTGACCTACATAAATCTGACCAAACCAATTCGGATTGTGTTGATCCTTTAGTAGAACGATCCACAGGTCCTTGATGATTTGTACGAGTCAACTCCACCTTAATCCGAGGCACGGTGTGGCCAGTACCACTCAAAGGGTCTCTATTTTGTTTAAAATGTAAACAATTTTAAGTGAAAACAACAACTGACATACGAAAATCTGACCAAACGCATTCGGATTGTGTTGTTCCTTTAGGAGAATGATCCAAGGGTCCTTTTTGATGTGTACGATTAAACTCTGCCTCAATCCGAGGCATGGTGTACCCACTATTACTCAAAGGGTCTCACTTTGGTTTAAAATGGACACAATTTTAAGTGAAAACAACAACTGACCTACGGAAATCTGACCAAATGCATTCAGATTGTCTTGATATTTTATAATAACGATACATGGGTCCTTGGTGATGTGTACAAGTCAACCCCATCTCAATATGAGGCACGGTGTGGCCGATATCACTCAAAGGGTCTCTATTTTGTTTAAAATGGACAGTTTTTTAGTGAAAACAACAAATGACCTACATAAATCTGACCAAACCAATTAATATTGTGTTAATAATTTAGGAGAATGATACATGGGTCCTTGTTGACATGTAAGAGTCAACCCCGACTCAATCCGAGGCATGGTGTGGCCGATACCACTCAAAGGGTCTCAATTTTGTTTAAAATGTAAACAATTTTAAGTGAAAACAACAACTGACCTACGAAAATCTAACCAGATTCATTAAGATTGTGTCGTTACTTTATGAGAATTATCCAAGTGTCCTTTGTGACATTTAAGAGTAAACCCCACCTCAGTCCGATGCATGGTGTGCCCACTATCACTCAGAGGGTCTCACTTTGGTTTAAAATGGACACAATTTTAAGTGAAAACAACAACTGACCTACGAAAATCCAACCAAACGTATTTGAATTGTCTTGATCTTTTATAAGAACGATCCAAGGTTCCTTGGTGAAGTGTAAGAGTCAAACCCTCCTCAATCTGAGGCATGGTGTGGCCAGTATCACTCAAAGGGTCTCTATTTTGTTTAAAATGGACAAAATTGTAAGTGAAAACAACAACTGACCTAGGGAAATCTAACTAAACCCATTCGTATTGTGTTTATCCTTTAGGATAAAGATCCAAGCATTATTTTTGACATGTAAGAGTCAACCCATCCTCAATACGAGGCACGGTGTGGCTGGTATCACACAAATGGTCTCTATTTTGTTTAAAATGGATAAAATTTTTAGTGAAAACAACAATTGACCTACGGAAATCCAACCAAATGCATTCATATTGTCTTGATCCTTTAGGAGAATAATACACGGGTCCTTTTTGATGTGTACTAGTCATCCCCGCCTCAATACGAGTCACGGTGTGGCCGGTATCACTCAAAGGATCTCTATTCTGTTTAAAATGTACACAATTTTAAGTGAAAACAACTGACCTACGGAAATCTGACCAAACACATTCTAATTGCCTTGATATTTTATAAGAACGATCCATGGGTCCTTGGTGAAATGTACGAGTTAACCCCACCTCAATATGATGCACGGTGTGGCCGGTACCACTCAAAGGGTCTCTATTTTGTTTAAAATGTAAACACTTTTAAGTGAAAACAACAACTTACCTATGGAAATCCAAAAAAACGCATTTGGATTGTGTTTTTCCTTTAGGATAATGATCCAATGGTCCTTTTTGATGTTTAAGAGTCAACCCCACCTCAATTAGAGGCACGGTGTGCCCGCTATCACTCAAAGGGTCTCACTTTGGTTTAAAATGGACACAATTTTAAGTGAAAACAACAACTGACCTACAGAAATCTGACCAAATGCATTCAGATTGTCTTGATATTTTATAAGAAAGATCCATGGGACCTTGGTGACATGTAAGAGTCAACTTTGTATTAATATGAGGTACAGTGTGGCCAGTATCACTCAAAGGGTCTGTATTTTGTTTAAAATGGACAAAAGTTTTAGTGAAAACTACAGCTGACCTACAGAAATCCAACCAAGACCATTTTTATTGTGTTTATCCTTTAGGAGAAAGATCCATGGGTCCTTTTTGATGTGTACGATTCATCCCCGCCTCAATAAGAGGCACGGTGTGGCTGGTATCACTCAAAGGGTCTCTATTTTGTTTAAAATGGACACAATTTTAAGTGAAAACAAATGACCTATAGAAATCCAACCAAACATATTTTAATTGGATTAATATTTTATGATAATAATCCATGGGTCCTTGGTGACGTGTACGAGTCATCCGTGCCTCAATCTGAGGCACAGTGTGTCCGGTACCACTCAAAGGGTCTCTATTTTGTTTAAAATGTAAACAATTTTAAGTGAAAACAACAACTGACCTACATAAATCCAACAAAACTCATTTTTATTGTGTTTTTCCTTTAGGATAATGATCCAAGGGTCCTTTGTGAAAAGTAATAATCAACCCCGCATCAATCTGAGGCACGGTGTGGCCGGAATCACTCAAAGGGTCTCTATTTTGTTTAAAATGTACAAAATTTTTAGTGAAAACAACAACTAACCTACGGAAATCTAACCAAACCCATTCGGATTGTGTTGATACTTTAGGAGAACAATACAAGGGTCCATTATGACATGTACTAGTCATCCCCGCTTCAATCTAAGGTACGATGTGGCCGATATCACACAAATGGTTTCTATTTTGTTTAAAATGGACACAATTTTACGTGAAAACAACTGACCTACGAAAATCTGACCAAACACATTCAAATTGCCTTGATATTTTATAAGAAATATCCACAGGTCCTTGGTGATGTGTATGAGTCACCCCCGCCTCAATCAGAGGCATGGTGTGACTGATACCACTCAAAGGGTCTCTATTTTGTTTAAAATGTAAACAATTTTAAGTGAAAACAACAACTGGCCTACAGAAATCCGACCAAACGCATTTGGATTGTGTTTTTCTTTTAGGAGAACGATCCAAGGGTCCTTTTTGACATGTATGAGTCAACCCCGCCTCAATTCAAGGCACGGTGTGCCTACTATTACTCCAAGGGTCTCACTTTGGTTTAAAATGGACATAATTTTAAGTGAAAACAACAACTAGACTACGAAAATCCGACCAAAAGTATTAGGATTGTCTTGATCTTTTAAAATAATGATCCAAGGGTCCTTGGTGATGTGTACAACTCAACCCCGCCTCAATCCGAGGCACGGTGTGGCTGGTATCACTCAAAGAGTCTCTATTTTGTTTAAAATAGACAAAATTTTTAGTGAAAACAACAACTGACCTACGGAAATATGACCAAACCCATTCGGATTGTGTTGATACTTTAGGAGAATGATCCAAGGTTCCTTTGTGACGTGTACAAGTCATCCCCACCTCAATCCGAGGTACGGTGTGGCCGATATCACTCAAAGGGTCTCTATTTTGTTTAAAATGGACACAATTTAAAGTGAAAACAACAACTGACCTACGAAAATATGACCAAAACCACCCCTTGGACCGCCCCCACCCCCCTGAACACCAACCCACCCCCTGGACACCCCCACCCCTCTAGACACCCCACCCCCTGGAAAGCCCCCCGGACACCCCCTACCCCCTTGGGAAACCACCCCAAACCCTTGAATAACCCCCAAACCCCTGAATTATGAATTGAATTCTTTATGTACTTAATTAACTTATGAATTATGTGTTAATGGTGTATGAGTATACTTGTTGTATGGGTATACTTTGTCTAATTAGATTATGATTTATGTGTTAATTTTTCATGGGTATAATTGCTCTAATTAGCTTATTGAGATGCTGAATTTTTTTGCAGGTGTTCAGGTGTGCTGCTGCAGATTTTTTCGTAGCAGCAGACAGGACATTTATCAGTGCTTTTTTAGCGCTGATAAATGAAGACTTTATTAGTGCTGAAAAAGCGCTGATAAACTACACCTTTATCAGCACTAGATAAGCATTGATAAAGGATCGGTTTATCAGTGCTAAAAGAGTGCTGATAAAACACGCGTTTATCATCGCTAAAAGCGCGCTGATAGAGGGTACCCCCCTTTATCAGTGCTGAGCTTTAAATCACTTTTTTAACACTGATAAATCCCATTTTGAGTGCTGATATTGCCCGTTTTTTTAGTAGTGAAAGGCCCAGTGGGGATCACCTTCTGTGTGACGTGGAAGACCCACGGTGGGGAGCGCCTCTGTGTGACGCAGCAAACCCACGGTACTCGGCAGGAGGAGTACCTCAGTAGGATATGAGGGGGAGCGCCTCTGTGTGATGCGGCAGACCCATTGTACTCGATAGAGGAGGAGTACCTCAGCAGTCCAAGGTTAGTGGGAAGCGCCTCTGTGTGATGTGGCAGACCCACTGTACTCGATTGAGGAGGAGTTTTCCAGCAGCCGAGGTTTTGGCAATGTGATTGGGGATGTTACTTGATACTACCCCTAGAATAAAATTCTGGTTGAGCTGAGTTAATACTTTTGTGTTTT
The DNA here is from genome assembly GCA_963277665.1 of Viscum album. Classification (NCBI taxonomy): domain Eukaryota; kingdom Viridiplantae; phylum Streptophyta; class Magnoliopsida; order Santalales; family Viscaceae; genus Viscum; species Viscum album. The sequence continues at coordinate 1,308,280,753 of OY728134.1, read as the reverse complement.
TATCATGATTGAGATGGATTAATTGATAACTTAGGTATATGTATGGGCATATACCTAAGTGGGGTTATCTGTTGATTTCATACTTTGTGGTTCATCCTTGGTGGATTTTGTGAGACCTTGAGGGTCTCGGGGTCCCTACTGAGGCTGAGAGTAACAGGACTGGTCGGTACCCGGAGGTGGACCATACGGCTTGTCGGTACACGGAGGAGACAGATGGACGTGGAGTTTTGAGGTGGCGATCTGTACCTACCCTTCAGGTAGGAACCTCGAAGGATGACCTAGTAGCTGTTTTTTCCTTTTTCATCAGTTATACTTGTACTTTCAGTTTCTTGTACTTTCCAGTTGGTCTTGTATTCTGACCCCTTTTTACTTACTGTACTCACTTATTGGTTATACAGTTTACTCATGTTCGTATCTTGCTGTGTGTGTTTACAGGTTATAAAGGCAATGTCTTCCCAGTTTTATGGAATTACGCCTTTGGTGCTAGTCGCTATCCCCTGGCCTATGGAAGGCGAACTTTGGGTAGTCACGACACGGGCCCCGGGGGACGGGTCGTGACAAGTTAATTAGTAATTATATAATAATCGATTATTTAATTATTAATTAGTAATTAGTTAATTATTAATTTGTTAATTAGTAATATAATTATTAATTATATAACTATTAATTGTATAATTATTAGTTACTTAATTAATAATTATTAATAATTAATTATATAATAATTAATTTGTTAATTAGTAATATAATTAGTTAATTAGTAATATAATTATTAATTATTTAATAACTAATTATATTACTAATTAACTAATTTTATTACAAATTAATCAATTAATTATTAATAATTACTAATTAACTAACTAATTATTATACAATTAATAGTTATATAATTAATAATTATATTAATCATTAATAATTAATCATTAAGAATTAATAATTATAATGAATAATTATAATGAATAATTATAAAGAATAATTATATTACAAATTAACTAAGTAATTATTACATAATAATCTTTAATAATTACTAATTAATAATTACAATGAATACTTATATTACTAATTAACTAATTAACTATTATATAATTAATAATTATATTAAAAAAATAACTAATTAATTATTATATAATAAATTTTAATAAATAATAATTAATAATTATAATGAATAATTATAATTTATAATTATATTACTAATTAAATAATTATAAAAAGGGTATCGACTCTATCTTTCTGAAAAAATTAATTAATTAACTACTATATATTTAATAATTATATTACTAATTAACTAATTAGTTTTTATATAATTAATAATTAATAATTACAAAAGAAATAATTAAAAAATTATATAATTAATAATTATATTACTAATTAACTAGTTAATTATTATATAATTAATAATTATATTACTAAGTAACTAATTAATTATTAAATAATTAATAATTATATTGCTAATTAACAAATTATATTACCAATTAACTAACTAATTATTATATAATTAATTATTACTAATTACTAATTAACTAACTAATTATTAAACAATTAATAGTTATATAATTAATAATTATATTATTAATTAACTAATTAATAATAAATATTTAATAATTAATAATTATAATGAATAATTATAATGAATAATTATAACGCATAATTATAAAGAATAATTATAATTTATAATTATATTACTAATTAACTAATTAATTATTACATAATTTATAACTATATTTCTAATTAACTAATTAATTATTATATAATTAATTATTAATAATTACTAATTAACTAAGTAATTATTACATGATTAATAGTTATATAATTAATAATTATATTACTAATTACTAATTACTAATTAATAATAAATAATGAATAATTGCAATGAATAATTATAATAAATAATTATAATGAATAATTATAATGAATAATTATAATTTATAATTTTATTACTAATTAACTAATTAATTATTATATAATTAATAATTATATTACAAATTAACTAATTAATTATTATATAATAATTTTTAATAATTACTAATTATTAATTATAATGAATAAATATGATTTATAATTATTTTACTAATTAACTATTATATACTTAATAATTGTATTACTAATTAATTAGTTAACTATTATATAATTAATTATTAATAATTACTAATTAACTAATTAATTATTATTAATTAAATAATTAAATAATTTATTATAGGTTTAATCCATATTTTAACTTTAAATTATATCGGTCTTATAATTTATATTTAATAGTCCTTCAAAGCCACGTACTTGAAACATTTTTAAGTTTCAAGTAGGTGTCTTTGAAAGCTTATAAATTATTTTTCATCAACATTTTTTTACGAAATTCATGTTATTTTCAACTATTTATTATATGTTTAATCCATATTTTAACTTTAAATTATATTGGTCTTACAGTTTATATTTTATAGGTTTTCAAAGTCATGTGTTTGAAACATTTTTAAGTTCCATGTTGGTGTCTTTGAAAACTTATAAATTATTTTACATCAACATTTTTTACGAAATTCTTTTTATTCTCAACTATTTGTTATATGTTTAATCTATGTATTAAGTTTCATTTTTGTTGGTCTTCTCATTTAGATTTTATAGGCTTTCAAAGTCACCTACTTGAAACATTTTTAAGTCTCAAGTAGGTGGTTTTGAAAGCTTATAAATTGTTTTTTATCATCATTTTTATGAAATTATTTTTGTTTTCAACTATTTATTATATGTTTAATTCATGTTTTAAGTTTAATTTATATTGGTATTATAATTTATATTTTATAGTCTTTCAAAGTCACATACTTGAAACAGAATCTCCCAGCGGAAATGCAAAATGTTCTGCGTAGGAAAGAGAGAACTAGAATCCCACATCAAAAATGCAGAATGATTTCCAGGGTAAGCTCTTTTATAAAAGAGAGCCATTGGTGAAAGCTTATGTGAGAATCTAGACTACATGTAATGGCAGTATTGCTGGATTTTTAAAAAAAAATTAGAAGAAAGACGGTAACGGGTTTGATACCTTTCAAATTAACCCGAAAGGCGGCAACGTCGCTACCGCCTTTCGCCTGAAGCCTAAAGGCGTCACCTGTGGTGCCTCCTTTAGAGAGATTTTTTTTAAAAAAAAAATTTGTACTAGGATTTTTTTATAAAATATTAAAAAAAACTTATTTAAAAAAAACGAGTCATCACATGTATGTACAACATGAATAACATTGGGGGTGTAATGTACAAATGAACATTCATAGTGAATACATAACATATGGATGTTAATTATACCCATGCATCAATATATTTATTGACCAAATTTATTAGAAACATATAGTTATTTAAATAAATAAATAAATATTTATATTTATAATTATATTTAAAAATATATATTTAAAAAGTATTTATATATGATCATAAATATAATAAATATTTTTATTATTTCATAAAACTTATTTTAATCTTATAATTATTTAAACATATATTTATTTAATTATAATCAAATAAATTCTTTTTTATAAAAGATTATATATATATATAAATTATTAAAATATATATATTAATTATAGACATGCATTTGGTCTCTAATGTATATAAATAAACATAATTTTTGAATATAAATATAATAATTATATATAAATTAATAATATTATTTATTAAAAACTTTTTACAGCACTAATAATAGCGCTGATAACAGTCGGCGCTGCCCTTGCGCCGATATATGGTAGTGAAAGAAGAAAAATAGAGTCGATTGGTAGAAGTAATCTAGTTTAGGCATGGTCTCAATTATCTTAAATAGATAAAAAGTTGGAGAGAATGAGTGATCGATGTAGAAGAGTGATGCATTGATTTACAAATGTTGTTGACTGCCCCCCCACCAGGACACCATTATGTTTTTTTGGTAAACATATGGTGTATTAAATATTTTTAAATTTTATTATGAATGGTTTTATATAATTCCAAATTCATAATTTTTTATTTTATTTTATTTTGAATTGTTCTATTAATTATTTGTGATAGATTATTGAAACCAGTCACATATATTTTAGGTGAATAGTATTTGAGACATTGTTTTATTCTGTCACAAACATCATTTATGAAAAATCATTAATTATTTCACAAAAAGATTAGATCTAAAAATATTATGAGCATTAACTTGCATTATCAATATTTTCATTAATAGGGGTTGAGGAATGAGATAATTGAAAAGGGAATTAAAATCCAACGATTTATTTCAAACTAATATTCACATAAATTTAAATAACAATCAATTGTAAAATAAATATAATGATATATTTAAATTAAAATTCCAAAAAAGTGTTTTTAACAAATTCAATTCTTCTTGAGAGAGATTTTTAGATTTTTGAAAATCGCGTTTCCTTTTTGAAAAAAAGAAAGTCATTTAATGGTTTAAATGATATCGGTTTCCAAAGCATATGTAAGTCCTCACGGACGCTTCCCTCTCCATTCACATGCACCATCGGTGTTGATGGAGATCACTGCGGGTGAGCGGCGGAAATTCGGGCAAAAGATGTCGTGGGAGATTATTTACAAAATCCTGAGTTGAATGTCGTTACAGGTGTTGTACACATGCCGTGTTGTTTACAGAGAATGAAGTATGATGATCTGAAACCCCTCTTTCATGAATCTCCACTCATGCAGAACCCCAACCCTATCGGGGATTTTTGTTCAGTACATCGAAGGTTGGAGAATAGGTCGTGCCTTCATCTCTCCCATAACCTCCCGTAACAACGAGGTATTGTCGTTGAACTTTGCGCTTGATTCACGCAATATCAGTGTCTTGGCATCATCAGATCTTGGGATTCTATACTGCGTCAACTATTCTTGGGACGACTTTCGTCGTTCTGTGCGCGATCTTGGGATCTGCAAACCCACCACTAAACAATGGCAGTCCATCCCGTTACCCAGCTCTGAGGTGTTAAAGTATACCAATTTTGGTGCCTTGGTGATTACTGAGACGATCCCATTGCAGTATAAAATCATACATTCCGTGCAATCCGATTTGAATAACCTATCGTTCCTTGTTTTCAATTCCAATAAATGGAAGTGGAGACTTATGTGGCATCTATTAGACCAGGACATCCGATTGGAGGCAACAACAGAAGGGGTTTTGATCAGAGGGACAGTTCACTGGCTAATCTCTCGGTTCCGCATCCTGACCTTTGATGGGTACAGTGATTGCCCTCAAATGAGGCCGCTGCAATCTGACATGGATCCAGGGCTAGGTTTAGAGAAGATTTTGGAATATCAAGGGATGTTGGGATACGTTCACATACAGAGGACCAAACATATTGGTGGGGAAAAAGGGAGTGCAGCGGAGGAGGTGGGGAAATTGTTTATCCAATTATGGGTATTGGAAAATTACGGTCAGCATGGCAGGTGGGGGGTATGGAATAAAAGACATGCAGTGGATGTAAATTTCACCTCCTGCACCACACAGGACCCACCCGTAATATCGCATGGAAACACCCTCGCACTGGTTTGTAGACGACGTATACCAACGCTCTTCTATATTGATTTCACTACCGCTCACACAATCATCTATATTTATTATGGAAGATGCTCCACTAAAGTCATGAGTTTTCGTTCTGATTGGGAGGCATGCCATCTTGCAATGCAAACCTATCTGGGTGGGAAGAATATAGGCAATTTGAAGGAAGATGGATAAGATGTGGTCTCATTTTTCAATTTTTTCCTTTATCCTATCCTCCATGCTACCTTTGTTTCTGTATTTCATTTCTATCCACCTTGAATCCAATCTGATTTTGGCTTAGGTTAATAGCCCATTTTTTATTTGTTTGTTGAATCTTTCTTTCTTTTATTCCAATCGTCCTTGTTTATGTTGAATGTTAACCTTTATTGGATTATTCTCTACATGTCTATTTCTTGTCCGGTATTATAAATACTGTTTATTGAAATTTTCTAATATATATATTTTCTGTCTTCTGGTACAGAAAAAGAAATTTGCAGTGTAGAAATTTTTTGCTTTATGTTTCCAAAACAATACAATATTGTGTAATCATGTTTTCTCTCTCATATTGTTATTCGACAAAACAAACCCCAACATTATCATTGACTTTGCAACATAGTAAAGGATGACCAGTACAACTACCATTGTTTTATTTTTAACACCTCAATTATTATTATTATTATCTTGACTCTTCACAAAAAACTAAATCTACATAAATTATCTCTAATTCATTAATATGTGAGTGGAATGGTTGAAAATGCTGGTAATGACAGAAAAGGTTGATATGTGAAATAGTTATTTTTAAAAATGATGCACTGAATGATGGATTACAACAAGTTTCTCCACTTCATAGTGGAGTGTGAAACTTGAAGAATGCTTCCAACATTCAGATAATAGAGGATAATGCACATTTTTTGGGGAGAATCCTGATCTCAGGATGAAATTGCTTGCGAAACAATTTGTGAGAAACCTGATGAAAAATGGAAGAAAAGAAATCACGTGGCATTCCAAAATATCCACTATGAATATGAGAGTATAGAATCAAAGTAATGCCTAAACTTGAATTAGAATGAGAGTGTAGAGAAACCTACGTGAAAACCACATCCTGATACATCTCCATCTTCTCTATGATAAAACATCGCACCAATGCCATGCTTGAAAGATCCATCCATGAAATAACGTCACCCTTCTGTCGATGAAACACCACAACCTTGAGGATCCTTATTTGAAAATTCATCAGCCTCACACCACCTTACGACACTCGAAAGATTTCTATCTCATGATCTTTTCATCAAGATGTACCGTTGATCTTTAACCGGGACATGCCGCTTGATCTCCACAATCAAGAAGACTTTTTATGCATGACCCCAATCAACAATCTCATCATTGCTGCTCCACACCTGTTCCATGTCGATGTATGCTACCGCAAATGTGGTATCCCATCCCATCATAGATCCACTGTAGATGCATCATTCTCGTTACCGACGAGTCACACGGGCTACCACAAATGTGACGACCCCTTTTCCCTTGATATCAATGGACAACATCTTGAGTAGTATAGTGACCCTACTTTTTCTTTCATGACTATTCCATCATTTTAAAGATAAAAAACATAATAATGTTACAAATCCAGGATCCAAAGGTTTAGTTCATTGGGAAAATTAGGCTCATATATATCTTTTACATGATAAAACATAAACATTATTTAATTCACCATTCTCCATCTTCTTAGTGACCCTCCCATTATCCATAGTACAAGTAATCCCCAGAGGTTATCCATCAATGGAAGGTGTGAGTCAAAATCCCAATAAGATAATGAATAAGGGACATGAATCAATATATCATGGTTAAACATAATCATCATCATCAGATCATAAGCATAGTATAATCATCAACAACATGATTGAAACATGTAATAAAGGCTTGGAATATGGAAACGCATAAAAATGAAACATCATGTCTTAGTGGTCAAATACCACACATAGTTATGATAAAATTTAGCATCGTGTTCACGTATAACATATGTGTATAATCATAATATCATCATTATGAAGAGAGATGACATCATGTTTATGCATAATACACATTGTCTCATGAGATACGTCACATTACCGAATGCATTAGAGGGCTATATAATTCTAGGCCCACACATCACATCATAACATTTACATAATTATGCATGCCACATAGAACATATGTCAATCAAATTCATGAAATAACCCATATAATGGAATGTTTTGGACAAGGATTTCATCAATCACGATTTAATGAATAAACTTTGTGTTCCCAAATGGAAAGGGGGAAAGAAAATATTTGGTATAAGAATCATCATTTTTTATGTGAAGAAGAAATAACTCAAGATGGGTCAAGATGTGTTTTGAAAAGAAGAGTTCTTTGGGAAAATATTTTTAATTTTCATAAAATCAGATTGGAAACATGTATATCACCGAAAATAAAAAGGAAAGAAAAATGAAATTATTTTTAAGGAAAATTAAAGGAATATCCATACTGAAATTTGGAATGAAAGAGGAATAACCCAAAGAAAGGGAATTGGGTTCGAGAATCCCCTTAACTTAAGTCTAAATGCATTATGCAATTACATTTAATATCTTGCATAATTAGATTAGATACATAATTCAGAACCTATTCTACATATTTTTGATTTATTATAAATTTATTAAATTCATTTATGGATATTTTGATAAGTTAGAGAATTTAATATCATTGTTCTGGTAGTGTTCATTTTCATGGTTTTATGATCGATTTACTTGTATATAATTATTGAAGTTTTTAAAAAATGAGAATAATTCTCCAAAAGTGGAATTATATGATATTAATGCAATCCCTAAAGTTTACATGGTCTCATATATCATTTGGTTTTCTGGTATGAGGATGATTCATTTGATAAAACACTTATGATAAATTTTTGGTTTATTCTGGTAGTTTTTTCGACCATCACGAACTAGTTTCATTTAATTTAATAATATGTCTGTAAATTAGTTTTAGAACATAAAAAAGTTATAATATAAATATTAATATCATTTTAACCAAAATAAGGGTTTTATGAATAGCCTTGAAGGTGGTAATGTAAAATGAAAACTCTTCATCCATGAAGGCGGTGAATCGACACATCAGAGATGATCTTTTCATTTTTAGAATAAAAAGAGTAGAGAATAGATTTGATGATAAATATGAAGGTCCCATGTGCAGTGGAAGCTCATGGGTGGATGTGACCACTTGACTTTTTTTCATTAGCAATGATCAATCTGGGATCAATACGAAGATAAACGCTAGACTCCACGGATCGAATCAAAAAAATAGACAAAGAAGAATAATAGTCCCAAAACCACAAAGGCGGATCATCATAGGTTGATTATAATTAATTTAATTAATCGAAAAGAAGTACCTTTTATGGAGTTCTTTCTTCATTGATATTTCTGATCATGTTTCTATGTGATTCGTCGTTGCGTCTCAGAAGCCAAGTGTAGACTTCCTCTAGCGGTGATCCACACGTGCACCACATATCTCTAGACGTCGCTAAAGGAGTCTCTGGGTGCTAGCGTGGAGAAGCCTTTGCTTGCGTTGTCCGCCTTAAATCACCTTAAACTGATGGAGGAGGATCTCACTTGGTCTTGAGAGCATTCTTGGAGGAAGGAGTTCTTTCAACCTTGAGAGAATTATCCAGAATTGTTGTGCACAACGATTAGGGAAAAGTGTTGGGGTTGTGAGGATATTTATAATCAGGTTTGAGGTTATAGAGTTAGGACAATAAATAAATGCGTTACGCGTTTTATTTATTTCATTAAATCTTATTGAAAACCCCCATGTTGAATCATTAATTCCTTGACATGCTCCCACACTGATTATAATAAATATCATTTAATAAAACAATATTATTTCCTCAAAATACCGATTGAAAAAACTACACGGCATGTAATCATTAATACACGATGTGTACTTGTTTTTCATTTCCTTTCCAAAATGAAAACTACACGGTGTGTACATTCAATGTACATAATGTTTATATCTTGTTTTCATTTTATTCTTTCTCTAGCAATAAAATGATTTAGGATTCCCTGAATAATTATTAAACCACATACAGGAATAATCTTTATTCTACTTTAGATATGTGGATACACTTAGTGTGTGAACCTCTAGGCTTCTTTCTCATTGGCATTAGGCGATCTTGCCTAAAGTCCACGATTACTGTCTAGAAACTGGTCAAGGAACCCAAGAGAAAGAAGTTGATGCCGAATTGATGTGTTGCCTCATACGAATGATTACCGTTTAATTTAATCCCTTTGTCTCAATATCTCATCAAGAAGGTTTCATGGAAGTTTCATAAACCTATATGCTTGATCCGTCATTCTTTGACTTCCAGAAATAAACTCGTCATGACACCATGGCCATGAAATTTGGGCAACAGTTCTATTTCAATCAAAGGTCCCAAGATATCTACTTCCATAAATATGGAAGGGATAAATCCATCCTCGACTTATCCATTAACAACATGTCATTCGTAACGCACCCAATGTACCCTACTTCCCGCCAACTATCTTAATGAAGGTTTTTGTTAGCAAATATAAGTGCGCGAGCCATGACATGAGTTAATGACTATCTTCAAGTCTAAGGACCATTACAGGAGCTCGTAGATAGCAATGCCCGATGACATCAAGACATGCAGAATTACTACTTGCAGGTCTGTTCTCATAATATCCCATCATGGATATTACCAAGTGCGAACTCCATGAGAGAGAGTCTCATCTTCTTATGAGTACTCGCACATGACGGTCTATATACTATGTGTCATATCATAGTATTTCTTGCATCTGTAGAACTTTATTTAAGAATATTGTTATAGCATTTAAAGATTCTCGTCATAGCGGGGATCTGCTATGACCTTATTAATGCAACAAATATTCTAGGACATTATTATATTATAGTCATGCAGAACAATGAAAAATATATAATAATTGTACATTCATGTAATCAAAGTATAAACAGTTGGTTCTTAGGACATCAACTCTAACAAACTCCTACTTGGACTAGAGCCAGCTGCCTATGAATTTTAGTCTACTAGACCTCACATGATGATCATGTTTCTGTTGAGTCAAGACTTTAGTCAAGGGGTCCGCCACATTGTCATCCATGGAAATAATGCTCACTGCAACTTTAACTCTCTGAGAAAAATCCCTCAAGGGATGATACTTCCAAATTATGTGCTTTGTCTGCTGATGTGACCTTGGATCTTTTTCATGTTCCACCACTGTAGTATTATCACAATAGAGTGTGATAAGATATTTACTGCTAAGTACTACATCCAACTCTTGGATGAAGCTTCACATTCATACTGCTTATGTAGCTACCTCAGAAGCTACGATATACTTGGATTCTGCTGTATAATCTATGACGACACCTTGATTTGAGCTCTTCCAACTCACTACACCTCTATTCAAACTAAAGATGTATCCAGTCTGTGACTTCATGTCATCTTGATCAGTTTGGAAACAAGAATCTATATGTCCTTTGATGACTAGTTCCTCATCTCCTCCATAAACCAGGAACATATCCTTAGTACACCTCAGATACTTAAGGATAGTCTTGATTGCCATCCAATGACGGTCTCCTGGATCAGCTTGATATCTGCCTACCACAATTAATGAGTAAGAAACATCTATCCTTTTACATAGCATAACATACATGAATGACCCAATCGAGGATGCGTAAGGGATACTTTCCATTTTTTCTTTCCTCATGTGTTTGAGGATACATTTTCTTGGAAAGATGAATGCCATATGAGACTGGCAACAATCCCATCTTGGACTATTCCATACTGAATCTCTTTAGTATCTTGTCAATGTATGTACTTTGACTCAGGCCCAGCATTCTCTTGGATCAATCATGATAGATCTTGATCCCAAGAATATATGCTGCCTTGCCCAAGTATTTCACAGAGAAACATTTATCCAACCATGCCTTAACTGACTATAAGACAGGTACTTCATTTCCAATTAGTAATATGTCATCAACATATACTATTAAGAAAACGACTACACTTCCACTAAACCTTTTGTAGACACAGGGACACATTCATTCTTAACAAATCCAAATTTCATTACGGCTTCATAAAAATGAATGTTCCAAGACCTTGATACTTGATTTAATCCATAAATGAATTTATTCAACTTGCACACCTTTTTGGAATCCTTTGGAGTCACAAACCCTTCAGGTTGTGTCATGTAGACATCTTACTGGAGGTTCCCATTAAGGAATGCTGTTTTGACATCCATTTTCCAAATTTAATAGTCATGGTAAGTGAAATTGTCCAATAGGATTCTGATGGATTTCACCATCGCAACCAGTGAAAAGGTTTCATCATAGTCAATTCCTTGACACTGTCTAAAACCTTTTGCAACCATTCGTGCCTTATAGGTGCTGAATTGTCCCTCCATGTCTAGTTTCTTCTTGAATACCCATTTATTACCAACAGGCTTTACATCTATTGGAGGATTTACCAAAATCCAGACTCAGTTTTGGTACATGGAATCAATTTCAAAATTCATGGTTTCTTGCCACTTGGCAACGTCTGTGCCTTCAACTGATTCCTTGTAGGTAAGAGGATCATCATTGTCAACCAATAATGATTCACCATCCTCAGTGATAAGAAAACCATATCATTCTGGTTTTATCACCTCTCTCGTGCTCCTACGCAGTTCTTGTGTCTCTGGAACAGATTTTTATTCCACGGGGCTTTGTGGAATCTTTCTTGTACCAAATCTTGTGTATCTTGAGCCTCGAATTCATCGAAGTCTATATAACTCCCACTATCTCTTTTGGAGATGTTCTCCCTCTCAAGGAATATAGAATGTCTTGACGATTTAACCTTTTTATATAAGGGATTGTATAGGTAATATCCCCTTATTTCCTTGGGATATCCTATAAAGGTACACTTTGTGCCTCATGGTGAAATTTTGCTACCTGAAGAGGCTTTAACAAATGCTTCGCTACCCCACACATGTAATTTTGATAACATGGATTTTCATCCACTCCATAACTTGTATGGAATACCATTTATCGATTTAGTTGGTACTTGGTTTAGTATGTGTGCTATTGTTTGTAATGAATATCACCAAAAGGATAATAGAAGACTCACATGACTCATCATTGATCTCACCATGTACAATAGGGTGCGGTTCCTCCTTTCACTTACACCATTCCATTGAGGAGTGTAAAGAGGAGTGAGTTGTAATAGAATCCCAAAATCCCATAAAAAATCAATGAAGTCCTGATTAAGATATCCTCCTCCTCTGATTGAGTGGAGTTTCTTAATATTCTTAACAATATGGTTCTCAATTTCATTCTTGTATTCTTTGAACTGATCAAAAGAATCTGAATTATACCTCATAAAGTATATATATCCATATCTACTAAAATCATCAGTAAAAGTTATGAAGTACAAGAACCCACCCCTTGCTTCAACTAGAAATGGTCCACACACATTTGTGTGAAATAATTCTAGAAGCTCTTTAGCCCTTTCATCTTTCCCACTAAATGGGGCTTTGGTCATTTTTCCTTGTAGACACGTATGACATACACCAAGTGGTTTTAGTTTGAAAGAATCTAAATACTCAACTTGATGTAATTTTGTCAAAAATTTATCATTAACATGACCTAGCCGGTGATGCCAAAGTTGGGTGTGGTATGATTCATGTGAATTAACTTTGTAATTGATTTCCATTACATGGTTTGTGTAGTCTAACACATAATGGTCGTTATATAAATGTGCCCTACCAAAACAAATGCTATATTTATAAAAGTAGAAAAATTAATTTCCAAACTTAAAGATGAATCCATCAGTATCTAATCTGGATACTGAAATAATGTTTTTGGTTACAGAGGGTACATAATAACATCCTTTTAATACCAAGACAATCCCAGTAAGCAATGTGAAGTGGTAGTCTCCGACAGCTACATCAGTGAATCTGGATCCGTTGGCTGCTCGCAAATCCACCTCACCTCGGTCAATATTTATAAATCTACTTGGTTCCTGTATTTGGATACATATGTGAGCACCATAAGAAGTATCTAATACCCAATTGGTAGAAATAGATAGAATTCATTCGATAACAAAGACACCTGAAGCTTCCCCTTTCTTCCTTGAATGGGTGCAATTTTTCTTCTAGTGGCCCTTCTTGCCACATGAGAAATAAATAGCCTTCTGTTCTCTTTCCTCCCCTTTGATCTTCCATTTCTTGGAAGGCCTTGAAGAAGATTTGGGCTTAAATATCTTCACCTTACCTTTACTTTTATTCACCATGAGGAAAAAAGTCTTTTCATGCTTCATATCATTTTCCACATGGAGAATGAGGATAATAAGATCAGATAGATAATTCTCAATGTTGTTCATGTTGAAATTTACAACAAAGTTAGAGAATCTCTGGGGGAGTGATGCAAGAATGAGATCAGTACCCAGTTCTTTGGGGAGTTAAAACCCTAGAACCTCCAAGTGCTCAATGTATCCAATGAGCTTGACTACATGAGGCCCAGCTGGGGAACCCTCTTCAAGCTTTCTCTGAAATAGAGCCTTGGAGATCTCAAACCTTTCCTGTCTTTCTCTCTCCTGGTATAGACCATAGAGGTGCTCGAGCATGATATAGGAATCCATGTCTTCATGAGACTTCATGATCTCACTATAAATTTATGACAACATCAAACATTGAACGTCAAGTGAATCGTTAAAATGTTGATCATAGACCATAAAATCTTCATCACTCACCCCTTGGGTAGACAAATTAGGAAGTGAGGAATCGAGCACATAAAACATTCATTCATGGCATAAGACAACCCGAAGGCACCTAAACCATTCCTAAAAGTTACTGCCAGTGAGGATATTGTATTTATCCAGAATTGATCATAGAGGAAATGTGGTTGACGAGTTTTTCATATTGATTCTACAAATTAAAAGAGAAGATTTATCAGTACCTTTTGATTACTTTTTATAAAATATAATAAATTTTATTAAGTCTCCCACTATTTTATCAAGTCCCAATGGGCTTCACCATTAAACTTGGAATGTCTAGTTTCCAAGACATTCTAGTGGAAAGGATCCATATTCCCCTTCACATAACCCCAATAAGGGTTGGTCAATCTATTAGAAGGTATTTAGGTAGTAAGGTCTTTTCCAACTGCGGGCTTGCAGTTACTTGATATGTTGAGTGGACTCCCCAATCCTGAAATCATGACTTTGGATTTCCTCAACTCTCACCACCAATATTACACCAAGCCTAGCAAGGGATACTTCTCTCGATGTAATATGGTTAATTCAACCCGAAACCTTTCATAAGGGATTCCTTTATAAATGTGAGTGTCCCAACAAGGGTTGGTCAAACACATAGTTTTATTGAGTCTTTCCCTTAATCAAGTAAAAGAAGGCTTGGTCTGACTTAATATGGTATTTGATGGATTTTAATCCTTTATGTGTAGTTTAGAATTATCACATTCTTGTTAATATTAATTGATTCTTTCTTTAGTGATTAACCATGTTCTGATAATGTTTACAAATAGTCTAGTTTTTATTTTATTCCATATTTTCATTCTTTTTTATTTCATTAACTACGTGATCTCGACAACACATACATAATAAATAAACCATGATATTAGACATAAATAAAATAAGATGGCATGATCAGGAGATTCTATTGGTTATCTTATCTAGCAGTTTTGATAAGCTAACCCTGACCTAGGGAAAACACCTTGAACCCAATTGTTCATGTTTTGTAGATCCCACCTGTCCGCATTTGTATCTTCTTGAGTTGGTTTTTCCTCAGCATCAGATTTTGAACCATCTCCTCTGGCTTGGGAGATCCTCTGTTACAAGGGGTTTACATTAAAGAAACCATGGGCACACATGCCCTACATTTTATTGGACGAAGGCTCACATGCCAACGAATTTAAATTAAATAAATTTAAATGAAACCATACACACACAAAGGGTCTTTGTTCTAACTCATGATCATCCATAGAATGCAACGAAATTTATGCATATTTAGTATTAAAATTATTTTAATCTTTATTTTATTCAAGATTAGTCGTGCATGAATTCAATTAATTATGAGATTATAATTAATCAATTATTTATCTTAAATTCATTTCTGAATTTCCTTGAGATTCTTCCTATATATATTCCTTGTACGGGTCTTTGAACTTTGGAGGAAACCTAGTGAAATTCCATTTCTGGAAAGTACACACCGTGTAGGCTATATTACATGGTGTGTATTTGTTTTCACCCTTTATCTAAAGTAAACACTGGAGGCTTTGGCGTGTTTTCTGTACTTTGGAAATTTTGGAGTACACGATGTGTAGATTAATCTAACAGAACATGTACTTCCTTGTTACACGGTTACTGACCTAGCAATCCCGTGTACGCGGTACACAGATTCTCCTTGAACACAGTTTCACCTGGGCCGGATCAGACTACACAGCATGTTGATTCAACATACATGTTGTTTATTCTAGTTTCCACATTCCATTTAGTTTTGGTCAACATAGTGTATTAAAAACTTAGGTATGCTCAATTCACACGGTGTGGTTTGGTGTACCAGTACCGGTTCATTGAACCTATGTACATGACATGTAGTTTTTACTACACGCCGTGTATTCTTGTGTTTAACAGACAGAATGATCAGCTCCTCCAGATGAGTTCCTCATTTTTATTTTAATCAAAATTAAAATAAAAAGGTCATTTTTGTGATGTGAATTGAGAAATGAAGGAGGAAGAGCAGATCTCGTTCATTTAGTTTTATAGAATAATTTATCTTGAATTGAATCAAATATAAATTCGTAAATTATCAACGAAAATTAAATAATTATAATCAACTTTGTGACCCCTCTGATACTACTTGAAGGTCCCAGGCGCAGCGGGAGCTTGTGGGTGGATATGCCCTCTTGGCATTTTGTCATTAGAAAATGATCAATCCAGGATCAACACAATGATAAATTCTAGACTCCACGAATCGAATAACAGAAATAGACAAAGAAGAATAATAGTCCCGAAACCACAAACGAGGATCATCACATGTTGATTATAATTAATTTAATTAATTGACAATAAGTACCTTTTATGGTGTTATTTATTCATTGATATTTTTGATCATGTTCCGATGTGATTCGCCGTTGTGTCGTAGAAGCCAAGTGTAGAATTCCTCTAGTGGTGATCCATATGTGCACCACGTATCTCTGGATGTCGCCAAAGAATTCTCCGGGTGCTAGCGTAGAGAAGCCTTTTCTTGCATTGTCCTCCTTAAATCACCTTGATCCGATGGAGAAGGATCTCTGTCGGTCTTGAGGGAATTCCTGGAGGAAGGAGTTCTTTCGGCCTTGAGATAATTCTCCAGAATTGTTGTGAACAACAATTAGGGAAAGGTGTTGGGGTTGTGAGGATATTTATAATCGGTTTTGAGGTTATAGAGATATGATAATAAATAAATTCGTTACACATTTTATTTATTTGATTAACTCTTATTAAAAACCCCCATGTCAAATCATTAATTCCATGACATGCACCCACACTAATTATAATAAATATCATTTAATAAAACAATATTGTTTCCTCAAAATCCCGACTGAAAAAACTACACGGCGTATAATCATTATTACACGGCATGTACTTGTTTTTCATTTCCTTTCCAAAATGAAAACTACACGGCGTGTACATTCAATGTACACGGCGTGTATATCTTGTTTTCATTTTATTCTTCCTCTAGAAATAAAACTATTTAGGCTTCATTGAATAATTATTAAATCACATAGGGGAATAATATTTATTCTACTTGAGATACTTGGATTCACTTAGTGTGTGACCCTCTAGGCTTATTTCTCATTGGCATTTGGCGGGTTTGCCTAAAGTCCATAATTACAGTCTAGAAACTGGTCAAGGCACCCAAGAGAAAGAAGTTGATGCCGCATTTACATGTCACCTCATATGAACATAATTTAATCCCTTTGTCTCAATATCTTATCAAGCAGGTTTCATGGCAGTGTCATAAACCTATATGCTTGATTCGTCATTCTTTGACTTCCAGAAATAAACTCATCGTGACACCATGGCCATGGAATTTGGGCGACAGTTCTATTTCAATCAAAGGGCCCAAGATATATAATTCCATAAATATGGAAGGGAAGAATCCTTCCTCGACTTTTACATTAATAAAATTTCATTTGTGACACACCCAACGTACCCTACTTCCCACCAATTGTCTTCGTGATGGTTTTTTTTAGAAAATATAAGTGCACGAGTCATGACATGAGTTAATGATAGTATTCTAGTCTAAGGACCATTACACATGCTCATAAATAGAAATTTATGATGACACCAAGACATGCAGAAGTACTACTGGCAGGTCTGCTCTCATAATCTCCCATTTTGGAGATTACCAAGTGCGAACTCTATGAGAGAGAGTCTCATCTTCTTTTGAGTGCTCGCACATGACAGTCTGTAAACTATGTGTCCTATAATAGTATGTTATTGAACCATATAACTTTATTTAAGAATATTTTTATAGCATTTCAAGGTTCTCATAATAGTGGGGATCATCCATGAATGTAGAGACTCGAAGCTTGACGTACATAGATATTACATTACTTTTGTGGAAAAATTAATACATAACAAAAATAGACACACTAGGACTATAATAGTTTAGTGTCTTTGGAAACTCGGAACGTAATATTCTAATTGTGGTGAAAGATCTTCAACATCTCCCATAAAGATCTTCCACTTTTTGTTTCCTTACCTAAAACCTTTCTTTTAATCCTGGGGGAAAATAAAACATAAAAAGGGTGAGCTCAAATTCTCAGTAAGGGTAAGCATGGATAAAATAAAACATACCATATACATTTGAACTTAAAAACATGAACATAATGTTTAAACATAAAAATACTGAGCAACGACTTAAAATATGGAAGTACATAAGGCATAGATCATAATGGAACATAAATCATGATAAAATAGCATGGGAATAAAACATGTAATTTTGGCATCCATTAAGTACATTTAATGATTTCCATAGTAGCCAAGGCATTGCTGCCAAGACCATCTTAGTGGACAGAGTCCCTTTCTGAATCGAGTTCACTCCTCATTTCAGTCCTGTAACACTGAATCAGATTAACTTACCGTTCCAGCCATGTCTATCTCATGAGATATAAAATCTTTACCCAATTCATTGGAGGGAGATATAGGTCCCACCCATCTCATATTGAAATCATTCTTTCGTGTGACACAATATAAACATAAATCATTCATCATAACCCAAGAATAAAATGGGTTTCATAAACATCATTCCATCATAACGTAATCCATACAAAAAAATTGGATATCATCTCATCATTAGAAAAGTGAAACCATGTAAATCATAGATACATGATAATTGAAAAATACACATGTGAAATAATTTCATCTTAGATGAAAATGGTTTTGATAAAACACTTGAAATGAAATCTTGAGGAAAATATCCTTTTTTCTTCAAAATCATTTTCTTTTCAAAAAATGTCATGAAATTTTAAAAGAAAAGGATTTTTTTGAAAATAGTCCTGAAATATTTTGGAGGAATCTTCATGAAAATAAGGCTTTATAAAACCGTAAAAAAAATCCTTTCATGCCGTATACGTTAAAAAAACATTCTTCTCGTACTTTGTCGGAAAAGTCAAAAAGTACCTTGTAGGGTAAATAAAAGAAATATTCCTTCCATACCATGGGGTAAAAGTCAAAATGGGTAAAAAGGACTTTAAACATACATGAATTCACTTTTAAAAAACATGGATATGGATGATAGCAATAAACCTAGTAAATACTTACAAATAAGCAATCTCGGATAAAAATGAGATTTGCAAAATTATCCCTTACCTTTGGTCCGATATGCTTCGTACGTATCTGAACCCCCTGTATAATGATTTAAATAATTTCATTGACTTATTATAGAATCATATTCATTGTTATGATATCATATATGTTTCACTTATGACTTTATATTACCCGTTCTTTTGTAAATTCTATGTTAAAGCAGCGTTTTTTGTAAAATCATTTCATTTATCGTATGTGTTTCGACTTGTCGTTCTTGAAATTAATAATTATATCCTGATTTAAATAATTATAGAATGTAAAAAATGATTTATATAGAATATATATTCATCATATACATATATATATATTATATATTGATAAAAGGAATGAAATACACCGTTCATGGAGATGGTAGGCCGTACGTACGCATGAACGCTGTTTTCGTTTCCTTATTGAATTGAATGAAACTAAATAGATGACATACATATATATATACATAAATCCAGTAGCATTCATATATTTCATTATTATTCATTATATAAACTTTATGATCATTCATGTATGGTTAACATGGAGAATGAATCTCATCGCGTCGTGGAGACGGTAGTCCGTACGCACGCACGAGCGATGATATCGTTCCCATAATTATTGAATAGAATTGGAGTGGATGGTATAATATATCAGAATCATTATGATGTTATAATAACCATATATAGTTATTATTTACACCATTATACCCATCCATGTAAGGTGTTGGTGGAAAAATAGATTTCACCACGGCATGGAGACGGTATTTCGTACGTACGCACGCGTGGTGATTTTGTTTTCCATAGGACGGATAGATGATGAAATAGGGTTGTTTCATACATATAATAACATATCAGTATATTATTTATACTGAATTTATTACTTCATAATGAAACAACTAAAGAAGAAGAAGTGGAATAAGAAATAAAGTTGAAAGAATCGGTAACGGACATTACCTCTTCTTTGAAGCGCCTCTTTGAGACCTCCTCTTAGGGAACTAAAATTGGTCTTTGAAGAAGACCAGAACCTCTAGGATGTTTCTATGTAAGTGGAGAAGAGAATTTGTTAGGGGTTTTCCGATCTTGAAGGCTCAAAGTGGTGTGAAGAAGAGAGGGAGGAGGTGCCCTTTTATAAGGGAGGAGAGGGCACCTTTGGAAATATAAGAAATATTAGTTTATATTAAATCCCAAACCCACATAAAAACTTCCAAAATGACTCATATACAAATATTAGACGAGATAGGGTTGTAATGTCATAAACCAATAAAATTTGTACATGTTAGGAATTTATTTTAAACATTATCAACTTGATTTATCCTTATTTAATCAATTTAATTTTATTTGTGGTAATAACATTATAAATTTTAAATTATAACAAATAATTACTTATTTGTTGTGAATTGTCAATAATTGTATACTTTATAAAATTTTAGACCATATAAATTTAAATTTATAATTTTTAAATATTTTTGTGATTTTTAAACAATTTTATAATATGTTATTTTTATAAAATAACAATAGTGTCAATTTTGACACTATTCATTTATTTGAATTTAAATAAATTATATACAGAAGATATGTTCGAAATAAAAGTTTCAATAGATTAATAAAAGGTCATATGTGTCTATAAAATTAGTGGATCACATTAAATAGTTCATATAATATTTATTTTATTATTTTTAAATCCATTTATTTGGTTTATCTCTTAATAAAATAATTACTACAACATTTTTGTATAATTATTTAATATAATTATTTTTGCATAAAAATAAAAAATAAAATATTATGATAAATATAAATATATTACCTCTCACAATATTACTTTTACTCGAATTTATCATCTTAAAATCACAATAGTTAAATTGTTATATTTATTAAATTATGAAGGTGACAACTTTGACATCATTTAAAATAAAATAATATAAGTCTCATAATCACCTTAATAAGGATCCAAATGGTCAAAAATTCGTCCATTAGATGATTAGGGTTTATATATACACTAATAATAAGTTTTTTGAAGATTTTTGGGCCTTTTTATATTTATTAATATTTCAATAATAACTATATTATTGATTTTTCACTAAATAAATAATTTCTGCATCATTAATGTATAAGATAATAAGGTAATTAAATAACTATTAAAAATTAAAAATAAATTACCATGACAAAGAAAAAGATTTTATATTTCAAATTAGTATTTATAACCTAATTTATATTCTGTATAAACTTATATTAAAAATAATTTAATTATTAAAGTTGAGTGAGACATATTTCACTTTCCTTTAAATAAAATAAACTAAAGGTCTTAATCACCTCCAAGTGGGTTCTAATGGATTACATTTCGATCCAAATATGACTTAGGAAAAATTATAATCATCCAATTGTATTAAAAAAAGTATTTGTATTATTTTATAATATTATATTTACCCTTAATTACCCAATTTACCTTTTACTATGGTAAATAAAATTTATCGGTGTTACTATTCATAAAGCCCAAAAATAAAAAGTAGTCTATTAATATAATTTGGACCCACTTATTCCAAATATAAAATCCATTTTTACAAATTCAATACACATAAGTTGCAGAAATTAAATTAAAATTAATTCCGTTGTCGAAAGAAAACGAGTTTTTGTTTAAAACATTGCAAAAGATTGAATTTATTTAACCTACGAATTCAATGTAAAATCAAGGATAATGACATAAATTATATTAAATGGTGAAAATATATTCTATTTATACTTTAAAACCATTCAATATTATTATTTATCCACATAAGTTATTACGATGAAAAAAAGTTGTTTTTAATTAAAATATAGCGTGTTTTTACTATTCATTAAAATATGAAAGTTATCAGAATAATATGAAAAATTTATCCAAGGTAAAATTTTATATCCTGATTCCAAATAATAACTTTATTTTGTAAAATTGAACTTATAAACATGTCAAAAACTATATTTAAAGTGGGTGCGCCATCAAAAGGCGGCAAAACTGTATTTTTTGAAAAATACTTATTTTACCCGAAAAATTTATTTTGTTCTTATACCATGTTCTAGAAAATGTGTAAGATGAATAATAATGATATAAAATTCAAAATTTAGTTAATAATATTCATAACGGCTAGTTCATAATAATATTATAATAATATATTGTTGTTTAGTAAAACCCGGTATTGCGTACAACACACGCTATCGAGGAAGGTCGTGATTGCTTGTAATGCAATCCAAGTCAGGGTTGCGTGTTGTGCAAGAATACTTTGTTGTTTCGTATAACAGAATCCAACCATATTTCATTTATACATTGAATATATATATATATACACACACACACACTGAATGTTACGTAGAATGACTATTATAAAACGAACATGAAATTGTGTGTAACACGATCCAAGAATAGTGTTGCATATACTACAAGCTAATACGGTGTTGCATATAGTACAAGATAAAATTGATGTTCTATATAATAGAAGACATCAATGAAATTAAAAGAATATTTTTCATAAAATCTCGGGGTGTTACATTCTACCCCCCTTAAAATGAATTTCGCCCTCGAAATTTATCGGGGTTATAAATTGGTTACTATTCATAGAAACCCACATCGTAAAAAGGAATACAAAAACTTAATTTTAAAAACTAAACTATGAAATGAAATGATTAACCAAATTAACTCATCATCGGGTTTCCATATAGGAGAACATAGATGAAAATATGGATATGGAAGAAAAATCTAACTACCAAGTTCTGATGGAGAGTGGCAGAGGACATGGCTATGAAAAAGCCAACAATCACAAAGCCATAAATTTGTGGTGATCTAAGGTACCATCTGATTCATCAGATATAAGATCACTAGGACAACATTTTTGGTTTTCAAGATCATTTCCCTAAAGTTGATGAAATTGGAGTTAGAATAAATACTTTCGTGATTTTGGTACAGTCTCACCGTTGGTCGTTCTATGGACAATTTCCACTTCATCTCTTAAAGAAATGAAGTTGAATTTTTCATTCGTGATGTGTTAGCAGATCATGTGATAGAATGATGGGTCATTTCATCTGTCTCAAACAAAAGGTTAGAAAAGTTATCAAAAAAATACATAAGACCTTCTATAGTGAGATTAATCATATATGGTTCCTAAAATGGACTTATACTTCATCTATCATACCACTTAATAAAATAAAACTAGTTTCTACTAACCAGGGACTTCCTGTAGGCCAGTGGTAGGTGATAAAGGCCAGTCGCACTTCGGTTGTGGGTTCGATTCCCACAGCCTTGTCCAACGCGATGGGCTGTCGCCCGTCCTGCAGGTTGCCATTTTTTTCTAAAAATAAATTATTATAACTTTCCATCAATAATATCGAAAAAGTTCTAGCCTTAAACAACACTAACTTATGTGAAACATAATCCATTCCAATCTTTAGGATTATCCAAAATAATGCTGTCAAATCTCATATTATAGTGAAAACTATTACCAAAGAGTTCATATAACAAGCATGTTAATACCATCTTTGATCCCCATATATCATGAGATATGTCTTGTTGGTCACATTCCAAACATTCGAAGGTCTTAATCATGTATTCTCTTAAAAAATGAATACCCATTGAATCTTAGTGAAAACATGAGTGTTGTTAAAAGTTAACTCTTTCCACATACCAAAATCCAAAAATTCTATATACTCAAACCATGATATAACCTTCTCCTTATATCACTCATGAGCTCATGAATACTATCAAACATTTAATTTTATCCTTATCCCTTCATTATGCGCATATCATCTACTTTCCAAAAATATCTGAATAACCTTTCATGGTTATTGGTACCATTTATCATACACTTTCAAAACATAAGGAAAGACAACAGTGTAAAAATCCTTAGACGTCTCTTTATTCCATATTACCATGAGATTACTTATACAACATTACACTTGATAAACATGTAATCATTCCACTACCTTCTTAATCCATTGACCGAGATTCAACAATTCTTTCATCTCACATATCATTTGTAGTCTCTTCATCATCATCAACATAAATACTACCCATATGACCATACTGATTCTCTTCATGAGACTTTCCCTTAGGGCATTGGTTTGCATAATTCCCGTACATTCCACATTTAAAACATTTAACCATTGTTGATGTTATAGAAATACCATTATCCTCATCCCTGGTGTTAACTGAACCTTTTCCTTTACACTTACTGGCTTTGTGTCCTTATTTTCCACACCCAAAGAATCTTCTAGTTCCTTTGAAAAATTCTCCTTGATGCCTCTTCCCACATGATTTACATAGGGGAAATTTAACTTTCTTTCCTCTATGATCATCATGAAACTTCGTCTTTCTCTTATTAGCCGAGTCAGGAAACTTACCAAATTTGAGTTTATTGATCATATTATGAGATTGATGATTTGAAAAAATAATGATGTTTGGAATTCCAAATCCCATTTCATTTGGTTTCTCATGAAGAATATCATTCCATTTTCCACCATATCCTCCATTATCGTGAATCATCTTGTTTCCAGCCATTTTTTAAAACCCAAAAAGAATAGTGTGAGAGGAAAAAATCATAATAAAGGGGGAGTAACTTCAATATATAACATCTTAGGTTTAATATAATATCGTTACCATAATTCTAGGACTATAACATATACTTATACTTAACCTTAGGGACATCCCTAGACATACCTTAGAAATATCTCTAGGGATCTCACTAAAGTTCTCGCATCCTAGTTTCCAAAGGTTGACTAAACCTCCCTCTGATACCAACTATAGAGACTCGAAGCTTGATGTACATAGATATTACATTACTTTTGTGGAAAAATTAATACATAAAAAAATAGACACACAAGGACTGTAATAGTTTAGTGTCTTTGGAAACTCGGAACATAATCTTCTAATCGTGGTGAAAGATCTTCAACATCTCCCATAAAGATCTTCCACTTTTTGTTTCCTTACCTAAAACCTTTCTTTTAATCCTGGGGGAAAATAAAACATAAAAAGGGTGAGCTCAAATGCTCAGTAAGGGTAAGCATGGATAAAATAAAACATACCATATACATTTGAACTTAAAAACATGAACATAATGTTTAAACAGAAAAATCCTGAGCAACGACTTAATATATGGAAGTACATAAGGAATAGATCATAATGGAAGATAAATCATGATAAAATAGCATGGGAATAAAAAATGTAATTGTGGCATCCATTAAGCACATGTAATGATTTCCATAGTATCCAAGGCATTGCTGCCAAGACCAACTTAGTGGACAAAGTCCCTTTCTGAATCGAGATCACTCCTCGTTTCAGTCCTGTAACACTGAACCAGATTAACTTACCGTTCCAGCCATGTCTATCTCATGAGATATAAAATCTTTACCCAATGCATTGGAGGGAGATATAGGTCCCACCCATCTCATATTGAAATCATTCTTTCGTGTTCCACAATATAAACATAAATCATTCATCATAACCCAAGAATAAAATGGGTTTCATAAACATCATTCCATCATAACATAATCCATACAAAAAAATTGGATATTATTTCATCATTAGAAAAGTGAAACCATGTAAATCATACACATGATACTTGAAACATAAACATGTGAAATAATTTCATCTTAGATGAAAATGGTTTTGATAAAACACTTGAAATGAATTCTTGAGGAAAATATCCCTTTTTCTTCAAAATCATTTTCTTTTCACAAAATGTCATGAAATTTTAAAAGAAAAGGATTTTTTTGAAAATAGTCATGAAATATTTTTGAGGAAGCTTCATGAAAATAAGGCTTTATAAAACCGTAAAAAAATTCTTTCATGCCGTATATGTTAAAAAACATTCTTCTCGTACTTTTGTTGGAAAAGTCAAAAAGTACCTTGTAGGGTAAATAAAAGAAAGATTCCTTCCATACCATGGGGTAAAAGTCAAAATGGGTAAAAAGGACTTTAAACATACATGAATACACTTTTATAAAACATGGGTATGGATGATAGCAATAACCCTAGTAAATACTTACGAATAAGCAATCTCGGATAAAAATGAGATTTGAAAAATTATCCCTTACCTTTGGTCCGATATGCTTCATACATATCCGAACCTCCTGTATAATGATTTAAATAATGTCATTGAATTATTACAGAATCATATTCATTGTTATTATATCATATATGTTTCACTTATGACTTTATATTACCCGTTCTTTTGTAAATTCTATGTTAAAGCAGCGTTTTGGGTAAAATCATTTCATTTATCATATGTGTTTCGACTTGTCGTTCTTGATATTAATAATTATATCCTGATTTACATAATTCCAGAATGTAAAACATGATTTATATATAATATATATTCATCATATACATATATATATTATAGATCAATAAAAGGAATGAAATACACCATTCATGGAGACGGTAGGCCGTACGTACGCATGAACGTTGTTTTCGTTTCCTTATTGAATTGAATGAAAATAAATATATGACATACATATATATATACATAAATCCAGTAGCATTCATATATTTCATTATTACTCATTATATAAACTTTATGATCATTAATGTATGGTTAATATGGAGAATGAATCTCATCGCGTCGTGGAGACGATAGTCCGTACGTACGCACGAGCGATGATATTGTTCCCATAATTATTGAATAGAATTGGAGTGGATGGTATAATATATCAGAATCAGTATGATGTTATAATAACCATATATAGTTATTCTTTACACCATTATACCCATCCATGTAAGGTGTTGGTGGAAAAACAGATTTCACCACGGCGTGGAGACGGTATTCCGTACGTACGCACGCGTGGTGATTTTGTTTTCTGTAGGATGGATAAATGGTGAAATAGGGTTGTTTCATACTTATAATAACATATAAGTATATGAGTTATACTGAATTTATTACTTCATAATGAAAAAACTAAATAAGAAGAAGTGGAAGGAGAAATAAAGTTGAAAGAATCGGTAACAGACATTACCTCTTCTTTGAAGCGCCTCTTTGAGACCTCCTCTTAGGGCACTAAAATTGGTCTTTGAAGAACACCAGAACCTATAGGATGTTTCTATGGAAGTGGAGAAGAGAATTAGTCAGGGGTTGTCAGAGATTGAATGCTCAAAGTGGTGTAAGGAAGAGAGGGAGGAGGTGCCCTTTTATAAGGGAGGAGAGGGCACCTTTGGAAATATAAGAAATATTAGTTTATATTAATTCCCAACCCCACATAAAAACTTTCAAAATGACTCATATAAGAAGATTAGATGATATAGGGTTGTAATCTCATCAACCAATAAAATTTAGACATGTTAGGAATTTATTTTAAACATTATCAACTTGATTTATCCTTATTTAATCAATTTAATTTTATTTGTTGTAATAACATTATAAATTTTAAATTATAACCAATAATTACTTATTAGTTGTGAATTGTCCATAATTGGATAATTTATAACATTTTAGACCATATAAATTTAAATTTATAATTTTTAAATATTTTTTTGATTTTTAAACAATTTTATAATATGTTATTTTTATAAAATAACAATAGTGTCAATTTTTACACTATTCATTTATTTGAATTTAAATAAATTATATAAAGAATATATGTTTGAAATAAAAGATTTAATAGATTCATAAAAGGTCATATGTATCTATAAAGTTATTTTATCACATTAAATACTTCATATAATATTTATTTTATTATTTTTAAAACCATTTATTTGGTTTATCTCTTAATAAAATAATTACTACAACATTTTTGTATAATTATTTAATATACTTATTTGTTGCATAAAAATTAAAAATAAAATCATATGATGAATATAAATCTATTACCTTTCACAATATTACTTTTACTCGAATTTATAATCTTAAAATAACAATAGTTAAATTGTTATATTTATTATATTATGAAGGTGACAACTTTGACATCATTTAAAATAAAATAATATAAGTGTCATAATCACATTAATAAGGATCCAAATGGTCAAAAATTAGGCCAGTGGATGATTAGGGTTTATATATACACTAATAATAAGTTTTGTTCAGATTTTTGGGCCTTTTGATATGTATTAATATTTCAATAAAAACTATATTATTGATTTTTCACTAAATAAATAATTTCTGCATCATTAATGTATTAGATAATAAGGTAATTAAATAACTCTTAAAAATTACAAATAAATTACCATGAAAAAGAAAAAAAATTTATCTTTCAAATGAGTATTTATAACCGAATTTATATTCTATATAAACATATATTAAAAATAATTTAATTATTAAAGTTGAGTGAGACATATTTCACTTTCCTTTAAATAAAATAAACTAAAGGTCTTAATCACCTCCAAGTGGGTTCTAATGGATTCAATTTCGCCCCAAATATGACTTATGACAAATTATAATCATCCAATTGTATTAATACAAGTATTATGATAATTTTATAATATTATATTTACCCTTAATTACCCAATTTACCTTTTACTATGGTAAATAAAATTTACCGTTGTTACTATTCATAAAGCCCAAAAATAAAAACTAGTCTATTAATATAATTTGGACCCACTGATTCCAAATATTAAATCCATTTTTCCAAATTCAATACACATAATTTTTAGAAATTAAATTAAAATTAATCCCTTTGTCGAAAGAAAACGGGTTTTTGTTTAAAACATTGCAAAAGATTGAATTTATTTAACCTACGAATTCAATGTAAAATCAAGGCTAATGACATACATTATATTAAATGGTAAAAATATATTCTATTTATACTTTAAAACCATTCAATATTTTTATTTAACCACATAAGTTATTATGATGAAAAAAAGTTATTTTTAATTAAAATATAGCGTGTTTTTACTATTCATTAAAATATGAAAGTTATCAGAATAATATGAAAAATTTATCCAAGGTAAAATTTTATATCCTGATTCCAAATAATAATTTTATTTTGTAAAATTGAACTTATAAACATGTCAAAAACTAGATTTAAAGTGGGTACGCCATCAAAAGGCTGCAAAATTGCATTTTTTGAAAAATACTTATTTTACCCGAAAAAATTATTTTGTTCTTATACCATGTTCTAGAAAATGTTTAAGATGAATAATAATGTTATAAAATTAAAAATTTAGTTAATACTATTCATAACGGCTAGTTCATAATAATATTATAATAATATATCATTGTTTAGTAAAACCTGGTATTGCGTACGACACACGCTATCGAGGAAGGTCGTGATTGCGTGTAATGCAAGCCAAGTCAGGGTTGCGTGTTGTACAAGAATCCTTCGTTGTTTCGTATAAAAGAATCAAACCATATTTCATTTATAAATTGAATATATATTTATATATACACACACTCAATGTTTCGTAGAATGAATATTATAAAACAAACATGAAATTGTGTGTGACACGATCCAAGAATAGCGTTGCGTATACTACAAGCTAATACGGTGTTGCGTATAGTACAAGATAAACTTGGTGTGATGTATAATAGAAGACATCAATGAAATTAAAATAACATTTTTCATAAAATCTCGGGGTGTTACAATGACCTTATTAATGCAACAAATATTCTAAGACATTATTATATTATAGTCATATAGAACATTGAACAATATATAATAAGTGTACATTCATGTAATAAAAGTATAAACAGTTGGTTGTCAGGACACCAACTCTAACAAAATATTCCTTTAACAAAATAATATTATAGTATATATATGATATTGGAGTTATCATGCATCTTTAGATAGGAAAGGTAAGGAGAGGACAAGAAAAGAAAAGAACTTAAAAAAGAGAGATAAAGGGTTTTACCCCTTAAATGTTGTCTCCTTGAGAACCTCCTTAAGGCACTTGAGTTTGTTTTTTTGTTGATACTAGAAGATCTTGGAATTGGGGAAGAATATTGAAAAGGTAATGTGTTAGAATATATACAATATACAAGGATTAGAAGATGTGAAGAAAAGAGGTAGTGAGGGGTGATATTTTTAGGGGAGGAGAGAGGTATTTTTGGATTATTTTATTCATTTGTTTATTATTTAGGCTCTAGAATATCAATAGTGTTGATTAAAATGACTAAATATAGTAATTAGTGTAGGTGGGTTCAATACAATTGGTTCTTAATCAACCATAAATCATACATGGCTGAACAATTTAGGTATTTATCTTATATTGTAAATTACCTTATTTAATTATTATGTAAAAATTCAAGTATTTTGGAAAAAAACCAAAAAATAACCCTAACTATTTTTCAAAATGTATATTTCAAAAATTAAATCAATTTTTTGAAAATAATTCTCTAAATATGAGAAATTTAATTTTTAAATAAAATCAACTTTTATTCGAAAAATACCGATTTTAATATAATAATCGATTTTATGACCATTTAAAAAAATTATTAAGGTATAATAAAATTATATTATAATTTTGATAAAAAATAAAATTAATTTATGAGTATATTTTATGAAAATAAATTTTATTTTAAATCTTTATATTAATTATACAATTATAAATAAACATTTACATTTTACATAAATTACAATAGTTCATTTATCATTTTTAAAAAATTTATTTACTTATACTCTAATATAATTATATCATATTTTTAGTTATAAGATGCATAAATTTTATTTATACTTTCGTAGGTGAGGTTACTATTTTATTGGCAGGATTACTATTCTTAATTTTAATATTACAATTCTAACAGTCATGTTACTATTCCATTTATATAGGTTCCTTAATTTCTATAAATACAACTTATTTCATTATTAATCTATGAGAATAATGTTTTTATTGGGTTCTCTATGTTATGTATGTGTTTTATACCATATAAAATAATTATAAGAAATAAAATTCCATCCATAAAATTTTGGGTCATTACAAGAATCCCTCCCAATCATTCGCCACCAGATTCTTCCCTTTTAAAGCCTTTAAAGATTCCCTTTTCAAAAACATATAAGATATAAAATAATATATCTTAAATTCAAAAATCTCCATGTATCTTTCATGATATGAATCAAACACTTATCTCTTCTAAATAAATATATAAAGATATATCTCCCTATGAGCAACACATGAATCCTTATCTGTGTGATAGGATGAAAGATATCCCAAATTAAAAAACTATCTTATCTCAAATTTAGAAACACCCATGGGATGAATCCTATCAATCTCCCTCTCCAACCCATCGACAAATATACCATCCAATAATCATAGTTTGATCGAAAACATGTTGGAATCTCACCAACAATCATCCTCTATAGAAAAATAACAATTCTTTTTTGCAACTATAATAGTGACCTGAAAGCTCCCCCTACAAAAGAAATCCAAATGTTAAAGTCTTTTTCATATCTGAATCTACACCACCCAGTCAAAAAAGACCGAAACCAGTAATATCTGGCTCCCCCATAACTATGATCTCTACATAATATGGAGAACCAGCCAAAAAAATTCCCCCCTTCTCAATGTGAATCACCTCGATCTTCAATTTTAATTATTTCTTCACAAGTCACACATTCTGAAGAAAAGAATTAGGTA
Organism: Viscum album; assembly: GCA_963277665.1. Lineage (NCBI taxonomy): Eukaryota > Viridiplantae > Streptophyta > Magnoliopsida > Santalales > Viscaceae > Viscum > Viscum album. The sequence goes on along the minus strand of OY728134.1, from coordinate 1,308,248,894 downwards.
TATGACGTAAAACACCTCTCTTAACCTGCTTTGTTTTCCAAAACCTACTCTACATCATCCACTATCAATCATCTTGAAAATACCCAAAATTATCACTAAAAAATGAAAGCCCATACCATCATCTCTGATATCATTTATCAGAGGAGAATCCCGATCTCGTGACAAAATCACTTGAATAACAATTTTCGAGAAACCCAATGAAAAATGTAAGTGAAATATTATGGAAGAACAAAATAAATCACCATGATGGGGTTTTGATGTGGAAAATACTTCTAATGTGGAGTAATAAAAACCATGAGTCAATTATGAAATATCCACTATGAATTAAAGAGTACAAAATCAATGTAATGTCTGAACTTGATTTATAATGAGAATGTAGAAAAACCTATGAGAAAACCACCCCTGATACATCACTTTTTCTCTCCATAAAAATATCTTTCCAATTCCATACTCAAATGATCCATTAGATACAAAACATCAACCTTCTATCAATGAAATTCCACTACCATATAAATCTTCATCCGAAAATGAATTAGCCTCGCACCGTCTTGTGACACTCAAAGGATTTCCCTCACATGATCACACCATCATGATGTACCCTTGATCATTATCCAATACATGCCACTTGAACACCATAATAAAGTAGACTTTTGATTAATCATACCAATCAACAATATCATTGTAGAGGCTTCACACCTATTCCATGTTGATGCACTGCACATGCTATTGCAAACACAATATCTCATAAAATTGTAGATCCAACATTGATGTCTCTTTCTCATTATTGAAGAGTCCCATGGGATACAAAAAATGTAGCAGCCCATTTCCCCTTGATCTTAATGGACCACATATTTATAATCCCTCTCTATCATTCTCCACCAGCTTCTTCCCCCTTTAAAGAATTCAATTTTCCTTTTTCAAAAATAGATAAGATATAAAATATTATATCTTAAATTTTCAAATAACCATGTATATTCCATGTTAATAATCAAAAACTTATCTCATATAAATAGATATTAAATATATATCTCCCTATGAGAAGCACATGTAGCCTTATCTGTTTTATAGGATAAAAGATATCTCAAATTCAAAAACTATCTTATAAAAAATTTGGAAACACCCATAGGCTGAATCTAGGGAGTTTGATTCCAATTATAAGATTAAGGGAATCCATAATCAGAGGGAGGTCCCATGAATCACATAACAAAACAGAGTTTAAGGAAGGATGAATACAACCATCATGAATATGGTTATAGGCATGATGATTTTTTCTAGACATCCTAGGATATTTTTGGGAGAAACTATTTTAGTTTCATTTTTCCTCATCAATAGGTCACCAAAATCCCTCTAAATTTCAATATTATAAAGAAGTGATGGGTTGGAAAACAACCCTCTTACTCTAATTTATAAGTAATTAGTTTTTTAGAATTTGCATATTTATTCAAGGAGGTCAGTAAAAAACTTTATAGGAGATATAATTTGTGTATTATCATAAACTATGGAGATTAGGATTTTAGATACAATATTTTAGATATGAAGGTGAATAAGGTGATCAGAAGAAGATATTTCATGTTCTATTAGAACCATATGATTGAGTTCATTAAAAATCCTTGAATGTATCAAAGAAAAAGTGTTGGAAAATAAATTCGTGAGACAACACCTTTAATAGTGCCATCAACCACTAGCGAGAAGGCAGTGCAAGAAAACCCATCATCAACAAAGCATGTGGGAGTAGTGGAGGATATTGAGTATGGGGTGACTTAATACTCTCCACCAAAAGTTTATGAACCCCTAGGAGACATGTGATGGTGTACCCATGATACCCACTATGTCACTTTTGATATTTTTTCAAAAATATTATACTTTATTTTGGAGTAATTTAAATGTTTGATGTTTTTTTAGGATTTTAAAAATTCTAGATTTTTTTTATTGCATTTTTAGTTCCCAAAAATCTCATGGTTTGGTGATGTATGATGAAAAACATTTAAATGTGACATTACTTATAATTAGGGTTTGATAAACCATGCAGGGATAACATTACATAAATATCATGTTTACCTTTACATAGGTCCCATCTTAGTTCATTTTGTTCAAATGTGTTTTGGTTCTCATGTGTAGTGCATGGTGTAGTTTAGACAATGTGAGTTTTAGGGGAAACCAGGCTATCCTATTTTCTATAAGGGTGATGGAAAATTTCTTGATCATGAATAATAGAAATCACATGACAAACATGTGATACTATTTCAGGTTTTAGTAGTTCCCTTTTTTATGGTTAAGAACTATGCATCTTCATCAGACAACCTCCTTAAAATTATACCTAATATATTGTTAGAATGTAATTTTTATCAAAAAAGGATCTCTAGGATATGGGGGATGTTATTAAAGGATATACATATGTTTTATATGATATAATATAATCTTAAAGTGTTGGTAATATATTAGAGGGGGTGTCCTAATATATGTTAGTGACATAACACACTTAATTTTTTTTAAAAATATTCAGATATGTTAATGTATTATTCATGAAAAATGACTGAAAAATGACTCATATTCAAAGAGGAGATGATATAGAGTCAATATATGACTATAATATTCTATCTAGACATGTTTTTAGGTCATTTAGACCCTTTTTCATTTTAGTTTTACCCCTTATAACCCCTTTTACTCTTACTGTGGTATCTAACTTTTTACCATAGATACTATTCATAATGGCCAAAATTGAACGTAGTTTCATTACCAAATTTGGAAATGTTGAATCAAAATATGGTATACATTTTATCAAAATAATTTAATATAAGTGGTATAAATCAATTTATAAAAACACGTAAAATGTGATGAAAAATGATTTTCCAAGAAATGCATTTTTAGTATAAAAATGTTTTTATACCAAAATTAAGCATAATTTTGATCCAAATGATATGAAATGATTTAAATTTAATAAAAATTAACTAATGAAATTTTATAATCAATTTAAAACCAAATTGGGATTTTTAAATACTTGAATTGATAAGCCAATTTTCAATAAAATCGATATTTTTCATTATTCACTAAAAACTAATGCTTTTCAAAAAAAGCTTAAAATTTCACCGTAATAAATTATTTATATGTTAATTTAAAAAAATTTATTCTTTAAAAAATATAATTTCTAAATTTGTTTGAAATTATTTATAATATTCAAGTAGAAAATGTAATAAAACCATTTTTATGAAAATCTATTTTTGAAGCCTAAAATGACTTTACTGAAAATTGAACACTAATATATTTTTAAATAATTAATAAATTTTCATTATATAAAACCTTTGTACATATTTTTTCATAAGTTGGATATTAAAATTCATAATTTTAATTAAAATTTTAGGTAATCAGGATATAATATATCAAAATCCATTTAGACCTAGGGTTGTATGTAAAACAAGCTATAAAATACTTAAATTTATCTCAAAGGATATATATATATATATATAATATTGTTTTTTTTCATTCTAATCCATTTAAAATAATTTTGGACTTAATATTTCATCACCCTGGTACATAAAATTTAGGATACTTCTATCTCATAAAATCTTTGGGTTCCCATATAGCTTTATCAAATTTATTGTTTAGCCACAAAACTTTTACCAGGTAAGTGGACATGTTCCAAAATATTTTATATATTCAATAAAAAATATCCAATGGTTGTTCCTCATTATAGAGGACATTCTATAGTGATATGAATTCTGAGTTCAGTACATGTGAAGGATTATATATGTACTTTACTAGGATAGATGCGTGGAAGACATCATGAATTTTAGATAGATTCAGTGGAAGTTCCTGGGGATAAAAAATCACCCTGATATGATCAATAATTTAAAATGGGTCAGTATATGTAGGGATCATCTTTACATTCTTTCAAAATCTCATAAATTTCATCCAAGGATATATTTATAGGAATGACTTTTCACCAACATCAAACTCTAGATCTAACCAATGATTAACTACATAATTTTTCTATAAACTCTAAGCTACCTCAATGTGTTGTTGAATGTCTCTAACATTCTATAACATTTCCTTATCTAAATAAAATCACAATATATTTCTATATACAAATTTATACCACCACATTGGAGTTCCACACTTCTTACCATTGAAGGCTTTATAAAGATCCATATGAATTCTTTAGTAAAAGAAATCATTGTTTGAAAATTTCACCAAAGGAAGGTGTTAATACCAAACACATTTAAAATGCATAGAACATGTCCTCATCATATATTCAAGGGTTTGAATGGTCCTCACATATTGACCATTTATTTGAGGAATATATAAATTACTAAGAAATATATAATGTACTAATGTACATCTTCATATTCAATGCCTATTGAAGACTTATCTATAACATCAGGGTAAACCTTTTATTGATCAGGTGAAGTAGAATTTGGTTATCCATACAATCATACCTCTTACTTTAGGTATATCTTAAAAAATATTAAGAGAGAAATGTTATATAATATAATGAATTGTGTGGAGTTTGAAACCCTAAATAACATTATTCCCATTATATGTTTTAGAGAGTCTGATGTTGAAATCCATAATGATGTTTTTTTTATTTCTTTTCTGGTGTGGGTAATGGTCATAATATCCATTTAGATTTATGTCTCCCAGTAAGAAATTTCTAACATTCCATGCATCGAGATACATATCATAAAATATCCTTCTTCATGTTTTCACACAAGGAATACTCTTTTAAATATCTATACATACTCATACATTAAAAATAAATAGATAATGAAAAACAATGAGTTTAATTTAAAATTTCCTTCTATAGATCTATTATTGATGGGATACATACTATGTTCATATGCCACATCATTCCATTAAAATATTTTTTGAACTCAAGAACACTTTTCACCTTCTTCTATAATTCCACATATTACTTTTATGCCTACTTAATCCACACATTGATGGATGATTGAACAATTATCTTTGAAATATAGGATCTTTCTACCTTACTTATGATTTCAAGATCTATCTTCTAAAAATCCATAAATATTGGATCTCTTTCAATACAAATCTTGAAAAAACTACCATGTCCTTTTAGACTTAGAGCATCAGCCACCTTGTTTTCCTTCCCAGGGTGGTAGTGTATTGAGAAATCATAATCTTTAGTCAATTACAACCACCTATGTTGGCTCATATTAAACTCTTTTTGTGTAAATATATACTTGAAGATTGTATGATATATATATATATATATCACTTATCATTATAAATATAATGCCTCTATATTTTCAGTGCATAAAATACCGCTTCCAGCTCTAAAACATGAGTCTACTAAATTTTCTCATGATTTTTCAATTGATGTGAGACGTAATATATCACCATGTAATTATGCATGGGGATGCATCCTAAACCCTTATTTTAAAAATAACTATATATAAAAAACCCTTATCCACTTTAGTATAGGATGAGAATAGTTTCTCTCTCCAACCTTCTTCTCATCTCCTTAAAATTTTACTCATATTCATATGTCTAAAGGAATATGGCTTCCATTCAGGTCAATAGCGTTTGTGGATTAGATACCTATGAAAAATTATTAACAAAGCATTGATAATATCCATCCAATCCAATAAAATATGGGTCTCAGTCACCATGGATAGTCTAGACCATTGGTTAATAACTTTTATCATGGAAGGACCTTCTGAAATACCATTTCAGGATATTATATCACCTAAGAATGAAACCATATATATCTATAATATACACTTGGTAAATTTAGCATATAAATTTTACTTCATTAGGGAGTTCAACAAAATCTTCTAATAATCATATAACTCTTTATTTATCTTTTAATATATAATAATATCATCTATAAATACTACCAAAAACTAGTCAAGGTAATATCTCAAGTCTCTTTTCATTAGATCCATGAAATTGGAGGGCGTATTAGTAAGTCCAAATGTAATTACTTTAATTTTATAATGACCACACCTTTCATGGATGATTATCTCTAGTATATCCACCTTCATGAACTTTAAAAGGCCAATCTTTAATAGGTATTGAGTTTTTCATAGTTGATCAAACAAGTCATCATTTTATGTTACACAATATTTGTTCTTGACAGTTATATTTATTAGTTATAGATAATAAACAAAAAGAAGCATTAACCCATGTTTCTTCTTAACAAAAGAAAAGGTACACCCCATGGTGACACACTTGGGATTATGAATCCCTTGTCCTGATTTTTCCAGAGTTTTTTCTTTAATTCCTACAACTCAATTTAGGTCATACGATATAGATTCTTTGAAATATGTACACCACCATGTATGTGTGTTGACAGTGAAAAATGTGTTCTATGCACTTTTCCATATAATTCATGTTGTGATCCTCACTTGGGAAAAAATGTCATGATTGAGTAAAAATGTGTCTATATTCTAGAAGGATAAGATTGGGATCTCATTTGTTGTAAGATTTTTCACACAACAAGTGATGGAGATCCCTCATAAACATTTCCCAATCCAGTGGAATTATGGAGAGAATCCCCCATCAAGAACGAGGCCACATATTTTGGAAAATCACTAATAAAAAGGTTTTAATGTATTAAAATCAATTTTTGAGTGATTTAAAAGAAATTTCGGTGATTTCACTATATCAAGGAGCTTATTTATCTTTTAAATCTATGATTTCAATTGGTTTGGAGACTAAATGGACTTTTGGATAAAATGTTATGGCTCTCATAAGTCGGTAAAATTATAAAAAATAATTTTTCATACTATAAAATCCATTCACATAGCCACTTCATGTAAGGACCTAAAATAGGAACTTCAATCAATTCCCTAATACAATTCCATTCATGATGGTCCGCCAATTAGTCTATAAATATACCCCTCTGCCTCTAATTTTAAGAATGAAAGACGAGATTCAAGATGGTGAAGCAAAGTGATAGATCCTGTCACACAACTACTTCGCCTGGGTATTCAATCCATAAACAGGAAAGGTCGAATCTATAAAAATAAATAGGGATGAGGCCCACACCTAGGTGAATGACATGGGAGAGCACCCACTTGGGTGAAGAAATCTAATCCACCCATATATCACTTGGTATAGGTACCTCCAATCCTCCCAAGTACTACTTGGGAGAGTTACTTCCAATCCAATCAAGTACTACTTGGGTGAGGTACTTCCAATTAACCTAAGTACTACTTGGGAAAGACCATACTTGGACGAAACAAACTTAGGTGATCCATGACTAAGTGATACCCCACATAAGATAAATACTTGGGTGATCCTTCACCCATGTCATACTGCTTGGGAAACCCTTCACACCCACTAGTCCATACCACGAGAGTTGTGACCTCAAAAGACCTGAGACCACATCCTGGAACTGACCCGCATGAAAAATGGAGATTCGAACTATGAACATTTTAGGAAGGACCAAGGCCATTTTGGGTTATGACACATACAACCCCACCTCTCATTTTGAATCACCATGATTCAAGATCCTTACCATTGTTCTAGGAACATGGGAATCCTACTAAGTGTAATCTCCCACCAATATAAATAACCATGGGAAGAGATACTCCTCATGGTTTCAAAAACTAGTGAATCCCTCTTGAAGTAATCTCCTAGTATTTAATGCATGATTCCATACACATTCTGTCATTTTTATTCCTTGGTTACCAAAATAATGGGGGAAACAAACACATCAAAGATCTTTTTATCTCTCATATCCATGACCTCATTCACCACTATATGAAGAAGATTATGTAGTGTATCATATCTTTGACTTGATCTTGTTTATCAGGATGATCATGACCCACATGGTCTTAGAGGTTACTAATGATTATGGAATCAACATGATCAGATGCATATCTTGGTGGATAATTAATTTTTAGATCATCCTTTCACCTTCCTTTAGTGGACATCAATAAGTTTAGGTATTAAAATCAATGTTTCCAACATTATAGGCATTCTATCTAGTATATTTCCCAACCATAATCACTCCATGGTCATCCTATTTAGTATAATACCCAACCATGTTATCACCATATCAAAGAGTCAAATACCATATGAGATTAACCTTTTGAGGGTCTCTATAGGCATGGTTCCTCAAAACCGAAACTACATTGGATTTGATTCCCATCCAAATGGGATATGTAGGAAGGATCTCCCAGTTTCAAACCCAAAACCCAAAATTCACACTAATTTTATATGAGACACATTCCAAGTAGGGTCATATACAATCCAGGAGGTTTCATTCCACCTATGATCCTTAGGAAACTTCAGTGTAAGTCCTACAATAGCCCTTGATTAGGCATGTTCCACCTAGATATCCTTAGTGGATAACGATAAATAACACAGTTTGGTCCTCATAACATCCCTTGAAAGATATTAGGTGTCCTATTAAGTGAAAATGAATTACAGGGGTTCTGATTCCTTTTATAGGGATATATAGGAAGTCCTTCTCATGGTCCCAATCCTGACATCACAATGGTTCCCTTCTCCTTAAGTGAAAATAAATTCCAGAGTTCCGATCTGTGTGGCTTAAACCTACCATAGTAATAATAAATGAGAAAAGAATATCTAATCTACTTGAAAATGGGTATCATTGATGAAGATCCTCTGATACATACATATGTCTCTATAAATTAAGAACCTTGGATATATACAGATTTTTCTAAAGATTATGATTTCTTGTAATTAATTTCAAACCCAATTGATATCCATGTTATACTTGGGATTCAATAAGGGATTCAAATAAATGTATTAAATATTTAAGAGAATCCAAAAGTTTTAAATAATTCCCCCAATAGGGTGAGATGCATCCGACCTCTCATCCTCTCAACCAATGTGAGTACCTAAGAATTTTTGGCCCATTTCCCAATAATAAATTATCTTTGGAAATAAAGTTCAAAAAAAATTCTGAATTATAGAACCATTGGGTGTTTTTGGTTCCATGAACAAGACCAATTAGAAAAAACCTAGAAAGAATCTGATAATATGTGTCTAACGTGAAGGTTCTCCCACTACCACTACTGCAAAACACCATTATAATACAACATAGTATTTGGGAATGAAACATTGAGTTATATTGAAATATCAAATTTATGATTCTAGGGAAGAATAGGAAAGTCATCAAGAAATATATTAGAATAATCCGGAATAATAGGAATATTTTCAATTTTGTGTTTCTCCCTATCCATTTGAGATAAGTATCCCTTATGAATAAGTAGTATTCCAAATAAAATATAATTAATCCCCAATGGAATTTCATGTTCATACTTGCATTGATAGAAAATCATCGGTTGATTCAGAATTTCAGATGTGGAATCCCTTATTCAGAAATTGGTATGGAAATTATATAGAGAAACCAATTACATGAACCATATCACATAAAATTCAACTAAAGGATAGAATCAAAAAATTATTAGGAAGCACATTCCAAAATAATTCAATCTTTTAGAATCTATAAACTTGATATTTGATTATTATAACATTGTGGTTTATACTTATAATTAAAAATCTAATCATTATGGTGGTGATGTGCTACTATTATAAAATTAATCAGACAAAACTTATTTAGTAGATATATAATCAAATAAGATAGTTTTAGTTATAGAGTAGACAATAATTGTAACTTTTAACATGATACTTTACTAAAACTCTTAATTTGTGTCACAAAAGGACTTCACATTGTCCTTTTTCTTAGTGGGTTGTTGAGGCTACCATCCTTGTTATCTCTAGGATTATAGAATTGCTTCGAATAATTCCCAATCACCCTACATTAGAAGAAATGAACTTTATTGGTTGAATCCTTCTTATCCTGAATATAATTTTATGACCATTTCATCCTTGGTGAGAAATAACTAGCTAAATGGCTATCCTTTGCAAAATTGAAGCATTTATGAGTTCCTTTCTGATAATTTTCTGATATCCATCCCCAAAAATTTTTGGCATGTAGGTTGTTGTAATCTATTTCCTTAATGGGATTTACGAATCAATTTTCCATGAATATCTAATTTTTTTTCATATCACCATTAATAAAATAATAATTGGAGTTCTCACTCCCTAGTTATACCTTTAGTACACATTGAATGATTTCTTTACAGTTAAAAAATATTTTATTGATAACATCTTTCAAAGGCTTGGTTTCTTGGTGATAAAAAATGTTCAGTTTTTCTAATAGTGTTAATTATAAATATCAAATAATACCTTGAAATTAATATATAGTTTTCCTCATATGCACCAATGGATTCACCATCCTTCTATTTTAGCTCCAGATATTCCCATTAAATCATAGTACAAAGATTTATAGGGAAGTATTTGATGAAAAATACCCTCATAAACACCTCTCATTTGATAGAAATTATTTATTCCTCTTACCTCATGTTCTTGATAAGAATAAAAAATTGATCATGTTCACCTTCCAATTGATATAATTCTAAGACAACATTCACATGGTCCTATCATTGAATAAAGAAAAATATATTTTCTATCATATTGATCCATTGCTTGAAAATCGGTGATTAGAATACCCAAATATAAAGGGTGGAAGTTTCCATATTAAAGACTCAATTACATGTTTATAACTCCTTGTAGAATTATTAATATCAAAATGGTTTGAATTATTTATCACAGATTGATAGTTTTAACTGATCATAATCACAAGATATTACATCCCAGCACTGAGTACATTTGGATCATCTTGAAGATGACCATTTCATTTCTTATCACATCAATTTTTAGCATTATTCCTTCTCGTTCTAAAAACTTAATAAAACAAAAAATATCAAACAACAGTATTGAGAAACAAAAAAATGAGTAAGGAATAATAAGAAAATTATTCCTAATACATATTAATTTTTGAAACCTTTTTATCAACCTATATAGTTTTGGTTCATCCTATATTATTTTTGGTTCACCATTAGTGTAATTAAGTTCTATCCTTATTTTTATCATTACGTAATCTATAAAAATAAATTTACTCTACTCTGATACCGACTATAGATACCCAAGAATAAAATAAAATGATATTACATTTTTTTTGGTGAATATTCAATATATCTCCAAAAAAAACATTCATGGGAACTATAAAGTTTTATTTTACTTTGAGATTTGAATAAAAAAATTATTATTTATATATAATCTTAATCATATATAATTAAATTTGTTATATAATCTACCCTTATAGGCTTATCATACTAAGTATCCTTTTTTATAACCCAGAAAAAAATTAAAACCTATGAATAGGTGAGCTTAGATTCTCAATAAGTGTACACATGAAAGATATAAATCATAATAGAGAATAAAATGATTATAAGGGTATGATCATGTAATAACTAATATTAACACCTAGAAAAAATAGATAATAAACTCTAAAATCAAGTCATAACAAGAAGCATGATCCATAAGAGTGGACAAATAATATTCATCATTCAAGAGTTATAACATAGGTAGGTGGAATCCTAAGAATATGAAATAATAATCTTGTTAACAAAACTATTAGAAATTAGTCTCCTCAAAATCGTGTGAGCTTTTCTAGAAGATATCATACTCACACATCAAAATGTGAACATATTCAATCACAAAAATGAAAACTCAAAATCTTTTGAACATAACTAGAAGTAATCATAATCAAATAAAAAAAATGTGAGAAAATATATATGAAATCATGTCAATGCTTATCATAATTATATCATGAGTTATCAATATCACATTACCCAATTAAGTATTTGTCTATAACTAACCCAATAGTTAAATAATCATAATCTATTCATATATATTCCACAAGGTATTGAAATCATTTTTAATTTCATCACCGCATAACCCATGCGATAGAAAATGATTTCATAAAAATTCTATCATCAAATTCAATAAAAATCTAGGTAAGAATAAGTAATGTTTCATTTTATCATGTACCTAGTGAAGCATAATTAACATCAATGTATTTTTCCATTATTGAAATTTCCTTTAAAATATCACTAGAATATTTTTTGAGGAAAAAACCCTTTTTATTTTAAAATAACATATTGAAAATCTAAAATATCAAGGATATTATAAAAATATTATTTGAAAATAAACATTTAATATAGTAAAGGAATAATCAAAGAAAATAGTATTCTTGAGGGTGAAAAAAATTAATCGTGTGGTATATGTTAAAAAATTATTATGTTCACACCTTTGGTAAAAATTATCTCATTCAGAAAATGAAAAAAATATTTTTTTAAAAACATTTTATAGAAATTCAAATACGGGTAAAAATGAATTAAATAAATCGTAAGAGGATATTAAATTTATTCATGAAAACAATTTAAATAAAATATGGGCATAAAAGAACAGATTCTTGATCAAGGAGAAAATAAATTTGGTTTTCTTAAAAACATTTTCCTGATCATTTTAAGTACCAAAAAGAGAGGGAATAGGTGCTATCATGTGAAAATTACATGAATTACTAGATAATAATAAAATAAATGGTGTTTGAAGGATAAATATCATATAATTTTCTTCACTAGAAATTTAATATAAACAATCTTGAAAATGAAATGAGATTGTATCATAATTCTCTTACCTCAAGTCTCATCATGTTTTGTATGTTTTCAAATATAATATATGATAAATATTTATTTGATATAAATGTATTAAAAATTAATTTTCATAAATAAATTACAATGTATAATTCCATTATAAATTCTGGTTATCCTTTTTATTAATAATTTCTTCATTAAAATAAACCTTTTTTTGAATATTTTCCCATTCTCCATGAAAGTTTCAGTTTCAGGGTTCTGGTACTTGCAACTTGGTAATGAATTCATTATATAGAGAGTATTTATCATGAAATAAGTATCATATTTATCCATTATGTACAATTTTATAATTATTCATATAAATAAGTGATTAAAATGAATCGTATAGCTTCGTGGGGGTGGTAACCCACACATATACACAAGAAACATTATCATTTTCTAATAGATAGAAAGATAATAAGCTAGATGATATCTTGTAATTATAGAAGAATAAATATTTAATAAATATTATATATAAACAATAAATCCATCAAAATAATCTTCTATGAATGATGGTGAGGGAAAATGAAATACAATGCTTTGTGAGGCGGTAGTTCACATATACACACAAATGATGCTTTTGTTTCCCATTTGATGGAGAAGGAGAAAAAACATTGTTGTTACATAAAAATAATAAATTGTTTTAATATTTATGGTAATATATTTATCATGTTATTATGAATGAAATATATTTATAGGAATTATAATAAGAAATAAAATTGAGAGGGATCAGTTAATAACAATACATCTTCTTCAGACCACCTCATTTTGTTTGTACCTAAAGACTTCTTATGATGTAACAAAAATCAAGTTGGAACCTATAAGAAATATGGAGATATTTTAATAAAGTATTTGGGAGGTATATTTCCTAAAAAGGGTATCTTTATGTATGGAGAGAGACGAGAGGGGGTGTCCTTTTTAAAGTGAGGGAAAGGTCACACTTGCAATTTTTCAAATGATGAAAATATATTAATGAATTATTTAATCCAAATGAATCCAAAATTACTAAACTTATAATAGGATACGATATAATTTCAAAATATGAACAAACAATATGATCTAGAAATTTTTTAAGGTCATTGTATCCCTTAACATTTTAGTTTTAAACCTTTTAACCTGTTCTAATTCTTACCACGATAACTAAATTTTTACCAAAGTTACTATTCATAAGGAAAAAATGAAAGTGGTATATTTATTTTTTTTAAAAATTAATATTAAATATATAATCCCATTTTACAAAATTAAATTACTCTAAGTGTATGAAATTAATTAAAAAAAACAATCCCGCAAAATGCAATGATTTTTTTTCCAAATAAGTGAAATTTTTAGTATAGAAATATGTTTATACTAAAATTAAGCATAATTTAGATTTAAATTACATTAATTATTTTATTTATAATAAAAAGGAACTAATTAAATTTTATAATAAATTAAAAAAATGGGGCATTTACAATACTTGAATTCAAAAGATAGTTATTAATAATCTTTATAGAAAAATTAAAAAATTCCTCCTTTAGAAAATTTTGAAATAATGATTTCATAAATGATATATTTTAATTAAAATTAAATTTAAAATGGTGGTATACATTAATTATAGTATTCACACACTGAATTCAATAGAATCTGTTTTTTTAGAAAATATATTTTTAAAGCATAAAAAACATTATTGAAAATTTATTTCTTATTTATAATGAATTAATTAATATATTTTCATTATATAAAACCTTTATATATATATATATATTTCATAATTTTGATATCCATATCCATACCTTTAATTTAAAAATTATGTTATAATTTTATATTATATCATGATTCATTTATAATCATGGTTGTGTGTAGTAAAAGCTATCAAATACTTAAAGTTTATTTCAAAGGAAAATATATAGGTAAAATTTCAGGGTGTTGAGAAAACTCCTTTTCATTTTAATTTGTTATATAAATAAAATATAATTAAATTAAACCTACATTTTTTAATTCTTTATATATAATCCTCAATGATATTATATCCCTCACCTTTTAGTGGTTTTGGAAAGAAAACATAACCCCTCACCTTAAATGGTGGTGGGCACCAAAATAAAAGAATAAATAAAGAGAGGATTTGTAGAAGAAATCTCATTTAGAAATGTTATAAATTTTCTCACATGGATAAGAAGTAGAACAAGGATTTAATGAGAGATTTTTAGAATAATGGTGAAATTATTTAAAATTGTAATCTCACTTTAAATTGAGTGAACTTTGAAGTACTAGAGAAGTTTAACGATCATAGAACTTGGATATAGTGATTCATCAATAAGGTATGTTTTCCAACCCCCATGGGGTATATTTATATTCTCCAAGGTATTGAGGAATATTTTGGAATTAATCTAGTGTCAATTAAGTTTCTGGGGACTAATTTTATGCATCATTGAACATAATAAATGCATTTTTTATTTGTCTATCCCAACACAACCTAATAGCTGATAGCCTCCATCAGGTAGCCATTGGGATTGTTTCTAATTTCCAGTTTTGTAAATATCTCATAGACTATACAATGATCTTCGAACAACTATCCAGTGGATATCTTCCCCATCGGTGGATCTATCCATTATGATTTTATGGCCAGTGTCTCTCTACAGGGTAGCTAATGGACCACATGTAGGAACATATCTTTTATCCACATGGAACCAGTAGGTCTATGCCCTTCTCTAGAAAGATAGTGTAACTAGAATCCCATTAATGTTCATTTGGACTTGAAAACTTCATTCAATTCCATTAATTTTGTCTCTAAATTCTATCTATGATGTCAACATATATTGACATCAATCATGATACTTTAACAATAATTCATTAATATCCTTCTAATAATAAAGATCCCATTATTTTATTCATAAATTTTAACACATGGAGTATTTAAAAAAAACTTATAATAACTCATATGAAATTATTATACAAATTAAAGAGTGAATATGATCATTAAAACTTAAAAAGGTGAGAAGCACAATAATCTCCCCCTTTTGGATGATCACAAACACTTTTATAAAATTAAAATATAACAAGTATAACGTGATAAGTTTGATAAAAATATTCTCTCATCAAAATAAAATTTTAGAATTTATCCCCTATACCAGAGTAACACTTCTCCCATATACTAAAAATTTCTCCCACTTATAATATTATAAAAAATAATTCATAAATATAGTTATATAGGATAAGATAAACTAGATTCTATAAAAATTAAAACTATGTTAATCATTATTAATGATATTTTGAGAGATAATTTTTTTTGAATATTTTTAAAAAATTAGTGATTTTTGAAAAACAAAAAATATTTTCATAAAAACTCAATATAAAATAAAACGAACAACATTTTAAAATATTCTCATGATATAAAAAATATTTTAAAACTTTTATTTGAAGTAAAAATGAGTTATTTTTTTCTAAAAACAATTGGGTCTCCTCAAGATTCATTTCATAATTAACATGATTAGATACCCTAAAATAAAGAATTATAAATATAAAAAACCATCAAAAATAAAATAAAATTAAGAAATAAGTTAAAATTTTAGAAACTATATCACACAACTAAAATTATTTAACTGAAAAGTTAAAACCTAAAGAAAACTTTCACATAAAAAACTCATTCCATCATTATGTTTTCATAGGGACTATGTTGATAAAACATATAAAATTCATTGGGATTGTAAAAATATGTGTACAGTAATGGACCACTACTTGTATATAGGATGAAGATCATATTAAAATTCCAACCAACCATTTTCAAGGTAAAAACCTCTAGGTGTATTTATGCCAGAATCACATACACTTGTTTGTATCAAGAAATGAATGTTTTCATGGAGTATCCACTCAATTGAAATTAAAAAAAATTAGGTAATGTTTAAAAAAATATTTTTTATGAAATATTTTTATTTTTAAAATATATAAATACATTAATTAAAAAATACATTTTAATTTTTTTTTGAAAAAATATAAAGCTTCATAATGTTAAGTATTATAAAAATAAGAAAATCATACAAAAATAACCTTTTATAAATTCAAATAGATCATGATAAAGGGTTTTATTGAAGACATTGGTAATTTTATGGTTAGTGAAAAAAATTCAAGAATGATATCTTCTTTTTAGAGGTGATTTTGAATAAACTAGTGTATATATCAATGTTCTTATTGTGATAATTTTGGAAAGGATTTCTTATAGATATTAATTTCACTACTGTCGTTACATATTATAGTGACATGATCATATATAATCCCAAAGTCTAAGAGAGTGTGATTCATCTTTATGATTTGGATGAAATAAATTGCCCCAACTATATATTCATCATTTAATATATAAAGATAAATAGAGTCTCACTTCTTAATAATCCCTTGGAAAATGGATTTTTATAGTATAAGGAAAGTCCCACAAGTGCTTTTCTTATCTACTTAGAATCTTCCAAAATCATTATAAAAAAATTTAGTTCAAATGAAGTTTCATTTAGATATAATATTCCAAGTTCCTCATTTTTCATAAAATATCTATAAATTATTTTGAGAGTTTTAAAATGGCATTACTTTGGATTTCATTGAAAAATCATAAATGAAAACTCTAATCATGATATTCATCTTGGTAGTATAAAGGTAATGATGAATTAAAATCATACTTCTATAAATTCTTTTATGAATTAGTTAACCAGTTTCCTCTAATGTTAGATTAAAAGTTGTACTCAGTGGTGTAATAAATTACATAGCATGATACATGCCAAAAAAAAATAAAATATCATTCAAATATTTACTTTATTTTATAAAATTTCTATTTTAAATTTGAAAATTTTGAAGAAGTGGAAAAATTTGAGTTCTCCCAAAAAAACAATTTCAAATCCATTTTTCATAAATTATGAAATTAATTATGAATAGATTATTTAGTTGAGGTGAAAATAACATAATCAACAAAAATTTTAAAAAATACCAATTCATTTGAAAAAAATAGTAAAATAGTGGAATCATCATTTCCAATTTTAAAATCATTTGATTAATGTAATTTTATTAAAATTTTATACCAAGACCAAATATATTTTTTAAAATCATAAATATTTTTTATTAACATGAACATAATATTTAAAAATTTATGATTTTTAAAATTGGGTTGTCGATCCACAATAAAATTTTCAAAAAAAAAACCATTTAAAAAAGAAAACTTTGAAATTATTTGGAAGAATATTGAAATTGAAGTAAGCGGTGCATTTCAACAAGATTATAAGGGATTATAACTAAGAAATAGGTGAAAATATTTTACCATAATTGATACCTTATTCTTTATTATATCCTTAGTAACATTTATCGACTTGTTACAAATGATATTTTCTTATACCTCATGTTTTTTTTGAAAAACCCACTTGGTTCAAAAAATTGTAGGATTATTAGGTTGTTCCATGAGAGTACAAACATTGTTACATTGAAATTAGTATAAATACTCTTACATGGAAAGTATCTAATTATCATCATTAATTTCATCATCAAGGTTTTGAGATTCAAGGTGAGATAGAAAATATTGATGTTCAACATCATTTAGGACCGACCTTCTAGTACGAGTACCATATTTTTATTTAATTGATAACATTTTTAAGAAGGTGGTTTTTGTATTCAACACATTACTTGGATAAAATAGTAGATGGAGTTTCTTTATCATCTTTAATTTCATTATAAGATTGAGGTTTACGTAAGATAAAACTATCTTGGCTATCATTTTCATCACTTTTATGATGGATTTTAGGAATATTTTCATTAAATTTGATACGAACCAACTCTTATAAGGTCTTTCCATATTATTGAAAACTCTATAGCCTTTACTTGATTTTAAATACCCAATAATGATACCTTCACCATACTTGGGGTCAAACTTTCCAAGGTTATATTTGGGGTTAAGGATAAATAATTTATATCTAAAAATATTAATGTCTAAAACTTTAGGAATTTTATCTTTCAAAATATGAAATGTTTTTTTTCTAAAGATGGTTCTTATAATAACACACTCAAGGATATAATAATTGGTATTGAGAAACTCAACCCAAAAGTATTAAGGTGGGTTAAACCCACTCAAGATATTTCTAGAAATTTATTGGACGTCCCTGTTTCATCTTTTATCAACCCCATTTTTTTGAGGTGTTCTGGGAGTGGAGTAGAAATGATGATGAACTTGTATAGAAAAAAGATAAAAAAGTATTTATTATAAAATTCTCCAATATGGTCACCTCTAAGGTATACCATCTTGTATCTTTTTTATTTTTGAATTTCTTAGAAAAGTTGATAAAGGATTTAAAATCCTCATTTTTATGAGCTAAGAAGAAAACCCATGTACATTTAGTATAATAATTGATAATTACAAAGGATTAATATTTATCACATATACTAGAAACTTGAGTTGGAAAAAAATATCAAGGTATAATAGTTTTTAGGATTTATAGGAGGAAAAATTTATTTTATATTTTAAGGAATATTTTTGTTTCATTCTAAGTTGGGATGGATCACAAACTAAGTAATCTTTGAAAAATAATTTTAGTAAACCTTATACTAGTAGTTTAAAATTGGGATTAAAAAGTGGGAATGTGTTAAAATGACTTAGGTGATGATTCTAATCCAATGATTCATTTTATTTTTCATTTAAAAACATTACATTTAGAATTGTAAGAGACTATTAATCTATAATATAAAATTTTTGAAAATTAGAGGCGGTATATAAATTTTTTCCTTTTGAATTAATTTTTTTTTGAAAAATAAATTTTCAAAGTAATACAAATCCTCCATCACATAATTTACTAATAATTAGTAAATTATAATTCAATTGATTAATTAATAAATCAACTTTAATTAAAGTAGATTTGGAGAAATTGATCATACCAAAAATGGAGATTTTAAATTTTTTATCATCTCTAAATGTGACATGTCCACCATTGATAATTTAAAGATGATTGAATTCAGAAGGATCAACACACATGTCCATCGATCACCCATTATCCATCTACCAAGTAACTTATTATTTAGTAAAAATATCCCATTTGAAATATAAGATTTTATATGATTATTTTTTGGCCTACCATATATGTCATTTTTTCAATTTCACTCACAGATAATATTCCCAAATTTAGTGAAATAATTATGATTTTTTTTGTGAAGTTCCCTTTAGAATAGTAACCTTTTTATAATTTTTGGAAAAACTAAATTCTTTTTAAAAAAATCCTGAATTACTTTTAACTACAAATTTTGGACAAAAAATAACAATTAAATATTGATCACCATGAGATAATTGAGAAAGATATTTTTTAAGATCATCAAATTGATATTCTAAATTCGGAGTGTTTGGTTTATCATTTAGTTTTACAACCGAATCAACTTTTTCATTCAATAGTATATATTTTTTAAAAACAACTTGACTTCATTTCTTTTTTGGATCCTTTAATTTTTAACCATGTTAAAAAACACAATTTTGAAGTTAATATTTATTATAAAGAACATATTATTAAGATAACTAGGTGGTTGAATAAGTATAAGATAAAGATTTAGAACATGTATAATTTACTTAGTTTCATACTATGTATTTTCCATGAGACACTTAACAATTCCATTGCTCAATTCAAAGGATGAAAGAGAATCTCCTATAGCACTCCAATTTAAAATTTACAATGTTTTTCTACATTGATACATTTATTTATGCTTTTTATTATTCAAGGGAAAATATGGATTGATTTTACCCTTTTTTACTGAAGAAACTAAAATCAATTTCATGATATTACTTTTTTACATAGTAAAATGATATTTTCTTTTTTATATACTTGTTAATATTCTAGGAAATATGAACAAAGAAAATATCACTTCTGGAGGTGTCATCAATGATTTCCTTGAAATAAATTGTATTATTATATTCTTTTCCCGAATTTTCCTCATTTTTAGATTTCATATTCATAGCTGTCTAATTTTTCATGAGTGATCTGATTAAATCCTCTACCTCCATGTTTTGTATATATTTACCTTTTGGGATTTTGTTGACTTTGGGTTCCCAATTTATTAGAAAGACCCAAAGGAATTTCTTGGTTAATATCGCTATAGAAGGATTATTACTAATAGTGTCACAAACCCTTCCCTATAAAGACAACGCAATGAGGGGAGAGGGATAATGACTACATGATTCTCACATCCAGTAGGCCCTATGTTAGTTACTAGAACCGAGGGTATAATAAACATGAAAATGGGTGGAATTACCCTCTAAGAGAACACGAGGAGAGAGAGATAAGATAGATACACTAATCAAAACCTTATTATATATATTTATATATCCCAATAAAAACATGAAAATACATACAATACTAAGGCAAATAAGATAAAAAATATAAGTACCAAAAAGTTAAAGATGTCAGTGATAATGAATCCTAAACAACTCCTGCAAAACCCCAAGCTAGTTATATCTATCCCAATCTCCAACATGCTCTATACGACCTAGAAAACAATATATATATATATAGTGTGATTTTAACAATATAGTCATTAGGATACTGCCCATATCCTCTCATTCAATGGATAATGAAATCACGATAAAGCACAGTGAAAAATAGTGAAACTAACATGTCAGATAATAGGTACATTAAGTTCCTAGCCTCACCTTGGCTAACTCACACCAATCACATACAAGAGAGAATATAATATAATAATGAGCATAATGGGTACCCCAATCCCACTTTCCCACTGGTTTTCCTCTTTTCCCCAATGTCGCATGTCTCAATCCATCTCTCTCTAAAATAGGCTAGCCCAAAGACAACTAGGAAAGGAATCACCACAAGTACAACATGTGTAACATCATCACATCATCCCATCCACATATCATATATAGAGTAATCAGGTAGTTTCTAAGATCTACCATATACCATATTATGTGTATTATACATTGGGTATTATTCCTCAATCCATCACAACCCATACACCGAGTAAGGTACCATAAAACATCATAGCCTATACACATCATACCTATAATAATCCTTTAGATACTATATATAGTAATAAATGTGTGTGAAAAAACCAAAAGGAATCACAACCCTCTACACACATATATGGGGAAACTAACTATCATGCATATCGGCACATGTAACTACTAAGAGAATAGAGCGATTCCAGATAGTGTAGTTATCCACCCATCCTCTCACCGAATCCTCCTACCAAGATGTTTGGGAAAACACCATCCCAGAGACCACCAATTGGCAGTTTCCCTAACCAACATGGGTGTGATAGAATATGAAATCCTAGAATATATTAGATATAATATAGATAACAACCACACTACAGTAATCACCTAGTAATAGACTCAACTGTAGCTATTTTCACTTGGGATCCAAGCTTCCACTTCTAATACTAGATATCCTATATAAAATCATGAATTTAAATAGATTAATTATTTAATTATTTATTTTTTATCATTTTATATCTATTAAATAATTCATTATACATTAATTAACCATTAAACACTATCACAATTTACATTATATTAATCATCAGAGTGAACTCCATGCCTTCCATGCATAATTCAAACATACTCCACTATTTATTAATATTAATATCTTTTAGAATTTACATTCCATCAACACCAACCCCATGGGTTAAAATTTTATTAATTTATTATTAGAATCATTTAATATCTAGGTACTCGAGGAAAACCATCCTAATATACCACCATGTGAAAACATGAAACCAAGAACATCCATCCACATTAAATATGTGGGAAAAGAATGCATATAAACAAGAAACCTATCCATTGGACATTAAAGAGATTCATAAATGAGAATACCAGATCTTATCATATCATCAATGGGTAAGCCCAAAATCAACCCATTCCATTATCTATGGTTCCATCCTCTAAACCCACATACATATCCTGATTCATATCTTCATAACATGCATCAACTGCTACCACATCATCTTGAACTCTATACCCCCACAACACATTATCCATCCCAGGATCACATCACACCTGAGCCTCCCTATCCCATATCTTCATCCATACCATGATTATCCATATTATTATCACATCATAAATATAGTAAAAAACAATCAATTATATCTTATAGGGTATATAGATCCTAAAAAGGCATCCATACTTCAAACATAAACAATGTCTCATGACTTTAAAATCAAGGAAATCAGCCTTCTCATGAATATAGGGAACTGGGGACCTAAAAATTATCTTTTTCACACAACCATTTATTATTTCATTGTGAAATAACTAATTTATTAATTAAAGGTTTCAAATATGGACAACCTTAGACATCAAGATTTAATAAGATATTGAAGGAAAAACATGATCTTAGAATTTAAAACCAGTTTCACCAAATTATGAAAATCACCATTTTAATTTAATATGTATTGTGTTTATTATAATCAATCATATAAATTCTTCAATTTATTAATTCCATTATCACATGTAAGGTCACATTTAATTACACCTACATACTTGCATCAATTTTATTATCATCAAATCACAATCATTTCGATATTAAAAACATGCCTCTTCTTTAATTATTCTTAAGAAAATTAATTATGAATTAATTTTGGCATTAAATTCTTTAACAATTTCAATGTGTTAATCCTAGTATATAAACATGATAACAAATAATATTGTATACATCACACTATTTAGAAAATTAAGAGGCAACCCATCATAATAGTATAAAGCAGCAAAATTGATATGTAATCTCTATCCAATTTTCATAATCAAGATCTATATTTTTAGGTCTATCCCATTTACATACAAAGGGTTAAATCATGATAAATTTACAATTTCACATAAATAAAATAATAGAAGAAACTAATCCCTTACCTCAAAGGTGTCAATGTTCTTGGCACAAAAATAGACCAACGTTGTAGATCCTAATCACCTCTCCCTGAAGAAAATTCATCCATCCAAGGATTACATGGGGAAAAAAAAGAACAAAAAAATAACTAATAATACTCCATTATAAATAGAATAGATCAAGATACCTAGATTGGTGATAAGAAACTAGAGGAAATAATACTGACCAGGGAGAACTCATAGGAAAATAAGGAAGCACACACCTTGGATCCCCATGGATTGAATAAATGAGGCCTAGAATCAACCCCTAATAAAGGAATACAGAAACAATGAAGGGAGGGCTGTTGTATTTTGTGGAATAGAGAGATAGATATGTGGTTTTGAAAAACCCCAAGCCCCACTATTATTTATATGCCACACTGCATAAGGAATTTACTTGGTGTGTAAAGATCACACCTCATATAAATATTGGGTTTCAGATCTCACATTAAAATGCATCTCCTCGAACCTTTTAATTCCTAATAAATAAATTTCTGAGTAACATCCAACGAACAATCCTTACAAAATCTATGAAATGAACATACACAACATGTAAATGTTATACTTCTTATAATCCCCCTATTTTCATAATTTTAGCATCTAAAACCCCCATACTGATCCCATGACTTCTCTGTGCACCACATGCTTTGAAAATACACAAAGGTTTGGACTACATGGATCTAGTCTCTTTCATTAAATACCTATAAAAAAATTATCATACCCAAGAATCCAAATCCAAACCTATATAAAAACTAAAAGGGGTCATTTGAATGGACACCCCATGAGATACCTCTCAAAGGTATCACCATTATAGAAGCTCAACCGCCTCATTAGAGGAACAAATATGAAACCACAAAAAAAATAGCTTCTAAACACTATCCTGGGGGAGATATCTCTAAAAAGAGAGTAAATTCAAACTCACAACCAAAGTAACCAATCTCATAAAAAGAAATGTCAACATCCACAAGGTAAAAATTATAAGAGAAGATATAAATATCAAATAGCTTGGTGTATTGAGTGTTCATCAATGATTCACACTCTTAAGTACTCTCATCTATGACATCATTCAATCATAAGACAGGAAACAAGGGAATAACATTCATATAAAACAATTTCTACCTGCGGTCTTGGATCTCCATGGACTGTTCCTCAAAGGTTGCATCATCCTCAACATTTATCTTTCCCAAATCGATGATATAAGAATTTTCATGAAGATAAAAATGTATCTGGGACACATGAAAATCATTATGTATCTAGAACATCTATAGATAAAGTGATATCTGATATTCGATGACTCCAACATGAGCCAACACCTTGAAAGAACAAAAAAACAACGGAGAAATATTAATCTCATGACCAAACCTACACTTCCCATGATGAGGAGTGGCCTTTAAGAAAATGTGATCTCCTACATCAAACAACACAGGTCTCCTCCTACGATCAACATAGGATATAAGATGATATTGTACTTCCTTCATTCTATCATGAATCAGTTGTGCCATATCTTCCATATACTGTAACATTTCCATCTCTAGAATTAATGCCTCTCCAACCCTAGTCCAACATATTAAATAATGACATGATCAGACATATAAATCTTCAAATGAGTCCATACCATTATTGTTGTATAAACTATTACATTAGAGAAACTCAACCAAGGGTAGGTTCCACATCAAAAAACCTCCAAAATGCAATACATAAGATCATAGCATATCACCAAGACTCTGGATTGTCCACTCTCTCTATCCATCTTTCTATTGATGAAAATAATTTCTAAGGAATAACTGAAATCCAAAAGCATGATAGAGACCTCTCTATAACCAAGAGGTAAAATGATGACCTCAATTAGAGATGATCATCCTTAAGACTCCTTAGAGTCCCAAAACCTCCTATAGATGCTGCCTTGACCGAACATCAATTGAGATTGACTCCCTGATCTCTATAAAGTGGGATGAATTTATCATATGATGCACTATCACCAAAATATTATCATATAATCCCTAATATTGAGGAAATACGACAACAAATTCCATTAAGTTTTCCTCCCACATCCACTTGGTAACATAAAATAGTTTTAGAAAATCACTGGAAACACAGTGCAAGTCCTTCACTATTTAGAAGACAAATCATTGAGAAAGAACACCTGGTTATGTCCATCCTCAGAACAACCATTAGGGGATTCTCCAAAAACAACTCAGTCACTTCATACCTCTACCTCAGAAACCTATAGCTTGGAATCCTCCACTTACTACACCAAATATGACTACACCATCATCTAGAAAAGAAAACATATACCTATTAACTCTCTAATATCTAGATTAATCATTGAGATATATTTCATCACTCTCAAAGAATATAAATATTCATGCATGGAATCACTACATGACTCCCTACTCAGTGCATCAGCTTCAATATTTACCTTTCATGGCATATATGAAATCTTGAAGTTTTAATCTTGTAAGAATTAAATCCACTATCACTGACACAAGTTCAATAAAATTCTTGATGATGATATAATGTCTTCATAACATCAAGGAAAACACCACCACTACCAATTCAAGATCATGGGTGGAATCGTTACACTCATGGGAACATAACTATCATGATCCATAATAAATAACCAATATCTTCTGCATCTGAACACAGACCAATCCCAGACATGAAGCATCACAAAAAACCTCATACGAAGGTCCTTCTACTGATAGAAAATGGACTAGAGTACTGACCAATTTTTTCTTTATGGAATCAAAAGCTGCCTGAAACTGGTCAGTCCAGAAGGATGCCTAATCCTTCTGGGTCAACACTGTTAAAGGAGTCATAGACCAATATAAATTAGCTACAAACCTACAGTAATAGTCTATGAGACCAAGGAAACTCTACATATATACCACTATATTGTTTAATTAATATGAAATAACTTCCCATATCATCAAAGTTTCCATAGATACTTCATATTGGGAACAACATGACCTAAGAAATGGACTTCATGATCCCAGAGCTCACACTTAAACAACTTACCTAATTGCTTCTCATGATGAAGAACTCTAAAAATGACATGTATATTCTCATAATTATCCTCCTCAATCATGAATTATAAAAGGATTCTATTGATTAAAACCACCATAAAATTATATAAGAACACTCTGATCACTACATTCATCAAACCCATGAACATAGTTGGAGAATTCATCACACTAAATGATATTACAATGAAATCATAATTCTCAAGATGAAAATGGAAAATAGTCTTTTGAATATAATCATCCTCCCCCCACACATGATGACATCTAGACTACAAATCAAATTTCAATAACTAACCTAATTACTTTATCTTATCAAATAAATCATCAATATGCAGAAGATGATAGTGGTTATTTAATGTAACTTGGTTTAAGATATGATAATCGATAAAAATATGAAAACTTCCATCATCCTTATTTATTGAAAATATTGGAATACCCCAAGGTGACACAAATGAATAAATAATAACTTTCTACAACAGATAAAAATCTTATACTCGTAGCTCTCACATCTCAGAAGGTTCCATCCTATACAAAGACATTGACATAGGAGACATGCATAACTGCTACTTGATCCTAAACCCTATCTCCTATTGAGGGGGTAACACTATATCCTCTTATGGAAATAAATCAGTGTACTCTTCCACAAACCTAGTAAAATTGACTTCTAATCCTTTGATAAACTTAGAATCAAATCAACAATCAAATAAGATAAGGATGGAATATGCATCTAACCCATTCGAGGGTCTCACTTGCTAAGAAACACCACTTCTCTCCACCAGCATCATAAAACAAAACCTACCTCTGGATGAAATCTATGATATCCTACACTAAATACAACCAATCCATGATGAGTATTATTTCATACGTCTATATTTGTAAACATAGGAAATCTCCCCAAGAGTGGTGTTACCCCAACACTAGCTCACAGTATGTACAAACATTATACAAGTCATAATGACCTCAAACTTGTGTATTCAATGCTAAGGGAACTAGAATCCTCACTACCAATTGTACCATATCATGGATTAGGGTAGTTTATATAAAGGAGTTTTTCTATATTGAATCAAATAAAGCATACACCCTTGTAGAAAACAAGCAAAGGGTAACTCGAATGCTGTCTAGCTTGATTGGCACTAGAAATGATAAATAATGAAGCTAGACATGACCCGAACCACAAACAATTAACCCTATTTAGGACCACCTCTATGGAGACACTCTTCTATACAAGTATAAGGATCAAATCATGGGTTTACTCTACCTACCCCATCTTCACTCTACTGATCCCAAACATGATCACATTGCTGCTGCTACCTCGGATGAAACTGTCTCAATAGAGGAACCTGAAGTGGAACACCTAGTACATGACCACTTCATTAAAATTTCATGAAATCTCACCACTTATGAACCTAGAATCTACAAGAAAAATACCAGTATAATCCCTTGGCATATGTTTGAGAGCCTCCTCCCCCAAAGAAATGATATGATGATGGATGGGACCTACCCCTAGCTGACTGAATGCTATTCTATCCTAAAAACTGGGAACCCCAGACCATAGTTATGCTTTGTGAGGAATCTTTTTGACAACCCTATCACGATGATCTAGTTCTAGCTTGAATCCTTTCAATAACCACTTATCCCACTAGCGCATAGATATACTTCGTCAACATAAATAGGGTTACCTAGAGTTGGATATCTAGATGCAAAGTATCCTTGAAATTCCTCACCCAACCCTCCAAATATGGAAATAGGTTTTAAGTCTATAACATAAGGTATCTAAAAAGGCTCCCAAACTATTTTACATTATAAATCCCTTATAATATGGTAAGAAGCTCATGGTGACCGACTGTCTTCATGGTTGAAGTGGGAAACTCTACTCGAAAAAGGTCATGGAAATTCTCCAATGAGACTATCAACTACTCATAATATCCATGAAAAAAGAAACACCATTGTCTCACTAATACCCACATCATCTTCACAACCAATGAAAGAAATTATCTTTTGACCACAAATCAAAATGATGGACATCTCATCTTCATATAACTAGTCTTCTATGACTAAATCTAAAACATATCCCTCATACTTCTACAGACTCTTGTGCTAAAAATCTTAGTGTTTCCTCCTCCTAGTGTTATCTTCATCAACCTATACTCTATGGTGACCTGTGGGCACATTATGCTAAACATATTATGTGTAAACATAAAAAGTATTTTGACCTAGAGCCATACCTAAAAAAAAAACTACTTGACCCCTAAACCTAGAAGGTGGAATACTGAACATTAATTAATCAATTATTTTATTATCTTATTAATGTTTTTAACCTATCTCATTGTCTATCGATTCCAAACATAGTTATAAAGAAGAATGATGCATGATTCTTTCCTGGGTCTCTACTCAAAAAAATATTCACTTCATTTAGTAGTCTTTGTAAATCTAAAGTTTAATGAATCAGATCACTGGGGGTCTTAAATACCCATGTCTTAGCCATTCTCATGTGTTTACATTGATTACTATGCTTAGCTAACACTGTATCCCTACCAACCAATCCAACCTCACCTATGCCTAACTCTAAATTCTATCCCATCCCAAACCTAAACAATTGATACCACTATGTCACAATCCCTCTCCATAAAGACACTATAATGAGGGGAGATATATAGTGACTACCTAATTCCAACCTCAGGTAGGCCCCAAGTTGGCGACTAGCATCGAGAGTATAATAAGCATGAAAATGGGAGGAATTACCCTATAAAAGAACCTACAGAAGAGGGAGATATGATAAATACACCAATTAACACCTACTTATCCCCCCACAAATATATATATAAATAAATCCAAAGTAGAACATGAAATTACATAAAATACTAAAACAACTGAAAAAACTATAACAAAAAAGGTACATATGACTGTGACAATGACAACCAAACACCTCCTACCAAACTCTAACCTAGTAATATCTAGCCCAATGTCCACCCTATTCTAGATGAAATAATAAAATAGTTTACATACACATAGGGTGATCATAACAATATACTCAGTAGTATCCCTCCTCAAGATTCTCATGAAAAAGATAAAGAACACATGAAAATGCGTAATGAACAACAGTTAAACTAAATTGTCACCTAAATAGGTATACTAAGTTCCTAACCTCACCATTTCTAAATCTCACCAAGTATCAAAAACAATAATGAATATGATATAATAATTAACGTCAAGGGTACCACACTTTTGTTTCCCCTAGTTTTCCTCTCTGACTGAATCTCATAGATCCTGATCCATCTCTCTCCAAAATAGGACACCCCAAAGACACTGGGGAAAGGAATCAGTACATACACCTTATGAATAACATCATCACATAATTATATACACATATCAATATATATATTAACCATGCAGTTTACTATATCCAACACAACTTGTATGATGTGTATCATTAATTAGGTATTATAAATCAAGCAATACCAGCCCATACAACGAGTAAGGTACGACGAGCCATCACAGTCTATACATGTTATATATATAATAATACTTTGGATACTATATATGGTAATACATGCTTTTGAAATGAACACAATCCATCACAACCCTTTACACACATACATGGGGAAACTAGCTACCATGAATACCAGCTAAAGTAACTTCCAATATAAGAGAGTGAGGCCAGAGGAGGTAATAATCTATCTATCATTTCACTAGGATATTGAAGAAAAAACCCTCACAATGTCTACTAGTTTTCAATTTCCATAACCGACATGGGTGGGGAGTCTTATGAAATCACAAAATATACAAGGTATAATATATCTCACAACCACACTATGGGCATCACCTATTCTTATACTCAACTACATCTAATGTTTCTCAAAATCTTGACTTCCACTATTAAAACTAGATATCCTATAAGTAATTCATAATTTAAATATCTACATGTTGGTGCAAAAATTTGGGAAGAACAAGAACAAATAGAAAGTATTAGAGGCTTCCTTGTAAAGAAGGTTTGCAGAGCCCTCAGAGCCCCGCGGCCGGCGCAAAGTTCCCCTTTGAAAACCCGCCGCAGAACAAGGAGGTGGGAAGCTCCATGAACCCATTTGACATTTGAAAACCCTCCACACAACAGGCTCTATCTTTGCGCTGAGCACAATCTGCTTCACAGTGCCTCTTTCCTATAAATACCGGGCTCCCCTTGGGCCCGACAGATAGATCCTCTGACCTTTTTCCTTCTTAGCTCCCAAATCGTGAAGCAATATCTACTCTGATAACCATAAGCTCTTCAAGGTACTTGAGCATCGCGAAGTGCCTCTCCATTTTCTTTAATTCAGCCCCTCTTCATGGAGGTATTCCCTTCATAGAGACCACATGCCTCCGAAAAGGAAAGGGATCCTCAAGGGTACTCGGGTCTTTACGGAGCACTTATGCTTCACAAAGTACCCTCCATGAACATGTGACCCACATGCTAAGGCAGGGTCACTATGATTTTCGAAGCACATTGTTTCCCAATGCTATGCTTCACAAGGCGCCCTATTTTCATGAAGCACTGCTCCACAAATACCTTTCTACTTCGTGAAGCACCTTCCATATGCACATATTCCCTATGCCTAGGCTAGGCCATTTCACATCGCGAAGCCCAACCCTTTACGAAGCTCCTCCACTACATGGAGCACCAAAGATTCACGAGGCTTCTATGTTTCAACCCCTTTGCTCCACAATTCCTTTTCCCGTGAGACCCTCTAGTTTTTCATGAAGTGATTTCAAAGTCCCTTGGGAGGTGATTCCTATTGTGTTTCTTCACCTCAAGCTTCTTCGCATAGGCACACTAACAGATATTACTTATTCACATAGCCATGATAACATGGACCCCTCATTGGATCACTCCATAACACCCCCTCACCACGGCATTACTGATTCCTTCCCTTCTCTAAGGGTGGGATAATATCAGTTATGTAAGTCCTAGGGATGCGGAGTAAACCCACCTCATATGAGCTGCAGGTCATTAAACTGCCAAGCACCATTTTCCCCAGCACATGATGTTAAACTGTGACCTTGCCCCGTGAATCGTACTTGGGGTTCCCCACCTTAAACATTTCGCACACCCACTGGTATCCACGAGAGTGAAATAATTAATCACATGGAATGAGATCCTCTTTATTAGAGTGGCATCTGTCTGTGGGGAAAGGGAAACCACCTTGGTGTAAGCCCCTAGCCTTTCTTGCAGGAGGCAGCACCCCTGCTCCTCCTATTTTCTTCCTGGCCGGAGACCAAAGAGGGGGGATGGGAACCGGAGCCCTCCTTTCGTTGGTGAAAAATCTATCTCCTTTTGGGATTTTTCACCATCTGGGCCTCCACCCTGGAGTAAGTCCTAGTCTCTATCTCCCTGGGCTGCGGACCACACGTAATCCCTTGTTTCCTCTTTGGGGTACAGATCACGCATAAGCCCCTGTTTCCTCTTTGGGCTATGAACCATGCGTAAGCCCCTGTTTCCTCTTTGGGCTCCAAATCATGCATAAGCCCCTGTTTCCTCTTTGGGATGAAGACCACGCATAAGCCCATGTTTCCTCTTTGGGTTATAGACCACGTGTAAGCCCCTGTTTCCTCTTTGGGTTGTGGACCATGCATAAGCCCCTGTTTTCTCTTTGGGCTGCTAACCACGCGTACGCCCCTGTTTCCATTTTGGTCCACTAACCACATGTAATCCCCTTTCCAATTTCCATGGATGCACCTTCCATGATGTGATCATCAGGTCTTTCCTGCCTCTTTTTTCTCACACCGAGCATGACTCATATGGTCTTAGAGTAAGCATCGACAATGAAATCCTCTATGGGCAGCCTAGAGTATAATCCCCACACACCAACCTAAACTATGTGGAATTTGATCCTTGATAAGGCAAGGTATATAGGAATCCTCCCTGAGTTTCAAGCCCAACAACCTTTGGTTCGGACCCTCCCTCGCACCGGACCACCTTCGTCCCACATGATTCTAAACTGCATGCTCCCTTTTCATCCTACACGATGTTAAACTGCATCCCCATCTGAACTATGCGGACTTTGATCCTTGCCAAGGAAAGGTACATAGGAATCCTCCCTGAGGTTCAATTCCACAATCCATTGGTCCCAACCATCTTCACGTATGTTCCCAGCATTCATAACTACGTGGAATTTGATCCTTGCCAATGCAACGTATGTAGGAAGCCTCCCTAAGGTTCAATACCACCATCCATTAGTCTTGACCACCTTCATGTCGGTGCACCAAACAACCTTCCAAACTATGTGGACTTTGATCCAAGCCAAGGAAAGGTACGTAGGAAGCCTTCCTAAGGTTCAATCCCACCATCCATTGGTATGGACCACCTTCACATCGGTGAACCAAACACCCTCCCGAACTACGTGTATGTTGATCCTTTCCAAGACAAGGTATATAGGAAGCCTCCCTGAGGTTCAAGAATAACATCCATTGGTTCTAAACATCCTCACATTGGTTCCAAAAATCCTTCTGAACTACCTGGACTTTGATTCTTTATAAGTTAAGGTATGTAGGAAGCCTCCATGAGAATCAAGCCCAACAACCACTGGTCCCGAACACTCCACGTCAGTCCACCCCCGTCCTGCATGACATTAAACTGTACGACCCCTTCATCTAGAATCCAGTGGTAAGCCTTTTTCCCCATCCAATGATAAGATATTGTGATCCCCTACCCAATGGTAAGCCATTTTGAACCTCACACAGTGGTAATCCATTGTGGTCCTCATTCAGTGGTAAGCCATTGTCAACCTAAACCCAGCAGTAAGCCATTGCCTTCCCCTCTGTTGAGACCCATATCCTTTATCTATCCATGTGGGGTCAGACCAACCTCAGGCTACTAACCATGCATAAGCCCCGGTATATCATCAGGTCGCTGTGCTCTACACACACCCCGATCCTATACCCCATCCTGAACTACGTGGACTTTGATTCCCTACCACGGGGATACACAGGAGGTCTCTTCGAGGCTCAATCCCAACATCACTTTCTCCCTTGAGTTGACTCCATATCATTTTACATCCAATTCACTTGACCATCCATTATACATCTTGATTCTTACCTGGGCCACGACATCCCGGTGAGACCATTCCAATTCACCTCTTAGCATTAGTGTTACCTCCAAGGGTTGCGCTTATATGATCCACTCTAGTCAGTGTTCTAATCAGTTCGATCCATCTCCGCTTGATGCTAAAACTATGGCATACCCTGTGTTAAACATCGGAAGCTGAGGAAAACCTCAGAGACATGCCTATGGCATATAATTCACCGCATTCGATGTGGTATGATTTAGGATTCCGTTCCCTAGAGATGCCCTATAATAAGGGGAAGAAACCCAGATGCTCTAGTGTTCTGGCATCCAGACACGTCAGTGATGTCCAACATGACTACTCCCTCGATTAGAGTTTGCTGCCCTGACCGAACCCCTTGGAATATCCTGACAGAAGTAGTGTAATTAATCGACATCCATGAAGAAATGGCACTAGTAAGAGTTTCAAGAACAACTTCTTAGTCTATAAGGGATACCCGGACTAGGTGATGAGTTCCATGATGGAATCCACAGAAGGAAGAACTGATATCCCATCATCCAGTTTTGATCAAGGAGAAAACATCCCTGAATAAGCATTGAATGCCACCCACCTTTGGAAAGTAGGAATGCAGGGTAACAGCTGCGCGTCATCCACATACAGATGCGTGCACCCTGGTGAAAGCATCGAAAACAGAAATGGTGAACCCAACGTGAAGTTCTTCTCCTCAATATAGGGATTAGTAGAATTCAAGACATCAGTGGACTAGCATTTCACTAGATCTAGTTATCCAGCACCGGGACCCACCAAGAAAATAGCAGGCCTGGCATGAAACTCACCAGAAGTTGGGGTAGTCAAAACATTGGGCATCTCGGTCTACGACATTGTCAGCGTGGATCCCTCTTACAAGCAATGGAAGACGGAATGACACTGGGGAACTGGGAATTTATTTATTTGTTTTAGTGCTAATGGTTAAATCTCCATGCTTTCAAGGAACCAAGCTACTACTTCAGGAATCCGATCAACACCCACCCACCGACGTAGGGGAAGGGGAAACACCAACAAGGAAATCCTCCATGGATCCACCGCTTCTGTGACAGCCTTCAAAACCATAGCTACTGGGCACCCATTCCCCATTTCCCCTTCTGAATTCGTACAATGAAGGGTGATAATTGACCTCGTATGCTGATATGAGTAGGAGGGAATTATTCTGACATGGGATATGGCTCTCTAGGATTTAGAGGCGGTTGTGCCTCATCGCCACTGTCGCCGCCAAGGGCCGTGCTGGGAGCCACTGTTCCCCACCCCAATGTACAATTATTTTGGGAGCCTCTCCCAAGAACACCTCAGCAACTCCATCCCCTATGCCAATGAGGTGGGGGATGTCTGGGCTAGCCTGACCGGGATCCCGTTTCAGGGTCCCCCAAGGATGGCCCACACTAGGCCATGCCCGAGACGCTACCTAGTCCCCTAAGCTGAAGAGAAGGTAAGATATGTACCTACACCACTGGCCCTAGTCCGGTTGACCCGATGCCAGCGTTAGACATAGGCTGAGGAGGATGCCTACCAAGGGGCATCAAAGTCAGCAATTATTGTGGGTCGGGCCACCACCGACGTACATCATCAACCCCATGTGTATTCTGAGCAGGGAACTTATATACTCATCTCATATAGAGGCCCCAACTTCCCCATGGGCAGGCTGGGTTGACTCTCTTGGTCGTCGGCACAGGTTGTGGCCTCCGCCAGTACGGAGGTCCTCCCCATACCACCACCATGGAGAACGCAGGTCCTCCATTTCATCATGGAGGTCCACCCTGTGATTCTCTCAGTCTGAATGAGGGTCCTCCCCATGGAAGTGAAACTCCATACATGATCCTCTCCAGTGCTCATTACATCGGGTATGGAGCCATTCCCTCCTCCGTAGACCACCGGTATGGGGGAATTGCACATCTAATCAATCTCCAGCATGGGGGGCCTCCCCATTTCTTTACAACAGCTAGAGAAGGTCTTCCTCACATCATCAATTAGAGGGGTGAAGGTTAGGTTCACTTCATTGGTTCCTAGCACAGAGGTCCTACCCATGTTCTTCTTGACCAATACAAGGACCCTTCTTGTGCTGATACTGTCAGGGAGAACAAGAATGGAGGTCCTACTTGTTCTCTTACCAGCTCCAGTGGAGGTCCTACCCACTCCATCATTTCCCGCAGAGATTCCCTCCGCACATCAGTCAGTGGGAACAATGGTTCTCCCCATGATCCCTTTAATATCTATCCAGGTGCCCCCCACACCCCAACTCACTCAGGTAGAAGTCCTCCCCACCCCAACATCGGTACGGCCGAAGGACCTCATCGTTCCAAAAATCTACCCCGTCCCGAAGAGCCTTCTCGGAGCAGAAGGGTGGGTCGTTGCCACCACAAAAATAAGGCCGAGAAGTTTTAGACAAAGAACAAACCAATTTTCTTCTCAGATTCTGAGGAAGAATATGACTCAACAATGGAACCCTCACCTAGATCCTTCGTGTCAAGGGACAAGGCTAGAACAAGGTGCATCATCCTCATACTTTCAAAATGTGAGGTCCATCGGATTCCTGCATCCCTCTGCAGGTATATTCAAGAAGACAATTTTTTTTCAAATCCACAGGTTACGGCCATGCAATCAACACCATCATCACCAGATGCACTCTCTACCTCAACTAGAGATCACAGAGAGCTATTCTGGGGACCAATGGTAGACGAGCAGTTGTGTGGTCCATCGCCAGGAGCTGTAGTTCTGGAACTAGAAAATGCGTTCTTCAGCCCATCTTACCATGATGTGGTGGCTAAGTCAATACTCCCTTTGGAGGATAGCCTGAGATGTGGCGGTTTGTCAGCTCGCTCACCCTATTCTCCGCTGGCCAGCCTTCCATCTCAGCGGTCTGCATCAGTATCGCTACTGGTTCCCCAGAAACCTATAGTATATGAGTGGGGAAACGAGGGGCTAGACCCTGTATATGAACCAAGGGGCTTGTGGGATATTCTCACGGTGGACCATTGCCCAAAGATGTTATGGCCAGTTGTAGCGCCAAATTTTAGGGTGCCAGTGGCACTCACCTAGGAGGAGGTTGGATGCTTTCACCAAACCCTCTGGGAAATGCAATTTCTCCTTCATCACCAATGAGAGACCTAACCTAACATCCAAGATCATTTTGAGGATATCGGTGAACAATGTCATCTGTTTGATTTGGCCACACTTCCCATGGCCCAGCGCCCTGAGTCAATAGGCCGCCAAAGGACCCTCTAGCAACGATGCGTCCGAGGATTCAAAGTGCTCTGTAGGATTATCAATGAGGCTTCTTCCCATGTATATATCTATGGTTGGGGGTAGTATGATGCCCTCCTCTTCAGTCCTATCTGGAAGAAACCTGATTTTCTAGGTGACATAGAGGATATGCCTCCAGGAAGGGCCACAATTAACATGGACGACCCGCCAGAAGGTGAGAACGAGCTAGAGATTCTTTGAAAGGACCTGCCCCCAAGGGAGTTTCACACTTATTGGATCCATCAGTAAGGATTACCCATCAATAGAGGAATATATTTGGTCTTCCCATGCCCACCGTGGAACTAGTCCTCAGCCGGAATCCCAAAAAGGGAGAGGAACACCTCATAACATTCAAACCCTCCGATCCATCTGGCTTGGTGAAGAAGACATAAGACAATCCCAAAAGAGATTAATTGTGCCAAAAACTTTCCGAAAAAAATAATATGGAAGATGACCTCCTTGATAAATGCGCTATAGAGTGATAACCAGACTATGGTGATCCTCGACTGGGATAACAGGGGCAGGCACAACTTCCCCTCGACAAACAGCCTCCAGGTGACCCTAACTATCCTGCCCACAGAGACATGGTTGAAGCCAAAACTTATAGCAAGAGGGAACGATATGTGTTGCCGAATCCACCCAAGCGGTGAGGAAATCCTTAGGACCCATCTTAGGTTCCCACAGCTTCTCCAAAGGTCATTCCACCAGCCGCTCCATGAGCCACTGAGCCTATTTATCATGTTGAAGAACCCTCCAACACACTGGTGGTCAGAGATCCCCATCAAGATAGGGACCCCTACCTAGATGATCCAATGGAAACCCTCATTTCCCGTCTCGAGGCATTGGAGACTCGACATGTGGAAATCCTGCCTGATAGCAAACCATATCCAGCATGGGTGGATGATATGCCAACACCCCCGGGTTTTGGGAATCCCACCTTTTCCCCCTTAAACGGGACAAGGGACCCTCTGTAGCACCTGGACCACTTTATCTCAAGGTCTGGGTCCATGTTGGGAACTCCAACGTAGAAGGAGGCCGCCAAAATCTGATGTTTCATACAAACATTGGAGGGTTTGGCATTTGTTTGGTACATCTAACTCCCCATCAGATCAGTAGCCAATTGAGAAGACCTCAATAGGAAGTTTCTATACCAGTTCAGTTACACCACTCAGAAGACGAGTATCGCGGACCTCTTCAAGTGCAAGTAGAGGCCTGATGAGTGAATTGCAGACTTTGTTGCCCAGTGGAAAGGTCTCACATACACCCTCTCATGCCACTGACTCAAGAGAAACTACTGATGATATGTGTAGGGAATGTAAAGATTGAACTGTTACCCTATTTGATCACTCAAAACTACCTCAGTGGATTTCGAGACTTATCTGATAAGGCCCAGTGCCTAGAAAAATCCATGAAGCAGGCTAAGTAGGCACTTCCATTGCCTCCTGCAATCCCCATGAGAAGGGATGCCAGGGCCGAGACCACCAAAGTGGCCCAGATAGAGGCCCCCAAGAAACTAGAGTTTTTACCTGTAGAGACACCTCCACAGCCTCGTAGAGGCCCTCCACCTCAGGTGCAGCCCCTGGCCCAGCAGCGCCCACCTCAGAATCGGCAGGTGCCCCCACGCATTGTGCCGACACCACCCAGGCGAGATAAACAGTCTCCACCACCTCTCCAGGATCCTTCATCCCCTTTCCAAGGTCAGGTTCCAAGGGACCCCTTTCTGAACAGGAGGAACCGGGCCTACTCATTCAATGAGACCCATGTCCCCGGTTACTTCTGCAGTGCCTTAGAGTAGGGGATTGTACGTTTTTCTGAGTGTATGAGGCCATAAGAGGCAAACCTCAATGATCACCATAATTATTTCCCATATCACCGGATACTGGGGAACACTCTCAAGTAGTGAAATGTGTTCAAAGAATGGCTTCAAGACTCGGTGGATAACACCATAGTCTGGTTAGGCCCATCTCTGGCACAAGTGGCATGCATCTTCATAGGGCCAGATAGTAGCAATGACAACGATGGTGAGTGGCATATGGTTTCTAGTCACGGGTCCCAGAAGTATGATGACTGGATGGCTCGTAAAGCAGTCACCCATTCCCATGGCGTTATCCATGTGCTCCTAAATCATCCAGAGCCTTCAGAATCCACAACTACTACTTCTGCATCATCGTCTCAGCCATCCTCTTATTAAAAGAGAAAACACTGGTGACACAAGGGAAAACAAAGTCCCCCTCCAATGACGTCATCATCCCGTACTCTTGGTGATTTCATGCACCCAAAGATGGATATACCTCCCAGAATTCATCCAGTAGTGGACGACAAGAGACAGTCTATGGTATGCCTCAATTAATATTGTAGAGCTGGTAAAAATCTACATGATTCCTGACGATGAGGAGCGCCAGTCGGATCCTCCTAACGTCACCAGCCATCATCAGTGTCGACGAAGACCTGAATATATGGGCCGTCGGAGGGCCTCAGTTAGTTTTTCTATCTAGGTTGTGCATGCTACTGAAACCAGGCAGCAGACCCAGCGTAGAGATCATCATGCGCATCCTTCTTACCTGGTGACATCAGGCTCACCTTCACCGCCGTTCGTGTTATTGGATCATTAAGAGCCACCTCGACCACACCGTGACCAGCCACACCCTGCTACAGGCCCGTCTTAGTCATTTTTACCTCATCCAATAGTCACTCTGCAAGCTTTGACTAGTGAGCAGTGGGATAATCCCAGTACCAGTCAGCTGCTAGTCTAGTTGGTAGGAACAACCATACCTCCTGTCATTTAGCGACCTCCTGTAAGCAGAAGTTCACACTTGGCATAGAATTATGATTTTATTAAACATCTTTCTAGAATACTATCAAAGATATCTATCCTTGAGACCCTTCACCTGTTGCCAGATATGTGTGAGGCCCTCACTGAGAGCCCCCTCCAGTTTGAGACGGAGGTAGTAGCCGTAGAGGCCTTTAATGCTAAGGCGGTTGAGAATGATGGATGTCAGGACATCATCTCATTCTCTGGAGAAAATGAAGGCTCTCTTATATAGGGCCACATTTTCCCACTGTACATCACCGGCCAGTTCAATAACATGGAGGTTCTATAACACCCCAAGTTTTTATGAGAAATATTCCTTTTAATTTATTTGATGTTTTGTGTTCTACGCTACAAAAATATTATCTTTCACTATACACAACACCATATTAGCTTGTAGTATACACAAACACTATTCTTGGCTTCTGTTGCATGTAAGAGAAACCTTCCTCGATAGCGTATGTTGTACGTCATACCGAGTTTCACTAAAAAACGATATATTATTATAAACTAGCAATTATAAATAGTATTGAATACATTTTGAATTTTATTACATAATAATTCATCTTACACATATTCTAGAACACGGTATGAGAACAATAATTTTTTTAGGTAAAATAAGTATTTTTCAAAAAATGCAGTTTTGCCGCCTTTTGATGGCACACCCACTTTAAATCTAATTTTTGACAAGTTTATGAGTTAAATTTGACAAAATAAACTAATTCATTGATATAATTATATAAAAATTTACTTTTGATAATTTTTTAATATTTTTCTATTAACTTTCATATTTTGATGAATAGTAAAAATATGCTAAATTTTAATTAAAAACAACCTTTTTAATCAAGATAATTTATATGGTTAAATTATCATATTTAATAGTTTTAAAGTATAAATAGAATATATTTTTACCATTTAATATAATTTAAGTCATTATCATTAATTTTACATTGAATTCATAGGTAAAAACATTTCAATCTTTTCCAATGTTTTAACTTTGAAAACCCATTTTCTCAACAGTGGGATTAATTTTAAATTAAATACTGCAAATTATGTGTTTTGAATTTGGAAAAATGTATTTCATATTTGGAATCAGTAGGTATAAATTATTCTAATAGGCTATTTTTTATTTTTAGACATTATGAATAGTAACTATGGTAAATTTTATTTACTACAGTTAAAGGTAAATCGGGTAATTAAGGGAAAAAATAAAATTATGAAATTACCCTAACACCTGCCAAAATTCTATTGGATGAATAAAAGTAGACCCATATCACCTAAGTATTGAAATATATTCATTTAATGTACTTTTTACAATGGAAATGATGTAATTATTATTAAAACCAAAGAAAGTGACAACATGTCACTCTCTTATATCTTATAAGTGTAATAATTTTAATTTAATGATAAACTTCATAAAACTTCAAACATAAATAGTCACCATAAATATAATAAAATTATCTACATTACGTGAATTTATTTATAATTTTTAGTTATTAAATAATTATCATTAATGGTGACACAATAGTGATGCATAAATTGTTTATTTAGTGAAAAATCAATAATACAGTTTTTATTAAACTAATAGTAACCATAAAGGCACAAAAACCTGACCAAAACATATTGGTCGTGTACATGTAATAAATAATCATCCAATGGTCTAATATTTGAGTATTTGGAGCCTTATAAAAGCAATTATGACACTTATATTATTTTATTTTAAATGATGTAAAATTTGTCACCTTCATAATTTAATAAATATAACAATTTAAATGTTTTAATTTTAAGATGATAAATTCGATTAAAAGTATTTTTATGTAATATATTATATTTATCTACATCATAGTATTTTACTTTTAATTTTTATGCAAAAAATAAGTATATTAAATAATTATACAAAAATGTCGTAGTAATTATTTTATTAAGGGAAATATGAAATAAATGGTTTTAAAAATATTAAAATAATTATTATATGAACCAATTAATGTTCTCCATGATTTTTTTAGATGAATATGACAAGTTATGAATCTATTAAATATTTTGGTTCTAATATATCTTCTGTATGTATTTAATTTAAATTCAATAATTGAATAGTGTCAAAATTGATACTATTGATATTTTATAAAAATAACATATTATTAAATTGTTTAAAATAAAAAAATATTTAAAAATTACAAATTGGAAATTATATGGTCTAAAATTTAATAAAATATCTAATTATGGAAAATTCACAACACTTAAGTAAGTATTTATAACCATTTAAAATTTAGAATATTATTACCACAAATAAAATTAAATAGATTAAATAATGATAAATCAAAATGATAAGGTTTAAAATAAAATTAAAACATGTCTAAATTTTATTGGTTGATGATATTACAACCCTATCTTACCTCATATCTTTATTTGAGTCACTTTTAATGTTTTTAAGTGGGGTTTGATTTTATTATTAATTAATATTTTTGAGGTTTCCAAAAGTTCCCCTCTCTTCCCTTATAAAAGGGAACCTCCTACCTCTCATTTTCACAACATTTTGATCCTTCAAGGTCTGCAAAAACCTATAAATTTATCTTCTAAACTTCCCTAGAAACATACTAGAGGTCCTGGTCTTCTTCAAAGACAAAATTTACTGCCCTAAGAGGAGGTTTAGAAGTGGCGCGTCGAAGAAGAGGTAATATCCTTTACCAATTCTTTCAAATTTATTTCATCTTCTACTTACTCTTCCTTATTTGTTTAATTATAAAGTAATAAAATCAGTATAAATCATATACTGATATGTTATTATAAATATTAAACAACCCCATTTCAACTTCTATCCATCCTACAGAAAACAAAATCACCGC
Source organism: Viscum album (assembly GCA_963277665.1). Lineage (NCBI taxonomy): Eukaryota > Viridiplantae > Streptophyta > Magnoliopsida > Santalales > Viscaceae > Viscum > Viscum album. The sequence goes on along the minus strand of OY728134.1, from coordinate 1,308,206,506 downwards.
ACGTGCGTACGTACAGAATACCGTCTCCACGCCATGGTGTAATCTGTTTTTCCAAAACCACCTTACTTGGATGGGTATAATGGTGGAAAAAATAACTATATATGATTATTATAACATGATACTAATTATGATATATTATATCATCCACTCCAATTCCATTTAATAACTATGGGAACGATATCATCGCTCATGCGTACGTATGGATTACCATCTCCACGACCTGATGAGATTCATTCTCCATATTAACCATTGAAGAATGATTATAAAGTATATATAATTAATAATAATTAAATATATGACATAATAATTATACTTTACTTATGTATATATATATGTATATCATCTACTTACTTCCATTCAATTCAATAAGGAAATGAAAACAACGTTCATGCGTACTTATGACCCACTATCTCCATGAACAGTGTATTTTATTTCATTTATCTATCTATTATACATATATATACTGAATATATATTATATATAAATCATTTTTTACATTCTTGAAGTAATTAAATCATGATATAATTAATAATAATATCAAGAACAACAAGTTCAAACACGTACGATAAATGATACGATTATTACCCAAAATGTTGTTTTAACATGAAATTGACAAATGAACGGGTAATATAAAGACCAAAGTGAATCATATATGATATCATAAATATTATTATGGTTCTATTATAAGTTTATAATATTTTTAAACCCACTATATAGGAGTCTCAGACACATACTAAAGAAATTGGACATAAGGTAAGGGATTATTTCGTCTCACTTTTATTTCTGTGAGACATATGCCTTAATCACCAACTATTTATTTTGTATGGTGTTTAAGATTCCCATGAATGTTTTATTATTTTTATTATGAAGGATATGATATTCACATATGAATTTAATTTTCTTTATTTTATGACACGTATGATTCCAACGATTATAAATGGTAAGGGATAATTATTCCAATCTCGTTCTTATTCGAGATTGTTTACCATAAGTATTTACTGGGGTTATGTTTATCATCCATGCCCATGTATTCTAAAAATTCTTTCATAAAATGTTTACTATTCTTCCATGTATGTTTAAAGTCATTTTTACCCTTTTGTGACTTTTACTACATGGTATTTAGGGAATATTTCTTTTGTTTACCATACAATGTACTTTTTGACTTTTTCGGTAAAAGTATGAGGAGAATGTTTTTTAACTTATATGGCGCGAACAGATTTTTACAGTTTCATAATTCCTTTTCTTCATGAATCTTACTCTACAATATTTCATGATTATTTTCAATTAAATACTTTTCTTTTAAAATTGTGTGGCATTTTTCCAAAAGAATTTTTTTTTGAAGAAGAAAGGATATTTTCCTCAAGAATTCATTTCATGTATTTTTATCAAAACTATTTTCCATATAAGATGACATTATTTAGAATTTTTATGTTTCAAGTATAATGTATCTATTATTTACAAGGTTTTATTTTTATTATGATTAAATGATATCCATTTGTTTTATATGGATTATGTCCCGATGGGACAATGTTTTTGAAACCTATTTTATTCTTTGGGTTATGATGAGTGATTTATGATTGTTTTGAGGCACACGTAAGAATGATTTCAGTATGAGATGGGTGGTACCTATATCGCCCTCCAATGCATTGGGTGAATATTTATATCTCATGAGATAGACATGGCTGGAATGACAAGTAAATCTGTTTCAGTAATACAGGGTTGGAATGGCAAGTAAACCCAGTTTAGTTATGGACAATGTCCACTATGATGGTCTTGGAAGAAATACCTTGGCTACTATGGAAATCATATCATGTGCTTAATGGTTTTCCACAATTACATGTTTTATTCCCATGCTATTTTATCATGATTAATTTCTCTTTATGATTTATGCCTTACGTACTTCCAAGATTTATTTCACGACTCAAGATTTTGATTTTTAAACTTTATGTTCATGTTTCTAAGTTCAAATGTATATGGCGTGCTTTATTTTCTCCATGATTACCCTTACTGAGCATTTGAGCTCACCCTTTTTATGTTTTCTTTTCCCATAGATATAAATAAAGGTTTTAGGTAAGAAAAAAAGGGGAAGATATTTATGGGAGATGTTGAAGATCTTTCACCATGATTAGAAGATTTTGTTCTGAGTTTTCAAAGAAACTATACTATTATGGTCCTTGGGTGTTTGTTTTTGTTATGTATTAAGTATTCTGCAAAATTAATGTAATTTCCATGTACGTCAAGCTTGGGTCGTTATACGTTCTCTGCTATCTTATCGACACAGGCTCTGGGATCAACCTAATCCCGACTCGGACACGTTGAAAATTGGGGTTGTCTGAGGATGATCTAAGTCCCTATGACCAAAGAATCCAAGGTTATGACAGGATGGAATAGACACAGGTCGACAAGATCTTCTTGAAGACCCAGTTTTGTGGCCTAGTAGCCAGCACCGAATTTATGGTTGTCTCCCAGGACACCGCCTACAATACACTGATGGGAAGATCATGGCTCCACCTGCATGTGGATGTTCCTTCATCGTATCACCAGTGCCTCAAGTACCCCCTTAATGGTCGAGTGGTCATACTCCAAGGTGACACGTCTCCCTTTGCCTCTTGTGAAGCCCTCTATCTGGATGTGGCCAATTACAAGAGAAAGGAAAAATAGATTCAGGCTAATGAGGTTGAGGATGCGATGGATGCGACCAACCCATGGACCAATCTAGATGACACCTATATCTTTCCAATCCACCGATTGGAGGCTACGACCCTGAACATGGGGCAATGCTTTGTTGTTTCTGGAATAAGGGTGGAACACATTCCCAAGTCTAAGCGATGCCATAAGATTACCTCTTACTCCTATACAAATCAGTCTTAGGTAATCCCAGAGCCTCCTACTCCCATAAGGTACCAAGATGTATGCCCCATGTCAACGGAAATACGTCATATTTGGTTGTTTCACCAGGATGGAATTAACCGACTCAAGCCGACACACCACTATTGCTTCGATATCATCAAGCGTGGCCCCTTGGGCTGAAGAACAGATGGGATCAGATCATCATCCTTCATCGTTATGGTTGTGGCAGCACAAGAGTCCCCCAACGCAGTGTCCACTACCGCTTTGGCTGGTACCGGCCTCCCATAGGGAGCTGAAAACTCATAGGAGACTCATCCATCCACATATACCTCCTCCATAAGTGAAGAAGAGGATCTAGAGGATTCTCCCTTTCCTTTGAAGAGGGAGTCCTTGCCATGGTTGATGAATTGGTACAGCTGAACCTCAGTAGCGAGGAAGACCTGAAACCCACACTGATCAATGCCACAATGCCCCTCGAGGAGAAATAACAGTACATAGACTTCCTTAAACAACTCCGTGATATATTCACCTGGAGTTATGATGAGATTCCAGGACTATATTCTCCGGTATCCATCCACCACCTCAGTCTCTCAATAAATCACTGAGGGTTCAAGCAGCCTCCTAGGAAGATGCACCCTTCTCACGGTGCCATGGTCGAGGATGAAGTTGACAAGATCATCAGAGACAATTTTGTTATGGAGGTCTAGTACCCTAAATGGATGACCAACATTATACTCGTTTGGAAGAAGAATGGACAGATCAGAGTCTGCATCAACTTTTGATATCTCAACCGTTATTGTCCAAAGGATGATTTTACCGTTCCTGTGACGAAATTATTGATCGACACTATAGCTGGGTTCCAAGACCTCTCTTTCATGGATGGATACTCTGGGTATAACTAGATTTTAATGGCCCCTGAGGATGAGGAGTCTATAGTCTTTAGGGTTCCACAATGTACTTTCTATTACCAAGTCATTCCCTTCGGTTTAAAGAATGAAGGTGCCACCTATCAGCGTGCTATGCATCGCATATTTAAGCCTATCCTCGAAATGTTGGTGGAATGTTATGGGGATGACCTGGTGGTCAAATATCACCAGCGTCAGGACCAACTCAAACACCTTGATAAAGTGTTTTTATTCCTCTGTTCCCACCATCTGAAGATGAATCCATTAAAGTGCACCCTCAGGGTCACATTTGGAAAGTTTCTTGGCTTCGTTGTTAGATATAGGGGCATTGAGATCAAACCAGAGAAGATCAAGGACATTAACCAGTTGTCACCTCCAAGCAATCTCCTGGAGCTCCAAGGCTTCCAAGGCCACCTTTCTTAAATACATCAATTCATCACAAATATGGACGGAAAGTGTAATCCCTTTTATCAGATCCTGAAGAAAGGCACCGTCTACGAGTGGGACAAAGAGTGTTAGAATGCTTTTGAGGAAATAAAGCAATATTTTCTCCAGACTCCAGTATCAATGCCACACATCTCCAGAAACCTTCTGGTCATTTACGTGACTGCCCTAGAATGGTATCTCAGCACCCTTCTTGCCCAAAAGAACAATGAGGGGACAGATAACTGCCTCTACTACCTCAGCCGCATGCTCCTCGATATGAAGAACGGATACTTCCCTATCAAAAAGAGATGCCTTGAGCTGGTATTCTAAGTACATAAATTGTGAAATTACTTTCAGCATCATGAGGTACAACTAGTGTTCTGGGTAGATCCACTAAAGTACATCCTGAACTGCCCTATGTTGACAGGCCGTCTAGCTCGGTGGGTGGTAATCCTTCAGCTGTTCAACATTAGGTTTGTCCATTATAAGGATATTAAGGGGAAAGCATTGAAAGACTTCCTTTCTTCCCATCTAGCTCCTACTGACCAGTCTTTGGACCTTCATTTTCCTGATGAGTCAATCCTCTCAGTATACCAAGACATCCTGTGTTGGAAAATGCACTTGGATGGTGCTTCTCACAGCCTCACTAGCAGAATGCTCAATGACCCCAGTCTCAAAAAAGTAGGCCTAGGTATTGTCTTCATTACCCCAACACAATCCATTCTATCATACTCATTCTTGTTGTCATAAGGCTTCACCAACAATGAGGCAGAGTATCAGGCCCTCATTACTGGCCCCGAGCTGGCCCTTGAGATTGAAATCCCCCATTTGCATGTGAAAGGGGGACTATGACCTAGTCATCAAGAAGATAAACGATGACTATGTATTCAAAAAGACAAAGATCATACCATTGTTGGAACAAAATTTACAACTAATATCACAGTTCCTATCTTGGCTGGAGGTTACATATGTCCCTCGATCTCAGAATGGACGGGCTGACACCTTAGATAGCCTAGCCGCATCACTTGCGGAGCTAGAACATGATGATATGATTATCCACATGGCATACCAGAGAGTCATTTCTCCCGTCACTCTAGATGACGATGAAAGCCTGTAGGTAAGCCACCTTACCACTAGCGTCTCCACATCCGGACCACCAGGTCCCCCAGATACAGTGGTTGAAGTGACTCCTGACTAGAGAACCTCATTTGTCGAGTACCTCCAAAACAGTAATCTCCCATAAGATCGGGCTGAGAGCGAGTGAATATGATGCCACACATTACATTTTACCCTCCAAGATGGTATTGATCATGAGAATATCCTCTAAAAGTGCAGGTTTGATGGGGTTCTCCTTTGTTGCATTCAAGGAGTCGAGATTTCCCAAGTTATGCAAGAGGTTCACGCCGGTTCTTGCAGGGCTCATCAGACTGGGCCGAAACTATCTCACCAAATCTAGAGACTGTGTTATTTTTGGCCCTCCATGATCCATGACTGCATCGAGTTCACCAAAAGGTTCCATGCATTCCAAATTCATTCCAACTTTGTGCATTGGCTGCCAGAGCCTCTCCATACTACCATTTACTCTTGGCCATTTGCGGTATGGGGACTCGATGTCGTGGGACCATATCCATCGGTGACAACTCTCTAGTGCAGGTTCATCCTGACTACTACATATTTCTTCTCCAAGTGGGAAGAGGTAGTTCTTCTCAAGGAGGTCAAGGCCTGTTCCATCGTTGACTTTGTGAGATCCAACATTATCTACCGATTTGGAGTCCCTCATTCCATCCTCACCGATAATGGAATGAAATTCCGAGCAGCTGAGTTGAAGAAATTCTATGCTAAGTACAACATCCATTCTAACCATACCTCCCTCTATCATGTGCAAGAAAATGGAAAGATCAAGGAATTCAACAAAACACTCTCTAACATTCTGCAGAAAATGGTTGTCTAGAATAAGAAAAGTTGGCCAGACAAGCTCCCCAATGCCCTTTGGTCTTATCAGACGACGACTTGTAATTTCACCCAGGTGACCCCATATTCCCAAGTGTACAAAATAGAAGCCGTCCTACCCATTAAGATTCAGTTTCCCTCATTGCTCACAATGTTCTATGATCATTAAGCACCAGATAAAGTAGATGAAATCCATCTGGCTGAGTCGGAAGTGCTCGATGAGAACATGCTTCATGCCCTGCCCAATCTGGAAATGCATGAGAACAAGATAGTTAGAGATTTCAACAAGAAAGTCCGCATCCACTCATTGCAAGGAGACTTGGTATTGGACCTTAGGACACCAATGATTCCTAGAAATAAACCATCCATGTTAGAGACCAAATGGTATGAACCTTACATTGTTCACATGGTTTACTCCAATGGAGCATACTCCCTGATTACCATGGATGGTGAGTGTATAACTCCTCCCACCAATGCCAAGTTCCTCAAACAATACTTTTCCTGAGTTGGATGGTCCTACCTGACCTTAAATTGTAAGGTCATACATGACCTTAAACTGTATGGTCCTACATGAACCCTAAACCACATTAGGATCCTACATGAATTTAAAATGTCTAGTCCTACATGACTTTAAACTTTGAAACATCCCGCATGACATTAAACTATGCGTCGTCACACAAGACATTAAACTGTATCTCTATAACTATGTATGGATTGATTCCCATCCCCATGGGATATGTAGGAATGATCAAATGCCTCTTCATGAGTCCAACCCCATGCTCTTTTCATTTGGGTACCCCTCCTCGGTGCAGGTCCCTTGGAGGATCTCATGTGACGCAGCCCAAGCTTCTTTGGCCCCAGTTGTGGAATGATTACGAAGGTCACACCATGTGCCCCTCCTCGTTCTTCTAATCATCCCACGTCCTTAACACATGACGTTAAACTGCATGTCACTTTCAGAACTATGTATGGCTTTATTCCTATCATTATGGGATACATAGGAGCACTCAGACATTTTGTCTATAGGCCCAGCCCCAAACTCAAAGATCCCCCCTTGAGTCTCGTCTTTCATAGGTCACACGATGTGGATGATATGTTTTGAATATGGTCAACAACCATCCTTTTTCATTGTCACTACCCCTATATGTCCCAAACATGGAGTGCAATGGTTCATTCTTCCCCGCCATCTCTCCAAACCTTGGTCTGTCTCGAGCAAGAGTGTGATTATAGCTAGTGGTCCCTTATGTGATGGGGAGAGCCTAATCCTACTCATTGTTTCCCACACTGAGCATTGCTCCCATGGGCTTAGGATCTATGATGTGGCAATCCCTGCATGAGAAACCATATGGCTACAGTTGGCCAGGATTCCCAACTTTAGGACCCTCGACCGTTCTGGCCCCTTGGCCTAAGTTCTCATTTGGGAGTGTGTGGTGTGGTATGGAATCACATACTTATTCGGGCTATTTTTCCACACCGCACATACCCCCCCTTCGAGATATCCCTCCATTTATCGCCCCTTATGAGAATATAGGCCCCACTATTCTTTGTGAGCCCCATCATTTGGGTTTCCATCATCTTCTAGATCCAAAATGACCCCCAAATGGAATGGATACTTATACTAAGGTCTCTCCTACCATTTCGAGCCAATTTACCCATGGAATTTGAGAGACAAATTGATACAAGTCCCTTGTTGCGAATACAGTCAATGATCGATGCTCAATTGTTTTCCCCCAAACTCTGGTCACACAAGGGTGGATACTATGTTGCAAACCTGGTCAACAACTGTCCTCTATCATCGTTACCGCTTTGTGGTCTTCCATAGGAATGATGATTCTCCCTCTCCATTTAGTTGTACCATGCATATGAAATTAAACTAGGCATTTATAGTCTGGTCTCTATGACCTTAAACTAGGATCACTATCATCCTCACTATAAGATGTTAAACTGCAAGCTGGATGTGACATTCTGTCTGTGGCCCAGCCTCAGGTCTCTCAACCTTCTCAGGCCCCTGGCCCATGTTCTCACTTAGGATTGTATGGTGTGGTATGGGATTATGTCCTCATTCGTATCGGGTTACTTTTTTTGCCGTAAACATCCCTCATTGGGGTATCTTTCCCATAGTGGTGTCCTTGTTGCATGATGATAAACTGCACATCATCTTTCTCTAGAACTACATGTGGATTGATTCCCATCCTTATGGGATACGTAGGACTGCCAGAAAATTTAGTCTTCAGGCCCAACCCCATCTCTTAGAATACCCCTATCATCTTGGCACCCAGGCCTGCGTCCTTCCAAGAGAGGGGTATATGGTGTGGTATGGGCTTATGTCCCCATTCACGTCGGGTTTATAACAACCATGACACATACCTCTCTCTTATAAGTTCCCTTCTCTCCCTTTCCCTATACTCATCTTTTCAAGTCGGCTGCTCTTAATTTGGGTCCCTCGACCCTCATTGGTGATTCACCAATGTTCCCAGGAGTACTTTGGTTTAGAGCCTGGAGTGTCGGATTATACCTGGACATGCTTCCACCCATTTTTCAGGCTTCATGTTCCCCTTCTTTTGGGATTCCATTATCTTTCACATCTGAAGGGACCCCCAAATGGCATGTATACTTAGCCTAAGCGCTCTTCTACCATTACAGGACAACTTCCTCGAGGGTTTTAGACAACAAATTGATACAAGTCCTGCGTTGCAAATACGGTCAGCGGTAGAAACCCATTTGTTGTTCCCATTTCAGGTCACATAATATGGATGATGTGTTTTAAACACAATAATTAGTTATCCACCATCATCATGCCAACCTCATAATGCATTAAATGTTGGTTACATGATTCAAATCATTTTCAACTCCATCATGTCCAAGTGGAATTTTGATACTCCTAGTACTATCCCTCAGTGCGCATTTTCATGTTAGGAGGAAAAATATACGGTAAGGCATCATTTAGGACCCCACACTGACTTCCCCTTCACGTGTATTACATGTGATGCAAAGACCTATTCTGCCCTTGTTTCCCACACCTATTTCGATTCACATGGGCTTAGGGACCAGATCGAGGTATGTGCTCTATGGGAAGAGTTTCTCTTCTCCATTGGTCTGAGCTATAAGACCTTAAACTAATATCTCCTCACATGTCATCCTTATAACTATGTCTATATTAATTCCCATGCTCATGGGATACATAGAAATGCCCAGACATCTCATCTTTGGGTCTTGCATAATGGAGAACTAGTCTCTCCTACCCCGTATTATCTAACCTTTTCTAGCCCCTCGGCCTGAGGTTTCTTTCTGGGAATCACACGTGGTAGGATTTGGACCTCTTCCTCATTCACATCAGGTAGGATTTATCACACTGTGCACATTCCCTTTTGAACCTCATCTCTCCTATATATGTCCGAGCCATATGACTATACACTATATTGCCCAGTCCCAGATGACTTTAAACTATTACATCTATACTTCACGACATTAAAGTGCATGGTTGGTCCCATCACATGACCGTAAACTCTGAAATTATTGTCCTGGCCGCATGACAAAAAACAACACTACATCGTGGTGTTCTCATCTAAGAAGACATCATGTTTGGTATTGGTCACACACCATACCATTTTTCAACACCTGCATACAACTTGATTCTTGTGGAGGTACATGAACTTTCTATCCTAGGTCCACCGCTTCACAAAAAAAACACACATTCATCCTAAAGGACAAATAAGATATATCAAATACTACTTCTTTTGGTATGAGGGCCAGACTCGCATGACCATATTATCTCTAGTACTGGTACCTTACCATTCCACCTTAGAACTACATACAACTTGATTTCCATCCTCATGGGGTACGTACGAATGCCCATGCACTTTTCCTCAGGCCCAACCTAACCTTTGTTTTCATTCCATCGACCTAAAATTTCCCCAAGGAACACATGGTGATATGGTCTCATGTACCCATTCACGTCGGGTTTTATAATTATCTCACCATGTGTCTCCCACATTACCTACCACCTGGTCCAAGCTATATGATCATAAACTAAGACCACTCCACATCCTTTCTACAAGATGTTAAACTACACAACATATTTCGGAACTACGTACGACTTGATTCCCATCCTCATGGGATACGTTGGAACACCCAGACACATTGTCTCCAGGTCCATCCCTAGGAATCTAAAATTCGGTCCCCTCTCTTCCAGCCCCCAAGCCCGAACCCTTGTGGGAACATGTGGTGTGGCGAGTACCTCATGGGTTCTCATTCACGTTGGGTTTTTCAATAGCCACACCATGTTACTCACATGCCCATTCCCAACCTATTCCAAGCTCTATGACCCAAAACTAAGATCTTCTTATGGGAACTGCGCGTCATGTTTTTCCATTTTTCCGCCCTGAGCACAGTCCATTAAATCAATCCCCCATAATAGTCCACCCGATGACCTTAAGATAGAAGTGTGTGACCTTAGGACCCTTGTCCTTAGGAAGGTACTCGACTCCCTCTATCTGATACATCTTATATTCGTACTCCGATGCATTTTGACAAAGAGCTATAAGTGTGGAATTTTCATGGGGACATTCCCTTATCCCATGTCCAAGCTTCATGAGCCTGTTATTTGGATCCTCAACCTATTCCACATCTGAAGGTACCAACTTTATGGCCTGGTCTCATTCTACATTGGCTTACCTACCATCTTGGGTCAACATACCTTAAGACCTTATATGATACTTGCAACAGGTCTCGTGTTTTTAACATGTTTAGAAGTCGACCCTCATCAGTCTTTCCCCATATTAGGCAAACATGATATGGATAATGTGTTTTGAATACGGTCAACCGTTATCCATTATCATCACACCACCATCATTGTGGTCCATATTCTGAGCATCATGATTCACATATTTTCACTTCTTTATGTTCAAGTGGAATTCCAACATACTCATCTTTACTCCTTCACACATCTAGGTGCATTATATAGGCAGTTCAGCACCATTGGGATGTCATTCATCTAGCATCCGATATCCCATAAAATTTTCCTTCCTATGCTAGGAAATTCCCATTGCTACTCCTTGTTTCCCACATCGAGAACGACTCACACGAGCTTAGTAGTTCTGGTAGGACATGTACTGGCACAACCATGCCACACATGCCTTTCATCACCCCACATTACATTAAACTGCACTCTTATAACTACATGCTGCTTGATTCCCATCCTTATGGGGTACATATTATCTCCCAACCACTTTGCCTCTGGCCCAACCTAACTTTCACTTTTGGTCCCTTGACCAAAAGAACTACCTCCAGGGATACGTGGTGTGGTGCAGACTCCTTATGTCCTCATTCACGTTGGGTTTATAGATACCGCACCACATACTCACTTCCTGAGATCTTCCATTTCACTCTTCATCCTATCGTATGACGTTAAACTGCACGAGTCCACATTTCCTTGACACATGACACTAAACTGCGATTCTACCCTGAGCAAGTTCAGGATGCCCCATGTTAGTCATGGGATACACCAGATCCCTTGTCAGAGAGGATTTCCCCTATCAGTGTTGATATTTCACCATGATGTGCTTCAAGAACTATGTTTGGCTTGATTCTTATCCTTATGGGATACATAGTGACACCTAGACATTCCGCCTCAGGCCCAGCCCCAGGGTCATTAACCCTCCTAGCCCCTTGGCCCTGATCACAGTCCAACCTCTATGACCTTAAACTAGGATCCCACAATCCATGTACCATGACTTTAAACTAGTAACCTTGGTCCATGAAGAATTAACTTAAAACTATGTGCACCGTCCTCTCCGTATGATGTTAAACTACGTGTCTATTGTTCTCATTGGTATTACGTAAAACTACACATCATTCCAAGTCCTTACTAGATAAGTCCTGTTTGGAAGTTGGTATGATCCCTGATCATACCGATGCACCCACCTAATGTGTCTTCACCATAGTGGCATAATTTCCTGAGTGTTGAACTCCATTCGAACAAACCCATCACTCCATACCCCCACGCTTTTCATGCCCATTATTTGGACCCTCTCCCTCTTTCACGTATAAGAGCTCCCTAACAGTATGGATGCTTGGCCTATGGATCTCCTACTACCCTGGGCTAACATTCTGGAAGACTAATGGATAAAATTTTGAGTCATGCCCTGTGTTTCGAACATGGTCAGTGGTCAGCCCTCATTTAATATCCCCATTTCAGGCTAACATAATAAGGATATTTGGTTTCGAACATGGTCCACAATTATTCTTCATTGTCATTCCATACTAAATTATTTTGAATTTTTGGGTATCTTGATTCACAAATTCTACTCCCCTATGTTTAGATTAATCCCAACACCCCTGGCATTGCCCCGCTCATGCACTAGACCCTATTGGGAAGATGACACTTCGATTGTTCTGAGGTCCTTGTCCTCCAGTCGGGCCTCTCCTTTGCTTCCCAGGAATCTGGATTGGTTGTTCAGAACCAAGATTTCCAAATCTTGGTTTGAACTCTTATATTTTTATAGAATTACAAGGTGGCCATCCCTTGTTTCTTGCATCGGGCTCGACCCACGTGAGCTTAGGGACTGATCGCTGGATGTTCCATGAATATGAAGAAATGCAATAGACCAAAAATAAATAATAGAACTCATTCATGCATCTAGCATAAATAATAAAAGCATGAAACTATTTTCAAAGGTCACATGCATCATAGTACCCAAGGATTGACCACTCTTATGGATGGGTTGACCCTGTCAAAAGAGCATTGCAGCTCTTCCACCCTCTAGATCGTGGAGTCCAGGGTCATTTTCTACCTTTTCAGTTCCCACTCCTCCTCAGCAAAACGGGTGCGCAGTTTTTTAGACACATCCCGGGTTCGCTCCTCATCGCTACAGACGTTAGCCATCTCCAAAGAGGCTTATTTCATCCTCCGTTCGGCCTCTACCAGCAGGGCCTTCAGATATGATATAATCTCTGACTATGCATTCAGGAGGGCAGAGTGTTCATCTACCCAGAATTGTAGTCATTGAATCTCATTTTCATCCTCTTGGAGCCACTTGATGTTCAACAATTTCCTCCACTGACAACCCACACCAAGTCCGCGATCATACTCCCAGATCTTTTCTGACATGAGATATCGGATGAGCATGTGGGGACACTATACATCCACTCCCCCAGCGCACAGTTCGTGAAAACGCGAATGAAGTCTCTCCATCTGGTCTATCCACTATGCTTGGGGGGTGTCATCAATGAAGTGCTTGATCAACATCCATGATTGGTGATAGACTATCTTGTTATCCTCGTCATCATAGGTTGTCTCATCCCAATCTATAGGGTTGGTAGGCTTATACGTGGGGAACACCCCCAAGAACTTGTCATCAGGGTCTGTATCTGGTGTCTGATCAGGTATAGAAGGACTCGAGCTATCTGATCGATCTTTATCATCAAATCTCACTTCAATAATCTCAAGCACAACCCTGCCAACAGTTCCAACAGTGATCGGGAGCATTGCCTCTTGGTCAGTTTGGAAATCCACCTCCACGACCACCGACATTCCCCTAGGAAAAGCACCACCAAGAGTACCAACCAACCTCGCCAAGACAGCCCACACAATTTGAAGAACTGTGCATACCAAGAAGTGCAATGATTTCAGTTAACCTAATTAATGGGTGGAAACCATAAATTTTGTAAAGGATACTTATAGAGATCAAATTCTTAGTCCCGTTCCTGGTTTTCTGCCATGGGTACCTTGAGTCGTGGACCTCCATATATTGTAGGGAAGTCTGAAAGCTCCGGCAGATCCACCTTGGGTATCCTGGACCCGCCAGATGCACTAATCGCCATAACAGCGGGCATAGATCCTGAAGGCCCTACATCCACATATGCTATAGGGCGGGAGCGGGTTCGGTGTATGAGGTTCTCCTGCATAGTTCAAATATTAGTAAGGAGTTCGAAATGACCTGGAAGCAGACCCTGAATAAGGGTCTTAGAATGTTACCTCAAGGGCCTCTACAAATTCTCCAAGATCCGAGCCTTGATCACCAACTTCCCCCTCCTCCGATGGGTTCCCTCTACCAGCCTCCTCCCCCCAGGAGGACTCGTCCGATTCCTATGGAAAAGGAAAGCACTCTCTCAGTTCAGAAGCTAACAACTGCGGAGAGGGAATTTGATCTAACAACACCTTCACCAGGTATGTCATTGGATGCGAGGCACCTCGGGAGTGCACGAAGTCCTCCAACTCAGCCAGGTATTGCTCCGCCTCCTCCTGGGACATCGTGAATCCAGCCCTGACAAAGGCAATTCCTGGAAAATCCATCCTGAGAAGGTTCAAGTTTTTCCACATCTCGAATAGTCTGAGGAATTTCCTATTGACATCCCATATGTCCCAGGCCTCTGGGAAGGCAACATTCTTTGGCATGTCTATATGACGCAGCACCTTCCCCAGAGCCTAGGTGGATATTCTGTGAAATCCTCTTGGTGGACTCCCCTCCATACAATTCTACTCTTCAGGGATATCCGGGTCCGCCACCGCCACTGGATCCACTGCCGCTACCTCCCCCTCAACTGGTGTGGGCCTCACCACCACGGAAACCCCCTCACTGTGGGATGTCCTTGTCGCCTTCTGGCCCCGACCTCGAGGTTGGGGTGGCACTCCATCACCAGCCCAAATGGTTGGCTGCTTCAACATCTCCCCCAGTTAGGCCACCTCCCAGCTTTTGGTGTACTCCTTCACCAACCCGAAGACGGATTTGGGCAGAGTCAGCTCATTCCGAATCTTCCCATCCTCCCTCAATAACATGATCCACATCTTCCTCATCATGCACGTGTTCTCCTCGTAGCGCACCCCCCAAATAGACCTGTGAGGTTAGTCACTGCATGCACCAAAATTGGATTGCAAATCGATGTGGGGTGTATGAATCACAGAGGGGATCATGGTCCAACCATGCCACCAAGACTCCACATCGAAAGGCCAGGAGGTAGGACCGATGATCTTCCATTCCCTATCCATCATTAGTGAATACACCCATTGGCAACAGAAACAGGTGAAAATAAAATTCCTCTACCTTCCATACCCAACTCTGTACCGACCGCATGGTCAGCTTGGATGGAAATCTCCCAACAACATTCAAAATGGATGGGTGGAAGTTCGATCCCATAGGGGATATGGGGTTTGGGTACTCATAGATCCCCCTAACATCTGCCGCTATCCACCCATACAGGAGGTGTAATGGCCCACATATTCCCTGTGGATTCTTCCCCTTGCTGATATGCCATAAAATCTTGTATAGCTTGGTGAGGATCGGGATCCCGAGGTTGACCCGCCCGCCTATCGCCAACATGGATTCCATGATAAACGTGATTGGCCGCATGCCCATGTTTGTGTCTCTCACCAGAAGGATCCCATCTCATATGAGCACCGTAATGAAGGCATCCAACCTAAATATCAGTTTCTTCTCGGTACTGATCCTGAATCCCCACACATTCCATTGTATGTACTCCAAGAGCCACTAGTACGAGCACTCCTTGCCCCGTTGGGCCCCCTTTGGGAAAGTTTGAGGCCTCACCATAAAATGCCTATATTTCAGAAAGTTCAGGAACTACTTGAAACACTGTTTAAAGTGGACATCCCTCACCAACTGCTTGTACTCTCCTAGCATCAGGTTCATCAATGCCATTTCCAACGATGTAATTTGCTCCAAATCCTCCCATGCACCCATGACAGGAAGGATCTCATCATACATCGCTCCCAGTATCAGGAATCCCAAAATCTGATGCATATCCCATAAGCTAATGTTGACCTCTCCATGGTGTAAATGGAAGGTATTAGTCCCCGATGACCATATTATCAACAACTCTGGCATCAGCTGCTTTTGCTGATAGATGTGGAATTGGGAGGCCCAAGTCACCTCATACAAGCCCACTCTCCTCATCTCTTCCCAAAATTCTTCACATGAGGCACCTACCTAGTAGGCCCAAACCCAGTTGTCTGTGAAGTTTCTTCCCTAGCGCAAATCCCACTCATCGGACCACTACTTTCCCAAGTTCCTCAAAGATGACTTCAAGATGGTGTGGTATATATGGGGGGATGTCTTCGACTGCAAATCCTTCCCATAAATGTTGTCCATGTGATTGTATAGGCAGTCAACATTAATAGGCTTAAAATCCTCCCGGGAATTGCCATCAACTACCCTGAACCATGGGTGCTGGAACAACATGCTCATGAACCAGTATGCTGGCTTGTCCCTGCTTGCTTCAGGGATGAGGACATTGTCCCTTAGTCAAAAGCCATTCAGAGGCAGATTCTTTCACAACAGTTAGTTCTTTTGGATTTCCGACAACAGCACCACCAACGAATTATGGTCGGAGTGGTTCTACACATACTCCCCTATGCCTGAGATATACTCTATCTCCTCCCTCTGGGCAGCATTTGTAAGGACACCCTGGTAGCCTCCTGGTGAGCCATTCAGTTTTCATGTTTAGGGATTTTTTGGTTTTGGTTTGTGAAGATATTTCATGGAGCTCGGTCGCAGAGGTTGTTCACGAAGACTGTTTGTGGAGCCCTGCCTCGACCTTCAGACACAAGCTGTAGAGCACACCTTTGCTAAGTCAAAGACTCGCTATGCGCCATGAAGCAAAATTCTTGATTCACAGAGGGTAAGTGCAGAGTATGCGGAGCTTCACGAATTGAGAGCACTACAAGCCAAAATTTCAGATAAGAGAAAGGGCAAAAGAGAGGTCATCTCCCCTATTTATAGACAAGGATCCCTGATGCTTTGCAACGTGTTGAACCGTGGCGAGCTTCATGGCGTGCTCTGCCCCTGCCCATCGCCTCTCTACTTCATAGGGCTCCTTAGCGAGCCGTCTTCACGGGGCTGCTTCACGATTGACAAGGGACATTGGAGATTGACCCTCAGACTTTGACCCTCGTTTACCCCTAGGATCCCAGTCCGAGGGGGGAATTTTTTGGCACCAAAATTTGGGAAGAGCAAGAACAAATATAAAGCATTAGTGGCTTCCTCACGAATCCTATTCATAGAGCCCCTAGAGCCCTGCGGCCAGTGCAAATATCCCCTTCATGAACTCACTGCGGAGCAAGGAAGTGGGATGCTCCATGAACCCATTTGACGTTCACGAACCTGCCGCGGAGTAGGCTCTATCTTTGTGCTGAGTGAACTCTTCTTTTCTGAGCCTCTTTTCTATAAATACTGGGCTCCCCTTGAGCTTGAAGGATGGATCCTCTAACCTTTCACCTTCTTAGCTCCAAAATCATGAAGCAATATCCAATCTAAGAACCATGAGCTCTTCAAGGCACTTGAGCATTGCGAAGTGCGTCTCCCTTTGCTGGAATTCAGCCCCTCTTCAAGGAGGGATTCCCTTCGCGAATCCCACGGGCCTCCGTGAAGGAAATAGATTCCCAAGGGGACTCAGGTCTTTGCAGAGAACTTATGCTTCATGAAGTACCCTCCATGCATATGTGACCCACATACTAAGGTAGGGTCACTATGCTTCGCGAATCACATTGATTCGAAATGCTATGCTTTGCAATGCACCTTGGATTCACGAAGTACTTCTATGAAAACACCATTCTACTTCTTGAAGCACCTTCCATATTCACCTATGACCTATTCCTAGACTATCCCATTTCACTTCGCAAAGCCCACCCCTTCATGAATCTCCTCCACTACATGGAGCACTAGATATTCACAAGGATTCTATATTTTTACCCCTTTGCTCTGCAATTACTTTTCTCATACATCCCTCTAGGTTTTAATGAAGTGATTTCAAAGACCCTTGGGAGGTGCTTCCCATTTCATTGCTTCGCCTCATTCTTCTTTGCATAGGCACGCTAACGACTATTACTTCTTTGCATAGCCATGATAACATGGTCCCCTCATTGGATCACTCCATAACACCCCCTCACCACGGCATTACTGATGCCTTCCCTTTCCCATGGGCAGGAGGGTATCAGTTATGTAAGTCCTAGGGGTGCGGATTAAACCCACCTCATCCAAGCTTCAGGACGTTAAACTTCCAAGCACCATCATCATCAGCACATGACGTTAAGCTATGAACTCACACTACGTGTCGTACGTGGGGTTCCCCACCTTGTACATTCTGCATGCTCACTGGTCTCCATGGGATTGAAATCATTACTCACATGGAATGAGATCCTCTTTATTAGAGCGGTATATGTCCTCGGGAAAAGGGAAACCACCTTGGTGTAAGCCCCTAGCCTTTCTTAGAGGAGGCAGAACCCCTACACCTCATATCTTATTCCTAGCCAAAGACCAAAGAGGAGGGGGGGGGGGGGGGGGTACCGAAGCCCTCCTTTATTCATTGCCAATTCCCTCTTCCTTTGGGCTTTGTCACCATCTGGGCCTCCACCCTAGAGTAAGTCCCAGTCTCCATCTCCTTGGGCTATGGACCACGTGTAAGCCCCTGTTTCCTCTTTCGGATGTGACCACATGTAAGACCCTATTTCCTCTTTGGGATATAGACCACGTGTAAGCCCCATATTTAATTTTTGGGATGCGAACCACGTGTAAGACCATGTTTCTTCTTTGGGATGAAGACCACACGTAAGCCCCTGTTTCCTTATTGGGCTGCGGAGCACACGTAAGCCTGTGTTTCCTATTTGGGTTGCGGACCACGTGTAAGCCCCCATTTTCTCTTTAGGATGCGGACCACGTGTAAGTACCTATTTCCTCATTGGGATGCTAACCATGCGTAAGACCCTATTTTCATTTTGGGCATCTAACCACATGTAATCCCCATTCCACTTTCCACATATACACCTTTCATGACGCGATCATTAGGTTTTTGCTGCCTCTTATTTCTCACTCTGAGTATGACTCGCGTGGGATTAGAGTAAACATTGACCATGAAATCCTCTATGGGAATCCAAGAGTATAATCCCCACACACAAACCTGAACTATGTGGACTTTGATCCTTGCCAAGGAAAGGTACGTAGGAATTCTCCCTGAGGTTTAATCCCAACAACCATTGGTTCCGACCCTCCCTCACATCGGACCACCTTCGTCCCACATGACGTTAAACTGCATGCCCCCTTTTCATCCTGCACAACATTAATCTACATCCCCATCCGAACTACGTGAACTTTGATCCTTTCCAAGGCAAGGTATGTAGGAAGCCTCCCTAAGGTTCAATCCACCATCCATTGGTCCTGAGCATCTTCGCGTCAGTTCCCACCATTCCAAACTATGTGGAAATTAATCCTTTCTAAAGAAATGTATGTAGGAAGCCTTCATGATGTTCAAGCCCACAATCCATTAGTCCCAACCACCTTCACACCGGTGCACCAAACACACTTCTGAACTACGTGGACTTTGACCCTTGCCAAGGAAAGGTATGTAGGAAGCCTCCCTATGGTTCAATCCCACCATCCATTGGTCTTGAACACCTTCATGTTGGTGCACCAAACACCCTCTCAAACTATGTGGACTTTGATACTTGACAAGGAAAGGTATGTAGGAATCCCCCCTGAGGTTCAAGACTAACAACCATTGGTTTCGACCATCCTAACGTTGGTTCCAAATATCCTTCCAAACTAAATGGACTTTGATCCTTGATAAGGCAAGGTACGTAGGAAGCCTTCATGAGGTTCAATCCCATCAAACACTGGTCCCGACCACCCCATATCGGTCCACCCCCGTCCTACATGACATTAAACTGTATGCCCCCTTCATCCTGCATCCAATGGTAAGACATTGTGCCCCATCCAAAAATAACCCGTTGTGATCCCCTACCCAATGGTTAGCTGTTGTGAAACTCACACAACGGTAAGTCGCTGTGGTCCTCATTTAGTGGTAAGCCTTTATCAACACAAACCCAGCGGTAAGCCATTGTTTTCCCCTCAGTTGAGACCCATATCCCTGGTCTGTCCATGTGGAATCAGACCAACCTCGGGTTGCTAACCACGCGTAAGCCCTAGTATATCATCGGGTCACTGTATTCTATGCACATCCCGATCCTATACCCCATCCTGAACTACATGGACTTTGATTCCTTACCACGGGGATACGTAGGAGGTCTCTTCGAGGCTCAAGCCCAACAACACCGTCACCCTCGAGTCGAATCCATCTCATTCTCTATCCACTTCACTTGAACATCCATTATCCATATTGATTATTACCTGTGCCGCCACATCCCAGTGAGATCAATCCAATTCACCTCTTAGCATCAGTGTTACCTCCAGGGGTTTCACCCATCTGATCCAATCTAGTCAGTGTTCTGATCAGTCCAATCCGTCTCCGCTAGATGCTAAAACTGCGGCAAACCCTGTGTTAAACATGGGAAGCTGAGGAAAACCTTAGAGACATGCCTATGGTATATAATTCTCCACATTCGATGTGGGATTCCTCGGGATTCTGCACCCTCTAAAAGCCCTATAATAAGGGGAAGAATCCCAGACAAGATAGTATTCTGGCATCCAGATACACCAGTGATGTCCAACATGACTACTCACCCGATCGAAGGTTGCTGCCCTGAATGGACCCCTTGGAATGTTTCGATAGAAGCAGTGTAATTAATCAGCGTCCATGAAGAAATGGCACTGGGAAGAGTTTCACGAACAACATCTAGTCTATAAGGGAGACCCAGACTAGGTGATGAGTTTTGAGGAGGAATCCATGGAAGGAAGAACCGACATCCCATCATCTCGTTTCGATTAAGTAGAAAACATCCTTGAATAAGTGATGGATTCTTCCTGCCTTTAGAAAGTAGGAATGCGGGGAAATAGCTATGCGTCCTCCACATACGGATGCACACACCCCAGTGAAAGTATCGAAAACACTACTTTAATTACTTCTTTACTTTTTTATCATTTTTCATCTGATAGTTATTTAATTAGACATTAATTAACCATTAATAATTATCCCACATTACATTGCACTAATCGTCTGAGTATAGTCCATTCCATCTGGGCACGATCTAATCAGAGTCTATGGTTTCTCAATATTAAAATATTTTATCATTTGAATTCCATAAACACCAACCCCATGGGTTAAATATTTATTAATTCATTATTAATATCATTCTATATCCAGGTAATCTAAGAAAACAATCCTAAGATATCACTAAGAGGAAAAATAAAACCAAGTACATCCAGCTACCTCAAATTGTGGGGAAAAGAAAACAGATAAACAAGCAACCCATTAATCAACTATTAAATAGATTCATAAATGAGAATCCCATCTCTCAGCAACACATTAATGGGTAATATTATCTTTAACCCATTCCATCATCTCTGTTGTTATCCCTAACACCCACGTGCATATCCTGATGTATCTCACCATCACAAGTGTCAACTGCTGCCACATCATTCGAACCTCCCTACCCCCACAATACATCATTCATCCCAGGATCACATCACATCTGATCCTCCCTACCCTATATCATTATCCATCCCAGAATTAGAAATATCAGGATCAAATCATACAAATAGATAAAAACATATAGGTATAGAAAATAGAGAAAATAGGAACTCAAAATAAGGCATACGACCTTCACACATAAACGAGCTATAATGGATCTTAGTTCAAGGAACTCTGCTTTATCAAGATGAAGGGAAAATCAGTACATAGAAACTATCTTTTTTCACACAACCAATTCTTATTACATCTTGAATGAAACAATTAATTAATTATAGGTCCAACTACGGGAAACCTACATTATCAAGCTATAATAATCTATCAAAGGAAAAACATGATTTTTGCATTTAAATCCAGGTTTATCAAACTTTGATAAGTATCATTATCATTTAACATGACTTTTATTTATAGTCAATAAGTACAAACAAGATTTAATTTATCAATTCCATTAGCACATGGAAGATTCCATTTAACTACACATATATACTTACATCAATTTGATTATCATCAAATCAAAACAATCACCTAATTACACACATTCCAATTCTCTAATTATTCTTAATCCAATTAATTATCAACTTGTTGTTAAATTAAATTCTGTACCAATTTCAACATTATAATACAAGAATAAAAACATTATAACAAATCATAACATAATATCACACTCTCTTAAAAATCTAGAGGAATTATGTCATAATAATTTAAAGAAAAAACCTCAATATGTGATCACTATCTAATTTCATTAATCTGGTTTGATATTATTAGGTCAATTTTGTTTCCATCCAAAGGTCTAAATCATGATAAATTTAAAATTTCATTTAAACAAAATAATTGAATCAACTAATCCCCTACCTAAAAGACGTTAATGTTCTTTTTATGAGAATAGGCCAACATTACTGATCATGAACACCTCTCCCACAAAAAGATACATTAATACATGGAGGCTGCGACATAACCTCACCAACAAAAAATAAAACAAACTCCCTTAGAAATATTGAATATGAAGATCCATATCATGGAGGGAAGAAATGGGAGGAAATGAGACCAATTAGGGAGAAACTACTAGAAAATAAAAGTAAAACACAACTTGGGTCACCACTAATCAAAGACGAAATGCTGAGAGTCAGTCAATGGTGAAGGAATCCTAGAATTATGGGGGGAGGGATACTGGATTTCTTAGAATCATGATATGATAATAGGGTTTTGAGAAAACCTAATGCCCCTTCTATTTATAAGTCGCACTGCACAGGGCATTTACATGGCATGTAAGGCTTACACAGTAAGTAAATTTTGGGTTTTAGATGTCACAAAAAAAATTGATTCAAACCTTTTAACATCGAATAAATACACATCATGTAAAATCTAATGAATCATCCTTATTAAAGAAATTAAGTACACATACATGATGTGTAATGGTTATACATCTTATAATAACATTATTTCCTTCATTTTAGTAGTCGAACCCCACCAGAATTATTCTAGGCCTCCTATGAGGACCAAAAACATTGAAAACATGAAAAATGTTGGACTACATGGATCAATTAACTTACAAATATACCTTCAACCCTTACAAATTTCCATGAGCATTGTAAAAATTTCAGTAATTAATTCATTTAGATGTATAGAAAAACTCTCAAAGACTTGTTTAATCATATATAGTCTAGTATTTCAAGATTTTTTTGTCACATAATGAGTTACTTCAAATATATTCCATATTTCATGAGTCATTTTTCATTTTTAAATCTAATTAAATTTAGTTTTATCTAAACCAAAATTCAAGGTATTAATTTCATTACAATTAAATTAAAAATAAGAAAAATTATTGGGGGTCCATTTTTCATCTTTTCCAGTAGTACAAGTATATCCATTCCTGAATATCATCCATATGGTATAAATAATTAATCTAATAAAGGTAGACATTATTATTGTCAAATAAAAATAATTTATACCATTAAAATGGGAAAACTATGGAAGAGAATCCTTTGGAAGCTCCATAGGTGTTAAATACATTTAAAAAAAATGAAATGTTCATGAAAAATTGGTCATTGATTAGAAAAATAATTAAGACTTGATAATTTAGAAGACCAATAAACATTATAAAATTATTTGGAACAATTTAATATACCTTTAATACTAAAAGTACGTTGAATTATGATAAAATAAAATAGGGGGACATGAATTTTATTTTAAATAAATAAATAAAATAAATAATGTTTTAAATCATTATAACCTATTTTAAAGACATTGTTGGTAAAAAAACTCTTAGATACTATAAATAAGAACAATTTACTCAAATAGATTAAAAGAGAAAGCAGAATAGAATAAGAATATATTATTATAAAAGTGAAATCATATAATAAAAAATAAATAAAATATTAAACAATTGAGTATAGTAGAAATGAATATATTATATGAACTAATGTATGAAAGTATAATCTAAGATATATTAAAAATTTAAAGGTATAAGGCATCAAATAACATAAATAAAATTATTTCATAATGGAGTTTAGATGGGGATCATTTATTAACCCATATGCCTCCTACTCCAATGGTATGAATGTTTATTATATTAGTCTATTGGATTTATTGGAATCCAATATGACAAAAAAACCTTATTTTTTAGTTGGTTATAGAAACAAACTATAATTTAATAAACCATTTATTTTTTAATGGTGTAGCTAGAAAATTGTAAGAGATATAACCCCTTTCCTTTATTTGTTTTTGAAAAAATACTTGATATATTTACTTTAAAGGTATTGTAGACTAAAATAGTTTAATGAATAAAGAAATAGATTATTTCTAGAAAAAATAACACTTAGTAAGGGTCCTTAATATCTTAAATATATAAGAAGAAGAAATATGTGTGATTGATGATTTTAAAGAAGAGTGAGGAAATGATTTAAAAATGCAAGTGCACTTTTAGAATTGAGCTAACATCGATGAATGAGGGAAATTTATTGATTGTAGAACCTTTTCATAGTGAATCACTCAGAACGTAATTTACGGTCAAGGAAGTCACAAGAGAACAATTCAATGCATTTTTTACCATAATAAATACATATTGGTCTAACTAGTCATGAGACCACCAGATAACTAGTATCCTCCACTAGGCAGCTGGTGGACTTGTTACTAAATTTCATGTTTTTGTGGATCCCACTTGCTAGATAGTGATCTTACACCAGCGAGCTACCATGATTTTTCTCAATGGATTTATCTATACATCACCATCAGCTGGCTGGTGGCTCCCTACCAGCTAATTGATGGACCTCCTGTAGGAACTCTACTTTTTCCCACTTGGCATCATCTTGTTGGTATATTTTGAAGTAATTCAATATCTATTTTTCTTTTTTTAACAATATAAAATTACTTTGATTTAACATATTATTTCCATCTATGATTTCCCACATGTTAACAACTATCATGGTATTTTAACAATATTTCATCAAAATCCTTCTATTAATCAATATCCCTTCATTTTTAACATAAATTTCTACACATAGAATATTTAACAAATTATGTCTAAACCACTCAAATGAAATCATTTGACGCATTAATAAGTTTTTCCAATCATTAAAACATAATAAAGTGTGAACCAATATATATATATATATATATATATATATATATAATTTTCATTGTGATAAACTGTAATATGTTTTATTAAGAAAATAAAAAAAAATTAAAATAAAAAAATCTAAATGTATTTGGTAGATATTTTATTTCATGTTGTTCATCATAATTTTTTTTGGTTTTTATTATAGGTGATAAATTCATATAGAAGTTAGGATGTTGAACATATTTAAACTAAACCCTCATATAAATATTATCTATTTCTAAAACATAAGGCCTTTCTAATTCTTCCTTCTACCTTCAAACACACCATTAATGTTCTGGGAGATCATTATTTCTAAGATATGGAAACCCATCTATGTGATATCATGGGAAATTATTCATGAAATACATAAACTAGGATCATTAAACTTATTATAAAAATTTCATCTAATTTTCAAGGATTTTAATATCATGTTCTATGATTCTTCCTTTATCAATTTACACTCATACATAAGATGAACCCTATCATAGGGTTTTACTCATTGTGATGGTTTAGGAATAGGTCATCTCTTCATATTTACCAAATCCTCCCACAACAAAAATTTATTGTCATTTAATATTTTTCCTATTCATGAAATATATTTATGTTTGAATCATCGGATCTAGGGATTCTCTACAACATTAACTGTTCTCTTAAAAACTTTTTAAATTTTTTGTATTCCCTTAGAATTAGTAAACCCGCCACAAAAATTTTAATTGCACAACCTTATCCAAAATTGGCATATTAATTTATATATATTTTACTCCCTTTATGATTAATAACATAATCTCATTGTAGTATAAAATCATACATTTCATTCCATACAATTTAAAATGCATGTTGTTCCCTATTTTTAATTACAATTAACGGGAGTGGAGAAATTTGGATAAAATATCACATGTGAGCATCCAATTTAATGTCACACTAGAAGGGGTTTTTATCAGAGGGACAATTAATGGTATATGCTATGGGTTCCACATATTAACCTTTGATTGTTATAGTGAGAGCATTAAAATGAGGTTTTTTCTATGTGCTATGTATCAAGGATGAGATTTAGTAGTTTATATGAAGATTGTGGAATATCAAGGGATATTGGGATTCATGGGCACACACATGATGGAACCTATAGGTGGAGAAGAAGGGAATGTAGTGGAGGTGGTGGATAAATCTTGATAGAATAATGGGTATTCGAAAATTATGGTTACCATGATAGGTGGTAGAGGTTTAGAATAAAAGAGATGAATATATATTAAATTTCACCTCCTATTCCCCATAGGATCATCCCATAGCATTGTAGGGAAACCCCGACATAATGGTGTATGAATGATATATTACAATAATTTATTCTATTGATTTCAAAACCAGTCACACATTCCTCTGGATTACTAATGGAAGAAGGTCATATACCATGTTAATCATGAGTTTTTATTTTGATTGTGAGACATTCAATATGGGAATACAAACTTATATGCATGGGAATAATATCAACAATTTAAAAGAAGTTGGTAATATGCGATCTCATTTTTCCATTTTTTCTTCATACTGTCATCCATTACATCTTGGTTTATATATGTTATATCCATCAAACTTCAGTAAAATTCAATTTTGGCGTACATTAATTTCCCAAATTTAATTTTTTGTCACATATTTTATAATCATGTGTCAAATATGCTTGTCTATATTCAATGTTAAAATTTATTAATTTATATGACTTTTCTTTATTTGAATTATTTAATAATTTTATTCCATATTATAATTTATTATCTAGATATATATATTTCTTATTGGTTATTATAAAATTTATTTATTGAATTTTTAAACATTATATATTTTCTATTTTTAGTTATTCAATTTTTTTTATGTGGTGTGAAAATTTTATATTTTATTTTTTCAAACTAAAACTATATCCATTAACCTTATGGTTCATTCTACATAATAGGAAATTTTTATTCAGAAAAACCTACTAAAACATGATCATTAAATTTATGATAATGTAAATGATGTCCTACATATTATGTTTCCTCTATCTATGAAAAATTGACATATATTTTTTACAACTAACATTGTTTTATTTTTAACCGCCTAATTATTTTTTTATTAAAATATTTTCAAGAACTAAAGAAAATTATAAACCTATAATTAATTGATATATGTGAGTGGAATAATTGACGAATATGTTAATGACTAAAAAGAATGACATCTGCATCATTTATTTTGATATAACCATATTAAACATGCATGATTTTTTCTAATTCATGAACATGTACCCGTGATTTATCTATTATACAAATTCAATAAATAAAAAAAATCAAATTAAATTATAAGGTGAGTGTATATATGATATTACTAATGTATTATTTATTATTCACAATATTTTTTATATTTTATTATAGTCTTATTATAATTTCATATTCTCTTTACAAAAAACAATCATAATAACATTATCCTATTATAACTGGACACATAAATAAAATGTTGAAAGAGTCATCCCTAAGACATCCTAGACCTATACACCTAGATATGGTTTTAAAAAAATATTCATTACATAATTTATTTAATACCAAATAAACTAAAGAAACGTAATCTTCTATAATTACCATGTTTATAAAAATAATTTAGTCACTTAAATACTCAATGCCTTTTTGTTTAGAATTTTAGAGAGTTAAGAAAAACCTTTAACCTAGAAAGCGCATATCTTTTCCATATAATAGACATTGTTTTTGAAATATACAAAAATTTTATTAATAAGAATTCAGTATCTCCCATAAAATTCTCTTCACATGATATCATGTTAAACATATCATAGGTCATATTATACTTTATAAAATTAGGAAAAAAATCCAAAAAAGTATGGTCGCAAAAACATTGTAAGGGGTATAATACAATATAATCTATCATAGAATAAACAATTCATGAATAATATAGAAGGAATAAATGATAATATTGTATTTCCATATAAATAATTATGTGAGTTGGAAATATGTCTATGGGACACATAACAATATAAATGGACAAACAATAACTGATTTCTTATTAAAGGAATACATAATTTCAGACATATTACACTTAACATCAATCCAATATGCCAATAAAACATACAAAAATTGGGTATACATACATCAAATACACATTCTAGTTTGTATCATGAGCACTATCAATGCATCTAGGGGTTATTTTGGGGCCTTCCCACCACTTAATACGTCTAATACATTAAATATGTTAAAGTAATGGATGAAACATACCTAATCAACATGCCTTTATAATCAATGATCATCTATATAGGAAAAAATAGAATAAAGAATGTGAATTATTTCCAAAATGCATAATCAACATGCATTTTCATTCAATAACCATCCACATAGAATAGACAAGCATATGGATTTACAATATTTCCTCTATTAATAAATGAGCAATCTTCCTTGGTAAACACCCCCAATATGTATTATATAAAAAGCTATGTTTAAACTATCTTAACTAATACATTTATTTATATTTAAATATTATAAATTATGTATAATACAACTATGATAACAAAAAGAATTAAAAGAAAGTAAAAACATGTTTTCAAATGAGAGATCGAGAGTGACAACAAACATATTTACAAGGAAGTGACAAAAATGAGAATAAATCCTTATGAAAAAATAAGGAATAATCCATAAACCAATAAGGGATAAAATAAGACTATAAATTCATAAAACAATGAAGGTTTTTTATTGAATAAATTCTTTTTGAGAATTAGATAAGAAAATGAACATGAATCATTAAATAAAAAATTCATAATTTTTTTAATTTAGTTTCATAAACCACGGTAAAAGTCACATCCAAAATCCTTTTCACGAGGTGTCAAAGGAGACTTTTGATAAATTAATGATAATATAATTTAAAAAATATAATATTTAAAAATAAAATATTCATTTTTAATAATAAGTGAATAAAAATTTAAAAATATTCATATGTGAATTAAAATCCATTTTCAAAAAAAAATAATTTCTAATATCCATTTTTCTTAGTATAATATTAAAAATTCTTAAAATAGTAAAAATTAGATTTTATTTGCAAAACCATGGAATATCGTAAAGGATTCATTATAACAAGAAATGAAAATGAATATAGAAAAAGTTGATTGAGGGGTAAATGTTTAAAAAATCTTTTCACACATTTCTAACTAGAGTAAAATGTGAATTATATGGAAAATGTAAAAAAAATCCTTTTAGAGCCTTTTTAAAATGGTTATAGATCATTTAAAAAAACATTTACAATTTTTAGAGTATAAAGAAAAACATTCTTGAATAAATATAAATAATATTAACATAGTAGAGAAATATTCCTAGTCAAAATGGATAAATAAGCATAGATTTTATTAAAAAAATTATTTTGATACTTTTGAGTGAAAAAATGGGGGGATATAATTAATACTTAAAGACCCCTAAATAACAAAGAATAATAATTTATATGGGGTTTAATAGAGGAAGATCATATAATTCACTCGGAGATAATAAATATTTTCTAACATTTATTGAATGAAAACCCATCTTGAATGTTTTGGGAGTTATTTTTACAAATTAAGGATGAAATTATAGATTATATCAGGATGATCCACTTCATATCAGAGTGTGAAACTATAAGGAAGAATAAGATCAAAAAAATTTATAATACAGGAGACTACACATCTAGGAAGTTTGATGCCTACTATGGTAATCATGGAATCCAACATGAAAGGAAGGTACCATGAGTCCCATAACACTATTGGATTTTCTTTACTAGAAATAACTATGTGTGCATTGGACTGTATTTACATTTAGAATGGTGAATATTAATTAATATATCTTATTACATATTGTTTATATTTCTTCATTTCATTAAATAAATAATGTCCCAGAGCATTTCCCTAATTGATTAGGGTATACTAGTTTCTATCTATGATGAGAACAATATAATTGCATGAAAATTTTATTAAATATAGTTAAATGGTCAGAAAAATTCTATGATCAATCACATAGTATATTTACCATTAGATGAAAGTAATTGTAACCATATGAGACTTTACCCAATGAAGTTCACAATTAATAGTATCCAAAATAAGGGATTATGAGAATAGACCCACCAATAGGAATCCCACGTGTTTTTGAGTCATTGGATATTTCTATATATGAGATTTTCTAATGGTCCTTAGATTTTAGGAATATTATTAATGCAATCCATGAATCATGCACTTATATGAATTTATGTAAACCATGAAAAAACTAGTTCTTGGTGAAGTTTGGCATGTTAGTTTCATAAAAAATTCAATGTTATTAATGAATAAGTCAAAGAAGGATTTTTCCATTTTATATTTATGGAAGTTGATATTTTGGAGCATTTATTGAAATAGAACCCTCACATTAAATTCATTATCCATGGTCTAATAACCATTTTATTCACTATAATTAATGAAATATGTATCAATCATATAGGTTGATGACATAGGTGTGAAGATTTCTTGATGAGATACTGTGGTAAATGGATTATATTATACAATGTGAACTCATGTTTCATTGTCAACATTATGATATTAACTTATTTCTCTTGGGCGTGTTGACCTATTGCTAGAGACTTATATTAGACTTCAGGGAAGAATGTCTAATTCAAATGAGAAAGAAACCTATAGGGTCACTCACTAAGTGTTTACATTGATCTCTATTATATTTATTTTAATTTAATTATTAGCATAAATATTATTCTAAAGACTGAGAAATAATTTTATTCAGGATTAAATGGATTCATAAATTTAATAAATATTTATTTTTAATGTAATTGTTAATTTATATGGATATATAATAATTATTTATTATATTAATAGATATTTAATTAAATGTTTATTCAATAATATGATAAATAGAGAGGTAGATGAAGCAGACAAAGAATGTTTCTTGTGAAAAATTTTAATTTACAAGATGGTAAAATAATAGTTATTGTTGCACTAGTTCACACATTCCATTAGAAATAATAATAATAATATAATTATTCTTACATCGAGTAGGGTCATATAAGGTTTAATATATTATTTAAGGACCATTTCCACATTAAATAATATTTTAACCCTAACCACATCACTCTTAGGAGATAATTATGTATATTATGTAGAGATAAATCAAAATAGAGAATTACTGTGAATAACAAAATCTAGAGATCTTTATCAAGGATGAAGGAATATTAAGAGATTCAATTCCTTCCTCTATCACCTCAATAGCGAGAGTTCAAGAATGATTTATTAATCCTAAATCAATCATAAAAATGATCAATATGAAAAATATAAGGTGATCAATCAACTTTTAACATATCATATTTTTCATGCATTATTTTTGGATATTATATGGATTATTTTTTAGACCAAGTGCTAAGAAAACATGAAATTTCGAGGCCTGGTGTACCCAAAATAAATATTTGAAATATATTAAATATATAAAATATAATTCATAAGTGGTTTTCTTAATAAAGTGGAATAACTTCTAAACGGTTTCCCAAATTAGAAATCTGAGGGATCTGTTGATTTCAAAATGGCTATTTTACCCTTGGTGCGACTTAAAAATAATTAGTGTAGGCCTTTTGTAAAAAAAGTTGTCACCAATGTAAAATGAATAAAATTATTTGATAAAATTATTTTATTTCATTTCATTGAAATTGTGATGGTTTTTTATTTAAATAGACGTTCATGATGGAAATCCAGAGTTAGCCGCATAACCATTGAGACACCAGAGGACCACTAGAGAGAACCTTGGAGAATCCTATTAGGGGAATGATGATAGATCATGTATTAATTAATCAACCAAACATTGGGTTTGACATATATTTGCAATTAATGTGACACTACAATCATTATTCATCAACAATCAAACTGAATTCATGCAGGATGTTGTTTTGTGTGGATTTCTTCCCCATTCTTAATTTCTACAATGAATGCAAATCAATTGACGAACGGGTTGATTTGCATATCGACCACCTTATGGGATGAAATTATAACTGTGGGGATTATTGTGATAATTAATTTGAATGTATTAATTGTTTATCCTATGAAAAAAAATTTAGATTGACATGAACATTGATAGAGGTTTGTTTCTCTTGCTTGTTCATGTGATTTTCTCCCCCGGTTCCTCGATTCACCATGAGCATTCTTCTTTTGGATTGGGGTTCGACAAATCTCTATTATTCGATTTTTTCACACCCTTTTCTTTTCACAATAATCCAATATCATATATATGAGATTGTAATGATGTAACAGAGGTGTGAAGGTGGTGGATGTAGTGAATCATATGAAGAATGATTCCCATTTTCATGTTCTTCAACGTTCTTTATAAAGAAATAATGAATGTTGATTCGATCCATTTTGTGAGTAGATATGGTGATGAAATATGTTTATTCATTGATTTCATGGAAAAAATCCTTATATCTTGAGTTTCAAGGTGATACAAGTCTATAAACCAAAGGCTAGATTAGCGGAGTAGACACATGTCTGCAGATCTGGGATTTTAGAAAATCTAGAAGAACACTTCTTGTAATATGGGATTGCACAGTGTGTCGGCCCCCTTTAGTAGTAGAAAGGTTTTTAGGTAGGAGATAATGACAACACAGTATTTTATCCCAATCACACGTCATGTGACCCTCCCTAGTTGACTTGGTGTGTACTTTAGAAGTACATGTACATGTGTTGGAGTAAATGGGCACGAACACTCCATGTACGCCCACACATATACAACTTAGCATACACGGACTGGTACATAGACACTACTTTGGTACATGGACTCATCTAGAAAACATGGGAATGATACTTTGTGTCTCTACATTCCATGTATATCCTTCTACACACTGTTTATATTGAGACAAAATGTCATGTGAGTCTCTTCCACATGGGTAGGAGTTGGGATAGCTGGACATGATGTGTACCCCTTCAGACATGGTTTGTACTCCCTTAAAGTGTTCCTGAGTCTCTTAATTTTCTTATTTTTGTCTATAATAGGTTGATTTTTTCCCTTGTTCCTTTCCCTCATGGATATAGTGCATCATTACATCCACATATCTGTATTGCGATCCCCTCTAGCAGTTGAGTTTCTGATAGAGTTACGGTGTCCCTCCTTGAGAATAGAGTGTGATCCCATATCTTCCCTAGTTGGGGTAAAATAATTAGTGTGACCACCCTGAGAAGGGTTCTGATCCTCCATCCAATATTCTATATTGGTAGGGTTTATGGAATAATTGGAATATGATTCCCTATGTAGTGGGTTGATCCATACTAGGTTCATGGTGTCCCCCAACGAACCTAGGAGTGACCCCATGTCTATGTATCATGGTCCCCTTAGACTAATGAGATTTCATGGGTAGGTCCTAATGACCTAGAACTATGTTTCTAGTGTCTCTGATAGTACCATGTCTCACGGAGTGGGTTTTCATAGAGTGATCATTTCTTCAAATTAAATCATATGTCTTGCATTTGGTTATGACTTCCTGATGGCATGGTGTATTTTTTGAGTATATCTAAGTTCTTATTCTCTATTTTTTTATATTAATTGTTATATAATATTTTGATATTACTACAATTGGTGATTTCTGTTTAGTGTTTTTGGGGTGTCCTACTATGTATTATTAAATCACCCTTATATGAGCTTTTCCCAAACACATTGTGTCTTGTACAGATTATGGCCCTTTTGATAGTGTCCTTGGAGAATAGGGAGAAGGTGGTTCCAATATAGAGATTGTAAAATCTAGGTGTTCTCAATGATCTTTCATTTGAATCAGTCCTCGCCCTTAGAGAAGGTTGGTCACTTTACTACTTTTGGTTGGGCTTGTATTTGGCCCTATTTTCCCTTTCATTACTTTATTGTCATATTCTATTGTGGGATCTTAGATTTATGCATTCATTTCATTTAATTGTTTAAATTTTATCATTTTGTGGTCTTGGAGATGTGTTATTGTGTACATTTACTTTAGGAAAATACCTCCCATTTGAGGGATATGACTACTTGGAACTAGTCTCCATCCCAAGACCTATTAGAGGCGGGCTTGGGGTATTCATGGGTCAGACCATGGAGGACCGGGTCGTTGAAATGTTTTATCAGAGAAGATAGGTTCTACCTTAGGGAATGATTTGGTGAGATTGGTTTGGGGAAGCAATGTTAATTGTTTTGAGTTTGGATTTGAGGCCAGAGATTCCAATGTTATTGCGATGGGTGATGTATCCATACACTAGGACTTTGATCAACTACTTTTCATCTCGTTATATGAGAACACTAGTTACAATTAAAATAATGGAACATTTTTCAAATATGAATTGGTTTCATTTTACATGTCCTCATTCCGTCATCTCCTAAGATATACTCTTTGACCTTGTTACATCATGTTTATATTTCAAGATGGCTCCACATAGATAACCAGCCCGGATTCCACCACGTGCCCACAAGGATGATCTGACCAATGAAAAGGCATCGATACAGGTACTTGTATAATAGATAACACCAATGGGTGGTTTACCATATATACCACCACATGTTCAGTAGCATCTAGTACCATCACCACCAGATGATGACGCATACAAGGTGAGTGCATTTCATGAGTTTTAGAGAAAAAAACATCCCAATTTTTGGTGTGTTACATACCCTTAGGTGGATGAGGTCTGGCTAGATGTAGTCACTTGTATTTTTGTCCTACTGTTGATTCCTTCAGATTATAAAGAAGTCCTTAGAGTGAGTCTTCTTCAGTGACCTTCTAGGTAATGGTGGATCTTGGTGACCCAGTCACATGATTAGAAAACTCTCTCCTATACAGACTTCAAGTTTCTCTTTAGAAAGGAGTTCTATTATTCCATGTTGTGATCGGTAATCATATAGGATATACTACATCTGTAGTAGGGTAGTATGACTGTAGAAGATTATTTAACAAGGTTTACTGATTTTTCGCTTTACTCTTTGGATATGGTGTAGGACTATAACTTCAGTGATTTCACTTTTGATAAGGGATTATACAAGGACATTAGTATGTCAGTAGTATCAATTAGTATTTCAACATATATTGGAGTGTGTGAGAAAGAACATTTGGTAGACTATTTTCTGGAGATGTAGACACCAGTAGTGGGAGATAACAGTTGTAACCTAATAGGTGAGACCATGGCATCATGAATTCAACAATAGTCACATTGATCCAAGCATGTCAGACATTTCAGAAAGTGATGCAAAGACTTAGTGTTATCACATCAGGGATCTCAAGGTGGCTCAAATTAGTTTAGGGATAGGAAATGTTTATCTTGTGATGGTCAAGGACATCTGGAATGATATTTTCTTACCCATCATACAACTGATCGGGATATAGGAAAAGACAGAGGCACAAGCACAATGGTTCATAGGGTAGTAGATGTGGAAGAGGGGCAGGAAGGGATTTAGGAGGTGATCATAGGTTCGACCTATTACCACCACCACCACCAGGTGGTCCATTACAGGATTAGGGAGGTGGTGGGTAGGGGCGAGGCCAGCTGCAAGCTATAGAGGCCTATGAACTTGAGGCTCTAGGAGTGATACAAGGTACAATCTATGTCTTCTCCACATTATATTTATTATTGATTAACACAAGTGATATCCATTCCTTCCTTTCCAATTATCTGGTTCAATACATAGAGATTCCAATTGAGTTTTTTGGCTTCTAACTTGTGGTAGGATACTCTGATGAGCAGTGAATCGGTGATTTCACACTTTTGATGACAATGCGACTTGATGATTGGAGAAAAGAGTTTTGTATGAGATCTATTTTTTCATAATTTAGGCATTATGACATCATCTTAGGTATGGAATAAGTATCTACATTTCATGCCTATATTGACTATTTTAGGTAGGGGATGTGGTGTGTTCATAGTGATGGAATGAGGTTTTCCTTTGTGGGTGAAAAGGAACCCTTGGAAATGCAGGATAGACTCTTGCATAGGAGGGTGTAGATGATTAATCATTAGTTGGATAGCCTAGAGCTTGGTTTAGTGAATGTTATGAATTTCTATTTTCTTGTAGTGGTTGTGGAGTATGGGGACATCTTTCCTGAGGATGTATCCGGTTTATCTCCCCACTAAGATTTATATTTTTTCATCGACTTTCATCCTAGGATGACACCTATATCTACACTAGTATATAAATTGGATCCTATAGAGCTTCGAGTGTTGAGGATGCAATTGGATGATTTTCAATAAAAGGGATTTGTGAGACCCAGTGTTTCCAACCAGGTGGACCGAATGATGTTTTCTAAGAAGGAGGATGGAATCTTGAGGCTGTGTGTGGATTATCAATGCTTGAATCAAGTGATCATGAAGAAAAAGTGTACACTATTGAGGATAAATGACTTATTTTATTATATGATGGGAGAATAATGATTCTTAAAGGTTTACCCCATCTCAGGTTATCTCCAACTATGAGCATGAGATGAAGATATACCGAAGATGAACATCAAATTTCATTACAGTCACTATGAGTACTTGGTGATGCCATTTGGTGTGATGAATGCCCCAATAGTGATCATAGAATTCATGAAACAAATATTTTAGCCTTTCCTAGACCAGTTCATGGTAGTCTTTTTCAATGAAATCCTAGTGTATTAGGCATCCAAGGAGGAGCATTCAAGACACTTGAGGATGGTCCTGGAAAAACTCAGAAATAACCAACATTATGGGAATCTCTCAAAGTACCAGTTTTTTATTAAAGAGTTCCATTTTCTAGAACAGATAATCTTAAAGGCTAGAGTTGTTGTGGATCTAGTGATGATCGAGGTAGTTTTTTCTTGGGAGCCACCCAAAAGTGTTATCTAGGGGTAGATTTTCCTTAGATTGTATGAGTACTATCAGTAGTTTGTACTCAAATTCTCTAGAGTGGATGCACCCTTGATATCCTTGAACATGAAAGGGAATCCATTCATGTGGATAGAAAAGTGCCAAAAGTGATTTCAAGAGATGAGGCATAGGTTTATGAGAACTCCCATCTTGAGGTTACATGAGGGGGTGTTGAGTATGAAATGTTCTGCGATGCATCAAGGACTGGACCTGGTTGTGTTCTAATGAAAATTAAAACACTTATTTCCTATGATTCAAACCATTTGATACCACATGAGTAGAACTACATGACCCATGATCTTGAGTTGGCAGTAGTAGTTTTCTCATTGAAGATGTGGAAACACTACCTGATGGGTGAGAGATTTATCATGCACTATGAAGAAAAGAGTCTCATGTATATATTCTATCATAAGTATCTTAACTTGAGATAGAGGTGATGGATATAGATACTCGAGGAATATGAAATTGAGATTCTCTATACTCCTTGGAAGGGGAACATGGTGGCAGATACTCTCAGCAGAAGATCTAGTTCATAGTTTCCGAATGATTCATTAGAGCAGTTATCCTCATTGCATTTTTAATTTGTGATTGGAGATGGAGAAGCTTACATATATCCAATGTTTTTAATGCCATAACTTATACAGTGTGTTAGGGATTCTCAACATGGATATACTGACTATGAGACCCTACATAATCAGATATCAACTGAACATACTCTCAATGTGTTTTCCAAAGGTGAGGATCATGTAATTATTTTTAGAGGACAGATGATGATACTAGTGACGTTACAGGATGAGGTTTTGATATAGTTTCATAAATCTCCCTTGTTGGAACATCCAAGTGTGTAAAATATGTACTAGGACCTTCAATGTCAGTTTCAGTGGCCAATGATGAAGAAAGGAGTTGTGTCACGACCTGACTTCACCAAAAGGAGGGAAGGGTCAGCAGATTGCTAGGCCCTTCCTTCTTTAAGTTTAAGGAGAGATAATGACCCATGAAACCCACCTTCAATAGGTCTCGGAGTGGTGACTAGCACCAAGGGTATACAATTACACACTAAATGGAAGGCATTTCCCTTTTTCTTTTAATAGGATTGGGAGATAAGATGGTAAATCCCACAACACCAAACTGAAAGTGCAAAACGACTAAAGATAAACCATTCCCATATGCATGTTCAAAGGTAAAAGATACAAGTCACAAAACCCCAAGGATAAAAAGAATACGAAGAAAAGAAAGGCAACAACAACAGCTGTCCCAAAGGTCCATGCTAGTATGGTCCTGTGCGATCCCCGAAGTCCTCCTGGAAACCTGAAAGTAGTTTTATATATGTAGGGTGAGCATACAAGTATACTCAGTAGGGAAAACCCAAAGACTCTCATGCACAAGTGGGGGAACATGCTAAAGTCCTGTGAGAAGAAGAAAACCAACACAATCAAGGAGTTCATCCATCCCACTCAATAGACACACTCACCAAATATCGCAAGCAAAGTAGTATATAATAAAATCACATTGATGTTTGGGTACCCCGCACCACTTTCCCACTGGTTATTGAAGACATCCTATGAATCGAACCAATCCCACCATTCTCACCGCAGTCCCACTACCACACCCCGCCTGCACACACCTGGCCCACATCCTTACGCAGTCCCACTGCCATACCCCACCCGCAAACTCCTAGGCCACAACTGTCACACGTAACCACACCAGCAAACACCTAGGCCAGAACAACCACTGCCATGCCTGAAGACACATAGGCTAGAAGATATACTTCCACACCCGAAGACAGCTGGGCCTCATCCCGAAGACACTTGGGAAACCACCTGCCTGCACACACCTAGGCCAACCACCACACTACCCCGCCCGAAGGTTCTTGGGATAATAATAGACATTAGGCCATCACAGCCTGCCCGAAGATACTTGGGCTATCCGGGAAAGGGAGCAGAAAGGAGCTAATAACCAGCCACTAATGGAAGTGTTGGAAAAAACACCCTCCCCCATAAAATGAGGGTGTTCGACACTATGTGTTCAACTTGGGTGGGGCGCAAATAAGAAACACAAAACTACAAGTATATGTATAGGTAACAATCGCTCACCCAAGTTTAGGTTTTTCTTCATCCTGCCTAAAGAACATAAAAGCACCCCTGTCCATGTCACAACTCACACTAAACCAGAACCCGTTTGTCCCATCCTTGTTTTCATGTTCATTAATAATGGTTAAATAAGTTTCTGCACCTACTTGGGGAACTGGCAAGCATAATCACAAGACAAAGGAAGAGTAAAGTCAAACAGCAACTTAAACATCACACCCAATTCTCTTATAAAGCCACAACAACAATAGGGACAAGGAAGATCCCTCAAAGTATTGGAACCAAGGGAAACCCCAAGACACTACCTCGTTTACCACAAATTCCAGGATCAAACGGTTTCTCATCAATAGAGGATCCCACCCCAATTCGTGATATAAGAAAAGTAACCACTCGACCTTAAATTCACAACTGAAATCATAAATACAGGGGATCCCATCCCCACCCACATCAGCCAGCAACCAGCCCGTGAAAGAAAACAACCCGACAACAACTACCAACACAAAACAGGCCCATGCCGGTATTTTCCTATTTAAAAGATTTAACACACCCCATGTTTTCAATTTTCATGTGCTTTAACCGGGGTTATCATAGAAAGGATTTATCCCGGTGATTCAATTTATTTAGCCGTATATATGTGATTAACCAAATTTACACAGCAGAGGTTTACAACCACAACACAATCCATTTAAACATCACCAGAGGCAATGGTTTGTTAGTGAAGGACCCCGGGACACCCTGAGAGGGGAGGGGTGAATCAGGGTGACCACTTTTTCTTTTAATTTTTTGGATCTTGTTCCCACGTTGGTAGGAACTTGTTGAACCTGTATGATGATTACGATCAAAAAGAAAACATTCACATGCACAGAGAAGACACAGTCATTTTTACTTGGTTCACCACTAAGGGCTACGTCCAAGGAGCATACGCCGATAGGTTGCCGGTCGTACCTAAATCCACTATGCTTCACTAGCTGCGGATACAAAAGTTCGGGTACAGACACTCTGTCCCAGGCTCACTGCCTTTACAATAGTTCAGGGATAACTCACTGCGTCCCTCGGGTCACTCCCGTTGACTCCCCCTGGCTCACTGCCGTTGGTGAAGTCCCACTCAGTTTATAGACGTGTAGGTCTCTTCTTCATTTGCATAAGAGTGCATCCTTTGTTGAATGTAGATGCTCTATTGAAGTCCGATTCTCACCAGAAGAAGAATATCACTTTTCCTCGAATGAACCGAGTAGTTTCTCGGCTTTCGTGCAGCTCCAGCAAGGCAGGCGTGCTTCAATAGTGTCTAGGTCTCCTTTTCAGGCCCGACGCGCAAGTCTCCCAGCGGCGCGCAAGTCTCAGGCGCGCAAGACTAAACTGGCGCGCAAGTGTCACTGAAGCACCTGCGCGACACTGTCTTCTTGAACTAAATACTTGCGCGATCCACTTCCTTTCTCTTCCAAACTGCCTTGGGAGAACAGCCAAACACCGGCACGCAAGCTCTACTTGCGCGACAAAACAACCACCTGCGCGACTCAACCACCTGTGCGACGAGAGCTCGAACAATCTCTCGGCCTTGAACTCCATTAGAAATGAGGAGGGGTGGTCCAGTATTTATAGGCAAACTGGACCCCCTGCGCGGCAGCGCGCAAGTCCCTAGACGGCGCGCAAGTCTCGTCTTCAATAAACTCTGTCGCGCAACCACTTGCGCGACCCAAACAACACTTGCGCGACCTTCCTTCCTTAGCCAAATTTTGATGTTCTGATCCTCAAAAACATATGGCGCGCAAGTCTTTCATCCTCCAAGAGCACGGCGCGCAAGTACCTTTTCCAAAAACACTTTACTTTATTGGCCGATTTTTAGGCCCAAAAATTTGGCAAACACTGGGAAACAGCGCCACCTTCACTACTGTTTTCTGCTTGAACGGTATGATCACTTTGTTGGTGCACACCCTGAACTTCCACTGAGGATTGTCAACAAACACAAACCATACACCAAATCATGCTTTGAAGACCCTGGTTCCAACAGTTATTGTACAGAGAAAGAGCACCAATGGCCATGATGCTCGTACAATTCAGAAAACATTAGTAATGAAAGAGGATAAAAACAAGGCAACATCGTTGATCACACCCCCGCTCATTATTTATAATCCGTTCATTATCTTCATTAAGGTTTGGTTCATCCAATTCTATAGAAACAGTAGTGCACACACCCCACAAGATACACAAAAAGAAGAGACGAAGGTGAACCCCTACTTGATTGATCAACGATCGAAGTTTCTCTCCATGCGTGAGGAACATCGGATGCGCAAAAACTGCAGGGGTGGGGCCTCGGGAACTCAACCAAGATCAGACGAATCGATCGGAGTGTGATCGAGAAAATAAAACCTAAGGAGTACCCCTTTAGTTTATAAAGGTTGGGAACAGTTGAGATAAGAATGTGAAACCGCGTAAGGAGCGGGGTCGTGCGTTGACCACGCGGCCCAACACGCCATTAAAGGGTCTTGTGGTTTATACCGATGCACACATGAGGTTACTTCATTAAAAATTTAATAAACACCATTTATGGGCATTACTGGGCTTTAAAACAAGCTTAAAGGGGTCAAAATAGGGTTTAAAACCCAATTAGCACAAAAAAGAGGTGCTACTGGAAAACCCCGTGGGGGTAGGCGAGAGCCACCGGTAGCTGAGAGCTACTGGTGGTTGACAGCTACCGGTAGGATGCAGCTACTGATAGACTGAGCTACTGGTAGGCAGAGCTACCGGTAGGCTGCGGCTACCGGTAGACCGAGCTACCGGTAGACCGAGCTATGGGTAGGCTGCGGCTACCGGTAGACTGAGCTACTGGTAGGTTGCTGCTACTGGTAAACCGAGCTACCAGTAGACCGAGCTACCAGTAGATCGAGCTACCAGTAGACAGAGCTACCGTTTGGCTACAGCTACCAGTAGACTGAGCTACCGGTATGCCTGCTACCGGTAGGCTAAGGCTACCGGTAGGTCTACCGTTAGGGATCAAACTTCACCGAGATTCCCAGACTACCCAGAACACCCAACATCAGATTTTCACAAAGTAATGGATCTCCAAGAACCTGGTCCAT
Organism: Viscum album; assembly: GCA_963277665.1. Classification (NCBI taxonomy): domain Eukaryota; kingdom Viridiplantae; phylum Streptophyta; class Magnoliopsida; order Santalales; family Viscaceae; genus Viscum; species Viscum album. Next base: position 1,308,164,420 of record OY728134.1, on the reverse strand, counting down.
TACAAGTTGTAGAGTTTTTCTCTTGATTCCTCACTTGTAAGCAAGTGAAGGTTGATAACCAAGTTCCAGTGGGTTTATCTCAACCACTTGAGGTTCCAGAATAGTAGTGGTATGGGATATATATATACTTAGTGATGGGATTAACATGTATTCTCTATGGACATGATACTATCTTGGTAATCATAGACCGACTCACCAAGTAATCCCACTTCTTAGCTATACGGGAATATAGTTCCTTAGAGATCTTGGGAGGCCTCTACATTCAAGTGATATTTTGACTCCATGGAGTTCCATTGAAAATTGTTTCTAATCTTGATGGTCATTTTACAAATTGTTTATGGAAGGTATTACATGAGGTATTTGGGACCCAGTTATGATTTAACAAAGAGTTTCACCCACAAATTGATGACTAGACAAAGTGAACCATCCAAATCTTGGAGGAAATGATGCGAGATTTCATTTTGGACTTTGGACATAGTTGGGAGGATCACATACCCTTGGTGGAGATTGAGTACAACAATATCTTCCATTCCAAAATTGGCATAGAACCATTATAGGCTTTGTATGGGAAACCCTACAGGTTACCACTTTTTTGGTATTATCCAGGTGGGTCGACACTCATGGGCCAAGAGTTGGTGAGAGCTATAACAGAGAAGTTGAAGATCATCCAGGAGTGGATGAAGACTACACAGATCTATAATATGTCTTATAATGATAGATGATAGAGTCTTTTGGAGTTCTAGAAAGGTGAGAATGTGTTCCTGAGGGTCTCACCTTGATGTGTATTGAGGATATTTAGTAGCGGTTGTAAGTTATATCTGAGATTCATTGGTCCTTTTTAGATACTATGTAGATTTGGAAAGGTGGAATGCCACTTAGCACTACCACCATAGTTGGAACTAGGTACATGATGTATTCCACGTGTCGCATCTAAGGAGGTATGTGCACAACCCATAATAAATTATCGACTAGGGAAAACATGAGATCAAGGGTAAAGAAGCTTTTGCTGAGTATCCAATTGAGATCAAGGATCACCAGGAAAGGATCATTTTTGGGTGTTAAATTCCTTTGATATGCATACAATGGAAATATGGGAATCTCTAGGAGAGCACATGGGAGTGGGAGTCTTATATTTTTTATTGGTACCCACATCCTTTTTGAGTAGCCCTTGTTTTGTCTTTTTGTGGAAATAACAGACCAAGGTAGGGAGAAGTTTACATCCCATATTTTCTATGTATTATTTTTGGATATTAAATGGATTATTTTCGAGACCAAAAACTAAGACAGGGTAAGATTACAAGGCCCAGTTTTCCATGAATAGATGTTTGAAATATATTAAATATATTAAATAACATGAGTGAGTTTTTTTCATGAAAAAGTGGAATAACATATAAAGGGGTGACCAAATTATAATTTGGAGGGTACCACTGAGTTCAAAATGGTGTTTTTACCCTAGGAATGACTTATCATTAGTCAGTATGAACTATAAAAAAATGACTTATACCAACAAATATTTATTAACAGACAATATATCTATTGGTAAAAATAAGAAATTCCCACAAATATTAAGTTTTATTGATTTTAATTTTAAGTACCAACACTTGTTTTTACTAATAAATATATCTGTTATTATTGATCATTTAACACCAACATATCTTTTTCCAACAGTAAAATCTATTGCTTTATCATAGTAATACTAACATTTTTTACCAACATTTAAATATATTATTAATAATATCCACTACCAAATTTATTTTATCATTAATAAAATTTGTTACAAAAAATCATTCAATGATAATAAACAATTAAGAGAAACCATTTTTTTATATAAGTTATTATTTTTATGAATAAAGTAAATATTCACTTTTAAAGGTTTTATTGAAAACATATCATATATATATATATACACTGCTTATATTTTAAAATGTTTTCCATTATAAATAAACATTTAAATACTTTTCATAAAAAAATTAAATCATTGCGATATTTTAATTTAATAAACATAATAAATAAAAACAGGGTAACAGATAAATAAATAATAAACATAATTGAAATATAAGTAATTAATAATTTATATTCACATATTGAAATTTTATTTTACATTTTAAATAAAAAATATTAATTTTTATAATTTTCTATATTAATTATATAATAATAAATTAAATAATTAGAAATGGGAAATTACATATTGAATTTTTTATATAATAAATTATTATATATTATATTTTTTTAATATTACAAAATTAATAATTTTTTTATATACTTATGTTGATAATATTTTTTATTTAAAATATTAAATGTAATTTGATAGTTTTATCTATTTAATGTATTCGTTAAGATATGTTTATACATGTATCTCCCCACACCCGACGTCGCCCCCACCCTCGCCCCCGCAGATGTCACCCCCGCATACCCCTCACCCATGATATCCTCCAAATCACTGATCACCTTCAATTCTCCAGTGCATATTCTTGATTCATGTGTTCATAAATCTTCAATTTGGGACCTTCATAATTCATCTTTTTGGTTTCTTGTGAAATCTTCAATCCACCCCCCGCATGTCTCTTTCCCCAATCATCAGGGTGGACATTCCCGACCTATAATCTAGTTTGGCACCCTATAAGGTACTGTAAAAAACCTAACTCTCTGATTTCTTTTTCTCGGTATTGGATTCCCATATCCTAAGATTTCTTGAGTATTTGATTCATTTAATAGGATTCTCTTCATTTGTGTAAGTATTCCACTACTACCCCCCCTCTCATTCCATCTTCTACTACAACATTTGTGATTTTGGTTCGAGATTTTAGTTTATTCCATTTCCCTAAAAGGATGATGAAACAAATGAAAAATCAGTATTCAATTTTAGTTTATTATATCTTTGGTTCGAAGTTTATTGTTTTTGTTTCCATGTTAATAAATTTTATATTCTATATTAAATTGTAATGATATTTAGCCAAAAATTCTTTGTTTATTGTGTTTAATTGCTTGAAAATTGAATAATATGCATGAAATTTCACAATGAATATATTCAGTGATAAGAGTTGGGTGAAGTTAAGGAGAACATATCAAGATTAATTAAGTTTTGTATATTTATTCGTTGATATTTATTTTGAAAATTCAAAAAGGGATGACATGACTTCATGTCCATGTCAAATATGTGCTAATCGACATTATTTTCATCGAGATGTTGTGAAATATCACCTCATTATGAATGAAATGGACATCAATTTTAAAAAATGTATTTTTAATTTTCATGGGGAGTTGACGTTCAATGGTGATAATAATATTTTTATTATTGAACGTGATATTTATTCTGGAGTTGATATGCTTGACATGTCGGGGGATGCCTTCGAATTTGAGAAACCAGAGAACACCTCATCATGTTTTTATAATGAGGCACAAACATTTTTTAAATTGGTTGAAGAAGCTGGGAAACCGTTATACCCCAAATGTGTATAATTTACTAAATTATATTTTATTTTTGAAATGTATCATCTAAATTTTTATATGGGATCACTAACATGGAAATTAATGCACTTATAAAACTGTTTAAGAGAGCTCTTCCCAATGATTCAACATTACCTAACACATTTATAAAGGTGAAATGGATTATCATGAAACTTGGTCTTGATTATAATAATATTGATGAATGCCCAAATGATTGTGTGATTTTTCATAAGAAAAAATATTTCCACGATAATTTCCCAAATTGTGGTGCTTTAAGGTGGAAAACTGCTGATGATGGAAGTATTATAAAATTAAAAAATGATAAAAAAATTACCAATGAAGCTTTTGTATCACTTTCCATTGATACCTAGACATAAAAGGCTATTCATGTCATCTAAAACGGACCCTCTCATGACATGGAATGAGCATGATCGAGTTAAATATGAAAAGGTAAGGCACCTGACAGATTCGTTTGTTTGGAAAGATTTTAATGATAAGTATCATGAGTTTTAAAGTGATCCAATAAATGTTAGGCTGTGATTGGAAAGTGATTGGTTTAATCCATTTGGAATGATTTCAAGATAATATAGCATATGGTCTGTTGTCTTAATGATTTATAATTTTCCTCTATGGCTATGTATGAATCCATCATATTCTATTATTTCATTATTGATACCTGGCCCAAAGTCACTTGGAAATGATATCAATGTATTTTTAGAACCTTTAATTGATGAGATGAATGTGTTATGAGAGTTCGGTATTGGAACATTTGATGCATAAAAAAGAGTTTTTTTGTATTAAAAGGAGAATTAATTTGTATAATTAATTACTTTCCCACATATGGTAATCTATCAGGTTGGCATACCAAGGGTAAAAATGCAAATCCATGCTGAAATGTTGAAACATGTTTATTGTACATGAGAAAAATTAATAAAACGTGTTACATGGGCCATAAACGCTTCTTGGATCGAAGTCACAAATTTGATCAAAATAAAATGGAATTTAATAGGGAAATAGAAACAAGGCTACTACCTAAATCTCATAATGGATTAGAATTGTTATAACAGATGAAAGGATTGGATTTCATATTTTGAAAAAATATAGAGACTCAAAGACATAATAAACATAAGAGAGATATTGATGTGCCTTGGAAAAAGAAAAGTATTTTTTAACTCCAATATTGGGAGAATCTTCTACTACACCACAATTTAGATTTTATGCATATAGAAAAAAAAGTCTCTGAAAGTTTGATTGGCACACTTTTTGGCATTGAGAGGAAAACTAAATATACTTTACAATCTCAAATTTACTTGGTAGATTTAAATGTAAGACATGATATTCATTCGTATAAGGATCATGGTTGAAAATATCTACCTGCAGCATGATTTACATTGAAAGATCAAGAAAAAGCTGAAATGATATGTGTACTAGCCTCTATCAAATTTCTAGATGGGTATTCATCAAACATTAAGAGGAAAATTATTGATAGAAATTTTGTTGGTTTAAAAATTCATGACCACCATGTTTTAATGAAACATATGTTACCATTGGCTCTAAGAAAACTGAAAAATAATGAGGTAAGCGGTGTTTTGATTGATATGAGTACCTTTTTAAGGATTTATGATCAAAAGTGGAAACATCTGAAGATTTTCAGAGGTTACAACATTGTGGTGTTGCTATACTTTTTCATTTTAAGTGCATCTTCCCACCTTTATTTTTTTACATCATGGTACACTTATTAATTCATTTAGCACATGAATCCATGATTGATGGACCTTCTTATTACCATTGGATGTATCCAATTGATAGGTATGCAAACTTCATTTTAATTTTTTTTAACTTTTTTATACATTTGATTAAATTATTTATGTTGATTGATTAATGGTTTTTGAAAAGATTTAAAATGTATGTTCATAAGAAAATTCAACCAGAAGGATCAATTGTTGAACGATGCATTATTGAAGAGTGTATGACATTTTGTTCAAGATATTTTCATGATATTCAAACCAAATAAAATAGGTATATAATAATAAATGATTGTGAAGGTGATGAAACGGGTAAAGTGCTATCCATATTCTCTTTAAAATGTCATGCGATGTCTAAAAAGAAATATATCAAACATGAAATTTCAAAGACATTTCAAGAAAATAATTATGTTTTGGAAAACTGTGATGAAGTTAAAGTATATGTATGGTAAGATACATACCCATAATTTTTTTTATATTTTTATTTTATTTAAAATTATTACCTTATTATTGTTTTGCAGGGAGAACTATTAAATTCTTTGTAGAAAATATCAACAAAGACTAGAAATAATTGATGACATCCATAAAAATGAGTTTTATAAATGGTTTGATGATAATGTATGTTTTATATCATACTTTAAATTTAAAATTTCATGTTTTTTTTTGTTTCTAACATAAACAGTTTTCATTAATTATTAAGGTTTCGACTTTTCTAGCTTAGAAAACTTCTATTGCAATTGATTTGACACATTTAAGTCAGATTACTAACATGTGAATTAGAACAATGACCAAAGTCACTTGCAATGGTTATTGGTGGAGCATGAAATATATTTATAAGAGGAGTGAACCCCATAATGGAATGGAAGGTATGAAACTTTATCCCCATATTAAGTGCACCACTATAAGTGAATATTTAGGCACACTCCTTTAATTATTCTACGCAGTTGGCTTTTATATATTTATGAATGGTTTCACTTATATTTCTTATTCTACCTGCTGAATATTTTCATTACTTTATTTATACTAATTATCATTGCAACATATATATTATACTTCGTTTCTATCATTCAGTGTCATTTTGTGCTTCCACTCCATCGTCGCCTGCCGCACTCTCCCACTCCGCTGATGCTACCTGCTCCCGTCTCCCTCCCTGCTAATGTCTTCTCCCCCCACATCAATTCTTGTCACGCCTCCTCGGCTCCCCAACTCCCCAGCTTCCCATCATGCTTTCCTGCCAACACAGTCTCCTCCTCATACTCCCCCGCACTCCGAAATTCGTCACCAAGTACGTTTCCCTTCATCAACCACACCTTCAGTTTTCCGATGATGTTCATTCTTCATCTATTGTGAATTCTAGTCCCTTGCTTCCCTAGATCGAATCCTTTTTCATTGTCTCCTTAAAATTCATCGAAATTAAGAGGAAATATTTATTTCTTTGATCATTTTATTCAACTACACTAAAAATATTTACCAGTAAAGGGGAAAATTTAATTTCGGGTAAAAAATAAATGAATTATATTGTGATGAACTTATTGGTCACAAAAAAATGTAAAATTTATGTCCTTGTATCACAATTTTTTGCTGTTAATATTGATTGAATGCCTCTATTTTAAATTTCATATTTAATGGATTAAAACACCATTCCAGTCATTATAAAACTGACGAACCACTTCCAAATAGTAGTTATTAATCGGTCAATTTAATCTAGTTAACACCAATACACAAGTTACACTGAAAAGAACCCAACTCTCTATACCTGAAAATTACTTACTGCACCCTGTTTTGATTTTGGAAAGATCAAGGGACCTATGACGATGAATGGATACTTTTATAAAATATAGATTGATGAGACTCCTTGCATGTTTCATCCTAAGGTATGAATATCGTTTTAATTGAACTAAAATGTTTTCATTCTATAGATTACAGTAAAATATACAATCCACATAAAAAATTCACACCATAAATTGGTGGAGATTGAATGTTTTACCAATGAATGCACCCCCAATAATCTAATTAGAAAGGTGTTCATTCTTACTTTTTTCAATAATGTTTTACTATTTGTTTTTGGTTAAATTTTATTTTTTGATTTATTGTATGGAATGACTCAATGTTGTGTTTTTTCTTGATTAATATATGATTCTCATTTTGTGTGGCATGTATATTCAATATATGCATTTTATAACATTAATAATCTAGTGTACCATTGAATTTGATATTTAAAGTATATACTTCTAAGAGTTTTTATAATAATGATGTATGTTCAAATATTTAATTAGTTGAACTATGGAAAAAAGTTGACATCTACATTGAATTTTATTTATGTTTTCAGAATCACAATGATATTTTTATGTCATCTAAATTAGTGTTCCATTGTTAAATTTTAGTTTTAGTTCCCATGTTAAATACATTTTTCACATGAATTTTTATTCATTATCAATAATTGTTATGTTACATATTTTTCTTCAACGTACTGATAAAGTTATTATTGAATGTTGTTCATTGAATTTGGAAGAAATTTCAGACTTGTCATTGGGGCGTGAATAAACCAGGTACATCCAATTGCTTATATTAAATAAGTGATAGTATATATATATGTACTTATTATTTATTATAAATTGTTTTCATGAAGTTTTATTAAAGAAAACCTAATTGGGATGCTCATGTCATTGCTGCAGCCTTATCTTTTTTAGGTGTGCTCTAGATCATGTTCAATGATTAATGTTAATTGAGGTTATTATAGCCAATTCATATACTTTTACAAGGTTTTGAATAATTGAATGGGTTGTATTAAGTAAAACAATCAAAGACGATCTAGATGATTGAAGAGATCAAAATTTCCATATTTGTTACCTTAAAATGCAAGGTTTTATACATCTTGTCATCCATTTCTAAATATTGAAATTATTATATTTGTGTGTAAGGGAATACAGATATTAACTCCATAGGATTGACTGTTTTTTCATGGATTCTAAAAAATTTCATACTTATTAAATCTTATTCTTTTTTCTTATAACAATTTGAGAAAACTAAATAAAATACTTATTATTATTTCTTATTTTCATTTTGTTTTATTTTATTTGTTTTTTGATCATAAGAAGCTATAATATACTGAAGAAAATGTTGTCAATTGGTTATTATTAGATTTTTTTCAGGATTTCTAATGTAATATTCTTGCTCTATTTTGTAATCTCGTGTAATTAAATTCATCAAGACTTGTTTTATTAAATTTTATTTGGGGTTTGACCCCTCATATAATCCATCTAATCTGATTTTATCCCTTACTATTTATATGGGTATAAGGAATTAGGAAGAAAATATCACATACATGTTATTGTAGCGTGTGAGGTAAATGACTTTGATGTTTTTTCAAGGATTCCAACAACTTTACAACTCACTGAATGTTATTATTGTTTCTTGTAACCATTTGTAAAAACCACGTAAATACTTATTATTATTCCCCTATTCATTCACTTAGTTTTTTCCATTGGGTAATACCTCCTTAAAAATGCACTATAGATAGCCTCCTAGGTGTCAAATGTGTATTATTTATTTTGAAGTATCTATCTACTTTCCCCTTAATGTAATAGGATAATAATTTTAGACATATATCTTTTTCAGTGAATCCCTTAATAAAGAAAGTATTCATTATTATTATGAAATCTTTATGAATGTGTAGGAATCATCTCCCTAATCACCATGAAATGTTGGTAAAGCTTCATATTGATGTTTTTTGAGCACATATAGTCATTATATCTTAGTGATATCATGACGTATGAGAAACCCCCTCACTTGGGTAATTTCCTGGCCTCTCAACCTCGATAGATCTTGAATCCAGTATACTTGGGCACATGATAGTGGAGTTTTCCACCAACGTTATCCCACATAGCATGCCATGTTCCTCCTCTTTACATACCTTGATAGTGTAAAATATTTTCTCCCATGTATGTGAAATTTAATTCCTTCTTTTAGGGGATTAAAAGTGGATGATATAGAACTTCTTAATGCCTCAATATTCACCTAAAAATAAGATTTATACAATGAGAACTCTATAAATATAATCCATTTGAAAATGTGTAAAAGATATGAATTCCAATTTGAATATATATATATATATTAATCTAAAAATAGATATAAATTAATTAAATAATTTCACCTATCCATTATAATCATACCAATTCATGGTTGTGTAAAACAACTATGAATGCACCCACATAAAACAACAAAATCACACACATAAAGCTATCATATACTTATAAATAGTCTCTCTATATTGAAATAAAGTAATTTTTAACATTACAAGAACAAGAGAAATAATAAAAATGATGGGAATTTGGTCATGAGTCATTAGGAATTTATGAAATTATATGTTTTTTTGTAATCATGTGTTATTTAATTATTTAGTTTTTATTACAATAAAATAGATATTAGTTTTGTAATCTTACATAATTCAGCTTATCTGAATTCATCCCTTGCTATTTTTAGGGTATTTGGGATTATTAGTAAGAAAATACAAAAAATTTGTGTAAGACTTATGTGGATGATTAGATTTGGGTTTCCTTTTTAGGTATGCATGATAGTTATTCAAATGTTTTCATGTTTATAGATTTCAATGTTTTCATGTTATTGGATTGAGGGTTTCTATATTGATTGTTTTAATAATTTTTAGGATACAAGTTTCCAGGATTTAGGTACTAGGTTTGAAAATTGAAGGTTCGGTTTACAAGATATTATGTTTTATGTTCAATAGTTTTTAGTTTGTGGGAGCCCATGTATGAACAAATATGTTTGAAGGTTTTCACAAATAGGTTTATAGGTTTGAACAAATAATTTTGCACATATAGGACTGTAGTTTTCAAAATCAGGGTTTCACAAACAGGTTTTCAGGGTTTCACAATTATATTTTTATTTTTTGGGATCCCATGTATGCCCATGTTTTCACAAAAAGGTTTGCACAATCTCATTCTCCCATAGAAAACATGGTTCTTACTAATTTTTATGTTCAATAGTTTGTAGTTTTCACAAACAGGTTTGTAGGCTTATATTTTTGTTGGTTATGGGTTTTAATGTTACTGGTTACAAAATTTTAATTATTCAGATTTGTATGTCATCTAGTTAAAATTTAATTGTTTATAGGTAGCAGTTTTGTAGGTTGGTATGTTAGAGTTTTATAGGTTCCATGATTATTTGTTTACATGTTTTTAGGTAAGAATAATCTTGATTAGTGGTTTATATTTTTATTTGTTTTATAGATTAGGTATATGTGTTTACTATTTTATAGGTTTTTTAATTAATGTTTTTTGATTTTTAGGATTATAGGTTACATGTTTTCAGCTTGAAATATGCAAGTTCACCTATGAACTTCAAACCTTAAAATATATAGGTTCACATGTTCAAGGTTTGTAGTTATGAAACATTATAAAAAAATCCCTGAAATTGTGACTTCATCCTTGTTTCCATCATTGATTCACTCATTAAAGGTCTAGTTTCTGGTAAGAGAAGGTTTTACCATTTCCCAGTTAATGGATTCATCAATGTTTTTATGTTAAAATGTTTCATTGTCACCCATTTTTTAATGTTTTATTTTCTAGTAGCTATGATAATACTATTGTGATCTGGGCAGAGGATGGTGACAATGATGATTGGTATTGTGTTTAGACATTAGGTCAACTGACTAGCAAAATATGATATCATGGGTACTTTGTAAGTTATTATTTCAAACCTAATTACATGTATTATAATTTTTCTAAATAAATGGATGTATTTAAATGTTTATTTCCTTGTTTTACATGTACTAACTATGTTGAAAATAAAAATAAATTTAAACAAAAATGTAGGAAGTTCAACACAAATGTTTATTCCATACTGTGTAGGTACTACATTTATCTCTATCATGTAATCATATTTATGTCACTTGTTTATGTACCTACCTTAATTCCATATGAAGTATTTTCTCATATGTTTGTGCATATACTACAGATGGCATGGATGGGTCATAGACTGGAGCTGGCATAGACTGGAGCTGGCATGGATGGGCTAGAGTGGGAGCTGGCATGGACTGGAGAAGACATGGATGTGGCTAGACCTAGATGAGCTGGAATAGACTGGATTTGTCATGAACGAGGATAGAGATAGAATGGATGGGCTGGGTATGGAGCTGACATGAATGAGTTGGATCTTATGGTTCTAGAGTCTCCGATGATGATGGGTTGGAGCTGCTGCGATGGTTGATCCTGTTTGGGGGGGGATCCAGTGGGGGGGGGGGAAGGGTTGTCTAAAATTGTGGGACAGAATTGTGGAACAATCCTAGTGAGGATCCAATAGGTTTTGTTTGTAATGAATTTCACTATTAATATAATTAATTCTTATCTAATATTTAACATTAGTTAAAATAATCTTTGGTTAAATAATTAAAACATTTGTATTATATATTGTAAATTAATAAATATAATATGAAATTTTAGTGGAAATAAAAATTTATAAATTTTATTTAACTATAATTTATAAAAATATATATTATATATTGGTAATATTATTATCAAAAAATAAAATTTTCACTAGAACATATTTCTAAACACTTTAACCAACATATATATTATCTGGGTGTCATCCACGCCATTGATTTTTCCCTTCAAAGAGGCTGGAAAAAACTCTGGATTGAAAGCGACTCTACTACAATCATTCATGACATCTGGAATGGTTCCTTTCATCTGGCTTGGTCTCTCACCACTCTTTGGATGAATTGTCTCAACTCTCTACATGGGATTGACTACATAGCCACTCATGCCTATCGGGAAGCGAATACTGTTGCAGATGCTCTTGCCAACAAAGGCATTCATCAGTCCATGACTTGGCTGAACTCTTTACCTGCTGATTTATTATCTTTGTTTGATAGAGATTGTAAAAGAATTACATATTTTCGCCTTTTGTAACTTTTTGGTTATCAATAATATGACCTTTCTTTTGAAAAAAAATTAATTTTTTTAAAGTAACACAAATCAATCAATGAATGCATTGATTTGTAGATTGATCACCTTGAGGGATGGGATTATAATTGCTGGGATTATTGGGAGAATTAATTTTAATCTCTTAATTGTTTATCCTATGAAAATGAATCAAGATTGACATGAAAATAGATCAAGGTTTTGTAATCTCATTTTTTCATGTTATTTTATCCCCCGGTTTTGTGATTCACCACGAGCATTCTTTGTTTGGCCTAAGGTTTTACAAATCCCAATCGATCAATCACTAGGCACCTATTTCATGGAACAACCATCAGATATCATAGATCCATGATTGAAATGATGCAATAGAGGTGTGAATATGGTGACGACAGTGAACCAGATGATAAATGATTCCCAATTTTGTGTTCTTTGAAATTATTCATCACAAAAATGAAGAATGTCAATTCAATATATTTTGAGAATAGATCTAGTGATGAAACATGTTTATTCAGTTATGGATTGAAATAAAAACCTTGGATCATGATTTTCATAGTGATTTGAGGATAGAAACCAAATGATGGAGGAGTAGAGGAGACGCATGATTGCAGATATGGGATTTTGCAAAATCCCATAGATCACGTCGTATAATATGGGATTTCATGGAATATGGGCCCCCTTTATATGTGGATATCATTTCAGGTATGAGATAATGATAACATGGAATGTGACCCCTATCACATTGACTATGAACCTCCCCTGTTGAATCGGTGTGTACTTCAGAAGTACATAGACATGGGTTGGAGTACATGGGCATGAACACACTGTGTACTCCTACACGGACACAGCTTGGGATACACAAAATGATACAGGTACATGACTTAGGTACACATACATGTTCATGGGACATGGTCATGATACCATGTGTCTCTACATGCCATGTATATCCTTCTTCACACTATGTATATGGTGACTACATTCCATGTGAGGCACTTCTACACAGGCATGACATGGGATAGTTGGATATTCCATGTACCCCTTTGGACCTACCATATACCCCTTAGGACACAACGCGTACACCATTCAATATTTCTTGAGTATCTTTGTTTTCTTATTTTGGACCAATATAGGTTGAGTGTGCTCCCTTGGTCCTTTCCCTTGAGGTCATAGTGTGTAATTACATCAACATCGCTAGATTGTGATTCCCTATAGAGGCCAATCCTTAGATAGAGTTATGGTGTCCCTCCACAAGACTAGAGTGTGATCCATTATCATCCCTAGTTTCGGTCTGTGGAATAAGTGTGACATTCCTCTACAGGGCATTGATCCACCATATAGTTGGCCATATCATTAGGGTTTTTGGAATCATTGGCATATGATCCATTATGTAGCGGGTTGATCTAGACTAGTTCTGTGCACTACACCAAATTCAGTAATTAGCAGTGATTTATGAAACTGTTGATTATTTTTTTTCTAACTATAGTGGAAGTTTTTAAAAAACCATCACTAATTTTTTTAATGGGAAACACTTCTTCCACCCCTACCCACCGATGCTTCCCCCCAATCCTGACACCCCAACCCCTATTCCCCTATCCCCATTGAACCCCTCACCGCTGGCCCCCAAGCCCATCGAACCCCTCACCATCAGTCATCGACCCCATCAAACCATTTTCCCTTCATCCCTACGCCCACTCTCCCCTCACCTCTTGCCCTCACTATCATCCCCTCACACTCTCTTAGACCATTTCCAACCCCTCACCCCATTGAACCATATTCCCTCACCGCCAGCCCCTGACCCCATCAAACCTTGCCCAAAAAACCCCAGCCCCTAACTGCTGGCCCTCAACCCCATCGAACCCTATCCCGCCAAAACCATGCCACTTGCCACTGGCCCTGACCCTGTCAAACCCTATCCCCTCACTAAGGCCCCCTTCTCCCCCTCTACATTGGAACCCTTCTATGTTTCCACATTTACGCCCTACTCAGCCAAAATTTCACTCCCCAGTTTGAGGCAATTCACCCTTTTATTATATATTTTTTGATTTTATATAATGTATGGGTTCTAGCATGTGTCTGTTATGGATAAGGGAACCTTTTATTTATATTCATGTAATGAATTGACTAGTAGGATGGCAATGTTATCATGAGTAAGGAATGCTCCTAGTCGGATGCATGCATTTTTTGTTTATGTTTGTGAATATGGAATATATATTCCAAGTTGATTAAATGGATAAATTATTTCTGATGTTTATATTTAATTGAAATAAATTTTCTTGTTGCTATGGATTTTCTCCCAATAGTTTTATTTATATTTTGAACTATGATTCAAGTTATTCTATTCCTAGTAGTGTGTGTGGTAATCTATTTGTTGGGTTTTCTACTAGGTATGATTACTAACCCCATCCATATGATTCCATTGTGGAGAAGTTTTATTGTTAAAATGTTTATTTAAAATTCTTTAATACATTATTGAAAATAACTATTTAATTCGAATAATTTTTTATTTTTATAAATAATTCAAAAAAAGTTATGAATTATCTTTTTGTAATATCTCTTTTGTTTATTCTATGTTCTTATCAAGATTACATTTTAATGTATTTTTTATATAATTTGATGTAACCATTGTATGTTATGAAATATAATTATTTTAATGAAAATTTTATAATTTAATGAATAGAAAAATTATTGAATGAAATATATACCATTTTTTAAATATGTTGTAAATACTATATAATTCGTTATCCTGATTTATGTGTATTCACCTAATGTTTTTTTAAATTTGATGCTCGTTTTATCTCCACAGGTTTTCATTTTGTTATTTTTGATTATTTTTATATTCATGTGAAACACACACACACACACATATTATGTATTATGATAAATGGAATGTCCATAGGATTGTATTTTCCCCAATAAATAGGGTAATTATTAATGTATCATGAGTTATCAATGTGTAGGTTATATTATGTATGAATCATCCATAATTTTATGCATGAAAATCAGTGCCTCCCCTACCATCATCCTGGTGCCCCTCCCAACATCCAGGCCCCCCTGCATATCCCTCCCTATACTCTCTGCTATGGTGATAGAGAATTACTAGGCCTACCTGGACTTAGTGACCCTAGGGTGTTTCTCCCATGATGCCTATTTTAAATTAATAAATGATTGACTTTTATTTTCTTTCTATTTTACATAATGTTATCAATGATTGATTCCCTTTTTTTACAATGAATTTTTTCGTACTTATATGACTCTTTTTATAACTACATGGGTTGTGTTTTATTCATGACCATTTCTATATTTTCCTACTTAGTGACACTTATGTGTTTTAATTAATTTATTTTCAATGAATTATCAAATCAAAATTTCAATAAAAAAATAATGGATATTGATGTGGAATTATTTTAAAAGGAAAATAGTAAATATATATGTTCTTATGGTTGGAAGGATTAAAGAATTATGATGAAAAATAAAGAACAAATTTAATATGTTTAGAGACATATATATATATATATATGGTTAGTTTTAAGAAACATTCAGGGAGACTACTAATGATATGTTCAAATATACACATGTCCTCCACTTTTAGATCATTGTATTCAACAAAAATCCTCCAACCAAGAAATTTTTTTAGTGTTCATGATGCATAAACCAATTAATTTCCCAATTTCTAGAATGATCTAAACCTAAATGTTTACTAGATTACATCTTATCTTGAAAATTCTCTTAAGGGACCGGTATGGAAGTTGCTACAAACATGGAGAGACAATTAAAGTCTCACAAACACAAGAGTATGAGTGGGAGAGGTAGGAAAATATATGAAGAAGGGAACAAAGTAAACATGAAGAAACATAATATTTGAAGGGAATCATACCAACTAACAGAGGTAGATTTTCCTTACAGTAATGAAACATGATGATTTTTCAGATTTAAAAGATTTAACACACTCCACGGTTTCATTTCTATCAACTGTGGGTAGTATGACCTTCAGTGGAGGATTAGGGTTTGAAAACCTTATGTCCCTAGTTTTTTGAATGGTGTATTACTTCAATATGCTTCCCTATAATATGAAAAATGGTTGGATATTTTTTTTCTACCACATAAAACATGGTAACAACAAACATGTAATAGCCTTGATATTTGAAGATGATGAAGTAGTGATAACTGATAATTTAGAACTCAACAAAATATCTCCATCCATTCTGAAACCAAACTTGGTGACCATGGATTTGGGAGGGATCCTCTATTCATTTAAACCAAGATTCGTGGTCACCGGTTTTGGTTTCAGAATGGATGGAAACAGTTCGCTAAGTTCTACAATATCAACTATAGTCACTACCTCATCTTTACATATCAAGAATATACTAAGTTTGTTGTCACCATAATAAAAATGAAAGCAACAAAAATAAACTACCCTATTTCATAATGTTATAAAGAAAATTGTAGTAATCCCCCATAAAAAAACTAGAAACACAAGGCTGTCGAACCCCAATTCTCCACTTAAGGCAAAGCTATCTACAATTGATGGAAATAAAACCATGGAGTGTGTTAAATATTATAAATATGAAAACTCATTCTACGTCATTACTATGAGGAAAAGATACCTATGTCTATTGGTATGATTCCCTTAAAATTTACTTTTCATTCATTTTTACTTCATTCCCTTATTAATATATATTTTTCTACCTCTCCCACTCTCCCACTTGTGTTTGTGCGCCTCTACTTTCCTCTCTATGTTTTCAGAAGCTTCCATAATAGTATTCCAAAAGAATTTTCAAGAAAATATGTAACCCATTCAACATTTTGGGTTCAGATCATTCTAGAAATTGGGAAGTGAATTTCTTTTTGTTCCATGAATGCTAAAAAACATGGATTGTTTGGAGGATTGTTGTAGAATAAAACTATCTAAAAGTGGGATATGTGTGTATATTTGAGCATGTCATTAGTAGTCTCCATGAAAGTTTCTTCAAAATGATAATATTCAGATGTATCTAAACTTATGTATGTTGTTCTTAAATTTTCATCCTAAATCTTTAATCATTCATACCATAAGAACATATATATTTACTATTATCCTTTTAAAATATTTTCAAATTAATAGACTTTATTTTTTTGATTAAATATTTTTTTGATAATCCATTGAAAATTAATTAATTATTTGTATATGAATGATAAAAAAAATATTTAATATATTATTTATTTTTTAAGGATTTCTGTTGAATATAATGATAAACAACCTCTACAACTCCCTACATATATTATTATGATTATAAGGGAATTCATTATACATTTTTTAAATATTTTTAATGTGTACTCATTTTAAATTATTCAATTACATTCATTTTTAAAATGCATGTATTTAAGATTATATATCTACTAATAATGTTAAAAATATATTTGTAGATAAATATTTTTTTATTCATAATATGTCACCCCGAAAGGTCCCAAAGTTTCTAGTGGGTCTCACCATGTTTCTGGTTCTCCTCAGTTGCTGCCCATATTCTGTGGCAATTGAGGTTTGTTAGAGGTAATGAAGTGTCTTGAGGAAGTTAAGCATGTATTGAGATTGTTTGGAACTCCTGAAGATATTAGATTTTATGCTATTCTATGTCTACTTTTGTGTCCATATTTGGAATAATGGGAGTTTTTTTCTACCAATGATGAAAGTTGGGATGATGTGGGAATTTTTTAAGTCCATTTTTGTCTGATGGTTTATACCATAGGAGGTAAAGATGAAGAAAATGGAAATGATCATGAGTGTCCAGTAAGGTTAGTAGATGGTGAAGTCTTATGTTGAACACTTCAAAGAGATGGTTTCCTTTTATATGGAGGTTGTGTTTTAGGATATATTGAAATATTCTATTTTCATTGGGGATATTAATACATAGATCAAGGAGAAAGTCTTCTTCTGAAAGGATCTCCATTTTTAAAAGTTGGTGGAGGATGTGTTTTTGGAAGAGTTTTTACAAGAGAAGCATATAAGAAATTGGTTACATGAGTTATTCCATTTAAGATTCATTATTTTTGGGTTGTTTTCGTTCATAATGAGTTTGTGTTACATTTTGATATGTGATAAAGGTTTGTTAATTGAAATATGAAATGTATGGGTTTGTTTGGTGGTTTTACATTGTTTCTTATAGTGGTGCAAATAGTTTTGACTATCGGACTATGTTGTAATAGTTTTGTTTTAGTGTATTCTTGTGTAGTTTTTTATTAATTGAATGATGAAATGTATGGGGATGTTCATTTTTTAGGGTAGATCTGAGGTGTATATTTTGTAGCTTTATTTTTTCATAAATCAACATTTAGTGGATGTTCAAAATACCACAAAATATGGAATATTTTTTATTAGCATCGAATTAACTGCCGCTATATTATGACCATTTTTTCCGGAGGAGGTTAAAATTACCTCTAAATATGACCCACTTTTAATATAGCTATAGTTTTCTTTGTTTTAGCACTAATTGTCTGGCTAAAAAAATTATGGGGTGGTTTTAACTACTGCTAAATATTCATTATTTTTTTTCTAGAAAAACACTTCTAAAATGAGGAAAACCACTACTAGATATAAATTCTATGACACTTACAAGAAACTAGCACCAAATAGAATGAACCACCACATATTGGACGCCAACTCCAAATTTAGCAACAATTTTTTGAAACTATCACAAAAACCTATAGTGGTGGTTTAAACCACATCTAAATAAAAAAGCATCACTAAGAAGCACTTTTCTTGTAGTTGTGGTGTCCCCCAGCGGTCCTAGGAGTGACCCATATCCTTTTATCATGGTCAACGTAGACCACTGAGCTTTCTTGGGTGGGTCCTAATGACCAAGACCTATTCTTAGATTGTCTCCGATGGTATCATGGATTTTGGAGTGAGTTATCCCAGAATGAGCATTTCTTAAAACAAAATATTGTGGTTGGAAATTGTTTACGACTGGTTAATGGAGAGGTGTTTTTCCTGAGTATATCTGGGTTCTTTTTCTCTATTTCTATTATACATTTATTGTTATTTTTTTTGAGATTACTACACTTGGTGCTTTTTGTTTAGTGTTTTTGGGGTGTCTTAATGAGTATTTTTATATTCTCCCCTACATGGGATTTTTCATCATGTGTCATGTCTTGTGAAAATGATGACCCATTTGATGGTCTCCCTAGAGGATAGGGAGTAGGTAGATCATATATGGAGCTTGTTAAACCGAGGTGTTTCCCAGGATCTTACATTTGACTTATTCTTCACCATTGGAGTAGGTTGGACTCTGCACATCTTTTTGTGGGGGATTGTATTTATCCACCTTTTACCTAATAATACTCCACTGTTGTACTCTATTGTGGGATCTTAGATGTATGCTTTCATATCATTTAGTTGTTTGCATTTCATAATTCGGTGGGATTTGAGATTTGTGGTTGTGTACGTGTACTTTAGGAAAATGACTCACATTGGTGGTATATGATTATTTTTCACTGGTCGCAATCCCTTGGACTATTAGATGTGGGAATGAGGTAGTCATGGGTCAGACCTCGGTGGGTTGGGTGGTGACACACTAGCACCCAACAATCCATCAGTGTTATTTTGGAGATCATATGATCACGTGAGGATCCCTTCTAGGGGGATTTTACACTTGAACCCTATAAGAACAATGATGGTAGAAAAAAAATAGATTCACATGATCAAAAAAATCATCAAAGAAGTATTATAATACAATGTATTATTTCTTATGATCTATATAAATTAGTTATAATTTCAATGTGAAAAAATATTCTCATGGGTCCAACGTATTTCATTTTCAGTATTCATTAGGAAAATATAATTGGATGTGAAGTTCAAATATTTATGAATATGTGGATAATCAATTGAATATGAAAATTATTGAGAAGGGATCAGCCTCAATAAGCATATCTATTATACCTAGAATCATCATATGGTATCAGAGAGGGCCATATTCAAATTTATAAATATTTATTTTATTGTTTATCAGTACACATTTAAAAGATTATCTTTAATTCAAGTATAATTCATTATTAGTCCATATTTGATATTGTTATTCCATATATTTCTTTCTCTCTCATATAATCAATATCTGTTAATAATTAATAGAGACAAAATTTGAAGAACCCATCCAGAGGTTCCAAGATTTTTTGTTAAGATAACAATGGGTTACACAAAGTGTACTCCTTTATTATATTCCTTTTAAGATTGTTCATTTCACCAGGACACCTGTGTGGACTCCAGGATGTCAGAAAACAATCACACATATCATACATTAAATGTACCACATGTTGACCAATAAGGGTTGAACATGGATTTTTTGGACTACGTGATGTGTAGGTTACCTAAACATTGTGCAGTGAATGAGTTTTTTGTAGTGGAAAATACTAGGTCAAGAAATGTCATGTAATTAATACATCGTGTGCATTTATTATGTTTCATGTACTCTCTTTTAACTATACAACATTAATTACATGCAGTGTAATCCTTCTACACATCATGTACTTCATAAATTCTCATGATAAGTACACCTTGAGTCTATAAGAATTTACTAAAAATATCAAATGAAGTGAAGTACACATCTTGGGGATAGCTTTCATACATTATGTAATTTAAATATTTATATATAAATAATAAATTTAATTAATTACTTCATTAAACCTCATCGAATTGATTTCTTTAGGTCATTAAATTGAAATTTCACATCAGAAGTTATGTTTTATATTATATTATATTCTTAATATATTCCATGAAATATTTGAAACTATGATTGATGTATAATTATTTACCACTAAAGACTCAATGTGCATTAAATTGTATAGGTTATGTAATTTTAATGTGTTCCATGTGGAATTAATTTGGAAGTATACTCTTTGAAATTATGAAACATTCCATGTGCACAATATTTTATATGAGTGCATCGTATATAATTATATCTATACTAATTAGTTCACATAGTTACTCATCGAGTTTCTTCCAAGTAATTGTTATATATTATTTCTTTATGTATTAAATAAAATAAAATTATTTATTATATTTGTAATCAAAGTGGATTGGAATATTGAGGTGATTATATGGAATTAGATAAAATTAATTAATTAATTAATAGGATAAATAATCTAATTAATTAATGGGAATTTTATCTTAATGCGGAATGAATTAGAATGATTGTTAACTAGGATTTTTTAAATGTATATTAATTGAATGTGTATAAGTGATCATTATCATTGAAAAGATCTTTGTATGTGTTTGTTTAACTAAATTTAATTATTTTTTTGGGTTTTGAATTATTTATTATTAATTAAAAATGATGGTTTTTGGGAGTCCCTCCCTATTTTATTATATTAGACCTATACAGTCAAGGTTTTTTTATGTAGTAACATTTAACCAATCCTCATTTCCTCTCACATATGTGTGAGTTATGAAACATATGTAATAAAAGGAGTATCTGAAAGGTGAAAGGAGATTTTTTGATGAGGAACCAAGGTAGAGGTGGTTTAAGATAGAATCGAGATGAATCTGACCCAAGTTATATATAGGTGTGCAAGTGGAATTCCGTAACTTGGGACCTAACTAATATAATTAGATTCCACTTGGACCATAGGTTTATTTTCTATACACTCAATAAATCAACCTTTAAATAATATTATGATTAAATAATTTAATTATTTATTTAATTTCTATCCATGAATGATTTATTTTATGGATTCGGTATTATTATCACATAATTTAATGGTTTTATATACATATATAGAATTAAAATAATAATGATTATGTTTAAATTATTTATTAGAACATGGTTAATCCATAAATTAAAATCCTCTTAATATTAACAAAACATTAAAGGAAAATACATGAAAATATTATGTATAAAAAAAAAGTTCGTCAAGTTAATATTAAGTTATTAAGCCTTCCATCATTAAAATTTTGATGAACTGATGGTAAATGTTTTGGTTCAACCTCCATCAGGGTAACTTTTAATTATCAGGAAGTTATAAATAACATAGTGGGTAATCTTAAACAAATATATATTTGGTTTAATATCCTCCATACATCCAATAGAAATTTTGAGGAATGTGTTGATGAAATACAAGTTAGGATTTTTGGATGGGGGAGTCCCATCAATGGTTCACGGATCTTCAAATTTTTAGTTGGAAATTCCTCCTCCCTAAATACTTTTTAATAATTTTAATGGCCTCTTTATGTCTTAATAGAAGGTAAATATGAATCTTTTCCACTGGAATTTAAAAAACAATAATAAATTCAATGTTCAATAGCGAGGGAAGTTGGGATTTGATAAATTATTAGGAGAATTAATATAATTAATTTTTTTATCATTCCATACATAAATTTTAATCAAGTGAAGTAATAATAACATGCTCTTTTATTGTCAAATATTTAAAATTTCATCAACAAAATTATCCCTACAATAAATTCGGGATAAAGATCATATCATACTAGAAATTAGATTCTCAAAAGGGTTCAAATGTATACTAATAGTATTATTACCTTAACTGAAGGCTTACATGATATAATACTCAATGATTGATTCTCATGTAAAGGAGGCCTGTGATATAGAGATCTCCAAATGTGATAAAAACCTGAGTGATGAAGTCTAAATTTAGTTTTTAATTATTTCATATATGTATAATGAAGTCATAAAGTCACATGAAGACATGGATCAAATAGAATTCTTAAACATCTTAGTGGTATTTATAAAGAGGGAGCATTGAATGAATAGCTTGAGATATTCAAGGTAACCTTTTAGTGAAAACATGAATAAGGTACACTAGTTGGGCCTCATGTATTAAAACTCAGTAGCTATATTAAGCACCTAGAGGCTCCACATTTTATATTTCCTAAAGAACTACACACGGATATGAATATTTAATCCCTCTCTAAAATATTCTCTAGATTTTTTGTTAATTTTAATATAAATGAAATATAGGAGTCTCTCCAAAACCTTATAACTCTACTTCACCAAGTTGATTAGGATCTGAAGCATGAAATGCCTTTAGTCCTTATGTTGAGTAAATGTAAAGGCTAGGGAAAGTGATATATGTTGAAAGATTCTTTGAAATTCCATTTCAAGAGAAAGAGGACCAAGGTACTATTAAGGGAACATGACATTTTCAATTTTTCATGTTTTAAGAATGGAAAGTAGAAGAGAAAAATGCACCCAAACAATGAAGTTATAGGAAGCTTCATGTGTGTTTTTTATTGAGTGTAATGTTTCTATTTCATAAAATTGGGTATTAGATATAGAATGTGGTGGTCACATATATATTTATATATAGGAACCATGTTTTTTCTAAAATATTTCCTCAGGTGATAAAGATCTATGATTACCCAATAGATCCAAACTTGTTATTGTGGTTTTTGGGAACTATCACCTCATATTATCGATAGGAAAGATCATTTATTTGAAATTTTTATTATATTCCTTCAGTTACCAAAAACACTATTTCTTTATCCTAAATTTGTATAGAATTATTTATTTATAAATTTTTGAATAAATGTTAATCATGTTAAAAATAAATCATTTTTATGGTAATCCATGTTTAAATAATGGTCTTTATGTGTTGGATTACATGAACTAAGTAATGGTAATTGATAATGGAAATAGTTCCCATGAATTATACCACAAAAAACTATGGAATCATCACCTGGATCATGTAAACAAAATAAAATTTGACAAATGTAACCATAGATGGATATTTGGATTCATTTGTCCAAAAACCACTTTGTTTATGTCAAGAATGTTTATGAGAAAAAATTATCAAATCTATATTTAGTGGAAAAGGTAAAAGTGCCATGGATATTCTTGAATTAGTCTACACCAATGTCTATAGATCATTTACAATTGATTCTTGGGGTGGTTACTCAACCTTCATGAAATTTTAATAACGATTTTAGTTGATATGGATATGTTTACAAAATAAGATTTATGGTAGATTCCCTTGACAGATTCAAATAATATAAGAATGAAGTTGAGAAATATCATTGTGGGAATATCATGAAACATCACTTAGACCATGGTGGGTAATATCTTAATCAAGACTTAATATATAATTTATAGGAGTTGGGGTTTTTATCTTAACATACTCCTTTCTATACACCATAATGGAATGGTGAAAGTGAAAGGAGGAACTACAACCTACTACCCATGGTGAGATTAATGATTAGTCAATGGAGTCTTCCATTATCCTTTTGGGGACATGAATTATATAAAACAACAAACATTCTAAACTAAGTTCCAAATGAAGTAGAAGATTGTATTCCATATGAACTTTGGTGTGGGAATAAATATGTGTTGTCTCATGTATGATTATGGTGATTTAATGTAATTTCTAAGGATAATTTGGGAAAACACATGAACCCCAATAAACTAAGTGTATCATTATAGTATAAACCAAGTAAAAAGGGGGATATTACCTATATACACCATAATATAAGAAGATTATGGTTGAAAAACGTCTAAAATTCCTATATAGTGATCATATATTTAAAATAGATTGTGGTAGAAAAACATACTTTGATGAAGTTATGGATCAAGATATATAAGGATTGGATTAGGAATAAATACCTCGAATTCCCAAAGAAGAAAAAATTACAAAGAGACAATAATTTCATATGATTATGAGAGATGTTAGGGAACTAGAATGATATATTTTTCTAGTCACTGAGGATGGTGACTCATTATTAGTTTATCATAATGACCTTGTAACCTATAAGTAACCAGTATGTGGAATAAATGCTTCCAAAAGAAAATAATCTATAGACACATAAACATATTCGATATACTTAAACAAATTATATATTTTGGTAGAATCTCTAGTGGATGTAAATCATGTTGGTTATAAATGGGTATTCAAGAAGAAACTATACATGGAAGGAAAAGTTATTACCTATAAGGAATGACTTGTTTAAAAAAGATTCAAATAGTATCAAGGTATAAACAATGAAAAAAACATTTCACCAGTTTATAAACTAAAATATATCTTGCATATACATTCCATAACAGCATAGAATAACTATGATATTTGGAATATGGATATCAAAACCACCTTCTTAAATGGGAACCTTCAAGTAGATGTCTATATGAAACAACTGAAATAGTTTACGACTCTATAGGATTCAAATAAGGTGTGAAAGTTTTATAGATAAAATTAGTGATTAAATAATGAATTCAGATCATTAAACATTTGGTTTTATGAATTCATAATGAAATTTCTTTCAAAAATAATGTAACGACCTGAAATTTTATAAATTAAATTCGCTTTAAGGATGAATTAAGTGTCTTATTATGTGTAATGGATATAGAAAATAGATGAAATTATTTGGATTTATTATATCCTATTGGATTTAAAATATTATTAAGAATATTCATATTGATAATATAGTTATTTAATAGTGATCATATGATTAGTATAGATATTGGGTTTTGGTAAATCTAATTGACACATAAAAATGAAGTGATGGATCAACTAGTAAGATCATACCCTATGAAGCTAATTTACCAGATAATTAAAGGGAGATAGTGTCACTGGACTTTTCCATTGACTAATATGAATATTATATCCAATAACTTAATCATGAATAAAACCATTTATGAGATAAGTTCAAGCTCATCGTGATCACATCACAAAGCATGTATGTTGAACCACCCAATGAAAGTCTCACCATTGCACACCATACTATAAAGGAATTTTATAGTGTATCAAATAGATATGTATCAATACACTAATAATATAAATATATATATTTTATTTAATAATGGATATATTTTCATCCTGTTATTTTTATTTTATAAATGATTTTTTATTTTGACACAATAAAACATAAATTTTATTTTTGGGTAATATTCAAATTCAATTAAGGAATTTAATTTGATGAATTGATGGATTTTTGGAATAAATTATATTTTAATAATATATTATTATTAAATAATGCCTATCAAATATAAATTATCATATAAGTTTTAAGAAATCAAATGTAAATTTTATATGGGTTCAAAAACTGATATTGTAAAAAAAACCCAGTATTTCTCAATAAATGTTGGTTATATTTTAAAAGTAGAAATTCATATATTTATAAAAATATTCTGATAAAATGAATATTATTTTTGGATTAATAATGTTAAAATTATCCAATAGTGAATTTTTCATAATTTTTAAGAGTGGAATTTTCAGGTATAAATTAAATATAGTATAAATATACAATGGGTATTATGACATAATAATGACCCAAAATGATATAATAAATACAATAAATATTATACATGACCAAATATATGTTCTACTTTAAAATAATTTTATTTTAATTTTAGGTTATTAATTTTCTAAATCTTTTATGAATTCTCCAAAACCTATAATATATTTTATAGTTTTAAAACCATTTCTTTAAGAGTATGACTAACCTCCACATCATCAAGGGTATTATTTTATCAATAGAGGCCATTATACATATAAAATAATGAAAACAACCCCTATTTTTTAGAAACCATGGGTAAAACCCATGGGAAGGTTTGTTGATTTGGTTATTTTATTATATAGATCCAAAACCTAAGTTTATGAAATAATAATGAACTCCCCTTTATTTTCCTATATAAACCCACCTAATATCCCATTAATCTTCACTATAAATATTTTGAGAACTTCCTTTCTCTTCCCTCACCAATATAGAGTCCTCTAATGGTTCCCATAAGCTCTCAAGAATCCCCTCACAAGCATTTGGAATCACACTCTGAATGTAAGGGATCCTCTCCTTCTCTCATTTATCCAAGTTTATTCATTGTATTATGTATTTTATCTGTAATTCCTAATTATGAGATATATTCATACATATCCCCTTACTACCCACATGATTTTAAAATGATTTTAGACTGATTTCAATCTCATTAATCCCTCCCATGATCATTTTTATGCCCCCATTTTACTGCCAAAATGTCACCATGATTTTCCATGATAAATAATTATGTAGTGAATAACTATACCAATTTCCTATCAAGGGTGTCCACATTCATGGAATTATAAATATTTTATTAGGGACTTAAACATATGTATACCACAATCATTGATCATGTAATAAAATGTGATGATAAATGATTCCATGTTTTATGATTTATGTGGAACATTGCACATGGGAATGAAATGAATGTGAAGGGTGAACCCAAAATTATATAATTCTCCAATGAATTGGTTAATGTTTTAGTCTCATGAGACATCATGGAATGGATTAGGTAGTGAACCTAATCCATCATGGGACTTTTTCCATCATTATTTCTTGGATTTTATCCTTGACCTATGTTTATGATGAAATTTTTTAAGTTATTTCTGAATTTCCCAAGAAACCTTTAGGTTATCATGTTATAGCATGACTCATTATTCATGTTCATGATTTTCACCCCCTTTAAACCACATTTAAATTACTACTATTTAAAATTATTCCTTTTTTACATCATTCCATTTTTATTCCCTTACTTGACTTTATAATTCACCCCTTTCTTATTTATGTCCCCATGTTATCCCATACAATTTTTAGTACCAAGTAATAAGATGATAATTTTAACGATTTTTTCAATAAATATGGTGTATTAGCTATTTTAAGTTGTTATTTATTGTAACTAATTCACATAGATACTATAATTCTCAATTATTTGGGTTGTTTTATGTGTAAAATTATGTAATAAATCAAGAATTAATGTGTAATAAAAAAAGGGTTGTTATAGTTGGCATCAGAGTAAAGTATAGTTATTTTTTGAAGCAAGAATAGAAAACTCCAGTAAAACACCTAGGGATAAAAATAAGTAAAAAAAATTATATCTAAATTTTATTAAAGTATAGAGTAATTGGTTTACAAGAAAATAAATCCCTATCTGGATACTATAAATGGATGTGGATCTAGTAAATATGTATATAAGGGTAAAACATGAAAACACTGTGTTGAGCTAGACTTGATTGGGATTTGGTGACAGACAATGGGCCTTTCTCCAAAATTGGTTTGACACAACCATGGGATATGTTTTGATAAATTAACAATATTGTTATGAACCATTATTAAGGGAACAAAAAATTACCATAAGAGTAAATATTTGGAAATATATCATGGATAACATAGATTAAATCCTAGAAATTCATAAGTTATTGAAATACATGTAATTTATAAGTTATCTCTTTAATGTAATTAGATTCATGTTACATGTTTAATAGTTAAAATGTAATCATCCCTAATATTAACATTATTCTAGACAATGGTTGAAGATAGGAGTGACTATGTAAACAACCAATGTTAAGGGAAATTTGATGATTTCCCCAAAGAGATGATGAATGTGATGGGAGCGAGAGTCAAGAAATTTGTGTTGATACTCTCCCAGATAACTCAGCTTCTAAATAGAAACCTCGATCAAGTGGAATTCCTAAATAATCCTAAGAAAGAAAAATCTATAATTAAGATCATTATGTGACAAATTAATTTTAAATTTAGTGGATCATCTCATCCCTTAATCGTGGAATAATTTATCAACACCATAGAGAAAATATTCTCTATCCTTTAATTTTATGAGAAAGATATGGTTCTACTAGATGTTTATCATATAAAAGAATAAACTAATTAGTGGTGGACATTGAAAAAGAATTTATATCCTAATTAAGTGATCAAAGTGAATGGGTTAAAGGAATTCTAGAAAAAAAATCGATAAATATTTTCCTCACACTCTCGGACTTAAAATGGAATGGGATTTCCTTACACTCAAGAAATAAGATTAGTAGTATATCAGGATGTATGAGGAAAACATCAAAAGACTTTCACTATACACATTTTTACTTTTTGTTACCCCTAACTAAAATTTTGAACACTTCTTTTGTGGGAGAAAACCTATTCTACACAAATATATGGTAATATGAGACTTTGGTAGTTATGAGGAAGTTGTTTGATGTTTTATCAATTTCAAAATGAAGATAAGTGAATCTCAAGGGTATAATGGGGATAATAAATAGAAAGTATAGATTAATTCTAGTATCCCAAGGATTAAAATTTATGGTGCTATAAAATTTCAACACCCCAATTGTCAAAAGTGTGGAAAGAAGAACCCCAGAAATTGACTAAGGGTAATGAGGAAATGATTTAGGTGGGGGAAGGAAGGAAACTGATCTATTGATTGTTGATTGGAGAATCACACTAATATGATATAGGAAAGCAATGATACATTCAAACTACAGTGAATTTTTCATTGTTTAAACTACAAATAACCATGACTCTTTTCAAACTAATTCACTAATCCAAGGGTTTTCAGAGATAACCAACAACCTCCAAAGCAGCAATAAAAAGCTTATTCCGTCCCAAATGATGAGGTGGATCCCAAAAATTATGTGGTGATTGGTATACTTATTTTTCATTCAAGAATAGTAAATTTAACTTTTAATTCTGGTTTCACACAATCCTTCATACCATGAAAGTTTTGTAGAACTTTTCAAACACCACCACACCTCATGGAAGTAAAGATGTTAGTGAAAAAATAAAATGGTGAAATTTTTATATCCCTATTATATAAATCCTACCCTATAAAAAATTATAGGATAAACCTACCAACAACCCTATTGATACTCCCTTTGGTGGGATTTGATGTAATCATAGGTATGTATTGTCTTCCCCTATATAGATCCAATATAAATTTTCATCAGAAGGAAATCACACTCAATATCATGAATTGTATTATAATAATTAAAAAATACAAGGAGATAGTTGAATATTATTTAGAAAAAGCATCTCAAGGATGGATAATATTTCCATATGAGAAAGCATATTTAACTTAAATGATTGAGTCTAAGGAAAATATAATCCTTGAAGATATGCCCATTGTGATGGAATACACTCAAGTGTTTCTCGAAGAATAGCCTGGTCATCCTCCTAGCCAAGAGGTTGAATTTTAAATTGACCTCATACCTAGGGAATTTAAATTATCCAAGAATCTATATAGAATGGATATTGCGGAACATGAGGATTTGAAGAAATAACTATAGTAAAATATAGATTAAGGTTTCATATGACCATGTGATTCACTATGGGGTGCACTAGTCCTCTTAGTTAAGAAGAAGGATGAGTAAATGTGCCTTTTCATTGTTTATCATGAGCTTAAAAAGATCATGATAAATAAAAGGTATCATATATTATTTATTGATGACCTTTTCAATAAGATACATGGAGTATAATACTTCTACAAGGTGTATTTTTATTCAGGCTATTACCAGGTTAGGGTGAAGATGGAGGATATCCCCATGAAAAATTTTCGTATAAGGTACATGCACTATAAGTTCATAGTAATCAACTTAGGATCACTAATTATATAGAAACATTAATAGACATGATGTATTGAGTGTTTAGAGATTTACTTAATAAATTTGTGGTAGTATTTATAGATAATAATATTATATACTCCAAAATAAAGGAGGATCTTGAGGAGTATTTGAGCACTCTGCTAAGAACCTTATTAAAAGAAACGATTTATGAAAATTACAAAAAATGCAAGTTTTGGTTGAATGAAGTTACATTAATGGGAAATATAATAAGAAGAAACAGGAAATATTTGAACCCTTAAAAGATTGAATCAATTTAATGATACTTGAGGATGACATATGTGAGGGATATTCATAGTACCTTGGATTATCTAGGTATTATCATCATTTTTAGTAATTTATCATGATTTTAAAGCCCTATAACCATGATAACATGAAAGGGAGTAAAGTTTATTTGAAATGATGAATGTGAAGGGCGATTCAATGATTTAAAAAAGAGGCATATCACTACACCTATACTCACACATCCAAAAAGTCGATATCTTCTCATGGTATTCAGTTATGATTTGAAGAAGGGATTGGGATATGTGTTAATTAATAAATAAAAAGTGATATACTAGGATTACTAAAACTTAAAGGTTCATTAATAAAACTAACCAACACATGATATAGAGTTTGATGCATTGATATTCATGCTAATAATTTGGTATCATTATGTCATTGGAGAGAAGTGTGAAATATATACGGATCACAAGAGCCTTAAGTATATATTCACAGAAAAAGAGATAAATATATTCCAGTGATAATTTTTAAAGATGATCAGGGACTAAAACTTCTCAATACAATACCAATATGAGAAATAAAATAAATTGACTAATTCTCTACTTTGAAATGATCTATGTGTTTTATCATTGATGAAAATAGATAAGGATCTGCTGTTCTTGGACTTGAAAAGGATGAAAATTAGAATCATAAATGAAATAAAATAATAAATCATTTCACAAATGATTTCTTAAAAATATATTAAAGATAGTATAATCGATTCTCAAAGAGATGATGTGGGAATTTAGAATAAAGTGTCAGCTATGAGAAAAGAAAAACCCTTGGAGTTCAATTCTAATGAATAATGAGTTATAATATTTGGGTCACAACTATGTCTACCATCCAAACCCATGTTAAATAAAGATTTATTGGATTATTCACATAAGTATACCTTCTATATCCATCCCAAAATCATGAATATGTATAGATATATCTAAGAGCACTATTGGTGTAACAATATGAATAAGTAGATCATGAAATATACATCAATATTTCCTAAATTTCATCATGTTAAATCATAAAGGAAAAAGTAAAAGGGGATGATGTAACCATTACCCATACCTATATGGAAATGGGAAAAAATCACCACAAAATTTATCACTAGTCTTCTGAATACCTCAAGAGGAAAAAATTCTATATGGATTTTGGTGGATCATCTTATGAATACTATTCACTTTTTTTCAATTCGATCAAACTTCCAAATCGATCAACATTAAATGATATACATTATTGAAGTAGTGATGATTCTTGTAACATCTATATTGATTACATTTGATTGAGATACAATTTTTACTTCAATATTTTGGAAGAGTATTCAACAATCATTAGATGTCGTGTTTAAATTCAGCATGTATAATCACCCTCAAACTAATGGACAGTCTAAGAGGACTATCTAGACACTCGAGGAAATATTCATAGAATGATAAATTGACTTAAAATTAGTATAGGATCAAAATCTTTCTCTACTTGGGTTCTCATGCAATAATAGTTTCCACTAAAGAATCCAAATGGATCCCTATGAATCCCTATATGGGAAGAGGTGCAGGACACTTGAATGCTAGGATGAAGTTGTAGAGAACAAACCACTATGTCCTAAAATAGTTAGGGAAATGGTGTAAAAGATCAAGACCATTAATCAACACATTAAGTCTACAAAGATTTGACAAAATTACTATGATGAAAATAATCGATGAGACCTAGATTTTTATGTTGGAGACATGGTATTCCTCCACACATCTTCATAGAAAAAAAATCATGAGATTTGGGAGTATGGGAAGCCTTATTTCATGATACATCAGCCACTTTGAGATCCTTGATATCAATGGTGCGGTGTCCTAGAGACTAGCACTCTCACCAAATCTATCTCAAGTATATGATGCATTCCATGTATCTATAATGAGGAAGTACATACGATATTCCTCATATGAACTAAATCTATAGGTGGTACCATTTTAGAATTATCTTTCATATGAGGGGAATCTAGTGAAGATATTATATCGTAGAGACAAATTTCTATGAAATATGACAATGTACATGGTCAAAGTGCTATGGAGAAACTAAAATTTTAAATAAGTAATGTGAGAACTAGAGGAGGTGATGAAATAGAGTTACCCTCATCTGTTTTAGTGTGTGAAATGAAAATTTTGTGTGTGAAATTTTGGAATTTGGGAAGATTGTAGTGATCAAAAAATTTATAAATAAAATTTCTTTTAGGTGTTAATTAAATGTCTTATTACGTGTTCTGGTAAAAGAAAACACATTCACTTATTTGGTTCACTTATATCCTATTAGATTGAAAGGAATACTAAGCATTGTTAATGTTGATAATATAGCAGTTTAATAGTTATCAAATAACTATTATAAATATAGGGTTTTGATAAATCTAATTGACATGGATAATAGAAGTGATGGCCTCAAGCTGTAAGATCTTACCCTACAAATCCCATTTATCAGTGATTCCATGGGAGATAGCATAACTACTATTTTACATGACTAATCCTGAGAAGATATCTGGAAAATTCAACATGAGTGAATCCATTTACAAGATAATTTCAAGCTCATTGAGATCACAACCCAAACCATGTACACTGAACCACCCCATGAATGTCACATAGTTGCGCAGATTACTCTTAGGGAATTTACTGGTGTATTAAATGGATATGTATCAAAACTCTAATATTATGAATATGTATATTTCATATAATAATGAATATATTTTCAACTTAATATTGTTACATTTAAATTTATTTTTTATTTTGATATAATAAAAAAAATTATATTTTTGGGCAATATTCAAATTTAATTAAGGAATTTATTTTGATGTATTAACATATTTTTGAAATAAATAATATTTTAATAAAATATTATCATTAAGTTTTTTTACTTGATATAAAATATCATATAATTTTTATGAAGTCAAATGTGAATTATATAAAGGTTTGAAAACTATTATTGCCAAAAAAACCATGCATTTCTCAAAAAAATTCAATTATATTTCAAAAATAAAAATTCATATATTTAAAATTATTTTTAAAAAATGAATATTATTTTTGGAATGAAAACATTGAGATTATCCAATGGTTAATTGTTCATAATTTTTATAAATAATAAAATTTTCGGGAAAAAATTAAATACAGTATAAATATAGTGCGTATTATGAAATCATAATAACCCAAAAATGATGTAATAGATATTTTAAAAGTTATACACAACCAAATATATGTTTCAAATTTAAAATAATTTTATTTTGAGTTTATATGATTAGTTTTATATGGAATTTATGAATCCTCCCAAACCTATAAGATATTTTAAGGTTTTAAAATAATTTCTTTAAGAGTATGACTCACCCTCACATCACCAAGGGGAATATTTTATTAAGTTCAGACCTTTTACATATAAATTAATTAAATATTCCCCTATTCTTTGAGAAACCAT
The DNA here is from genome assembly GCA_963277665.1 of Viscum album. Classification (NCBI taxonomy): domain Eukaryota; kingdom Viridiplantae; phylum Streptophyta; class Magnoliopsida; order Santalales; family Viscaceae; genus Viscum; species Viscum album. The sequence continues at coordinate 1,308,130,249 of OY728134.1, read as the reverse complement.
GTGAAAAAACCATGTTAAGGTTTTTTGGGTTATTTTATTATATAGAGTCTAAAACCTATGTTTAGGAAATAATAAATAACTCCCCTCAATTTTCCTATATAAACCGACCTATGATCCCATTCCACTTCAAACAAAATCCATGGATATTTTAACTAATATTAAATCCCCTATTTATAGCCCTCCCAATGTTCCACGATATCTCAAGTAGCTCCACCAAAGAATTTGGAATCACACTCTCAAGGTAAGGGATCCTCTTATTCTCCCCTATATTCAAGTTTCTTCATTATCTTATTTTTTCTCCAATTAATAAAGATGTTATTTCTTATTTCATATAACCATAACTTCCCAAATTATTTATAAATGATTATATACCCATTTAACTCTTATTAATCCTTCCGAGGAACATTTATACACCCTATTATGTTGTGGAAACTTCACTGTTATTTTCCATGCCAAAAAATTGTTTAGTGAATACCCGTACCCATTTCCTATCAAGGGTGTTCACCTTTATGAACTCATACTTATTTTATTGGAGAATTACACTTATTTATTCTAAAATAATTTATAATTTAATAAAATTTGATAATAAATTATTCCATTATTTATGATTTATGTGGCACACTTAAGCCTGAGACTGAAATGAAAGTGAAGGGTGAACCCAGAATTATATAGTGCTCTAATGAATTGGGTGATGTTTTAGTATCATGAGATGTTAAGTAATATATTAGGTAGTGAACCAAATAAATCCTGGGAATTTTTCCATTAGGATGTCTTGGTATTTTTCCTTGACCTATTTTTATGATAAATTGTTTTAAGTGGTTTCCACATTTCCCATGTTGCCTTTATGTTATCACGTTATATCATGGATCATTGTTCATGTTTATGACTCTATCCACTTTTATACCCCATTTATATGCCTTTTTCTTAACATTTAGTACTTTATTCATTTTATAAAAAATTTATTCCCTTACTAGGCTTTATATCTCACCCCTTTGTTATGTATTTCTCTTGGTTATCCCATGCATTTTTAAGTATAAACGAATAATAGGAGTGTGTTACGGATTTTTTCAATAAATATTATGTAATCACTATTTTAAGTTTTTATTTAATGTACCTAATTTAGAAATAAACAATAATTCTCAATATTTTGGGTTGTTTTATGTGTAAACTATTGTAATAAATACTGAATTAACGTGTAATAAAGATCATATTTTTCATAAAGAATGAATGGATCCTTGTTTTTATAAGTAGTTTAGCGGGAGTGAAGTAATTTTCTTAATAGTTTATATTAATGAAATACTAATTATCAGAAATTTAATACCTGTCTTACAGTCTATAAAAACTTGGTTGAACACATGATTATTTAAAAAAGAATTTTTCAATGAATCTAATATTCTTTAGATAAAGATCAATTATAGTTGATTAAAGAGACTTCACAGACCATGTCAGGGTACATATATTGAAAATATACTAAAGATATTTAATATAGAACTGTAACACCCTGAGATTTTATGAAAAATATTCTTTTAATTTAATTAATGTCTTGTGTTGTATTCTACACCAATATTACCTTGCGTTATACACAACACCGTATTAGCTTGCAGTATACGCAACACTATTCTTGGATCGTGTTACACACAATTTTGATAATAGTTATTCTACGCAACATTGAGTATGTATATATATATATATTCAATGTATAAATGAAATATGGTTGGATTCTGTTATACGAAACAATGAAGGATTCTTTCACAACACGCAACCCTGACTTGGCTTGCATTACACGCAATCGTGACCTTCCTCGATAGCGTGTGTTGTGCGCAATACTGGGTTTTAATAAACAACGATATATTATTATAATATTGTCATGAACTATCCGTTATGAATAGTGTTAACTAAATTTTGAATTTTATAACATTATTATTCATCTTACACATTTCTAGAACATGGTATAAGAACAAAATAAATTTTTCGGGTAAAATAAGTATTTTTCAAAAAATGCAGTTTTGCCGCCTTTTGATGGCGCACCCACTTTAAATCTAGTTTTTGAAATGTTTATATGTTCAATTTGACAAAATAAAATTCTTATTTTGAATCAGGATATAAAAATTTACATTAGATAAAGTTTTGATATTTTTCCGATAACATTCATATTTTAATAAATAGTAAAAACACGCTATATTTTAATTAAAAACAACTTTTTTAATTGTAATATATTATGTGGTTAAATTATAATATTGAATGGTTTTAAAGTATAAATAGAATATATTTTTACCATTTAATATAATGTATGTCATTATCATTTATTTTACCTTGAATTCGTAGGTTAAATCAATTCAATCTTTTGCAATGTTTTAAAGAAAAACCCGTTTTCTTTCGACAACGGGATTAATTTTAATTTAATTTCTGAATCTTTTGTGTATTGAATTTGGAAAAATGGATTCCATATTTGGAATCAGTGGGTCCAAATTATGTTAATAAGCTACTTTTTATTTTTGGGAATTATGAATAGTAACTACGGTAAATTTTATTTACCATAGTTAAAGGTAAATCGGGTAATTAAGGGTAAATATAATATTTTAAAATTACCCTAAAAAATTTCAAAATCCTATTGGATGACTAAAAGTCGACTCATATCACCTAAGGGTCGGATTAGATTCATTTAATTAAATTTTTTCAATGAAAATAATTTAATTATTATTAAAACCAAAGAATGTGACAACATGTCACTTTCTTAAATTATATAAGTATAATAATTTTAATCTAGTGATAAACTTCATGAAACCTCAAAAATGAATTATCTACAGAAAGCTAATACAATTATCTACATCATAGGAATTTATTTAGAATTTTTAGGGATTATATAATTATCATTTATTATGACACAAAGATGATGCAGTAATTATCTTATTAATGAAATATTGACATAATTGATGTTATAAATACCCAAATAAATGTAATTTGAGACTTTTTATGAATTACACTAATTTTCTAGGTTAATATGAAATGTTATTATTAATTTAATTAACTTTTTTTGAACTTATCATTCTGTTATGATTTTCACAAAAATCAATTACTAAATAGTGTCAAAATTTACATAAAATAGTTTTTAAAACAAATATTATATTATAATTGTTATTTTATTCCTAAAAATATAAGGTTTGGCCAAATGACTTAGATAAGGTTATATATATTAATAATAAACAACTTGGGGTTCTTTTGGCTTCTTATAGTAAGTTTATTAACCTTATAGTATAAGAACACAAGAAGACATGGTAAGAGTAAAATTATTTAACTTAATGTTAAATCTAAATGATAAGGTTAAAATAGGAACCTAAACTTGTCTAAATTCTATTTGATGAGAGGATTTAGACCCATCCCCAACTTATCCTATAAATAAATCAATTTGGAGCTATTTAAAACCGAAATTGACTTTATAATAAAATAATATTTTTAGTTATTCCAAAGGTGCCCCTCTCCTCCCTTATAAAAGGGCACCTCCTCCCTCTATTCCTCACACAGCTTTGAGCCTTCAATCTCGGACAAACACTACCAAATTCTCTTCTCCACTTCCCTAGAAACATCCTAGAGGTTCTTCTCTTCCTCAAAGACCAATGTTAGTGCCCTAAGAGGAGGTCTCAAAGAGGCGCTTCAAAGAAGAGGTAATTTCTGTTACCGATTCTTTCACCTTTATTTCTACTTCCACTTCTTCTTCTTAGGTTGTTTCATTATGAAGTAATAACCTCAGTATCACTCATATAAAGATATGTTATTATAATTATGAAACAATCCTATTTCACCATCTATCCATCCTACAGAAAACAAAATCACCGCGCGTGCGTACGTACGGAATACCATCTCCATGCCGTGGTGAAATCTATTTTCCACCACCACCTTACTTGGATGGGTATAATGGTGTAAATAATAACTATATATTATTATTTTAAGGTGATATTGATTCTGAAATAGTATACATACACTCCAATACAGTCCCACGATCATGAGAACGATATCATCGCTCGTGCATACGTACGGACTACCGTCTCCACGACGCGATGAGATTCATTATCCACTTTAACCATTCATGAATGATTATAAAGTATATATAATAAGTAATCATGAAATATATGACATAATAATGATACTGGATTTATGTATATATATATTTATGTCATCTAATTAATTCCACTCAATTCAATAAGGAAACGAAAACAACGTTCATGCGTACGTACGGCCTACCGTCTCCATGAACGGTGTATTTCATTCCATTTATCTATCCATTATATATATGTATATTCTGAATAATATTATATATAAATAATGTTTTACATTCTGGATTTAAGTAATCATGATCAAAGTAATCATATGAATAATTACAAGTTAAAACACGAATGACAAATGAGACGATTTTACCCAAAACGCTCTTTAACTTGGAATTTACAAAAGAACGGGTAATATAAAGTCATAAGTGAACCATATATGATATCATAACAATGAATATGATTCTGTAATAAGTCAATGACATTATTTAAATCATTATACAGGAGGTTCGGACACTTACGAAGCAAATCGGACCTAAGGTAAGGGAAATATCACAATCTCATTTTTATCCGAGATTGTTTATACTTTGGTATTTAATGGGGTGTATTTTATCATCCACATCCATGTTTACTCAATATGTAATATTTATATCCTCCTACAATTGTTTAAAACCTATTTTACCCTTTGGTGAGTTTTTAGTAAAGGATATGAAAGGAATCTTTTGTCGTTTTTCGTACGAGGTACTTTTTGACTTTTCCGACAAAAGTACGAAGAATGTTTTTTTAACTTATACAGCATGAATGGATTTTTAAAACATTATTTCCAAGAAGATTACTTTAAAATTTTTTAAGTTTATTTTTAATCAAATTCTTTTAGTTTATAATTTTATGACATGTTAAGAAAGGAAAAGTGTTTTTGAAGCAGAAATGATATTTTCCTCAAGAATGGAGTTCAAGTGTTTTATCAAAATTATTTTCCATCTAAGATAATATAGGGTTCTGATTTTATCCCTATCATTACATGGATTTTATTATGTTGTGATGGAAATATTTTTATGAATTCATTTATCTTATATGAATTGTTTTGTGATGTCATTATGTTTAAGATTCCCATTTTTATTACATGGGTTATGCAATGATGTATGATTTATGATTCTGTGGAACACATAAGAATGGTATCATTATGAGATGGGTGGGACCTATATCTCCCTCCAATTCATTGGGTAAAGATTTTATATCTCATGAGATAGACATGGCTGGAACGGTAGGTTATACCGGTTCAGTGAAACAGGACTGAAACGAGGGTGACTCGGTTCAGAAAGGGACTTTGTCCACTAAGATAGTCTTGGCAATGAGTCTTTACTAACAAGAAATGATTCTATATGATTATGTGTGTATGCCAAAAAGTTTCATGTTTTAAGTTATGATTATTGTGATTATATTTCACTGCCATGATTTATCCCATGTTATGAAATTATGATCTCTTTTGCAGGTTAAGATTTCCAAAAGTTATGTGCTTATGTATATGATGTGATTGATATTTCTTTTGTTTACCCTTACTGAGAATTTGAGCTCACCCTTTTATGTTTTCTTTTCCCCAGGATATAAAGAAAGGTTTTAGGTATAAAAAAAGGAAGATCTTTATGGGAGATGTTGAAGATCTTTCACCAGGATTAGAAGATTATATTCTGAGTCTCCAAAGACACTAAACTATTACGATCCTTGTGTGTGTGTTTTTGTTATGTACTAAGTATTCCGAAAAAGTAATGTAATGTCAATGTATGTCATTCTTTGGGTCTCTATAGTTGGTATCAGAGGAAAAGTTTAGTCAACCTTTGGAAACTAGGATGCGAAAACGTTAGTGAGATCCCTAGATATATTTCAAAGGAATGTCTAGGGATGTCCCTAAGGATAAGTATACGTATAGGATAGTCCTATAACTATGGTAACGATCTTAGAATTTAACCTAAGATGTTAGATATTTAAGTTACTCCCCCTTTATTATGATTTTTGCCTCTAACACTATTCTTTTTGGGTTTTAGAAAATGGCTGGAAACAAGGTGATTCACAATAATGGAGGATATGATGGACAATGGAATGATATTTTTCATGAGCAACCAAGTGAAAGGGGATTTGGAAGTTCAAACATCATTATTATGCCGAATCAGAAATCTCATAATATGATCAATAAAGTAAAATTTGGTAAGTTTCCTGACTCGGCTAATAAGAGAAAGATGGAGTTTCATGATGATCATAGAGGAAAGAATGTTCAATTTCCCCTATGTAAATCATGTGGGAAGAGGCATCAAGGAGAAAGTTTCAAAGGAACTGGAAGATGCTTTGGGTGTGGAAAAGAAGGACACAAAGCCAGTAAGTGTAAAGGAAAAGGTTCAGTTAACACCAGGGATGAGGATAATGGTATTGCTACGACATCAGCAATGGTTAAATGTTTTAAATGTGGAATGTACGGGCATTATGCAAACCAATGCCCTAAGGGAAAGTCTCATGAAGAGAATCAGTATGGTCGTATGGGTAGTATTTATGTGGATGATGATGAAGAGACTACAAATGATATGTGAGATGAAAGAATTGTTGAAGCTCGGTCAATGGTTTAAGAATGTAGTGGAATGATTACATGTTTATCACGTGTAATGTTGTATAAGTAATCTCATGATACTATGGAATAAAGAGACATCTATGGATTGTTACACTGTTGTCTTTCCTTGAGTTTTGAAAGTGTATGATTAATGTTACCAGTATCCATGAAAGGTTATTCAGATATTTTTGGAATGTAGATGATATGCGTATAATGAAGGGATAAGGAGAAAATTAAATGTTTGATAGTATTCATGAGCTCATGACTGATATAAGGAGAAGGTTATATCATGGTTTGAGTATATAGAATTTTTGGATTTTGTTATGTGGAAAGAGTTAACTTTTGACAGCATTCATGTTTTCACTAAGGTTTAATGGGTATTCATTTTTCAAGAGAATACATCATTAAGGTATTCACATGATTGGAATGTGACCAACAAGATATATGGGGGATAAATGATGGTATTCACATACTTGGTTGACGACATTTCAAGTAATCATTTTCTTTATACTATGAGCTTGGACCGAAGTATTTTAGATAAGCCTAAAGATTATAATGGATTATGTTGGACATAAGTTATGATAAAACGTTTTTTTTTCTCGATATTATTGATGGGATGTTATAGTAATATAGCTTTAGAAAAAGGACAACCTGCAGGACGAGCGAAAGCCCATCGCGTCGGACAAGGCTGTGGGAATCGAACCCACAACCAAAGTGCGACTGGCCTTTATCGCGTACCACTGGCCTACAGGAAGTCCCTGTTTAGTAGAAACTAGTTTTATTTTATTAAGCGGTATGATATATGAAGTATAAGTTCATTTTTGGAACCATATACGATTAACCATAAGATGGACTTATAAATTTTTCTAACCTTTTGTTTGAAAGAGATGGAATGACCCATCATTCTATCACATGATCTGCTAACACATCACGAATGACAAATTCAACTTCATTTCTTTAAGAGATGAAGTGGAAATTGTCCAAAGAACGACAAACGGTGAGACTATACCAAAATCACGAAAGTATTTCTTCTAATTCCAATTTCATCAACTTAAGGAAATGATCTTGAAAACCAAAAATGTTTTCTTAGTGCTCTTATATCTGATGAATCAGATGGTACCTTAGATCGTCACAAATTTATGGCTTTGTGATTTCTAGCTTTTCCATAGCCATGTTCTCTACCACACTCCATCAGAACATGATGGTTAGATTTCTCTTCCATATCCATATTTTCACCTATGTGGAAACCTAGTGATTATTTTATTTGGGTAACCGTTACGTTTCATACTTTTGTTTTTAAAGATTGGTTTTGGTATTCCTTTTTACGATGTGGGTTTCTATTAAAGAAACTTTCGAATAGTAAACCATTTATAACCCCAACGAATTTCGAGGGCGAAATTTATTTTAAGGGGGGTAGAATGTAACACCCCGAGATTTTATGAAAAATATTCTTTTAATTTCATTAATGTCTTGTGTTGTATTCTACACCAAGATTACCTTGCGCTATACGCAACACCGTATTAGCTTGCAGTATACGCAACACTATTCTTGGATCGTGTTACACACAATTTTGATAATAGTTATTCTACGCAACATTGAGTATATATATATATATTAAATGTATAAATGAAATATGGTTGTATTCTATTATACGAAACAACGAAGGATTCTTTCACAACATGCAACCCTGACTTGGCTTGCATTACACGCAATCACGACCTTCCTCGATAGCGTGTGTTGTGCGCAATACTGGGTTTTAATAAACAACGATATATTATTATAATATTGTCATGAACTAGCCATTATGAATAGTTTTAACTAAATTTTGAATTTTATAACATTATTATTCATCTTACACATTTCTAGAACATGGTATAAGAACAAAATAAATTTCTCGGGTAAAATAAGTATTTTTCAAAAAATGCAGTTTTGCCGCCTTTTGATGGCGCACCCACTTTAAATCTAGTTTTTTACATGTTTATATGTTCAATTTGACAAAATAAAATTTTTATTTTGAATCAGGATATAAAAATTTACATTAGATAAAGTTTTGATATTTTTCTGATAACATTCATATTTTAATGAATAGTAAAAACACACTATATTTTAATTAAAAACAACTTTTTTAATTGTAATATCTTATGTGGTTAAATTATAATATTGAATGTTTTTAAAGTATAAATAGAATATATTTTTACCATTTAATATAATGTATGTCATTAGCATTGATTTTACCTTGAATTCGTAGGTTAAATCAATTCAATCTTTTGCAATGTTTTAAAGAAAAACCCATTTTCTTTCGACAACGGGATTAATTTTAATTTAATTTATGAATCTTTTGTGTATTGAATTTGGAAAAATGGATTCCATATTTGGAATCAGTGGGTCCAAATTATGTTAATAAGCTACTTTTTATTTTTGGGAATTATGAATAGTAACTACGGTAAATTTTATTTACCATAGTTAAAGGTAAATCGGGTAATTAAGGGTAAATATAATATTTTAAAATTACCCTAATAAATGTAAAAATCTTATTGGATGACTAAAAGTCTACCCATATCACCTAAGTGTCGGATTAGATTCATTTAATTAAATTTTTTCATTGAAAATAATTTAATTATTATTAAAACCAAAGAATGTGACAACATGTCACTTTCTTAAATTATATAAGTATAATAATTTTAATCTAGTGATAAACTTCATGAATCCTCGAAAATTAATAATATAAATAAATCTAATACAATTATATACATCATAGGAATTTATTTAGAATTTTTAGGGATTAAATAATTATCATTTATTATGACACAAAGATGATGCAGTAATTATCTTATTAATGAAATATTGACATAATTGATGTTATAAATACCCAAATAAATGTAATTTGAGACTTTTTATGAATTAAACTAATTTTCTAGGTTAATATGAAATGTTATTATATATTTAATTAACTTTTTCCGAACTTATAATTCTGTTATGATTTTCAAAAAAATCAATTACTAAATAGTGTCAAAATTGACATAAAATAGTTTTTAAAACAAATATTATATTATTAATTGTTATTTTATTCCTAAAAATCTAAGGTTTAGCCAAATGACTTAGATAAGGTTATATATATTAATAATAAACAACTTGGGGTTCGTTTGGCTTCTTATAGTAAGTTTATTAACCTTATAGTATAAGAACACAAGAAGACATGGTAAGAGTAAAATTATTTAACTTAATGTTAAATCTAAATGATAAGGTTAAAATAGGAACATAAACTTGTCTAAATTCTATTGTATGAGAGGATTTAGACCCATCCCCACCTTAGCATCTAAATAAATCAATTTGGAGCTATTTAAAACCGAACTTGACTTTATAATAAAATAATATTTTTAGTTATTCCAAAGGTGCTCCTCTCCTCCCTTATAAAAGGGCACCTCCTCCCTCTCTTCCTCACACAACTTTGAGCCTTCAAGCTCAGACAACCACTGAAAAATTCTCTTCTCCACTTCCCTAGAAACATCTTATAGGTTCTTCTCTTCCTCAAAGACCAATGTTAGTTCCCTAAGAGGAGGTATCAAAGAGGCGCTTCAAAGAAGAGGTAATTTCTGTTACCGATTCTTTCACCTTTATTTCTTCTTCCACTTCTTCTTCTTAGGTTGTTTCATTATGAAGTAATAACATCAGTATCACTCATATACTGATATTTTATTATAAGTATTAAACAATCCTATTTCACCATCTATCCATCCTATGGAAAACAAAATCACCGCGCGTGCGTACGTACGGAATACCGTCTCCATGCCGTGGTGAAATCTATTTTCCACCACCACCTTACTTGGATGGGTATAATGGTGTAAATAATAACTATATATTATTATTTTAAATTGATATTGATTCTGAAATAGTATACATACACTCCAATACAGTCCCACGATCATGAGAATGATATCATCGCTCGTGCGTACGTACGGACTACCGTCTCCACGACGCGATGAGATTCATTCTCCACTTTAACCATTCATGAATGATTATAAAGTATATATAATAAGTAATCATGAAATATATTACATAATAATGATACTGGATTTATTTATATATATATATATTTATGTCATCTAATTAATTCCACTCAATTCAATAAGGAAACGAAAACAGCGTTCATGCGTACGTACGGCCTACCGTCTCCATGAACGGTGTATTTCATTCCCTTTATCTATCCATTATATATATGTATATTCTGAATAATATTATATATAAATCATGTTTTACATTCTGGTTTTAAGTAATAATGATCTAAGTAATCATATGAATAATTACAAGTTAAAACACGAATGACAAATGAGACGATTTTACCCAAAACGCTCTTTAACTTGGAATTTACAAAAGAACGGGTAATATAAAGTCATAAGTGAACCATATATGATATCATAACAATGAATATAATTCTGTAATAAGTAAATGACATTATTTAAATCATTATACAGGAGGTTCAGACACTTACGAAGCAAATCAGACCTAAGGTAAGGGAAATATCACAATCTCATTTTTCTCCGAGATTGTTTATACTTTGGTATTTACTGGGGTGTATTTTATCATCCACATCCATTTTTACTCAATATTTAATATTTATATCCTCCTACAATTGTTTAAAACATATTTTACCATTTGGTGAGTTTTTAGTAAAGTATATGAAAGGAATCTTTTGTCATTTTTTGTACGAGGTACTTTTTGACTTTTCCGACAAAAGTACGAAGAATGTTTTTTTAACTTATACGGCATGAATGGATTTTTAAAAAATTATTTCCAAGAAGATTACTTTACAAATTTTCAAGTTTATTTTTAATCAAATTCTTTTAGTTTATAATTTTACGACATGTTAAGAAAGGAAAAGTGTTTTTGAAGCAGAAAGGATATTTTCCTCAAGAATGGAGTTCAAGTGTTTTATCAAAATTATTTTCCATCTAAGATAATATAGGGTTCTGATTTTATCCCTATAATTACATGGATTTGATTATTTTGTGATGGAAATATTTTTATGAATTCATTTATCTTGTATGAATTGTTTTGTGATGTCATTATGTTTAAGATTCCCATTTTTATTACATGGGTTATGCAATGATGTATGATTTATGATTCTGTGGCACACATAAGAATGGTATCATTATGAGATGAGTGGGACCTATATCTACCTCCAATGCATTGGATAAAGATTTTATATCTCATGATATAGACATGGCTGGAACGGTAGGTTATACCGGTTCAGTGAAACAGGACTGAAACGAGGGTGACTCGGTTCAGAAAGGGACTTTGTCCACTAAGATAGTCTTGGCAATGAGTCTTGACTAACAAGAAATGATTATCTATGATTATGTGTGTATGCCACAAAGTTTCATGTTTTAAGTTATGATTATTGTGATTACATTTCACTGCCATGATATATCCCATGTTATGAAATTATGATCTCTTTTGCAGGTTAAGATTTCCAAAAGTTATGTGCTTATGTATATGATGTGATTGATATTTCTTTTGTTTACCCTTACTGAGCATTTGAGCTCATCCTTTTATGTTTTCTTTTCCCCAGGATATAAAGAAAGGTTTTAGGTATAAAAAAAAGGAAGATATTTATGGGATATATTGAAGATCTTTCACCAGGATTAGAAGATTATATTCCGAGTTTTCCAAAGACACTAAACTATTACGATCCTTGTGTGTGTGTTTTTGTTATGTACTAAGTATTCCGCAAAAGTAATGTAATGTAAATGTATGTCATTCTTCGGGTCTCTATAAGAACAATCCAAGAGAATATTTTTACTAGTTACACATGGAATTTATCTTTACAAGAAAATATATCTTCAGAAGGACGATGAAATATAGTGGATTTAAATGATTCGATATGCATCACTGATTCAGTCAGTCATGTTTTATATATTATAGATAGAAGTAACATATTTATTAAACATATCAGGAGGATATCAATATGGTACTGTTGACCATCATTTGGTGGAATTCAGGATTATCGTTAATTAACTGAGTTTCAATAAGGATAAATATCTACTCTATGAACATTATTAGGAGATATTCCTTAGATGATATTAATATTGTAGTTTCCAAACATATCATGATGATCTAAAAACATAGTAGGGATGCAACTTTTCTCTCAATGGAGGATATGTGAGATAGAATAACTCATAGTAGGTCTTGGTCATAGATTATACAATAGAAGTTGAGTATATTGTGTCTTTTGAGGCCACTAAATAATTAGTTTAGATACAAAACTCCATCCAATATATTGAAATTATTTCCAGATTTAAATACCCTATCAGACTCTATTGTGATAAAACTGAAGCAATGGATCCTATGAAGGAGCCTATGTCACATTAGTGAAAGAATAACAAAAATAAAAATTACAATCTATTGAGGATTTTTTCTCATAGAGGTGATGTTTTAGGGAGTAGAGTATTCATATAATACAATGTGGTGGAACCCTTTAATAAAGACTTAAATCACTAAAATCTTAATCATCATGTTATATATAGTGGATATAAATACATTGTAATTTAAATATAGTCCATGAGGGAGTTTTTTGGAGTTTTTGTCCTAGAACCAATTATATGTACATTTGATTACATGTATAATAAAATATGTGAATAATAATTAAAATATATTATTACATATTGTTCATAGTTCCACAAGACTATAATGTAATAATTTCCCAGAGTATATGTAACATTGTAAAGGTAATAGTCACATATTATGCTAACCATTAGCTTTTATTAATCACAATAAGATGAAACTTTATCCCAGGATGTCCACACACGATTATATCCATGATGGGAGATTATGATAATAGACATGATAGTTGGAATTCCACACATTTATGTGTAATTGGATATTCTTATCTACGAGTGTGTGTAATGGTACATAGACTTTAATATTATTATCAATTTATTTAATGAATCATGAAATTTGATATATTATTTTAGGCCCTGAATAAACCATTTAATAGTGAATTTGGGTGCATTAACTATTTCATGAATGGCATTTTATTAATGAATAATTCAAAGAAGGATTTTTCCCTTACATATTTATTGAAGTTAATATCATATCCCTTTTATTGAAATAGATCCATCACAACAAATTCAAATTCAATAGAGTAATGATGAGTTTACTTTAGAGAGTTAATGATATACATATCAATTATATAGGTTTATGACAATAGTGTTAAACATTCTTAATTAAATATTGAGAAAAATTGATTATATTACATAGCGAGATCTTTGTGTAATTATCGACCCTATGACATTAAATTAATTATCTTGGGTTCCTTGAGCCATTGATATAATTTAATCTTGGAATTTAGGAAATTATAACTAATTAAAATGATAAAGAACACTAAAGGTCCACAAAATAATTGTATTCATTGATCTCAAATAAATTATATTTGATTTAAAATATTGAAATAAAAATTATACTCATGAATGAGGAAAAATTTTATTTGGGATGAAATGATCACATAAATTAAATAAACATTTATTAACAAAACAATTATTAAATTAAATAGATATAAAATATATATTTATTTAATGAATAAATAATTAATATAATATTTATTCATGTATATGATAAATTTCAAGGAAGGAGAAGCAGTCCAAGATTGTGTCTGGTGATAAATATTAATTTACATGATGGTCAATTAATATTTATCATTACACTAGTTTGTAAAAACCATAAATAATGAAAATAATATTATGATTACATGGAAGAGGTTCATAAAAGGTTTAATATATTACTTAAGGGAAATTGTGAAATTATGCAATTCTTTAACCCTAACCCTACCTCTCTAAATAGAAAACTATTTCTATTTGATAGATATTGATCAAAATAGATTTTTTTTTGTGCACAATGAAAAATTGATCTCTCTCTCTCTATACCAAAGTATTATCTAGATATTCTCTTCCATCCTCTAACATGTCATGAATGAGAGTGAAATAATGATTCTGCAATCCTAAATGAATCATCGTAGTGATCACGATGAGCACCATAAGAAGATCAATCCACTTTTATAGGATTTGGAAATCCATCATCATTGTTTGGAGATCATAGAATAATTTTTGGATCACCAATAGAGGTATTCTATAATTTAATTCTAAAACAAAAATGAAGGTATATAAAAACATTGTATGATCAACAACATCATCGAAAAAATATTCCATGATAATGTATTATTTTGACCAATCTATTTAAATTTAGTATATTTTTTTTGTGAAAAGTTCATATATTGGTTTCTATATATTAATTTATCAATATTATTTGGAAAAAAAATTAATTTCTCATGATTATTAAAAATTGTAAAACATGATAATTATCAATATAATCCAGCAATTTTTGAGTCTGGATTAGCAATGACAAGTGCTTATACAATGAATGAAACTATAAAATAGGACAAATTTATAGAAAGGATGAAAAAAACATCATGAAAAATGTCATAAGTATGATGTGTTTTTCTAAGACATCTAAGACATACTAGGGATAATTTGTTCGAGTTTTATGTTTTCTTATCAATAACACATCATCAATCCCTCTAAAATTTATGTTTCAATATAATAGATGGATTCGAAAACTTAACTCTTACTATAATTTATGAGAATATAGATTTTTTTATTTTACCATATCTCAAAAGAGATCAGGAAGAAACTTTATAGGTTATCTACTCCAAATATCATCATTGAATATGGATACTAGGAGTTTAGATATAATATTTTTGACCAAAAAGAAAAGAAAGTGATAAAAAAAGTGATATCATGTTCCATTAGTACTAGATGATTTAGAATAATCAAAATCAAAAAATATCTCAAAGATTTTTTTTAGAAGTTCAATTATTTATCAAACACTTGTAGTAGTACCATTGACTATAAAATAATGGGTGGTGAATAAAAACCTAACAATAGTAAAACATATGGTAGAAGTGGTGGATATTGAGTAGGGGATGCTCAATCCTATCCCCTAGAAGTTAAAGAACCATTATAAGATCCAGGTTATGGCACTACAAAAAAAAACCAGGTTTAGTGGCGGTTTTGTGGCTGCGGTTCACAAAACCACCGCTAAACGTTTTCACCGAAAGGATTCACGACATTTTTTAATAAACCGCCGCGAAACCCGAAATTTATTTTAACAATCCCGAACCTTCCCTACCCCCACCCCGATCATTCCCCCAAACCCCCGCGCCCTCCCTTCTTCCCCTAACCCCCCCCCCCCCCCCGGCGACCCGCAACCCTCGACCCCCAACCGTCTGACGACCCCCAACCGTCCAGCGACCCGCGACCTCCAGCGACCCCGCGACCTCCGTGTCCGGCGACCCCGCGACCTCCATCTCCGACAACCCATCTTTTCTAGGTATGTAACCATTTAACTAGGTTTTAAATATAGAAAATTTTGATAGACTTCACGCATGGTGATAATATTGAGAATGATTGGTAGGTGATCGTTTCATTAGAGGTTTGAACATGGATCAATGATTTATGACACAATAGGTTAATATTGAATAGTTATATAAATCCTAGAGTACAGAGGAGAATAGTTGAAAAGATTAAATGGGTGGTATTATGTAATAAAATTTAGATTATGGATTGTGTGGTGGGGATATTTCCTCCTTTACATGGTTGAAAAGAGGGAATGAGTGGGTTGTTATGGGACATGACTTGGTTATATGAAAAATGAATGTGTGGTAGTTTCCTTATGGAATGGAATATAGTTTTTAATCATGATCATGACATGAGGTTTGATGGAATTAAAAAATATCATGGGTAAATATTAAAAAAATAATCCTTTTAATTAATGGTTAATAGTTGGGGAAATATGGGTGATGGCTGCATGGTTTGTCATTAAATATGATTAATATAAAATATAAATAATGTAATATGGTTGGTGAAATGAATCTATAAATAGGATAAATGATGAGGAATGATGGTAAATTATTCATCTTTATTGTGGATCTTGGTATAAGATGTGGGGATGATCATTGTGTTATAGTTGGAAGTGATGGTAATGTGAAGTAGTAGTAGTGTGGTGATTTTTACTAGCTATAGAAGTTGTATTTTTTTTATTTATGTCTTATATTGGTCTTGTGTGTGTCTATAAATATACTTAAATATTATTATTTTTGGTTTTTGAATACATCCCACTTGAGTTAGATACCCTTCTCGAATCCCAACAAGCTTTGGGTACTAGGTTGTTTCCCCTAACATTCAGGTTGGTGAGGGAATGGATGCATGCCTACTCCCCCATCCCCACTCTCCCTTCTAGTTTTAGAATTATCTTTGATGTATTGAGGTGGTTAAGATCATACTTATAAAGTATATAGTGAAATAGAAGACCCTAATGGTTATTTATGTGAAGGTACATTATGTATTAGAAAACTCTTTGAGTTATTGATGATGTTTATAAACTAGGTGCACTATAAGTCCCTATGGTGTATTGAGATAATGATATGATGTAAGTAAAATAGTGGACTATAAGTGGTATTTATGGGATGGGATATTGTGGTGTTGATGTAAGGATATATATTAGAGGCTGTGCATGGTAGGTGGAGGGAATTAGGTTAATTTCCTTCATGATTTTGATTCCCAACAGTACTGGATTTGAGAAGTGTTGATGATATGTGATATGTGATAGAGGATATTGGCTAATGATGATGTTATAGATAAGGTTTGTGGTATGGTTGTAATATGAGATATAATATTATATGGAATAAATGTTAAAGATATTGGGAGAATATGACATTTGATATTAGGGTGAGATAGTGAAAAAATAAGAAATTGGTTTTAGGGTGCCTTTGTGTCATATTAATCTGATATTATTTTACTATGCATGATTATGATATTTAGTAATCGAGTCTTGGTGAGTATTTTCAATAGTTGACCTACTAGGTGCTTACTAGTTATGTTGTTTGTTCAATGATGTGTTATTATACTCCTTTAACTTTTTCATTGGAGGTATTGTGTATAATCATACTAAGGATACATATTATGATAAACCCCGTATATATAAAAAATTCAAGATTCCTAGGATATTTTTTATGATTAATTTGGATCGTACTATCTTTGTGTTTCGTGTTTGTTGTGAAATCACTACCGTGGAGATTTATTTGGTATTTTTGTCTTGGGGTTTTTATTTATTTACGTATTCATTCTTTAAAGTATTATTGTTGATTTAAATATATATATATATATTATGATGTTGTTCAGTGTTATTCTTTTTTTATTATTGGTACGTATGATGGTAATTCCTCTCATCCTTATTTTTTATACCCCTATTCTAGTCATCAACCCGGGGCCTGTAGGAGGTTGGATATGGGGGTCACTCTCATCTTTAATTTAATTCTAGGAAGAGTTTCCATTGAGGTTGTGTATTGAATTGACCCAGGTAACCCTCAAACGTGGTAACTAGCCCATTTTGTTACATACCTGAAGGTTATTCCCGATCCTCGTGGGTTGGAGGCAAGCACCAATTCATCAAAAAACACAACAAAGGGAAACATTTATCCCAACATGATCAAACACATTGCATATATGTATACACAAAATGAAAAGGAATGTGGAATACTAAAGGAATATATATACCATAATAGTCAAAAGACAGTGGAAAAGAACAATTAAAAAAGTAGTCAACGTTTCGAAAACAAGCCTAAATACATGGACTAAAACCAAAAACTACTCCATGAGATGGTGTGGATGAACTCCCTCCATCTCACCACCAGCTACCCAAAACCAGCTAACACAAACCTCACCACCTCACTTCAGCGCCTTTCCCTTCCTAGTATTGGAAGACATACAAATGTGTACGTACCCCTAAGGAGGTGCACAAGGTGTGAGCTAATAGCCTCCATAGGATCCCACCCGGGTGTTCCATATCAAGCCTCTATATAAATATTCATGTATTCTTATTTTAAATATAACATGGAATGATAAGCAGTAATGAAATTTTATAGAAAACATGGGTAAACATTTCCCATTTTCCTAGTTCTAAACAAAAGTAGGTACAGAATGTATATCAATTATAACTCAGAAATCCAATCAGTACAAAATAAAATAATAAGTAGAGGCATAAGTACCAAGGAACACTATATTTTAGACTAGGAGAATACTTATACCATAATAAATAATGTGCACAATCCAATTCCTATAACACATTCCTAGGAAGAAGAGGAATTCCCCATGAGTAAACCCCCCTAAAAATGCTAATAGTTGTCCCCTAGAACAATGGGACTAGGAAACCAAGGAAATACCCATGAGAAAACCTCCTAATAATCACAAAACATGGACGATGGACTCAAGATAAACCTTCCACCTAAGTACCCAAGGTAACCTAAGTTCTCATTTTCACAAATCAATTTCAATATTTTAAAAGTACCCATTTCATTTTCATTTATCAAAAATCATGGAAAAACATTTCTCTCAAAAACCCCTTCTTAAACAAATGAAAATAGTCATTACAATTTGATAAATCAACTTATAAATTAAGAGAAATTAGGCTAATTATCATAGGCTAGAGATGGAACCACGTACCTCAAAGCTCAAGTCACACATTCCCGTAATGGGATCCACCAACAATGAAAACCCAATGATGAAAACGAAGGCCCTAGAATATAATAAAAACATTAATATTGATATAAATTAGAAAATAAGGGGTTGGTGGAAATGGAAAACACCAAATACCTCAAGAACAGACATCCGCCGCACCACAACTAACCAAGGAATGACCTCCATAATGAGATCTCCCAAACACTACGGGAAAAATAGGCATTTGCGACGGGTTATTTGTGACGGGATTTATTCCCGTCGCAAATAGTCCGGTTAAAAACTTATTTGCGACGGGGTTATTTGCCCGTCGCAAATAAGTAGCCTTTTGCGACGAGATAGCTTTCCCCGTCGCAAAAGGACTGGCGCGGTTTCCGCGCCAAATCGCGGGAAACTTATTTGCGACGGGGGAATATTCCCGTCGCAAATAACCGGCGGCGGTAAAAGGTATTTGCGACGGGAATATTCCCCCGTCACAAATACTATGTCGGCAGGAGTTATTTACGACGGGACCCGTCGCAAATAACTATTTACCCGTTGACCGTAATAAATGTTGGCTAAGGTATTTGCGACGGGATACCCGTCGCAAATGGGCCCGTCGCAAATAATCGAATCTATAAATACCCCCATCCGTTTTTTTCATTTCATTCTCATTCTCTATCTTCTCCTTCTCTCAAAATTATATTTCTAGAGTTTAATTTTTCTCCAGTTTAATTTTTTTCTCCGGAGCTGATATTAAAGTTTTGAAGAACGATCAGAGCAGATCAATTTTCAAGGTATTTATGTTCATTTTAATTTAATATTTATTTTTAATTTTTTATTAGTTTCAATTATTCTTAATTAGTTGTAATTTAATTATGTTTATATTGTTTTATTACTTAATAAATTTAAATTATTAGTATTGTTCATAGTTAATGATAATTAGGAATAATTAGTAATAATTTTTAATAATTAGTAATAATTTTTAATAATTAAGAATAAATATTAATAATTAGTAATAAATACCAATAATTAGGAATAATAACATTATTACATTATTAGTCTATTTTATTTTTAATATTAAAATAATATAATTTTTTATATATATACAATTCTCTTTTCATCTGTGTGTTTGCTGTCTTCACATGTATTATTTGTATGTGGAGATAGAAAATGCACAGATGAA